>JAZGLO010003218.1:3640000-4848791 GCA_036873155.1 Biomphalaria sudanica | reverse complement strand
GATCCTCTTCAGTTTACGGTTACCAATCTCCTTGAGCCACAACCGGTGTAGCTACAGTGGTCTCGCCGCTCCACACAGGTTTCATTAGCCACGTAATTCTTAGGTAAACGTTCCACGTAAAGAGAATGACCCACATTTTGTTTTTTGACGTCAGGTAATTGGCAGCAAGTGAAACTCTTTACAATGTCTACCACGGTAAGTATTACCATCATTCGAGTCATAACAATAATAAACATCTGCTTAGACACGCGTGCGCGTGTAGGAGGAATTCCTTTGCTCCCATCTCCAATTATAAGTGCCTAGGAAATCTGAGAATTGAGACTCTCGACCAATGGCTCGATAAAGTAATGAAGGCCTACGACTAAATAAAAAAAGTTAACAATCTATTCCTTCGTTAGGAAGCCTATCATTTCTCCTTCTATTTATTTCTTGTAATGCCTCATTAATGCAAGGAGTAGTTCTGTGGGCTTTGCACTGTCAAGTTCTTAAATTAACAGTGCAGCTAATGATTTCTACACACGACGGTGCGCAACTTGTTAATGCAAGTCTATTTATTTATTCAATTCTTTACTGAATACAAAGAGACATTGAGTCGAGTACGGGGTATTCCCGCTGAAGCAAGATATACATAAATTGCCCGATTTTCTAGGAAGAACCGTTATTGCCGGGTTTGAAAATGCCCCCACCCACCAAGTTTCAACCACCCACCAAGTGTCAACCCACCCACCAAGAGTTTGCAAGCTAATTGAAGGAATAGTACAGTTTGGAAATAACACTTCCTCTCTTTTAATCTACATTTGTTACGAAAGATTACTGCCTCCATCTATTGTGCTGCGTCATTGAGATCAATGTAAACCTGTTAACAACTTACTCAGGATGATGTCGTAACGCGAAGGAGTGAAGCAAGTATTTCCCTTGGGGGGTGTGTGAGTTGTTTATTGTTTTCGCTGTCGGTTGAATGCGGTTAACATCGTGGCTTGATTAGCGTTGAATTATAGCAGCAAAGAAGCAACGAGGGCAGAGATTGTAATGGGAGCTATTTGTATGTTAGTGTAGACATGAACCCCTATGATAACAGGTTGGTATTAATTGCCCGCCGAGCGCGGGTTGTTCTGGAAACATTGCCAACCCATCCTTTTTTTTCTCTCGTTTGATTTCTACTCACACGATACATCACATATCGCGTAACATCCGGAAAAACATAAAAGGTGTCTCACCATTTTTTTTTGGGGGGGGGGGGGGGGGGAAGATGACTCCCAAAGTATATTTATCTTAAAATGATGAACAGAAATTTCTATTTCTGTTTTAGTACCACGCGTTATGTGTCATTTTGCTCCTCTCCCATTTTTTTCCCCCAACACACACTCACACACCGACATTTCGGATCCACAAAACCGTCGCGAGACTTAATCGAATAAAAGCCTCCTGGTGCCCCCGCCCTCCCTCCTTTCTCAACTTGTAATATTGTTATGGTTTATCTGATAGTGGTTTCTGACGGGGGATGTGATTTATGTCGAGGGGCTACAAATTGTCCTCACATATTGTCCAGACGTTGCCAAAAGCACTTCTGCCAAGTGAGCGAAAACATCGTGATGAAAGATGGTCGTCTGCTAGTGTTATGTGTTACGGTGTACTTGTAAGATGAATAATGTCAAAATAAAGAATACCCCCCCCCCCAACCCAGGGGGGGTAGGGGCGCAAGCATGAAGAATTGTATTACAGATGAAAGCTCTCTCCCTAAGTATTCCTTTCTTCCATTCTAATTTAATCTAATCTAATTTAATCTCTATTGCGCAACAGTTAATCATCATTTATTTATAAATTTTGGGTGTATCTGTCTTATATATCGAAAGGTCTGTAAGCTTCTTTTATTGTATAATACGTATTTTTTTTAATATTATTTCTTTGTTATATCTTATTTGCCATGGATGTCTATCACGACTGAGAATTGAAACACAACTACATTGAAAACATGAATTTAAAAAAAAATGAATAAATAAATACAATCACGTTGATAGCAGACGACTATTCTTCCCACTCTACATTTTGAGGCGGGAAATAAAAGAGAGGTAAATTTTTTAAAAGTCTTCCCAAGAGTGATGCTAGATTCACGTGGTGTTCCTTAATTGACTTATTTGTCTCTGCTGAAAGAAGGACACAGTCGAAATGGCGCCACCGGAAGTTGACGCTGCGACATTTACATTATTGACTGTTTTCACCGAGTTTTATTGGACTTTTTCTTCTGATGTGTGCGAAACCAAGCAGTGAACTTTCATTTTTAATTTTCCACTCCCCCCCCCCCCTTTAGTGAAGTTCACTGTACTGAAATATAACGAGATCTAACAAGCTGGAGGAAAACAAATAGAGTGATTTAGTTTCTCACTATCGAAAAGGGAAACAACTAACCTCTGCGTCAAATGGATACCAGCTTATGATAAATAAAAATTACACCTGAGCATTTGAAGATAATCTTTCAAAATAAATAAATGGTCGATCCGCAGTTTTAGTTAGCTCCTTTCTTCATCGCCATATGACAAAGCAGACGGACACAATAACGTTTTTCCCCCTTACTTGACGACATATAAAATGCAGTAGCGAAATTTTTCGATTCTTTATAATTCAGTATGTACACTCCTAAACACTAGCTTAATGAATGATCACTATTATGTATATAGGTTTAACTAGTTAAAAATATTGACCATCTATCTATACTATAAAGTATAAAGTAAGGCGTATGTATGTATGTATGTATGTATGTATGTATGAATGAATGAATGTATGTGACGAATAGAAATCAAAACCGCTTGACCAATCTTGATAAAACTTGGCAGGAATGTTCCTAGGGTACTAACTTAGACCGTAGTGTATGTATAACAAACTTAAGACCCTAAAAAAAAAATAAAGTTGTCCGACTCTATTAAAGCTATAGTATTTTATGGATCTAGGCCATGTTTACAATGTTGACATGAGAAAAGATCGAAAGGATTTAGATCTAGATATAATTTTAAGAAATACACTTAGCGCAGATAGTTTTTTACTTTATGAAAATACAAAAGAAGGTCCATTGATTTCATTAGGCAATAAAATTAACCTTGAAATTGGTGTTTTTAAAACCATTTTTACATTAATTAGTTCCTTATATCTTTTACTGCAGATTTCCTAACGAACATTCTTTCATTAGACAATACCGTAATGTTACAATATAACTTACACATCATTCCTTTCTTAGGTCTAAAACTCTTCATTTAACACTGAGATGATACAACTTCTCTTCGCACAGATAGTTTTATACTTTAACACATGAACATACTAATTATAGTCCATTCATTTCAAATTTGATCAAGTTAACATTCAAATTTGGTTTTCTAATGCATTTTTAATACATTCGTTTACGTGTTGAGATAGGCCTATATTCATTCATGAATCGCGTACGTTTTGTACTTTATAATCCCATTCATTTAAGAAATCGGGTAAACCCGTTTTAATTGTACTATTAATTTATCGCTCCTTTCGTTTTTAATAGATATGTATGTATCGGCTTCGGGTAAACCCATTTTCGCAAAACTAATTTTATTTTAATAGCGAAAGAGAACAAACTTGAAAGGATCATTAGCTAAGTTTAACATACATCTAAATCCAATCCACTACATTAGTAAACACAAACTTAGACCCGCAGGCCGCGGGTAATGTCAGGCTAGTGTCAAATAAAGCGTATTAGCGTTTCCAAAATGGAAAAATACATAATAATATTTCCCTGTCACTTTAATGATAGGTATTTTTCTGTTTTGTTTTGTTTTTTAAACAAAAAATAAAACACAAAGTTTTTCTCGGTGAATCCAATGAAGGGGATTGATGTATTGGATCATTTCTTCCCGATACCGAGGATGTGGTCGAGAGTTTGACATCCAAATTATGACAGATTGGATTAGAAAACGTTTTCAAACTACCAAACACAAACATCCCAGAGCCCATGGGACTGACAAATACAACTGAGTCGGACACAAGTTGTAGCACAAGCCACGTTGTACTCGTGAAATGTAGAACAAATTCCAGCCTTATTATTGCGTCACTGTTTAACTAGAAACGCAATTTATTTTTTTCTCACAGATTTATAAAGACATAAACTTGCCTGCGTTCTCTCCTCTTCCTCCCCCTTTATTTATGCGGAGGTTGACTGTATCAAGGGAATACAGGAATAGACTTTTTCTAATTAAATGTATCACAATAGGATGGAGAAGTTTGGAACATCTGCAGACAAATCTCTAAAAAAAAATATTTTTTTTTGTTCCGGACGGTCCAAACAATGTCCAGCTGAACTTAAAAGTTAATAGCATTAGTCTTTTTATCAACGCCTCCATTCAGGGCCCTATTCCATATTTGTTACTGCCACCAGGGAAATGACCCTGTCTCCAGTAGAACTCACTTTGACTAAAAAGGCCAAAAAGCGAGAGCGAGAGAATAAGTAAAGAGAAATAAGGGGAGGAAAGAGGGGGGGGGGTTGGGCGAAAGAAAAAAAAAAAAGACCTGATGTTTTGCAGAGCCCATAATTTCGGCGGGAAATTAGGGTCAAGGAAGGCCGAAAGACAAGGGTATTATCTGTGGGAGACGTCCCTCATTAGTCCAGTGGCAAGAAGACACGGTCGGCTAATGTGCCTCTACTTCTACGGCTAATTCGGTTTTCACGCGCGCGTAGAAAGGGCATAAAAATGTAGTTTTGTGTCTAGTGGAGTCAGACAGAGGCGAATCCTGTTGGTACGGGGGGGGGGGGGGGGGTTGTTAGAAAACAAGGTCGATTCCTATTGGCAGGAGAAAATGTTTAGTGAAACTGAATGAATTCTGTTTGGTACAAGTTTTTTTTTTTACGTATGATCCCGTGGATTCTGGTTGTTAGATATAATCGTTGCTTGTATGAACTAACATACAATAAAAAAGATGAGGTGTAAGTAAGGGAGACTAGATACCTGGAATCAGGTTTCTAGATAATGTTTTGTTTTCTCATTTAAAAAGAACAGATCACAAAAATGTATTTTTTTTAAAATCCGGAGACAAATGGTTTCTGAAATATAAATATATTTTTTACATTTAATATACAGTGTTACCATACATGGGCGTAGCCAGGGGGGGGGGTTGGGGTTCAAAACCTCCCCCCCCCGAAATGAAATCCCCCTCCCCGAAATGAAATCCCCCTCCCCGAAATGAAATCCCCCTCCCCCGAAGGGGGGGGGTCGGAATTTACTGATTGATTTTTTGCTTTGATTTTGTTTATTTTAGGTGAGATTTTAATACTAAACCATCACTTGCCCCCAGCACAACCAGGGGGTTTTGAGTTTAAAACCCCCTACCAGGGGGGTTCGAGTTTAAAAACCCCTACCAAGGGTTTTAAGTTTAAAACACTCTACCAGGTTTTTGAGTTTTAAACCCCCTACGTGGGGTTTTGCAGTTAACTCCCCCTCTTCTATAAACAAAACAAAAATAAAATGCAAACGAAAAATCCCCTAATTCCAAGAACACAGTTAAGGAAGATTTTGATTTTAAAACCCCCTCTAAAATTTACGATAAACTCTCTCTTCAACATAAAAAAAAGCTAATTACGCACTTAAAATGTTATGAGCGTAGCTAAATGGGTTTTGACTCAGTTTTGAGTTTAAATCCCACTTCAGCGGGGTTTGAAGGTAAAAAATACCTCTTTAATAATAAATACAAAGCAAATTATACACTCAAAATGTTATGAGTGTAGTGAAAGGGGTTTTGAGTTTAAACTCCCCTCCAGTGGAGTTTGAAGCTAAAAAGTACCTCTTTAATATAAATAAAAGCAAATTACTCACTCTAAAATCTATGAGCGTAGTCAAAGGGGTTTTGAGTTTAACCCCCCCCCCCCCCGCCAAGGGGGTTTTAGGCTAAAAAAATACCTCTTCAATATAAAAAAAAAAAGCAAATTACACACTAAAATTATTTGAGCGTAGACAATCCAATCGGGGGTTTTGAGTTTAAACCCCTCTTCTACAGATGGCTTTTTTTTTAAAGTTTAAAACCCCTCCAGATGGTTTTGAGTTTAAGATCCCCCTACAGAGCATTTTGAGGTGGAAAACCCCCAACAGATGATTTTGACGATAAAACTTCTCTTTTCGATATAAAATCTAAAGCAAACTACAGTCACTTAATTCCAAGAGCGTATTTAAGAGAGGTTACACATTTTTACCAGTAGCAGGGCTCCATTAATAAAGTGAAGTGAATAGTCATCTAACACTAAATGTGGCTCAACAAAGATGGCTAAGACAGATTTTAGGAGTCAGTTATAGAGATCAGGTCTAAATCAAGGAAATCCTATGCCGAACTGGGAGTCGACCCCTTAGTAAGATTGTGAGAGAGCGACGCATGAGGTTTGCGGGACATGTTCTCCGACAAAATGAATTACGCATAAGAAGAGTTGCAATGATATCCTAGTACAACTTGACGCCACTCATTTATGGAGGTCCTCATGGCAGGTGGGAAGAGGCTTCAGACATTACCAGTGACAGATTTTTACGGAAACAGCTTGACGGCAAATGCGCCAAACGGCGCGGGGAGGGTCTAAGTCAGTAAGAATAGCACATTAGGTTTTTGAATTAAAACTTTTTAATAGCAGGAAAATGCAGTGTAGATACCTCAGAATATGCATTTTGTTGGCTTTCAATATCAGAAATAGTGCTTTGCGGCGGGGCTTCGCCCCGCGCTGGGGGAGCTCCTAGCGCTCCCCCAGACCCCATTGCTTGTAATGGCGGGGTATCTACAATTTTTCCACTAACTCCAGGAAGAACCTATTCTAGGGCACAATAAACGTCTTCCGAAAGAATGAAGGGTCAGAATGTAATAAAGATTATGTACACACACACACGCAGAAATACATTTTTTTTTCGCGGGGGGGGGGGGAGAGTCGGTTGAGGGGAAATCCACCCCACCCCCGAAAAAAAATCCTGGCTACGCCCATGTTACCATATATTGTTATTGGAAATATGCCATTTTATTTCTTAGGGAACAGCACCGTTTAATCTCTATTGTTTGTCATTCTCAGTATTTGCCAACTTTTTCTGTAGAATATAAATCTAGGAGTTTGGGTTATGCTAGTCTACAGTCTTTACTTGAAATAACAGGAATAAGGGGCTAGGAGTTACAGTTTGGGTTATGCTAGTCTACAGTCTTTACTTGAAATAACAGGAATAAGGGGCTAGGAGTTACAGTTAGGGTTATGCTAGTCTACAGTCTTTACTTGAAATAACAGGAATAAGGGGCTAGGAGTTACAGTTTGGGTTATGCTAGTCTACAGTCTTTACTTGAAATAACAGGAATAAGGGGCTAGGAGTTACAGTTTGGGTTATGCTAGTCTACAGTCTTTACTTGAAATAACAGGAATAAGGGGCTAGGAGTTACAGTTTGGGTTATGCTAGTCTACAGTCTTTACTTGAAATAACAGGAATAAGGGGCTAGGAGTTACAGTTTGGGTTATGCTAGTCTACAGTCTTTACTTGAAATAACAGGAATAAGGGGCTAGGAGTTACAGTTAGGGTTACGAAATTCAAGGGGCTAGGGTAGTCTACAGTTTTTATTTGAACAAACATTAAAAAACATAAGCTGACAGTATTAAAGACACGGGAGATCATCCTGCTTTTCTTTTAACTTAACAGGTATCTAGTCTACTTTACTATTACCAAAGGATGTCATGATAGAAACACACAAGAAACCATTTACTGCATACTTACTGTGTCATTATCACCAGTCAATTTGACATACTCGACTGTCTTAGATGCTTGATATTTGTCTACACTGAAAATTTTAACCAGAATGTCGTCCCTTATGGATATGGCTCAAAATAGATCAGGGAATTCACGATGAGAATAATCGGTGCATTAAAAGAAGGGCAGTTGGTCGTTGTGCTGGCCACATAACACTATCGTTAAGTACCCCATCGCCACCTCCTGAACTACTAGTATGGTCCTTTGCTTGGTTTTATAAAGATAATTTTGAGATATTCTTGCCTGCTTGTGGCAGCTTACCCAACAAACTTCGATAATATGCTGTAAAACTCAGATTTTATCATGGGAGGTAATTAGAATGTACAGGAAACACACACCCCACTCGATAAATAATGACATTACTTTTTTTTTTTTTAATGAAAGACCAAAAGAAGGCGAACGCATATTTCCTGTTGTCTAATCCGAGCAGGTTTTTTTCTCCCTTTCCTGTTACTGCTTCATGTTCTTGCATGCACATCCTTCTCTCTCTCTCTCTCTCTCTCTTTGTTTCTCTCTTTCTTGAGTTATTAAGCAAGTGTTTTAATTTGATATCAATATGTTGGCTGAAATGCTAAACCATTTTCTCAATCTACTTCCATTTTCGTGGTAAAATTTAAAAAACAAAAATGTTAAGGGAACTTTTTGCCATGTTTGCCATAGATCTAAACCGATTCCACTAGATCAGAAATACCCAAACTAAGGCCCACAGGCCGCGGGTCATATACGGGTAGTATATCTTTTAATAATTAATTTATATATATATATCTAGAGAGCGAGAGAGAACACGTGAGCGATAGAGAAGGAGATATAACGAGATAATAAAAAACGGGAGACGATATAAAGAGGACTTTGAAGTGAAAGAAAGAAGGTGCCGAGTTGAGGTGAACAAATTGAGGGTGGTGTAGAGAGAATGTACGAGAGAGAAAGACAGTAAGAAAAGAGGAGAAAGTGTGATAGAGGAAGAGAGAGAGAGACGTGATCTCTAAAAGTAATACTCACAAAATTGTTGAGAGAGAGAGAGACGTGATCTCTAAAAGTAATACTCACAAAATTGTTGAGAGAGAGAGAGAGACGTGATCTCTAAAAGTAATACTCACAAAATTGTTGAGAGAGAGAGAGAGACGTGATCTCTAAAAGTAATACTCACAAAATTGTTGAGAGAGAGAGAGACGTGATCTCTAAAAGTAATACTCACAAAATTGTTGAGAGAGAGAGAGAGACGTGATCTCTAAAAGTAATACTCACAAAATTGTTGAGAGAGAGAGAGACGTGATCTCTAAAAGTAATACTCACAAAATTGTTGAGAGAGAGAGAGAGACGTGATCTCTAAAAGTAATACTCACAAAATTGTTGAGAGAGAGAGAGAGACGTGATCTCTAAAAGTAATACTCACAAAATTGTTGAGAGAGAGAGAGACGTGATCTCTAAAAGTAATACTCACAAAATTGTTGAGAGAGAGAGACGTGATCTCTAAAAGTAATACTCACAAAATTGTTGAGAGAGAGAGAGACGTGATCTCTAAAAGTAATACTCACAAAATTGTTGAGAGAGAGAGAGACGTGATCTCTAAAAGTAATACTCACAAAATTGTTGAGAGAGAGAGAGAGCCTAAGACCGATAGCGAAGGGATAAACCAGAAGCCCGTCTTTTAAAGTGTGTTGAACAAGCTTCAAACTCGTGAAAGTGATTCGTTTGAAAACAAGCCCATTCTTTATGGCGAGTCAATTGTTTACAAACGAAGTGGAAGATTGCGGCAGTGGATGAGGATAAGACAAGGGGAGAAAATAAGCCAAACTGTAGCTTCTGTTGCGTGGTATTCTTTTGTTCTCTTGTGCCTGGAAGAATGGAAGGAGCAAAGAAAGACATCATTATAATTAGCTATTTAGAGGACGTTCTGTTATTTCCAGTGTATAGTTTCTGTAAAGATCTCAAGCCTTTCATTTGTTGTAGTTATTTATACAGATTTTTATACATTTATTTGTTTTTCAAATATTGTCCTGTCGTAACATATCGCTAAATATGAACTATGCTAGACATCGTATCGTTTAATATGCATTTTGATGTGTGTTGTGTTATAAGATAGTCGTAACATTTGACTTTTGATATTATGCCTGGCGGTACAGCGCATTTCATAATACCGGTACAACTAATATTATAAAATGCGGTTACTGTGTAATGGAAGGCCTACTAGTACACAGTGTTTCCCAACATATAAACGCTAATAAAGGAACCAGAGGCGTAGTTAGGGGATGCACGATGCCCCTGACGCCACCCTCAGGGCGGTGCCACACGCAGAGGCGCCAAAAATATAAATTAATGTAAATGTTTCAGTTAGGTAATAAATTCTAAGGTTATTTGTATTATATTATTATTAAATACTTTTAATTTATAAGCCTGTATTTCTATGTGATACTCATGAAACATGGGGATGGAGGGGGGGCGCCAATAACGTATCTTGCCCCGAGCGCACGTTTTGCTCACTGGGCCTCTGAAGGGTACCAACTACCAATAACTTCAAATTAATCAACCACATTTGAAACTAGTTGAGATGAACAAAGTCCAGGCCTTAAAAGTTCACACAACGTATAGATCTACTAGCTGTAATCATTTTTTTTTTAAATATGAATAACTGTACGCTCATGAAAAAGGTCGTTCTTCTCTATTCTTTTGTTCTAGAATTCTGTCGCACACTTTGAGCCTTTGTTCTGTTGCAAGTGAACATTGGGAAATCTCTCATCAATGATAGATAAGGAAACACGTGAACAATCCACACATCGCATGCACTTCATATTGGCAAACTTTGACGAGTTTCTCCCTCCGTGCGTCGTGATAATCGATGCCTGGGTAGATATTTCGAAATTTTTCAAACTCAATACGCCGACTATGCAATGTCTTATTATAGCCTTAGGAATGCGCTTGTGTTTGTGCATGCGCGTGTCGATGCAAATATTCAACGGGTAAGTGTGCAATAAGCAACGTAATGGGGGGGGGGGGGGTCCACTGTTCGATTTTACAATGAAACAAAAATCGTTGACTGAGCTGTGGGTCGAGGGTGTTTAATTGCTCCATAAAACGTGCCTATGTTGAAGGCAATGAAAAAAATGTATTTTCCTGATGAATGAAGAATATTCCATCTTCTCATGCCTAGATCTGTTTGACCTCGTCGTTTATGGTGGCCAAAGAGTTATAAGTAATGAAATAATGGTTGTTGGTTTTCTCTAGTTGATGTAACAACCCATTCTCCAAACTTACTCATTAATGGTGAAATGAATTTCCCTTCAATATTTCAGCATCTAACGACACTGTTTTTCAGCGGTTCTCAACCTTTTATGCTCGGCGACCCCTTTTTAAAATCCCCCACTCTGCCTCGACCCCCCACCCACCCACACACATATACAGCAATAGAAGAATAGACAATAACAATCCATATTTTCGATGGTCTTAGGCGACCCCTGGCAAATCGTCAATCGACGCCCAAGGGGGTCGCGACCCACAGGTTGAGAACCCCTGCTGTGTTTGATCATCTACCATATATGATCGTCCTGCTTCTGTCGAGTTTATTTCCTCACGTATTCCAAGTCCTACAGAATCCATTCAAATTGTCCTCTCGTTTGAACACGATATCAAGTGACATTTTTATACTAACAAAATACACAGCCCTAGGAGAGTAGTTAAACTTGGGGGCGTCATCGTTTTCTGACATTTCGATTGTTCCACACGTGTCGTAACACTTGAAATGTTGAATAAAAGAATGTTGTACAACAGAACAAAAAACAACACTTTTAAAACATTGTATTCTTTCTAAGCGTTAAAGCGATTGGCTTCCGAACTTGGGGCCCCGAGTTCGAATCCTGGTGAAGACTGGGATTTTTAATTTTGGGATCTTTGGGCGCCTCTGTGTAGTCTGAGTCCACCCAGCTTTTATGGGTACCTGACAGTTGGGGAAAAGTAAAGGCGGTTGGTCGTTGTGCTGGCTACATGACACCCTCGTTAACCGTGGGCCACAGAAACAGATGACATCATATTTTCTTTCCGGCAAGGTCTGAAAGATAAACTTTACTTTGTATTCTTCCTTACGCCTCGCCGGAGAAGAAACATTACTATAAAAACAGATTCTACTCTTTGAAAACAAAAGGATGGCTATTCAAAGAGAAAGAAAATCCGAGTCTCTGTCAATTCATAATTCACAGTTATGACCAAACAGGACATTCAATTTTCTTGACAACAAATCACTTTTTTCTGAGTAATTTGATCACCCGTTTGTGGCTCTGACACGTCCCAGCTTTCCGAAACACTGTAAGAAAAAGTGTAATCTGAGAGTCATACGTTTAGAAAATGTTGTATGGTTTATCTTTCAACAATACATTCATTACTTTCCATAGTGTTCTACTAATTTCTTGCTCATCTCATTAGCTGTTATCGCAGTCTTTGCCTATTCGTCATATGTTCGGTGTTATGCTTTTACCAGCACGGTTTCTTTTATACACTCGATGGGCGCCTCGAACTGCAGATAAAACACCATGTGACTAACATGTCTGACGAGTGAACGCGGTTTAGTAAACATATTGAGTCACTGATTCCTAGGCGCATTGAAGGGCGTTTATACTACCACTAGTACCGGAACGTTTACTGAATAGTAAGTCTTGTTTACCTGTATCATTATGTGCTTACATGACAAGACTGTTAGCCGAGAATTGGCTGACATGTTTATGTATTACCAATATGAAGTCCATCTCGTGTACCTCACTGATAGAAGTCTCCCTCGTTGATAGAAATTAAATCCTAAACAGGTAAATACCAAGGCTTTGAGACTTTTGGTAGTGCAAAGGTTAGTCAAAGCAAAGTTCACTCGTGTTTCTCGTACGGCTTACGTGGTGATGTGTGGCCAGCAGGGGCGGACTGGCTATATGGGCATTTGGGCTTTTTATAAGATAAGGGCCGCATGGATGCCACTATTAAATTGTTAAATGTTTTATAGTGGGAAGCGTGGTCGAGAGGCCAAGTGCGCTTGAACTTGGCTTGTCTTGGCTACCTAGAAGGCAGCACGGAAAACCAACTCCTAGATACCCCCTCCCCCCCCCCCCCCCCCCCCCCCCCCCACCGCTGAGCATGCTATAAGCATGAAAGCTCTCTATATAAAAGCTATAATAATAATAATAGTATTCCTTTTTCAGGGGAAGGGGCCTCTGAGCGAATTTTTTTTTTTCAAATCTTTTACCTTTTACCTTTACCTATCCCTTAGTCTGTTAGACCGTTGGGGCACCAAGCAAGACTTGTCGACCGTCTTTCTCCATTCCTCCCTTTTTTTTGCCTTGTTTAGAACCTCTCTCCATGGCAGGCCCGTCCATTCTTTAATGTTGTCCTCCCATCGCTTTTTCTGTCTGCCTCTTCTTCTTTTCCTGGCACTGTTCTTTTACAGACTCTACTAATTTAATATATAATATTTTCCGCAATAATGTAATAGCCTACATCCGTAGAGCTTCATCCTTTTAGGGCCTATACACTTTGCGATTAAAAAGCAACATAAAGCCTTCGATACATTATCAAATTTAACATAATGATTTTGAGGACAAGTAGACTTAGAACTGGATGTCCATCATATAATATAGGCCTACAATTTATGGGCCGGATGGTATACAAATGCTCAGGACAATTTTGATACCCAGTCCACCCTTGGTGGCCAGTACGGCAAACTTTACTTAATTATACGATTTTAATGAACCCAAAATCCTCCAGAAACGTCAGCCCTTTCACCCTATGTACGTGATTTACATAGAACAAGACGTATAATCATATCAGTTTGAGAATGAATATATGAGATTAGAAATAATAATATTTAACGGCATTAAAAATAAAAACATTTGCCTTTTCTAATTTAGCGCTTTGACCTTTTAACTTGTGGATAAGGTCAAGTCTTAATGTCCTATGGCCACTCCACTCGAGTCCACTCGCAGGCATTTTCACTTTTTTTAAAATGCAATATCAGTTGTCATCACTTTGTCCTTAACGTTTTTCTTCCACCTCTCTCTGTCTCTCTTTCTCTAAACACACACACACACACACTATTCTAATTGTTTATTACCAAGACCCTGAACTATGTATATTTATATCTTGTTCTGAAAACCAAAGATGTTTAAAGTTGCACACAGACTACTAACCGACTTCTTTCAGTAATCACTGTGTAAATGTTATCCTCTATCTCTTAGACTTGTAGATTTGATAACTTGTGTGTTTGTTGATGTGTGCAGCTGTGTGTGTTTTTCAGATATATTTTTTTAAAAAAGTGTTTGTGTGTTTGAAAACATGGAGGAAATGACTCGAGATACAGTGTGTGTCCGAGAGATTAGACAAGATCTAAAGAGATAGATAAGAGATAGGAGAGAGAGAGAGAGAGTCTATCTGGATGTTGAGTAGTTACCGAGTGTTAAATCAGATGAGTAAGTCACAGACTAGGTCAAATAAATAAATGTCTTGGTGTACATGTGCAATGATAAAAAAATATATTCACATGTGCCTTCCATGTCGCACTTGAACAGCAGTTACTAGACGATGCTCACTCTGGATGCCATGTTATTAAACTTATCTGTTATTATGTTATTTGTTAGCTACAAAAGAAAAACTCTTTTTTTGGTTTATCTTCAGGTAAAACAGAAAATCTTTTTTCCTTTGGCATATTTAAAAAGTGAAATTGTCCCCTCCCCCCTTTATTTCACCTCAATAGTGTAACATATTATTTTTAATGAATAAATTGATTTTTTTTTTTATCTCAGAATAAAGCCACAAGCAAAACATTAATTAATTAATAGAAATAAATACTATCACTATCTCTCTTACTGATGTCAAAGTAATTTTGTGTTTTTGTCTTCTTGGTTCTTCTGGTGGAGGTTTACTTCTTTGGAGTCAAGCTTTGCACTCACACTCGAGTCTGTGTGTAGACTAAATCGCTTCCTGCCCTTGATAACTTGATTTAATTTGTCACGTCTGCCGCTCAAGCGTTTTGCATTGCGTTATCTATGCCGACCATTGAAAAGCTTCTGGACCACGATCGCGCGGCCATTAGACTTCTCTCCACCTCACTGTTGAGACCGGTGAACTACTAATAACTAGTATTTAAAGACTGGAGCCCAGATCTTCAACAATCGCGAATGGTCATTATTGCCGACCACTTTGGGAGATCCTCAATAAAACATGGCAAATATGGACGTACAACAGCTTTAGTTAGTCACAAATTCTTCCATCTCTTCCAATTCCCCCATATGGATTGAAGTTTAAAACCAGGATCCTTGATTCTCGACATATAAAATTATCTTTTCCTTACTGGCTGCACCTTTCTTTATCTAAGTCCGCCATCTTCTCTTATCCTATCTCAGGAAGCTGTTTTTTTTTTCCCTAATCGGCACTGCTGCACCGATTGATAAGAACCAAGGGGAGTAATAAACCGGTGCCAGTTGTTCTTGCAGAGTAGCTTGCCCTCCTCATCCCCTCCCTCCAATTTTTTTCCCCCCTCTTATCCTTCGTGTTTCTAGCTTCTCACTTTTGAAATAATCGCGACTGTGTGTTTTTATGATAGGAAACATAGCTCGCCATTCAGTAAGTGTCAGTTGAAATGGTTTTCAGAGGCTCCTGATGCTGAACTTAATTCATATTGATAACGCGAGGCTAGGAGAAATCTGAAATATTTCTATCTACAGAGACCGATAGACAGAAAGAGAGCAAAAAAAAACAACAACAAAAACAACACTAAAATAATATGGCGCCTTATCATTGATAGTAGAGAATGTTTTCTTTTAAGGCCAATGAGATTTTTGTATATGCTCGGCGTTTGTACTTGTAAATTGAGTTAAATAATTACATTTAGGGTTTTAGATAAATCACATACATTTTGGTAACGCTCGAGTGTAAATGTTATTTTCTGTTGAAATTCTTTTTCATTTGCACTTAAGCTGCATTCTATGCCAATAGTAAATTCCGAGTTGGCGACATTCGCAATTCTAAGGTCCAATTCAGACATTGATTTATTTAGATTGTATCAAATCAACTAATTACAAAGAAGGCAGCTCTTCTTGGCATGTTAATTCAGCCTCATCTCCTCTGTTTCGTCACTTTATCTTTTAAAGAAACATCTGATGTACACCAGAGCGTCCCTGAATATGAAAATAAATTGCTGGAAAATAATATTAGCTTTAATCATCATCAATATACATTTTAGATAATAGCGAGACAGCATTGGGCAAGAAGTAGCGACACACACTGAAATATTATTATTTTTCTATTTTTTTTTTTTGGAAAGGAGGAATTTCATGCTTTACATATATTACCATTCTTATAACACTTTTTTTTCCTTAAGAAACAGACAGCACAACCCGGCCAGCTGCTCGGTATATGTATTTATTATGTTGAACTTTTTAAAAGAGAAGCTACGAGTGCTGAGACTTGTTCAATCTTCACTATATCTGCCATTGTACCTGCTGACCATTGGCCTATAATGAGTTGGTCCTAACGAACACTGACAGGGCGGTAGATAGTTATCTTGGGTTCTTCCCCGATGGTATCTAAGGCATGTCTTTAAGGCAACACCCTAAGTCAGTTGAGGTGTGGCTAAATGTCACCTTGACTTTGGAGAGTAACGACGACGAAAAGCAATTCATTACAACTGACCATGAGTGGACCAAAGGATAGCGGCCAGTTCTAAATGTTTTGGGTGCTTGTGTCTGAATTTGCACTGTGATCTGCGGTCATTTCAAATGGCGGTTGGATCCATCTTTTGGGGTCAGTGTTGAAGCTCAGGATTGGCGCGGTTACTGTATACTGTGCTGATCTAGGCCAGTGGTGACTCCACTCGTGTCACTTACAGTGATGGATGTAACGGTCAGTTTCTGAAACCATTATCCCATTTATCTAGCCCATTATCTAATTAGACCTCCGTCTGGAAGCTGTGGACGAAAGCCCTGATTCATGTCGACATAGTGTGATCATCTACCAAACATCCTTCATTAGTTTAGCTTTTAAATGGCCAGTCTCCGTCACTGGATATCTAATTAAATTGGGGTACATTTTAACTATAATAATATCTGTCTCAATTTATTTGCGAGGGCCATCTTGTTTTTTTTTTTTAAAAAGGCCTTCTGTTTAAAATGGCAGTACCTTTTTATTTGTATATTGTTAATATTAAAACTTTTTTTCAGTATTTATGTATCAGTTATTTATAATTTGCACATGCCTACGATGCCTGAAAACTCCTTGGGCGTGTAAAATACCTTTTGTTTCACACTTAGCCGATAACATGTATACATTACTTTTCTTTAAACGGGTTCCAGTTTACAGACTCGATACCAGAAGTATAATTTTTTTTTTTGGCGGGTTCAGTGTTCAGTATATTGAAATGGTTTCATGATCATCTTTTTACTAGAACACAGCACTGTAAAGTCCCCCCCACTTTTTTTTTCTCACTCTCTCTCTCTTTCTCTCTCACACACACACACTTTATATAGGGAAAAACAAAATGCTCCATTCAAAATAATTGACCAAGTAAATATTGCACGCGCCCCCGCAGCACCCCCCCCCCCCTCGGGGCGAAATGATAGATTTCGAATGCCCCAGAGTCTGACCTGCCAGAGAACATGCTAACTTAAATGGAGGCCATGTGAAGAGAGCGGACGTATGCAGTGACAACGGTATTGAATATTTGATCATGCCCCCCTTTATCTATCACGCTGGACACATGACATGATCAATCATTTTGGGAGAGAACTTCCTATATTCTGTAGATCTATTTTATTTAATATCTTGTATATTTAAATTTTTAAAATTTTTTTTTTATTTAAGCTAAGTTATCAGTTATATACCACTTTGCGGCATTTTCTGCATCAAGTGTGGCAAAATATGCAGGTCGAAAGTGGGTTTGAGTGATGACGTCTCATCTTCACTCTTCTTCTTCTATGTACTGTATCGAAGACAACGCCTTATGTTTCTTATGTTCTATAAACTTATGGATTTTTTCTTTGTTTACATTGCAATAAACGCAGAGATTCCAACTTTTATGGTTTCTATTTACGCCTTGTATCATTATATTATTGGTATCCCCTCTTTGTGATACTTTATAAGTTAGGGATATGTTGCTTTTATTTGTTGTTTCCCTTTTTTAGAAACGGCTAAATAAAGGATACGAGAGAGAGACACAATAATAAACCGTGTTGGACACATCATGACAGTCATGCACTGTTGGGTAGATTAGGGAGATTCTTAATTGGCATCAGCTGTGTTAATGTGACCATCCCACTTGCTTGTCTAAATATCCGTTTGGCGCTAAGTGACCAGTATCATGCCTTGGGTACTCGTAGTTACAGAATCCATCTGGTCAAGTTTGACCGCAGCTGTAAATATGTTCGGCCAATCTGTTCTTTGAGAAAGAGTTAAAAAGGGGGGGGGGACTGAGCCATTAAAGTGCGTATCTTGTTTCACTAGACTACTAGCTTAGGGCATGAATGTCTTCGTTGAGCGGCTCACCCAGTCCTGCGCCAACTGCCCAGGGCGCTCATTCAGCACTTGACATTCCTCATCTTGTGATCTGTGCTCGTGTCCGTCAGCAGGTGCGCAGAGAAAGCGGGAGTAAATACCCCCTCCCTCACACACACCCTCTTACACACCCCATGAGGCCATGAGCTCAGTTTTCCGCGAGTTAGTTGTATCTTGTAATGATACTTGTTGCATGGAGGCACAATCTTCGAGCTTATCCGAGGGCAGAGTTGGGGGAGCAAGGAAGTTGAAATAGAATTGACCTTCCCCCCCTCCCCAACAATTCATTTGTATTAATGTTTCTGTTGTACAGGGCATACGAGTAACTTGCAGAGACTTAATCTCGTACACAATATAAGAAAAATCTCTTTACATTTGAGTATATCTGTAGTCTATTATTCCAAAATGTAAAAAAAAAAGTCATCACCTTAGCGTATTCACTCATCTAATTAGTGGGTAAAGACAAAAATTCATCTGCGTGCAAAATGATCGAAAACTATAACAACATAATATAATGCAATATGAGTTTTTAGTTAGAAATCATTACCAATAAATCAGCACTATTATAAAGGGTCGCTGAAGTCCTAGATTTAATTATAAATGAAATGTTAACATTACATGCAAGAAGGTCATTGTGTTTGGCCTGCACATCAGACAATGTCGTCATGTTACTATATACCTCTTCGCCCTATCATTGCTGCTTTATGGCCGCACTACAGAAAGTAGTTTAAATTCTTCTTACAATGGAGCTATTTTACTGATGAAGTTTAGATCCGAACGTTTTCATATTCTTAATTAAAATTAAAAACTTTTAAAAAAGCTCATTGATACATACCAACACATCAATGTTATAAGCTACAATAGCGCCTTGATACATACCAACACAGCAAAGTTATAAGCTACAATAGCGCCTTGATACCTACCAACATACAGCAAAGTTATAAGCTACAATAGCGCCTTGATACCTACCAACATACAGCAAAGTTATAAGCTACAATAGCGCCTTGATACCTACCAACATACAGCAAAGTTATAAGCTACAATAGCGCCTTGATACTTACCAACATACAGCAAAGTTATAAGCTACAATAGCGCCTTGATACCTACCAACATACAGCAATGTTATAAGTTACAATAGCGCCTTGATACCTACCAACATACAGCAAAGTTATAAGCTACAATAGCGCCTTGATACCTACCAACATACAGCAATATTATAAGTTACAATTTCGCATTGATCCCTACCAACATACAGCAATGTTATAAGTTACAATAGCGCCTTGATACCTAACAACATACAGCAATGTTATAAGTTACAATAGCGCCTTGATACTTACCAACATACAGCAAAGTTATAAGCTACAATAGCGCCTTGATACTTACCAACATACAGCAAAGTTATAAGCTACAATAGCGCCTTGATACTTACCAACATACAGCAAAGTTATAAGCTACAATAGCGCCTTGATACCTACCAACATACAGCAAAGTTATAAGCTACAATAGCGCCTTGATACCTACCAACATACAGCAAAGTTATAAGCTACAATAGCGCCTTGATACCTACCAACATACAGCAGTGCTATAAGTAACAATAGCGCCTTGATACCTACCAACATACAGCATTGTTATAAGTAACAATAGCGCCTTGATACTTACCAACATACAGCAGTGTTATAAGTAACAATAGCGCCTTGATACTTACCAACATACAGCAGTGTTATAAGTAACAATAGCGCCTTGATACTTACCAACATACAGCAGTGTTATAAGTAACAATAGCGCCTTGATACTTACCAACATACAGCAATGTTATAAGTTACAATAGCGCCTTGATACCTACCAACATACAGCAGTGTTATAAGTAACAATAGCGCCTTGATACTTACCAACATACAGCAGTGTTATAAGTAACAATAGCGCCTTGATACTTACCAACATACAGCAGTGTTATAAGTTACAATAGCGCCTTGATACTTACCAACATACAGCAATGTTATAAGTTACAATAGCGCCTTGATACTTACCAACATACAGCAATGTTATAAGTAACAATAGCGCCTTGATACTTACCAACATACAGCAGTGTTATAAGTTACAATAGCGCCTTGATACTTACCAACATACAGCAATGTTATAAGTAACAATAGCGCCTTGATACTTACCAACATACAGCAGTGTTATAAGTAACAATAGCGCCTTGATACTTACCAACATACAGCAGTGTTATAAGTAACAATAGCGCCTTGATACTTACCAACATACAGCAGTGTTATAAGTAACAATAGCGCCTTGATACTTACCAACATACAGCAATGTTATAAGTAACAATAGCGCCTTGATACTTACCAACATACAGCAGTGTTATAAGTAACAATAGCGCCTTGATACTTACCAACATACAGCAGTGTTATAAGTAACAATAGCGCCTTGATACTTACCAACATACAGCAGTGTTATAAGTAACAATAGCGCCTTGATACTTACCAACATACAGCAATGTTATAAGTTACAATAGCGCCTTGATACCTAACAACATACAGCAATGTTATAAGTTACAATAGCGCCTTGATACTTACCAACATACAGCAAAGTTATAAGCTACAATAGCGCCTTGATACTTACCAACATACAGCAAAGTTATAAGCTACAATAGCGCCTTGATACTTACCAACATACAGCAAAGTTATAAGTTACAATAGCGCCTTGATACCTACCAACATACAGCAAAGTTATAAGCTACAATAGCGCCTTGATACCTACCAACATACAGCAAAGTTATAAGCTACAATAGCGCCTTGATACTTACCAACATACAGCAAAGTTATAAGCTACAATAGCGCCTTGATACCTACCAACATACAGCAATGTTATAAGTAACAATAGCGCCTTGATACTTACCAACATACAGAGGTGTTATAAGTAACAATAGCGCCTTGATACTTACCAACATACAGCAATGTTATAAGTTACAATAGCGCCTTGATACTCTTAACGATGACTTAACGATGTTGTGTCCAGTTTGTTGAATTCGTCGTGCGCATCCATCTTTTTTCCAAATAGGCCAACCATTTGTCAGCGAGTTCCCTCTGGGCAATACTGGACACATAGATATTTTGGGTCTCATATTTAAATGTTTCCGAGACTGCCTAATACGTATTGTAAAATTCAGCCTTGGTTTGTACGTAGGTGGAAGGATGCACACAGTATAGTATAGGTTAAAAACCTCTTTAAAATAAAAACAAATTAGACAAAAAAATAGTATGATTTTCTGAGCACAAAGCTTCTTATCCTATAGATTAGAGACGTTACTTAAAGAAGACACATTTCATGTCAATCTATAATAATAATATAATGGCAATGTCTTCGACTCCGAAGATTAAAGATGAATACAGTGTTCACATGACTACGCAAATTCAGTGAAAATTCTGCTAAGTCGTTGGTTTTTCTGGCTGAATCAGGCAACCCATTCCATTCTCTAATTAGAGATTGAAAAGTGACTTTTTCTGTCACCTGATCACATAGTGAGTACAGCCAGCTCAACCCTGGCTCAAGTTGGTAAAGTGAAGGCGTTTGGTCACTGTGCTAGCCACATGACACCCTCTTTAACCGTTAACTCAACATCAACCGCTCCTTCAAAGTCTGATTAGGATACGTTTACCTACCGGTCCTGGATGGGGGGGGGGGAGATGAGGATTACGAAAGTTACAATAAAGTTCCTGCATTCGCTGTCACATGACATTTGCTATATTAGGTGTTTTTAAAATGTGGCTTTCAGTTGTTTAAAACACTCGGTTTGACCAATAGTCAGTTTCAACTCTGCATCTCTCTACAACTGAAAAAAAAAAAAAAAAGCCTGTATGTTTTTTAAACAATCAAAAGTCTTTCTACAAGTTCATGTAATGGACAAACATGTCTTACTCTGCTTCTGAGGTTTCTGTTCTCTATATGGTCTTTATTTATTTGTGTGTGTGTCCCCGAACAGTTGGTCTTGTATTGACTGAGTGGGTAAAAAAATAACAGAAGAGATCTTGAACTCACAACCATCGAGGAGGGATGGAGTGCGAAAAACGAGTGGCTTTGCTATAACGATAGCACGTGATAGAGACGAGCCAACCAAGATGGTACCAAATGGCGACCTAATTGGTTAGCATTGTAACTGTTTTGTACTTTTGGCATTGCTAGAATGAGAGAGGGAAACAAAAAGGGAGTCAGAGAGAAAGAGAGAGAGAGAGAAAGAGGCAAGGAAGACAACCTAATAATAATCTGTCGGTACTATTTTCGCCATAAAACGATCCAGATTACCACGATGCGTGTTGTAGCTATAATCAAAGGGACCACGTCTGAAAGGAGGGGAGGTTATCGACGGATGCTGTGATTGCTGTTATTTCCCTTCAAAATCTTTTGTTAGTTTTTTTTTCTTAATGGAAACTTTTTTTTGCTGTCTTTAAAAAACAAAATTATTTGTTGTCAGTTTTCTCTTCCTCAAATAGTTAACCCTTTCCTTCCTGTTCTTTTGGCTTTCCAATATAATACTGATAGTAAAAAAGATACACACGAAAAACAACTGAAATTAGTAAGACATTCATCTTTAGATAAAGCTCAATTTATACATATTGTTATATTGTATAATAAGTATCTTACACTAATGTTATTCACATTTACACTCACAGAAAGTGCTGAGCTGTTTTACAATGAATGCATACGAATAGGGTTAAATGCAGAACTATTTCGACTTTTGAGGTGTTTGGTAGTGGAGGATTTCATAAAATTGAGGCGCTTCCTCAAATAACTCATTTAGTGTATCCGGTGCACAGAATACGGAAGCATTGATTAACTATATGTGAGTTTTTGTGCACTGTTGTTGTTGTTGTTTTTTAACACTGAAGAATGGAATTAAACATTTAAACATTCATTCATTAAACAATCAAAATGAAAAACTAAAAAGCAGATTACTGTGAATAACTTTTAGTTTAAAAATCTCCAACAGCCATTAAAAAAGAGGCATATAATTTATTTTTTTTTCAAATTAAATTGCTAATAGTTGATTTGTTTCGTTTTCGGAATCCTGGGATGGCGTTGATTTTTAATTAGTCTAGGTTCTATAATGTTTTCTTAAGACGTTAGGATCTTGTCTTAAAAGACATTCGTCACGCAGCCAGTTTGATCAGCTAAAGAGTTGTGTACGTTCTTTGATTGTAGAACCACGAGTCTTACACCTTTCACTCGACAATGAACTGCGCCTTGAGACCAAACAAGACGCCCTCCGGGGAAGGGAAGGGGTGCAGGTGAACCTGGGGACATGGCGTTATTCTTTCCATAAGATTTCCAGAGTCTGGCATTTCATTGTTTGTTTTTCTAAGCGGCTCTCTGCCGAGATATATTTCATTTGAAACAATCGGTTCCCTTAATGGCCTCCTGATCTGATAGAGTTGATGGACCTACGGTTGTGTGGCCTGGCAGGGGCAGTTACTACGTATTGACGCTCAGATCCGAGTCTTGAAGATAAGTGCCTCGCACTCTTCTATTCTTGAGTTGTTGTTATATCTAAAGCAGTCTAGATTTATGTACCTTACACCGGACTCGTGTCATTTCTTTTATTATTTCAAATTATTGTTTTTCTTTTTTTTTTTTTGGCTACTCGTCAAGTTTTGTGTTGGACGTCACCCAGACTTGCCCATCCAGACTTGCCCACCCAGACTTGCCCACCCAGACTTGCCCACCCAGACTTGCCCATCCAGACTTGCCCATCCAGACTTGCCCATCCAGACTTGCCCATCCAGACTTGCCCACCCAGACTTGCCCACCCAGACTTGCCCACCCAGACTTGCCCACCCAGACTTGCCCACCCAGACTTGCCCACCCAGACTTGCCCACCCAGACTTGCCCACCCAGACTTGCCCACCCAGACTTGCCCACCCAGACTTGCCCATCCAGACTTGCCCACCCAGACTTGCCCACCCAGACTTGCCCACCCAGACTTGCCTAATGACGTGGAGAACGAAGAAAGCGATTAGAAACTTATGATTAAAACGTGTCTCCAATTCTCTGGCTGCTGCCAAGATCATAGTTGTAGTTCCAATGAGAAATGTTCTTATTTAATGGCAGGTCTGCAGCACTAACGAGCTCGCAGGGGTGTAGCTAGGAATTTTCCATCGTTTTGGGGCCCGGAGAGGGGGCTAGACCTCTTTGGGGGCCCCTGCAAATTGCGTAATATTAAATTTTTAATGTAAAAACAAACACTAATTTGGGAGCCCCTCTCAAGTAGGGGCCGGGGGGGATTTTCCTCCCTCAACCCTAGATACGCCACTGTGACCTTGTACAAGAAATGAACATCTTCCTAGGAAGTAGTAGTAGTATTGATTCTTTTGTATGTCTTCCATGCTTCTCCAGAGTTCTCCACTCTCCTCTAGAGTCCTCCATCCTCCTCCAGAGTCCTCTACTCTTCTCCACAGTCCTCCTCCAGAGTCCTCCACTCTCCTCCAGAGTCCTCCACGCTCCCCCAGAGTCCTCCATCCTCCTCCAGAGCTCTCCACTCTCCTCTAGAGTCCTCCATCCTCCTCCAGATTCCTCCACTCTTCTCCACAGTCCTCCTCCAGAGTCCTCCACTCTCCTCCAAAGTCCTCCCCGCTCCTCCAGAGTTCTCAACCCTCCCCCAGAGTCCTCCATCCTCCTCCAGATTCCTCCACTCTTCTCCACAGTCCTCCTCCAGAGTCCTCCACTCTCCTCCAAAGTCCTCCCCGCTCCTCCAGAGTTCTCAACCCTCCCCCAGAGTCCTCCATCCTCCTCCAGAGTCCTCTACTCTTCTCCATTGTCCTCCTCCAGAGTCCTCCAGGCTCCTCCATTAGTCTTTCATCCTCCTCCAGAGTCCTCCATGATCCTCTAAAAAGCTCATTGCACTTTGGTCCTATGTGGATACGAGAGGGAGAAAAAAAAAAGGGGGGGGGGTATCTGAAAGTTCTCATCTCCAGTAGAACCTCGAATATGCCCGGGATTCGAACTGTGTGTTCTCTCCATTCCGGGTTCCCCTCCCGTCTTTTTTTCTTTACAAAGCTTTTATAAAATCACTCTGTCTGTCTGGTACAAATGTTGAACACGTTAGTTCTCTGTCTGTCTGGTACAAATGTTGAACACGTTAGTTCTCTGTCTGTCTGGTACAAATGTTGAACACGTTAGTTCTCTGTCTGTCTGGTATAAATGTTGAACACGTTAGTTCTCTGTCTGTCTGGTACAAATGATGAACACGTTAGTTCTCTGTCTGTCTGGTACAAATGTTGAACACGTTAGTTCTCTGTCTGTCTGGTATAAATGTTGAACACGTTAGTTCTCTGTCTGGTATAAATGTTGAACACGTTAGTTCTCTGTCTGTCTGGTATAAATGTTGAACACGTTAGTTCTCTGTCTGTCTGGTACAAATGTTGAACACGTTAGTTCTCTGTCTGTCTGGTACAAATGTTGAACACGTTAGTTCTCTGTCTGTCTGGTACAAATGTTGAACACGTTAGTTCTCTGTCTGTCTGGTACAAATGTTGAACATGTTAGTTCTCCCACCCATTCTCAAGTTTAAACTTTCAAAATTATTCCTGCTCTTAACAAAACATGAATCAATAATAAAAAAAATAACCAAAATAGTTAATTAAATAGCGGCATTTTTTTCTATATTGAAAAGGGAAATAAATCATACATTATCGAGATATATGCCTGTAAATATGGAGTTCTCCGCCTTGTTATTTTTTTTTAAATTTCATTTTGTTTTATTATATATCCACTTAAAAACTTGAATTTATATATATATAAACGACATTTTAAAGCATTTGTCATTGTGCATCCTTTAAGTTCCCTACGATAAACTAGAACTCTCTGTGTTTCAAAGTTGCCGTTGTAGTCAGTTCAATCTTCAAACAACATTTAGAACTGAAATGTCTGAACTATTTTCTTTTCTCCCTCTGCAGTTTGTTTTGGGACCGCAGTGGGTCTCAGCGTGAGCGGTGACGCCCAACACAGATACAACCAGCTGGTCAAGAAGTACAAGAACTGCCAGATCGTGTTGAACAACTTGGAGATCGTTGGCATTGATGACATCTCCGGCGACTGGAACATGGATTTTTTGTCGGACATAGAGGAGGTCGAAGGTGAGTAATTCCATTGAGAACCGCTGTCAAGAACAAACCGTCTGCTTCTTTTACATATATTATTTATGGCCCGGAAATCGTTGGGTGTGCAGCGTAATAGTTTCTGTAGCTTCGTTTAATGTGATACTAATTACAAAGACTTTTTTGGAGTCTTCTGTAGCTACAAGGAGTAAGGGTATTCAGTGCTTCATGGACCAAATGTTTTCTGTGACTTAGACTAAAAGACAAGCATTTTATGTGGTTACATCGCTAAAGCATTTTTCGTGATTAAACTTACTCAACTTGTGCTGTGGCCACAATGACCTGGTGTTTTCTGTGGACAAGGGATTTTTATTATGATTTCACAAGACGGACCGCTTTAATTTTCTTTTACAAACTTGAGGCCCTCCATTTTTGCAAGACAAATAGAAACGTTTAGATTCTGAATATGTATCTTACTCTCCACCTTAATTTATACTTGAGATCTTTAGTCAAATGTGCGTGAATGGACAGAGCTTATCTTATCTTATCATATATAATACAGACGTTACTTCAAAAAAAGAAGATGATTACGTCCTACGCGTCATGCATTTAGTCATGCATATTAACCAATGACTTAAATTCTGCCAAGTCACTGGTTTTTCTGGCTAGCTCAGGCAACCCATTCCATGCTCTAATAGCACTAGGGAAGAAGGAGTATTTGTACAAATTTGTCCTAGCATATGGGAGGAATGTGCCTTTATTTTTGTGTCTTTCAGAGTATTTTATTAAATTTTGTTTTTGTATTTGAAGATTATGGTTCAGTGTTTTATGTATAATTGCTACTTTACTTTTGAGTCTTCTGTCCTGAAGGCTTTCTAAATTTAGTGATTTTACTAATGGTGTTACCCTAGTCAAATGTGAATATTCGTTTGTTATGAATCTCACTGCTCTATTTTGTGTTTGTTCCAGTTTCTTAATGTTTATGTACTCTAAATCTATAATATTTTTTTTTAATTCAAAGGATTGAGAGTTATTATCCTTGATTTAAGCTGTATATTTGTAATCACAGACAAGTATGGCTAAGGTGACCAGACGCCCATACATAGGCGTGACAGTCCCGCTTTGGGCCGTCTGTCACGCTTTTCATAAAAAAAAAATTTGTGCAAAAGCAGCAACTTGATCCAAGAATTTGAAATGAGATAAATAACATGTTCAAATTTGTACCAGACAGACAGACTGAGTGCTTTGATAGAAGCTTTGTAAAAAAATTGATTCTTAAAGTGAAGAGCGAACTCACAAAGTCCATAAGGACAAATGTTTTTTGTTTGTTTTTTGTTGGCCATCATAACAAAATGAGCGATTAATGATTATCTTATCTGGCATGTCTATATAGTTCTAGGTCTGTAACATTTTATCTTTTCAAAAGTGTTATTATAGTGAAGAATTATTGATAATAGATCTCAATGATTGAACAATTATTGAAATGAACCATATTCATGACCTTTTGAAATAAATCATATTCGTGACCTTTTCTTTGCGTGTGTCCACCAGGTTATGTGCTTTTGGCTTTGAACTACGTGGAGTACATTCCTCTGACCAAACTCAAGGTCATCAGAGGTCATACGCTCTACTCCTTACCTGATGATCCCCTACAATACAGCCTGTTTGTGTCCATGAACTATGACCTGCACACTGGCATTGGGCTTAAGGAGCTGCGCTTTAAGGAGCTGACAGGTTAGAATCAAAGCATGTTGAATTCAGCTGATTACCCGTGAGGCAATTAAGTATCACAAATGTGCACAACTGGTCAGTACGGAAGGCTATAGAAACATGAGCTTAGCACCATCTGCTCAATACATGACTTTTTAGTAAAGTTCCCTTTTCAGACCATTAAGATCTATAGGGCAGAAATTAGAAATCCAAGTCTTCACCAGGATTTGAGCCTGGGACCCTGGGGTTTAAACGCCTCAGCCATCATGCCTTCACTTAAGCCATCATGCCCTCACTTATAACTGTGGTTAAGCATTTTAATGTAACAAGTGTCTTTATGTCAAGTTAACATTATTAGTAGTGTTTTTGTCAAATCAACGAGTTTTTTTTTCCAGCATTTAGGTAACTTTGGGACTTTGTATAGGGTTAGAACCAATTAATTGGGTTTAGTTAATTTTATATGGAGAAAATTCATTTGAGATACGAGTACATCGACTTACGTATCCCGAGGTTCCACTGTAAATCAACGAGTTTAATCTGTAGTTGCATTCACTATGTTTCATCAAACGGATGATTATTACTATGATATTGAAATATCTGTATTTTTATGTTGTTAAATAAGTCGTTGTTTGTTTGCATTTTTCCTAGAAATCTTAAATGGGATGATCTATATTGACAACAACCACAATCTTTGCTATGAGAACACAATTGCCTGGCACGACATTATCCCAGCCATGGGCATCGCAGCAACAAAGATCATGAACAACAGCAGCAGAAACAGCTCACGGATATGTACGTATTCAAAGTCTTTGTATTTTTTCTAGGTTTATTTATGGAATCAGTTTCCAGGTTGTAAACCCAGTATTTAGTATTACTTGTACTTTCTGAATAGATTTTATTTCTTACTACTAGCTTATTAATAAACAATGGTATAGCCTTTTAAGCAAAGGGACATAACTCATGAAATGGAGTCTCGTGATACAGAAAAAAATTAAGTTCTCTCTCTTACTTTTTTTTTCTCAGACAAAAATGTTGTTTTTTTTAAAGTTAAAATACAATCTTTTTGAAAACTGGATAACATCAGAGCATAGGAATTCACTGATTTAGCCGTTTTGTAGTTTTTCCCCTTCAACTTTTTAATTATCAGTGCCTAGATTTATTTATTTATTTTTTTATATTCAGGTGGTCAATGTCATTCTAGTTGTAATGGATCCTGCTGGGGTTCTGGATCAGACATGTGCCAAAAATGTGAGTCTTTTAATTTAATTTTATTTTAGTCATACAAGATTAATCATCAACAAAAATGCTTATTGAGTAAATAATTTTCAAAAGCTTTGCTTGCTAGGTTAAACATTCAACAAATAGCTTGCTCATAAGAAAACAAAACATCTCATTTAAAACTCTTGTTTTCAAAGAATTCAAAATATACTAACAAAAATATACTAACAGGCTGACAAAGATTTTCCTTTGTGGGTCACTTGAAATTAAAATTACCTTATTTTTGCGCATATAACCTGCTGGTTATACAAGGCAGCTGTGTTGGAGTTTGAGGTTTACAAAATTTATTCTACTCTTAAACATAGCATAATGGAAACTATGGACATACTGGTGGCTCTTTATATCTCCACTAGTTTGCTGGGTGGTGCTTGTGGAATGTAAATTGAAACCCTTTCTGAACATCTCATGATAAAAGTCAAGAAAACAAATAGATCCAATTCGGCAGAGAATCTTTACCAGTAATCAATTGTGACAATTAAGTAAGAAATGAAACTAATTTGCCAATGCTGGTAATGTCAAAATCTATAGACTACAATGCATGCAATACATCCACAATCAATCACCTGTCTCACTAATGTCACTGTCCTTGCTATAGTTAGTGAAGTCATTGAAGCTTGTATCCTACTCATTATTCCAATAACCAAAGCATGTTTGCAGCAGCAGTTGGCTCATAAACTGACTTTTCACATGCGGGATATATAAGGATGCTGGTAGTACAATTTTGTTTTTTACTTAATTTGTGTGAGATGTACACGTGTCGGTTTTACGCCTCTGTGGCTTATATGTGTGAAAATACAGTAAATAACTCACAAAGACACTCCAGGATCTAATTCATAACAGTGACTTAGATGCACTAAGATCTTTTTATTATTGTTATTATTGTTAGACTAATAGGAGAATGATTAAGAGTCTCATGCACTATTTTTAGTAATAGTTCAATATTTGTAGATAATATTGATTCCATACAGCCTTATAATTAGTTTATTAGTATGTGCATACAATATACTTTCTTTATTTTAATTACGAAGAGGATTACATTTTGGATGACCATAAATAGTTGTAGCACCTACTACAAAGACAAAGATGATAGTTAAATTTTATATGCACTTTTTGTTTTTGAGGTTGTAAACATGACAAACAAAAAGCATTAATTTTTCCCAAAATTCTAAAAAATGTTTATTTTACATTTTGCAGTGACTTCAATCAACTGCCATCCAAACTGTGGCTCTCAAAGTCGATGTTTTGGCCCAAACCCAAATCAGTGCTGCTCCCCTGAATGTGCTGCTGGCTGTTTTGGTCCTCGCAAAGATCAGTGCTTTGTAAGTAGACTTTATATATATATACAGTGGAACCTAAGGCTGATCAACATACGAGTAATTCTAGATACGAGCAGTGTTGACAGTGAAATTTCTTTTCGTTTAATGAGCAACAATTCGAGTTACGAGTCGAGCTTAATAGCTAAAACCTGTCGACGATGATCATGCGAAATCGGATCTTTCAGTTCTCACTTGGAATAGGAACCATAATTGTCAGCGCTGGAAAATGGGGAGAAGTTGCCTCAGTCACTACTTGGACAAATACAGCAGAGTGTGGGTACATTATGACCTTGACCAATTGAGGTATCACAGCGCTTAACAAAGGCTTGTCTCGGTTGTGTTGAGTGTTGTAGCTAGTGAGTTTAGTGATTTTAATCTGAATTATTCTTGTACATCATGGGTCCCAAGTGCAAAGTCAAATGGTACGATGAAGAGGAAGATATCCGTAGAAACAACAGTGTTGTTTTGTTTATGCTGTGAATGAAGTGTTTACATTGCCTTAGTTCTGGGCAGTCCTCCCTCCCCCTTGCTCCCTCCTCCTCACCCGCATTCAGCCACGCCACCCAGATAATATTCTGTACATTGACCATTACTTTACAAACATTTTATTGATATCTTTTCTGCATTTCTCATTTCATTACTTATTTTATTGTTTATGTACATTTATTAGTTCATAACATCTTTTTCAGCATTTAAGTAACTTTGGGACTTAATATAGGGTTAGAACCAATTAATTGGGTTTTAATTTATTTTATATGAGGAAAATTTGTTTGAGATATGAGTAGATCTACTTACGATTCAACTGTTTATATTTATTAATTTATTTATTTATAGAATAAAAATGATTCTACTTTTTATTAATACATTTTAAAATTCTTATTTGATTCTGAATCAATTTAGATTTAATAATTTAAATCTTTAGAAAAAAATGAAAACAAAATAAAATTGACAACAAATTCTATACGTAAAAGAAAAGAAATGTCAGAAGTAAATTTTTTTTTTTTAATACATTTATTTTTGTACACTTCAAAACTGTTTTCTTTTAGCAACCAATTAGTTTATATCACACACAAACATGTTGCTTTCTTACAACACCATAGTTTTATATCACACACAAACATGTTGCTTTCTTACAACACCATAGTTTTATATCACACACAAACATGTTGCTTTCTTACAACACCATAGTTTTATATCACACACAAACATTTGCTTTCTTACAACACCATAGTTTTATATCACACACAAACATATTGCTTTCTTACAACACCATAGTTTTATATCACACACAAACATATTGCTTTCTTACAACACCATAGTTTTATATCACACACAAACATGTTGCTTTCTTACAACACCATAGTTTTATATCACACACAAACATGTTGCTTTCTTACAACACCATAGTTTTATATCACACACAAACATTTGCTTTCTTACAACACCATAGTTTTATATCACACACAAACATATTGCTTTCTTACAACACCATAGTTTTATTTCACACACAAACATTTGCTTTCTTACAACACCATAGTTTTAAACAAAATTTAACCAACCCCTTCCACTTCTGAAAAAAAAAATGTGCTTAAAATTTATTTCTGTTTCAGTCTTGTCGCAACTTTAAGGACAACCAAACCTGTGAGAGTTCTTGTACTAAAACAACACAGATCTACGATAAAACTGAGCTGAGGATAAAAACTACAAGTCAACAAAAGGTCACCTTTGGTATTTTTTGTCGGGACAAATGTCCAGGTATGCACTTGACGTTTCCTTCTTTCATCAAACTTTTTCCTGCCAGCCCTTATTTACTCTAATGTTTTCCAGATAGAATAACTTTCTATAACTTCAGTGATCTGTTGTTTTTTTTCAAATGATAGTAATTAATAGTATGCTACTTAGAAATGATGACTTAGCCTAATTTTAAATAATCCCTTTTTAAAGTACAAAATTAATAATATTTTAGATAAGAGTCCTACATAAGTCTTTCCCAATTCATAATGGTTTTATAGAAAGCAGAAAATTTGTTATTTGCATGATGATAATTGTTGCCCTATTCACAGAAATGAGAATCCTTTTTTTCATATCTTCTAGTGTATACATTTATTTATTTTCAGAGCATTTGCTAAAAGAAGAAAACTTTTGTGTTAAAGAATGTTCAAATGGGAAATATACAAAAGACAATAAAAATTGTGAACAGTGTATTGGACCATGTCCAAGAGGTAGGTTTTAGTGGTTTCTTTGATTTGCCTTACACAATAAAAACTTTTTCTCTTTTACTACTCCTCTTATCAGCTTGCAAAACCTTCATGGGCTCATGAATCAACAAAAAGTTGGGACCTGGGTGGACATGGATTTCAATGATTTTCCTAGAAAAATTAACAGTTATAGTTTATCTTTTGGAAAAAATACTAGCCACTTGGCCACACAGTTAAAAAACTCTGGTTTGACTTGTAATTTTTGAAAATATAATCATCATTAAATTAAATTAACTTTGGGTTTTCATCTTTTTTTATTTTGAAAACACAAACATCATTAGGTTTTCCCACATATATATTTATTATAAAGTAAAATAAATAAAAGACATTACCCATTATATATATATATATATATATATATATATATATATATATATATATATATATATATATATATATATATATATATATATATATATACGGTATATTTATCGGGGGGGGGGGGGAGGTTGGATTTAGGAGGGGTAAAAAATTTACATTTTTGTATCTATCATTCATGAGCTATTAAGAGAAAAGTTACGGCTCTTACAAAAAGTCCTCTGCTTCATAAAGGAGGATTAGTTTTTTAGCAGATAGGGATGGGGGTGGCTAGGTGAATAGAGTTTTATGCTTTTGATTGAAACAATGTATTGTCTCAATCAAGATGAAAACTGAAAGTTACTTAGAACTGTAGGACTGGATTGAACATGCTGTAGACTTATCAGTTGATCAAAGTTAATGGAATATGGCATAAGTGAATAAAGAGGAATTAAGTGAGCACCTAAAGACATATAATCCCTACTTCCTCCACATTTCCACCTGCTTCATTCTGGTGTCTCAGTTTTAGGCAAGCGTCTTCAACTGTTTCCATGTCTTGCCCATTAGCTTCCAAATCTCAGCGTTATGTATTTTTAAAGCATTCAAGATATTCTATACAAAAGTGATTTAGAAAATGTGATTATTTCTTTTCAAAGCATGTACCATTCTGTTAGATTATTGAGGAAATACTTAATCAGATTAATTTGATTATATACTTCAGTCAAACAAATCTTTTAAGTGCTCTGAATAATAAAAAAAATCTATTAGTTGGTCCACCTTTCTTCAGAGGCAATAGATCAGTTTGTTATTAACAAAACTATACTTAACTGTATCAATAAGGATGTAATGTGTACATTATTGTGTTTTGTTTCAAATATAGAAGTATTTTTATAGGTTTAATGCTGTAGCTTAGATATGTTTATTTTGCTTTAAAAAAATGACTTTTAATAATTTCAATTTTTTTCTATTTTCTTTTCTCTTCAATCCCCACATTGCCTGTTTGTACAACGAAAAATGAAAATTATCCAAACATTTTTTATTGCCTATTTCTATTCTGTAAAAATAACAAAATTACAAATTATACATAAATAAAACATGTTAAACATTATAAAAATTAATAATTATAATTTTAAAAATCATTTTTTATTTTTTGACTAAAAAGTTTGTAAAATTGACCATGAAAAAAATATCCAACCAATAAATATAGTCACGTTAATGACCCTAAAAAACTGCACAGTAATAGATGGCAATCTCATAATACAGGATGCATCATTTAATTTGTAAGTAGTCAGTTTTTAATGATGCCTGAAATGTCTTTTAATTTTTCTTTGTCCTAGACTGAATGCTCCCTCTACCCCCCCCCCCCCCCCCCCCAATTGAATGGACTTCCAAATTCATTAATTAGTTGTTTTCTTGTGTAAACATTTTTTAAAACTTTGTGACCAATTGTGTGGTGATGATCAGTGTTTGCCCTTGCAAAAAAAATATTTCTTTTGCACGAAAGATTCTTAATTAAACTTAGCTTACGTTTTTAAAACTAAAGCTCATAGTGGCTTTGAATATTTCTTTGGCATTAATGAGCATTAATTAAACTTAGCTTAAGGCTTAAAAACTTAAAGCTCACAGAGTCATTGAGTTTCCTGTTTATTTTAATGACATTTCCAGTTACATGCACATACAGAATGATTTCATAAGTAAGGAATCATTTTAAAATGTGCAATAAAATTAGTCAAACATTGCAGTGTCATCAAAAGTCACTTACTAAACTATCATGTTTTTTTTTTTTTAATGTAATTACGTTTTTTTTGGAATTTTTTTTCAAAACCAAGCAACACTGTCTAGGTTTTTATTATAATAAATATGTAGGATTTTTCTTTAAAAATTTTAAATTTGATGAATTCTAGGTTTCAAATTCTAGTTTTCTGTTTAAAACCTAAGCTCAGAAATTTATTTCTATGTACTTAGATTATACTTGTGGTAAAAGTTTTTCATGCCCTTATTTTTACAATGATCCTGGTAAGAGGAGCAGGTTATTTTGGTTGCATCACTTTATATTTGCCCTGATAAAGCTGGCCAGGGTATTATATTGTGTCAGTTTCCACAATGCTATGCAAATTTAATTTTTTCATTTAAAAGGGGAATAAATAAAGACAGAAATCTATTGCAAATTTTTATACATTTTGTGAAAAACAAAAAAAAGAGGAAAATAAAGTAATCCAAAATTAGGGAAGAACAAAAATCTATTTATTAAAGTAGACATTTAAAGTAAAACCAGTCAAGACAAAGTAAGGCCTGTACAAATATAACCAATGCCTTCTTATAAAAAAAATAGTTATAATGCAAATAAGCTGAAAAGCAAATGATACACTTCTTGGATAAGCAACAAGACTGTTCATAAGACCTTTGTTTGTTTTTTTACTTTTATTTATAGCTATAGAGGGTATAAATGAACAAAGGAAATAAAACAAAAGGCTATATTAAAATATAAATAAATAAATAATATTCCTTCTAAAAATTATCTTGTGGTCTAGATTTTGTTGTTGTCTAAGTAAGATGTGCATTAGTTTGCTACGTACTCTAACAGCACCAACTATTCAAACAAACTGTCTACAATTTGACCTCATGATATTTTCATGTCATGTTGCATATTTTTAGTCATGTATGTTTGACCACTTTTCATTCCAGATTGTTGCATTTTTTTGTTTATATGTCTGTTTTAGAACTACATTCTAACCCAATAAGCATGAAAACCTTGATTGACATTTCTTGTGCATCTTTTATGTGTGTGTGTGTTGTATGTATACCCTTACTGTATTTTTTGTTTAAATTTTAAATTAACAAACTTGACCTATTTGTGCATTTACCCAGCATGCCAGGGACTCAAAGATAGTGGTTTTCTCAATCTGAACATGTTAGCCAATTTTTCAGGCTGCACTCGTATAGAGGGAAACCTGAGGATTTTAACTCCCTCTTTTGAATGGTGAGATTATAATAATAATGCTAAGATAATATATATGTATTTAAACATAGTAATTCATTATCTAAGAGTAAAAGGCAACATTTATTGTCAGACATCCAAAAGCCCTTAGACTTCTGTTGGCTTTTGTTTTGTCAATAGTTATTTAGGTTGTTGGCTGCGATCTGCCAGTAATTCAGAAAGTTATGTACGTTGCTTAACCTTTGACATCTGCTCATAATATATGCGTCTAGTTTGTGTCTTTACCAATGAAGGTAGGATGAGAGCTGACAAAACGTTTCTTTTTCTTTTTTTTTTTTTAAATTAAGGTTTTTGGAAATGTGTACTTGTACAACAAGTTACATAAAGCAATATTTTTTTTGTAAATGTGTACTTATGCAACAGGTTACATAAAGCAATATTCTTTCTACCATCAATTATCTTCCTCTTTAGGCCAAGACCTAAACCTGTTTAAATCAGTGAAATATTTTATCCTTAAAGTTTCTTTTTTAAAACCTTCTTTTTTTCTTAAATAAATGTTGCATGTAATTCTTTATTGTGTTTTATTTTATATAGCTAAAAATTTAAATTTTCAAATCCTACAAAATTTAAAGAGACCATTGGCATTTTTTAAAATAGTTTAGAAAAACAAAAAGATTGCATGATAATTAAACTCAGGCTTATAATTTCCCAAGTTTATGTTTTTTTGCAATAGACTAAATAAGTGTTATATGTCACCATTATTGTTCTATTTATAGAGAACTTTGAAAATTAAAAAAATTCAACAATGTAGGCTATGTCACATTTTATAAATTTAGAACACAAAAAAAAAAAAAGACTAAACTTTTTATTTTGGTCTGATTTATTAAAAGTCAATGTCCAACTATCTTTCTATCTGGTAATTAATGTCACCTCAAAGTCTTTTGACTGCATTAGCATGAACAGTAGCTGTAGTAGTTAATGAGTTTGTCGTTTCCAGTGGTTTTTTATATATTTTTTTGTGGCATTGTCAATTGATGTTTTCAATGGACTTTCTTACTAACTATTTTAAGAGTTGCACGCTAAGTAACTTTAAGATTGGAAAGACAAATACTATTTGTCATCCTTTATCCTTAACCTGTGTTGTTGTTATTACAATACCTATATTCAAGTCAGAACTTCATGGAACCTGAATCCAGGAACCTGGAAACTGATCTCAAAAACAACTCTAAAGACTTTCCTGGAAATTTAACATTTGATGAATATTACTGAGTAAAGTTGCTTCAATTTTATTGAAGTCTATAAGTGGTGCTTATATTTTTACATAAATCTAATATAGATCTAGAAAACATCTAGGATTCTAGATCTCGAAGTACATCTAGACTTAAGAGTTCTAAATCAGAACTTTAGGTCTAGTGTTAGATGTTCATATGATGGGCATAACCAATAAATAATTGCACAAATATGCCTTCCTCATGGCTGAACCAGATAATGTGTTCATTTCTAGCAGCTGACGGTGTCACAGGCTCGATACCTGAATTGAATGAAACACTTTTACAATTATTTAAGTATATTTGAAGTTTAATAATGGAGGTATTCCTTTTTTTTTTTAAAAATATTTTCAAAATGTTTTTCTTGTTTAGTGTTCTGCTAATGAGTGTGAAACAATTTCTCCACTCTTACCATTCAGTAAGTCATCTACATGAGAATATCAGGAGATGAGTTAGTCCACACCTCATGTCTTAGGAATTTTTTGTTTGTCTGATTATCTTGGTGCTGAATAATAACCTTGGTTGAAGAATCACAACCAACAATCTTATTTCCATTGCTCGACAATATTAAGAGGTTGCAATGTATTGTTTTACAACAGAAATGTTCAAATTAAAAACTGCTAAGATTATAACAAAGAAAAACAAGAGATATATAAGATGGATAAAACACAAAACTGTTCGCTGGGATTTTAGTTATGTGAATATTCCAACATTGACTGCTGCCAGGTTTGGGTTAGGAGATAAGATCTTTCATTTCTTCAACTCTTTTATTGTTAGTTTTCTGCTAATAAATGCACAAAAAGTTACCCACTCCTATCTTTCAGAAGCCATCTGCAGGATAATATCCGTAAATGAAAGGATTTTTCGGTACACCTTGTAATAAAGAATAACCTTCAAGTCAAACCGTGGTTTCCAACAATCTCACTTCCATCACTTCACAATATTGAAGAGCTGCTATAAGTATTGATCACAACTTCAATTCCAAGTTTTAAACTTTTTAAAAACTTCCCAAAGATTTAACCCATGAAAAGTCTGGAGATGGGGTACGATTGCAAAACCCTTCACAGGGAGGCTGGTCATGTGCATTGCGCAGCGATGGATGAAAAGGATCCTTAGAATATCATAATGAGATCTATAGAGAAATTGTCTACTGCGATCGCCCCCTAAGCTAAATAATGACCAAATGTATGATGTGAGGCTTATCTGTGAACAAGAACGAAATATGTCCCCTAAAGACAGTCATAACATGGAGGCCCTAAATTAAAACTTTGACATCCTGGTCTAACATGGTGTCACACCTTCTGAAAGCCATAGACATTTTCTGGGAAAAGCCTGTGGATATCATAAAGGTGTCTCTGTGGAGAGGCTTGCTACCCAATGCACTGAGTGATAGCATCTATGTCTATGTCTAAGTAACTTTAAGTTAAGGTACTTAAGCTTTTACAATAATGTATTCTTATTTAATATTACAGAAAAACTGAAGTCCTAGTCTAATTGTTTTGTTATAAAGAAGCTTTCCTTTGTGTGCTGTTGTTTGTTATATTAAATTATGAGATTTGTATTTGTTCAGGGACCAACACTACAACATCTCTGGTATCCACCCCCACAATCTGACGATACTAAAAGATGTGAAAGAAATCACTGGCTATGTCATGATTCAATCCAATCACTCAGAATTTACAAATCTCAGTTTTCTGTCAAACCTCAAGACCATTTATGGAAGACAAACATCGTAAGTCTCAACAGGTTTATCCTGGCCACCATTTCTTATTTCTTAAAACTTTGTTTGTATGTTTGTCTTCTAAAGTGGGGGAGATTCTCAAACTGGTAGACACTACCCCCTTTGATAGATATTAGATTTTCAATAACTTAGTCTATAAAATATTATAAGGGTAAACTATAGTCTGTGTATTACTACTTACTAGTAGGATAGTATTTTTTTAGCTATAGAAAAATGATGATATTATCAACTAGTCATTGAGATTTTGAAATTTGGATTGGATTTTTTACAATAAGTTGAAAATGGGTGCTACTTTCCAGTAGCTTTGCTTTGATACAGTCTGATAATGGAGTTGATCTATAATATAAATTTATGGATAACCCACATAAAACAAAAAATAAAGCACATTTGTATTTTTAAATCATCTAATTAACTGACCTTAAAAAAAATGTCCCCCCCCCCCCCCCCCCCTAATTCATGTAGCTTGAAAAGTTTTATTTGCTTTTAATTTTAAAAAGCATAGAATTGTTTAATGCTGAACACTTTCATTGCATTAAAAGCTAATCAAACTGGTCTCATTAATAAATTAGAAATTAGGTTTAGATTTTTTGAACAGGCAATTTTAATTATATGGTACGCAGTCAAGTTCCACGGTATTAATCAAGCTTCATGGGGAAAAAATTCTTCCATCATAATTAATTTGATAGAAAACAATTTATATTTAAAATTGAAGATAATAATTTATATATAATTAATATAAAAGTTGTCTACTATTCATTATCTTTTTTTTCCAATATGATTTCAGAGGTGCACACAAATTAGCCTTGTCTATAATTCTGACTCCTCTGAAGTCCTTGGAGTTAAACTCTTTGAAGAGTATTCACAATGGGAATGTTCATATCTTTGGTAACCGTCACTTGTGTTATGCAAATACAGTGGACTGGTCATCCATTGTGAATTCTAAAAAGCAGGTTACTGACGTGAGAAATAACAGAGATCCTAATCAGTGTGGTATGTTTTTTTTTTTAAATAAATGGCTAACATTTTTCAAAGTGTGTTTTTTCTATACAAGGGAAAGGGAATGTATACATATTACATTTATAAAGGCAGCACTAGGGACCACATATTTTAATGACAAAATTGTGAATTTATTATAGCCAAAATATGGAGAAGTCCTGACTAGCACCAACACAGCACCAACCAAGCAAACCCTAAGACCATCTAGAATCCCAAAAAATAATCTTTCTGATCATTAGTGTTTCGCCAGCCCACGTGCTGACACCCAGATGTCAAGAGTGATATGAACCACCCAGTCTATTTCCCACCTCACAACACATGCCTCTACCAACAATCTTAACATTAATAGACACATGGCATGTATAAGACAAACAATGGCTCTATTTTAACTATGCATCTCTCGATAGAATTATCTGACATAATATACTACATATTTATTAAAAGAAATATGCATGAGAGTGTGTTTGTAAAAAAAAAAACCCTTAATAAATCAATTTTTACACCCAAAATGTGCCCAAATATGTTTTTGTTTTGTTACATCTTGCTTACTTCAGCCTCGGAGGAAACTAAAAACTGTACATTTTAAAAAATAAGAAAGTTACATAAATTGCTACATAATTAGCTTTGAAATGTATTTTTTATTTTGAAGTAATTTCAATGAGTCAATTATGTCACCAAGATCATATATTGTTTTTGTTTAATAAACTTTAAATACTCTTTAAGAATGTAGAATATTCTAGTCTAAACCTCCAATTGTATGCCAGATTTTTATTTGAAACCACAGAGTGATAACAGCCTAAAATGCAGATTTTATGCTCAGAAAGTCAACCTCATCTATCAAAATAATATTTTATATTTGACCCTTTTTTCCTCTATCAACCAAATGTTACCCTCTGACAATTTTCTCATCTATTAACCTAATGTTGAATTTTGACCTTTTCTCATCTGTAAGCCAAAAGGTTGTCTGTTGTAACAAATATGAGTTGACAGCAGGAATTATTACTCTGGATGTAACATGTTTTCCAAGTCCACCCTTATTCTTATCTAACATCACAATAAAAATGTCATTGCTCAGGCCTAGTTGTATTCTCATAAACTGTTAAACCCAGAAATGGGTGAGCTATTTGTCACCTGCTGACCAGAATGTTTTTAAAGGACATCTTCATAAAATAATACATTTATTTAGTTTTACTTCATTAAAAATGAATTATCATTATTACTATTTTTTTAAATGTATTATTTCTCTCTAATTGATTAGCGAATGATGAAGAGGTTTGTGATAGTCAGTGCGGGGTGTCTGGCTGCTGGGGCAAAGGCCCATCGAAGTGTGTCAGATGTGCCAACTTTGTTTACAGCAATGCCACCACCACCTTATGTCTTGAAAACTGTGATGCCATCCCACACCTCTACCACAAGGGCAATGAAGTCTGTGAACAATGCCATGCAGAATGTGAAGGTTCTTGTATAGGACCGGTAAGTTTGGGTGGGACTTGAGTTAAACCTGTAATTTTTGAGGTGATGAGAGCTCTTACATAGGAACTTGACTTTATTTCAAAGGACCTTTTCATTGCTTTGACAGTTTGAGTGAAAATTTCTGACATATTTATAAATTTCAACACTTCAATTTGTTTTTTGCACTTCATTGCATTGCTTTGTGAAATGCACAATCATAAATGTAAATAATAATTATTATTACTATTTAAAAGTAAATTATTATTAAGTCACATAGTAAGCCTGACCCAAGATGGGCAAAGTGTTAAAATTTTGCTAATGTAAATAGTATGGCTCCTTCTGTCTCTGAAGACAATGGATGCACACATGTAAATAAATGGTTACATAAGTGGGTGAACTTATTGTTCCGAGCATGTTTAGGTTGAAAGATGTTTTTGAAATTTCTGTCAGGGTTTTTGTAGTGAAGTTACATTAGTTTAATCTTTATGATTATATTAGCTTAATTAAAACTCTCCATTAATACAATATTAAAATGTATGCAGAATTTCACAATTAATCAGTTCCAGACTCATTTGTATTAATAAAATAGTTGATATCAAATTGATTGAGAATGCTTCATGAAAAAATATTTCTTCAAGTTTTCTATTGTATTCTTGAGAAAAGGGGATGTTTAGTTATGAAAAAAATACTCTGGTTTTTCATTTCTAAAATATACGTGTGTGTTGTTCTCTATGTATGTCCTAACAGACCAACAGAGACTGTCACAAGTGTGCCCATGTTGCCATGTTAAACTCTGATGGGCAAATCAGCTGTGAACCAAGCTGTGGTGAATCCATGTATCCTAATGAAACTAAATACTGTTTACCCTGTCATCCATTTTGCAGAGGGTGAGCATATAAATACTGGCTATCCTAATATAAGTAATTAAGTTAATTAGGTCTATACAAAAGGGAATTTATAATTACATTTAAAAAAAAACTGTCCAATAGCTTTAGTGCAGGGGTGGGCAAATTATGGCCCGCGGGCCACATGTGGCCCACTCAAGTGTTTTATGCTGCCCCCGAACACCTACAGAAATCAGGTGTGCTCACATATTATTAAAAGCAAATATATTAGAAATAGATAATTATAAATATCTATATAAATTATTGAAACTTCTGACTGTTATTACTTATGATGAAGAGGCTAAAGAAACAAGTCATTCTAAATTGTTTAAGGTTAGGGCTTTTTTTGTGACAGTATGCACCGATATGGCAAACCAGCACCTTTTTCAATGTGGGGGAAAAAATTATTACTTTTCTTGTATTTTAACGTTTATTAGTAGAAAAAGTTAGGCAATCCATCACTGAGTACTGGCACCTAATCACTGTGTAATTGCACCTATTGTTTTTAACCAAAAAAAAAAAGCACTGACTAAGAATAATTATATTTTCATAGGCCAACTTTATGAACAATTGGCCCACAGACTTATTGTATTTTTTGCTTTCTTTATCTACATTTGTTTTCTCATTGTAGGTGTACAGGGCCTGAAGAAGTTGTCAAGTCAGGTGGATGTACTTCTTGTGTAATGGGCCAAAAGGAATCTCCAACTCATCCTATATATTGCATAAACCCTGAAGTAACTATTTGTGATGCAGGATATTTTCAAACTTATTCTAATGTCCGCTCAAACAGCTCACACAGGCTAACACAGACAACCTTAACTGTAAGTCATTTATTATTTGTTCCTGCCTACCTTTAGTTTCAATTTCTAAATATTGCTGAGAAACTACAAAGTCTTTCATAGAAAATGTTCATCAAAAAAAAAAAAAATAATGTCTGAAATAGTGTGTGTGTGTGTGTGGGAGTCTTTTACCATTAGACAGACTGCTGGCATAAAGATCTCCCACATTTTGAATGAATCTACCAAAAAAAAACAACAACTACTATCTAAGAAATTCTACATATCTAAAAAGTACATAAAAACATTTTTTTAAAAATAGTTTTTATTATTTTCCAGTCTGGTAAATTTAACAAAAAAAGATTAGTTGACTACAGAAATAGGAAGAAATCTTGTCACCTATTTTGAGTTGAATATTAATTCATATATCTTATCTTCTACTTAATTCAAGATGATACACTCACTCATATATATATATATAAATTTGGCTGTAAGCATTATTAAAATATTATTCATTTACAAGAATGCAAAGGAAAAAAATGGTTGTGTATGAATTCTGCAAACATCAAGCTACTTATATTCAATTAAAAATTTTGCAATTAATGCCAATTTTAATTATTCTATTTGTTCTAACATGTTTAATACAATAATACTAACCAAAAAGAAAAATCTTACTCTGGAATAAATGTAACCTAACACAACTACACCAAGCTGCATTAAACTTTCAACAAACATTCTTATTAGAAAAAGACATTAACCAACCAGTCGATGACCTCTGGAATTTCATTAAAAACCATCTTAAAAGCATTATAGAAAATCATATACCAACTAAATACACATCAAACAAAATAAATAAATGCTGGTTTAATAATAGACTAAAGAAGCTTTGTAAACAGAAGGAAAACCTATATAGAAAATTTAAAGAAACTAAGGCAGAAAGAGTTTACAAAAGTATATAAAAATTAAACACTTAACCCAAAAAGTAAGCAGACAGCTGCAGAGTGAATACATAAACAATGTAATATCTAAAGATAACAACAAAAACCTATGGACATACATTAAGTCTAAGAAAATGGAAACAACAGGCATAGCGCCATTAAAAGATGAACATAACATAATACATAATGATAATGAAACTAAAGCAAACATCCTAAACAAATAATTTGCATCAGCATTCTTAGCCCCAGGAGACAAAGACATATTACTGAATTTGAACCAAGTAGACAACATAGAAGATATAGTAGTACAAGAAAATGGAGATCAAAAACTATTAGCCAACACCAAACCAAATAAAGTCTGGAGCTGATGGTATTCCAGCTAGATTACTCAAAGAACTAAGCAATGAGCTAGCCCCAGTGTTCAAAATACTCTTTCAGGCTTCACTTAACTAGGGCAGAGTACCAAAGGACTGGAAAGAAGCTAATGTCACCCCCCTATTTAAAAAAGGAGAAAAATCTGACCCAGAAAACTACAGACCAGTATCACTTACCTGCATCACATGTAAAATCCTAGAACACATAATATGTAGCAACATCATAAACCACTTAGACAAACAAAATGTCCTTACACCACACCAACATGGCTTTAGGAAATATAGATCATGTGAAACACAGCTAATAGGACTAATTGATGATTTTTCTAAAGGTTTAGATAATAGTGAACAAATAGATGCTATCTTACTAGATTTTTCTAAGGCTTTTGACAAAGTTCACCACCATAGTTTGCTTAAAAAATTAAAATATTTTGGCATTAATGGTCCACTGCATCAGTGGATTAAAGATTTTCTAATAGGGAGAGAACAAACTGTAAAAATAAATGGCTCTAGATCAACACCAAAAACAGTAAACTCAGGTGTTCCTCAAGGAACAGTCTTGGGTCCACTACTATTTTTAATTTACATAAATGATTTACCAAATTGCATTACTTCAGGAACAAAAGTCAGATTATTTGCAGACGATTGCATAATATATAGAACAATAAAAACAACACAAGACACAGATATTTTACAAAGAGAATTAGATGAATTACAGAAATGGGAATCAAATTGGAGCATGTCTTTCCACCCAGAAAAATGTCAGTTGTTAAGAGTAACAAAAAAACTAAAACAAATTAATTCCACTTATCTTATTCATGGCATACCAGTAACACAGACTAAAAACGCAAAATACCTAGGTGTTATAATAAATGAAAAACTGTCATGGAATCCACATATTGATGAAACTATACAAAAAATCAAACAAAGCATTAGGATTTATTAAAAGAAATTTCTATAAATCAAATAAGAACATAAAACTAAAATGTTATTTAACCTTGGTTAGGCCAATAATAGAATATGCATCCTCCATTTAGGACCCCTCAACTCAAGAAAACATTAAGAAACTGGAACAGACACAAAATAGAGCAGTGAGATTCATAAATGAATATTCACATTTGACTAGAGTAACACCTATAGTAAAATCACTAAATTAAAAGTAAAGTAACAATTATACATAAAAAACAGAACCATAATCTTCAAATACAAAAACAAAATTTAATAAAATACTCTGAAAGACACAAAGATAAAGGCACATTCCTCATCCCATATGCTAGGACAAATTTGTACAAATACTCCTTCTTCCCTAGTGCTATTAGAGCATGGAATGGGTTGCCTGAGCTAGCCAGGAAAACCAGTGACTTGGCAGAATTTAAGTCATTGATTAATATGCATGACGCGTAGGACGTAATCATCTTCTTTTTTGAAGTAAGGTCTGTATTATATAAGATAAGATAAGAAGCTTCTGTGAATGTTTAACCTAAATGTTAACCTATATGTTTAACATGTGCAGTACTGTGAAAGATGCCATCATTTGTGTGAGACTTGCACCCTTGCTGGTCCTGCTCACTGTGACAGTTGCAAGTTTGCCAGGCATGAGAATGTCTGTGAGTCCAACTGCCCTTCCTTGTACTACATGGATTCAAAAACCAAAGACTGTTTCAAGTGTCATGAGGACTGCCGCGGCCGTTGCTTTGGGCCTTCAACCTCTGATTGTGCTGCCTGTGCCAACTTCAAAGTTTATTTCAACTCAAATGGTACTAAGGTGAGGAAACATTCTTACAAGTTTTTACACAAATATAATGAACATTGATACAGTTTTGTACAAAAAAAAGTTTTTGGGATTATTTATTACAAGTTTCTCAAACATGAAATGTGTTTTGTTGGGGAATGCGTTAAAAAAATGATACAAGTTTTACAAATGATATAGGGAACCTCAATACAAAGTTTTGAAAAATTATATGGAACAGTGATGCAAGTTTAAAAAATATATTGAACAGTAATACAAGTTTAATAGATATATGGATCAGTGATGCAAGTTAAAAAAATATATTGAACAGTGATACAAGTTTAAAAGATATATGGATCAGTGATGCAAGTTTAAAAAATATATTGAACATTGATACAAGTTTAAAAGATATATGAATCAGTGATGCAAGTTTAAAAAATATATTGAACAGTGATACAAGTTTAAAAGATATATGGATCAGTGATGGAGGTTCAACAAATATATTGAACAGTGATACAAGTTAAAAAGGTATATTGATGGTATATATATATGGTATATACAACATAAAAAAAAAGAATTTGGAAAAATTGATAAAAGTTTTTACAAAATTATATGGAACATAGATCTAGATCCGAATTATGAAAACATTGTAGGGAACAATGATTACAAGTTTAAAAACAAACAATAAGGAACATTGATGCAAGTTTTAAAAAAAGATAGGGAACCACAATACAAGTTTATCTTCCCTATACTTTTAGACTTGTTGGAAACAAGAGTTTATCATTTTATTTGTTTCTTTCTGTATGTTTTTTTATTCTATTTCTCATGCAGTTGTCTGGTTTGAATTTTACCATCAGTTTTTGTTCTTCATCTCTTTAACAAATATTTTTTTACTCATTTAATAATAATTTTTAACTCACTAATAGCAAAAGTAAAGTTTTCCTTTCAGACCTTGCGACCTATAGGGCAGATGATGTAAAGGTCATCTGTTTCAGTGGTCCATGGTTAACAAGGTTGTCATGTGGTCAGCACAACAACCAACTGCCTTTAGTTTACTTACTAATTAGATCCTGAAATTAAAAATCCCAGTCTTTAGCAGGATTTGAACCTGGGGCCCCCGGGTTTGAAGCCAAGTTCTTTGCCACTCACCACTAATGGCAAACCAATTAAAAATTCAAAAAAAAATAAATAAATAAACAAGACTAAACTGTACTTTGTACATTAGACCAGTTTTTAAGTGTCTCATCTGTCATGACCATTTTAAACAAAGCCTCTGTTTCCATGTTATTTTTACCAATTACCAAACATATGATATCCCTACAGCACCCTACCACACTGCATAGTATTTTTATTTGTGGTACCCCTTAGAACAATGGCTAGAAATCCAAAAAACCTTAAAATTGTAAAAGCCAATATAATTTTTTTTTCTTTGGAAAACAACTTAGACTGACTTTTAGGGAAAATACTGGAATAAACTGTACATTGTTTGTAAAATGTTTTACATGTTTCGGATGTTCCTTCATAGTTGAAGATAGTTTACTTCTGAACCTCTCGCAAGACGCCAGGGGATGGGAGCGGGCAGAGTTTGAACCAGGGACCATCAATAATCCAAACGACAGTCCAGCGTGCAAACCGCACAACCAGGCAGCCATCCATTTTAGTAATGAATGGTCTAAATTAGAATTTGTATTTAAAAAAGGCTTTCAATATGTATTTTGTTGTGTGTTTTTAGCTAAGATAATTTTGACATCAGATTAGTATAATATTATTATTAATATTATTCTTTTTTTTTTGGAATTTCATTTTCAGTTTAACTGTACAAAAGAATGCCCGCCTGAACTACCTTACAAGGTGAAGGATTTAGACATGGATGAAAACAACAGGATAGTATGTGCAGACACTTCACACCCTGAAGTCCAGCAACTGCTGGACAACTCTGCAGAGTCAGTACTCTTTTTTTTTATTGTGAAATGGGGATGTAGGGGACTCATATATATATATTTTATCTATAATCATTATTTGTTTTTACAATTATGTATTTTGTTTCTTTTTTTTTTTTATTAATGGTAAAGTTACCCACAAAAATGATTTAGATCTAAATTCAGGTACAAGGTATAAACCAAACAATATGTTTGCATTGGTTCTACAGGGAAGAAAAGAAATTGGCTATCATCCTGGGTTGCACTATACCTGGTTCACTGCTGTTGCTGGGCTTCATTATAGGGGTCAGCTATTTCTGCCACAAACGGGCACAGAACAATATGAAAGCTGCAGAGTTTACTGCTAAAATAACTGGGCATGAGGACATTGAGGTAGAGGAAGAAAACTAAATCATTTAATCTTTTAAGTGAACTAAAAACTTCTTATGTTTTTAAAGTGAGGTTTAAATCTCATTTTACATTAAAGGCAAATTTCATTTTTATCTTTAAGCCAATGGCGATTTTAAATTTAATTTTAAAATGAATAAAATTGACATACTAATAAAAAAGCATATTCATCGCAGCCACTGACACCTACAAATACCAAACCTGATTTGTCCAAAATGAGAATAATCAATGAAGAGGAACTCCGTAAAGGTGCCATCATTGGATCTGGTGCTTTTGGTACAGTTTACAAAGTAAGTAATAACATTCTAAATCAGTTTATTTTGTTTTATTTTACTACCATTACTCACAATTTTAGGCAAAAAGATATTGTATTGTATTTTTGCTGGTATTGTCACTGGCATAGAGAAAAGTAGCTGGCAGCAGAGGACCTCTGAAAGAGACAGATGGAGAGCTCTCATGAAAACCACTGGACACATATTTAGGGTAAAGAAGAAAGCTCTTATTGGTGACAGGTGTAGAAGACTTAATGGTAATGGCATACAACTGCTTTGTCTGCATCAGATATGGAAATCTTTGCGTGTCGCAACTGGGTTTGCATAGCCATGTGAAACTTTGCACTCATCCTTAATTTTCAGAATCAAAGATATTGCATTATTATTATTACTGTCTCAGCTTTGTTACCTTGTTATTATAAAATGGTTAAAAAGCAAATGTAAACTAAAGAAAGAAAAATTGTTGAAATAAGGCTAAAATGTATTAGCTACTGATTTAGCGAAATTATGCATACACTAGAGCATGATCCTACTGAAAAGTTACAGTTCATTTCATTCTGTTATTAGCTTACTGAGCAAACAATAAGGTTATCTCTTCTGCCTAGTTCATTTCATTCTGTTATTAGCTTACTGAGCAAACAATAAGGTTATCTCTTCTGCCTATTTCATTTAGTTAATGCTTATGAAGCCCTCTGTATATTCCAGGGTATTTGGATTCCTCAAGGAGAAAATGTTAAAATTCCAGTGGCTATTAAAATCCTTCAAGAGGGTACGTCACCCAATCAATCCATCGAACTGCTGGAGGAGGCTCGTGTTATGTGTAGTGTTGAGCACATGTGCTGTGTTCGCATTTTAGCTGTGTGCCTGAATTACCAGATGATGCTGATTACCCAGCTGATGCCCCACGGAAACTTGTTGAACTATATTAGAAGCAATGCTCAACATATTGGGTCCAAATCTCTTCTTACTTGGTGTACACAGATAGCCAGGGTAGGTACAAACATAATGACCTATACATTTCTGTAGCATGTTTTATGCCTACTGTTTAATAGATAACATGCAATGATAATGTAGCAACACTCCTTGGACACACATAGACAAAAAATATATTACACAATCCATTTAAAAATTAATTACAAAACATATCTATGTTTTTGAAACCATCTTTTTAGTCTGTTAGTAAATTGGCCCCTTTCTCTTTTAGGTGTCATACCCATAAATGCTAACAATTTTATAAATATTCAACCCATGGCAGGGATGTATTTTAGTAATCTGCTTAGAACTAATATTCTATTAATGAGCAAACTGACTAATCCATTGCCAAGAGTGCTATTTTATAGATTACAAAATATTTATTAAACACAAAAAACGTTAACAGCTCAAGTTTATCTACATTTTCACTCTTTGACCAGGGGATGGCCTACTTAGAGGAAAGAGGAATCGTCCATAGAGATCTGGCAGCACGTAATGTGCTGGTTCAGACCCAACATCAGGTGAAGATTACTGACTTTGGTCTGGCTAAGCTACTCAACAATGATAATGAAGTATATCAATCATCAGGAGGTCTGGTTAGTATGGATTTTTTTTTAGTCTCTTCTGCTACATCCTTGCCTAACATAAAAATACAATGCCATTGAAAGAAAGTTTTGTCTTTTATGTGTGGTTCAGTGGTATGAGGGGGCTTGAGTTAGAATCCTAACTTGATCTGAGTTCTTTGCTGAGTGCCTAAAGCCAGCACATAAACCTTCTCCCAGAAACCCCACCTAATTAGTCCAGAAAAGAGATAGGACTTAAGCGCACTGAAAGATGTGCCATACAAAAGCAATAAAAAATAAATTTGCTGTATGATCAATTGTAGACATACAGTTACCAACTCTTTTTCAAACTGTTATAAACAAAATTATGAACTATTCAACCTTTTGAAATTGATTGCAACAGGTTTGAATTGAGATGTCTTGGTTATATAAAGCTTAGACTTTAATCATTCAAAGCATGCATGCTAAAATTTCAGTAGGCCAACTCTCGTGCTGGCCTTTAGATTGTTTACCCTATAAAGTTTTCCTCAATAAGTTTGCACAAGATTGATTTTGTTGAATATTTATGTTAATAAAAAAAAAATTAAAATTAAAGTTCTGTCTATTTTTTTTTAATTGATGAGAAAAGAAATATATTAAAAAAAAATAATTTTTCAGATGCCTATAAAGTGGCTTGCCCTGGAGTGTATTAACCATAGAATATTCACACATAAAAGTGATGTTTGGAGCTTTGGTAAGTGGAGAAAATAGTTCTGAATTTTTTTATTTTTTTTTCACATGCAGCGTTTTTTCTTTCCATTGTTTAACAAAAAAATTGTTTCATCCATAAAAGTGATGAAAGCTTCAAAGATTTATGGCCATGAAAATATTTGTAGTTAAGACATGGTGACTGAGTGGTCAAGCACTTGGCTTCTGAATCTTGGGTCCTGGGTTCGAATCTCTGTGAAGACTGGGATTTTGAATATCTGGATTTTTACATCGCCCCTGAGTCATTGAGCTGGCCACTTGTCTCTTGTGTTCACTAGTTGCTATACATATTACTTCGATCACTATGTCAAATTCTATTAAGTCAAATCTTAATATTTTTCTTTCAACATTTACTTTGAAACATTGTAGTGAAAGTAGAACAAATTTCTCCTTTTTAAAGAGAAAAATGTGTTGTTGTTTTTTCAGGTGTAACTCTCTGGGAGCTCTTTACTCTTGGCAAAAAACCTTATGAAAGTGTCAGAACTAAAGATGTCCCACTTCTGCTTGAGAAAGGGGAGAGGCTTCAACAGCCCTCTATGTGTACTATTGATGTCTATATGATCATGGTCAAATGTAAGTCACACTATAGTATTTTACATGAAAACAAGGGGCTGACTAAATGTGGGTGCCCAAAATGATCAAGTTTTGTTAAACTTAAAAATATTTAAAGTACATTATGTAATGGAGCTTAAAACTTAAAATTTATTGTTTTTTTTTTTCCAAATGTGAGAGAATTTTTTTGCAGTAAGAGAATTAAATAATTAGAATTAAAAATATACATTATAATTTCTGCCAGGCTGGATGTTAGAAGCAGAATCAAGGCCAACATTTAAAGAACTTGTAGAAGAATTTGCCAAAATGTCCAGAGATCCTGGACGTTATTTAGTTATTGAGGTGAGCAAAAATATTTTTTAAAATGTTCATATTATGGTTAATGTTTGTACACAATACATTTCACTTAATACTTACAACCTAAAGACTCTGCTTGCTTATATACACTAGGCTTAATTGTTTTGTTTTTTTAAACAAAATTTGACTTATAGCAAATTTCTGTTTACTAACCAGAGTTCCTTTTTTAAATTTAGTGACTTCCCCTTCCTAAGACAACTTTTGAAACCGATTGAACAGTGGCATTATACTTATCTTGTAATACATGTTCATTCTGTAATTTTCATTCTGTAATTTTCTCTAATTGGATAGTATGTGTTTAAGATTGAATGACTGAAAAATGTAAAAGTCTTAGAGGGAAAAGTAGAATTTAATGTACTTTGAAATGTATAGTGAGAAGCTTTCTAACTGTTAAGTCCATTGGCTGCCAATCACTCAGGCTGACCAGCACCATAGGTTTGCTGACTCCACGCTGGCTGAGGCGCAATTAAAATTATCTCCCCTGGATGTTACAGACTTTGCATTATGTCGAGGAGGCAAGGGCCTAGGAGGGCCAAGTCCAGCCGCTGGTTCCACAGAGGTGAAAACCAGGCTGTATGAGTGTTCTTTATTTGTGACACTATTGTCTTGTTAGACCATAGTTGTTTTCCAGTCAGTGCTTCTCAACCTTGAATTGTTGGCATCTCACATTTGGTTTGCATGCCCCAAAGAAATGATGAGAGAGTATTGATTTAATACATTGAGAAGCACTTTTTAGAACTTTTTTATATCTTGTACTGTTTTATTTTTGAGTTTATTATTTCTGCTTTTTTTTTTTTCAAAGTCAATAATGAAATCTTCAGGGGATTTTTTAATAATTTGTTTTTGCTGATAACTGACTTAATTCTATCTTTCTATTGTTGCTAATGTTTAAATGTTATTGTTGTGCTGGCCACATAATACTCTTGTAAATCCTAAATCTAAATACATTAAAACTCTTTAAGCTTGGTTCTGAAGGAAAAATACTTAAATATTCTTATTGCTCTCTTTTAAAATAGTTTAAAGCTATGGAACAAATTAGAACATTCACTAATTGCTTCAACTTTTGACTCAAACTTTAAAAACAAAATAATTCTTCCAACTAGTTTGTTTTGTGGTTTTCCTGAACCTCATTTTTACTGCATGTTTTTTTTAGTAAGTTTTATTTCTTTTGAAACAATTTCATCCTGGTGTGTTCTATGATCTACAGAATAAATCTTGTCATTTGAAGAATTTAGTTATAACTTAACGCTGGTTATCTTAAAGGTGAAAAATAATTGACATTTTTATAATGAACATTAGATCTTTCCTAAGTTACCTTTAATTATGCTTTGGACCTTTGTTCAAAAATATCTAACTCTTCATTTTAAATGTTTCCATTTTAATGTTTTTCACGTAACCATTGGTTTGTATCTTTTTCTTCTACTTTTATCCCTGATGTGATTGGTGGTTTCTTGGTTGTCTCTCTTTTGTTTGTTTAGTATTTTCAAACTGTTTGAAGTCTTATCTAAAAGAATCAACTTTTTTTTCTTGAATAAATGATCTTAAAATTAAATGTTTGGCATTTAAATTCCTGCGCAATGTTTTTTTTCTCTAAATTCTAACAAGTGTTTACCCTCGTTAAATAAATATAGATGTCACATAATGTGTCAAGGTTTTTATTGTGCATTGATTTTAAATGCTTTGCTTCTCTACTAAGAAGTGTAAATAATTGAGGGGGTAATTATAAATCAAAATTAATTTAGCTTTTGTTGCTGGAGATTTTTGTGACTTTCTAAGTTTTGTTTTGGTTGGCTAGAGTATAAATACGACAGACAATTTTGTTTATTGTCATTCCATTATTAGTTTAAAGTTGTTATTAAGTTGATTATGTGGATTTTGTTATGAAATTTCATTATATTATTCCCGTTAGAGGTGTCAATGTGGTACTGGCATTAGGTGATGAGTACAATAGTGTATTTCTAAACACTTGGTTTAGTGACTCAACATCCAAGCCTTACCAATATATTAAAATTGTTGAAAAAAAAAATCCTCCTAGAAAATTGAGTAATTTAATTACCCAAATTGAGATCAAAGAATTAGTATACACACATCAAACCAATTTAGAATGCACAGTATAATTTATACTGACTATAATGAAATTTTCAAAACTAAATCCACAGTATTAATTAAATATTTGTGATACTTCTACTTACTACAACTTAATTGTCGTGATGACTACTAACAGGTGGACATTTTCTTTAAGTATAGGCTATCTACTAACAGGTGGACATTTTCTTTAAGTATAAGCTATCTACTAACAGGTGGACATTTTCTTTAAGTATAGGCTATCTACTAACAGGTGGACATTTTCTTTAAGTATAAGCTATCTACTAACAGGTGGACATTTTCTTTAACTATAGGCTATCTACTAACAGGGGGACATTTTCTTTAAGTATAGGCTATCTACTAACAGGTGGACATTTTCTTTAAGTATAGGCTATCTACTAACAGGTGGACATTTTCTTTAAGTATAGGCTATTGTAACATCTTCTGCTAAATAAGGTAAAATCTCATGCCAAAAAATAAACTTATACCAATTGATGTTTTATGCACTCAAAAAATCATTATGTCTCAGATTCTTTAAGACTCATCTCAATATTGCAAGGTATCTTTTAGATCTCACCTACAATGATTTAGACTCATCACATTCATACAATGTCTTCAGTGAATTTGTGATGTCTACATTGTGTCTTCAGTGATTGTGTCAACTGTCTATATTTCAATTTGTCTTTACAGGGAGATGAGTTGATGCGACTCCCGAGTGTTTCCTATGACAAGAATGATCTGGTCACTGGAATGACAGAAGATGCTGAAAATGTTGTGGAAGCAGAAGAATACTTACAGCCCATAGACCCTCGTCGCCTACATCGTCCAATTTCTTTGGCTAGACAGCATAGTAATATGTCCAGTGTAAGTTTAGTATTTTAAAAAACTCTAATCTTTCACTGCAAAAATTCTTATGCTAACTTTTTATTTTCTAAAATTTGCATAAAACATACATGGAATCACATAGTGGCCACCCATGTTCTGAAAGCTATCTGGGTAGCCAAGAAAGTGACATTGTTTAGGTACACTTTATTTTACCCTTGACAGGATTATCCAGTTTTTTAAAGCTTATCATGACTTAATCCTTTTTTCTCACAATGCAGTAAAAGGCTTCAACAGTTCTACACCATTAGACTCTGGGCAATGCTCCACACTTGGTTCTATGTCTATCCTGTGTCTTTGCTTCTTGTTCTACTGATCTCCATGTTTGCTTTGGTCTCCCAGCCTTTCTTTTCCCTTGTGGGTTCCAGTCCAGAGCCTTTATTGTAATAGTTTCTGTTGCATCTATCTTAGTATTGAATTGAATTTTTTTTTTCAACTATATTCACTTTAGAAAAAGTCCTTGATTTGTCCCTATTAACAGAAAAATATCAACATAGTTTGTTTTTTTAACTGATCCCTGAATCTATATTTTATGTTAGTGTTGTTGAATTGTTTGATATCACTATTTTTATGCAATGTCAAACACATGAATAACAAAAACAACTTTCTCTATTTTATTTACTGAATCATTATCACAATAGAAAAACTCCAATAAGAAAATATTTTAAATCTCTTTTTTAGGCATCTCATCATTTTACTGTCGAACCTACCAGTCCAGGTGCTAAATCTCTTAAATCCCACTGGGATAATCAGAAAATTAGAGAGAAGAAATATGGCCACCTCAATGCCGCAGCAAAAGCAAAGCAGGAGAGAGAATTACCTCATTTTAGGGGGGATAGTGTAAACTCTAGATACAGTTCAGATCCCATCAGATATCTAAAAGACAAAGGTAATAAACAGTTTCAATCATTTGTTTTAACAAGATACAACTCTTTTACTGTAGAGAGATCACATTTTGAATATCAAAACTATTCACATTTCAAATTTGGTAACAAGATGAAAACTTGTAAAAGCATTTTATTAATATTTTTTTGGGGTCATCAATTAACACAATCTTTTTTTTTTTTTTTTGAAGAGCTAATTGTTAACATCTATTGCAATTTATATTGAATCTCAAGTCACAAAATTGGAGAATTCAATTATTCATTCTAAATAGACTTTACATTTCAAATAGGCCTACTCTCCTTCATGCATATAAAGCAAAGTTTATGTGTGGAGGTGTGTTGGCTGAGTGGTAACGCACTTAGCTTCTAAACCAAGAGTCCCAGTTGTCGAACCCTTGTGAGTACTGGGATTTTTACTTTCGGTATCTTCAGGTCACCTCTGAGTCCACTCAGCTCAAATGGGTACCTGACACTAGTTGGGGAAAAGTAAAGGCGGTTGGCCATTGTGCTGGCCACAGGACATCGTCATTAACCAAAACAGATAACTTTTATATCTTATGCCCCTTAGATCACTAGGTCTGAAGGGGGAACTTTTTTTTTTAAGTTTGTGTGCAGCTAATATGTTTTGATCTATCATCATAAGTTTATATAGTATATATTATAGTTTATTAAACCTGCTAACTCACTTGCTACAGAGGAAGTAGACTTGGCATTGGATGATGGATTCCCTGAATACACTGGCTACACAAACAGTGAAGAGTACAGCTCACAGATCATGAGTCCCAAGTTGCCCCAGTCGGTACTGCTACCTGTGGACAAAGATGACTATCTACAGCCTGGAGCTGCTGCTCAGTCATTGGCCTATCTTGACCTAGATGGCAAAGGTAGCTCTTTACATTACTTGTTATTTGAAATATTCTCTTCTTGAAGAAATAATGTTGACCTGTCTAATGACATAGTATTTTTGCATGCTGAAATGAGAAATTGTTTATAGGAGCTCAACATTTCATATTTAAAACCTAAATTTATTAAAAATTAAGATTGCATTCCAAGTTCAAAATGCGGGATGCGTGGTTGAGAGGCTAAGTACACTTGAACTTAGCTTAGTTTAGCTACCTATAAACTTGAGGTTAGACACCTGACTCAAGCAGAGTTGTGTTTACTGAGCGGCTTAAGGCAGCATAGAAAAACCTCTCCCAGATACCCCCTCCCCCTAAGGTATCTTATCTTATATGATGCATGCTATAAGCATGAAAGTAGCGCTATATAAAAGCTATAATATATTTATTTATTTATCTAACTGTGAATTATTGAATTCTTTTTTCATGAATTAGGTTATTATCAAAATGAGAAAGATGTTTCGTCGGATGATCCTTTTGATGAGGCTGACCCAATGCTGAATCAAACTTCTGATCAAAATGGTGGGAAGCACCTGTACTTCAACTACCAGCCTAAACAGGTACAAGCTGCTGAAAATGCTGTGGCCAACCCAGTCTACTTTGACAACAGTAAGAATGTCTGGGAGGCAAAGTGGCCCAGAAATAATGGCTACCAGGCAGTGCCCACTGTCTCCATGTCTCCTGTGCACAACAAGGCAGAATCTTCTCAATATTACAAACCCATGAATGGTGGGATATCTAGTTCAGTGACATTGGACGATGGAGAGGTGAAAACGATGGGTGTCCGGTTAAAGTCCGGGGAGTCCAAAGTATAAAACACACTGCCTGTAGAGCATGATTAAACAAAACAAAAAACTCTTTTAAGAAATGTGACACAGAGTAGCATCTAGCTGCTCCCTTAGGGCAATAGGAATATGTTATTAAAACTCTTCTGTAGAGCTGCATGGACTGTACAAATCATGATATTCATAGAGCAAAATGTCCACACTGTATTCTTCACTGTAAATAAATCATCCATCGAACATCCGCAGTAGCACTATGCGAGTCACATGACTCACTATTATGTGAATTCCAGTGGCTTGAATGGAAACCAACAAAAGAGAGGAATAAGTCAACATCAAGTCCAACTTTCAAAGATCTGATTCTCATCCAAAATGCTAGAACAGTTTTTGCTGTTCAATGCACCATACAAGTGCAATCAAGAGATGTAACAAATTTATTGTTGCTTAACCAGCACAGAACTTGAGTGGGGAATCACTCTCTACACTTGAAAAGGGATTCTAACACTGTGGGGACACATTTTGTTCATAATAAAACTTTTTGATAGAGACACGATGTAGATTGTGATAAAGAAGAGACATAATTGTGTTTGTTGTTTGACTCTATGTGTTTTGTAAGATTGTACAATACACAGAGGACATGTTTTGAAGTTTCATGAACAAACAGTTGGATAAGGAAATGAAATATTTCATAATTTATTGTAACAAAACTTTTTTTTTTCTCTCAACATTCAAAGGACATGTTTACAGAGTCCAAAAGTAATGTCAAAGTAGTAATAGGGACAAATCAGAGTGTCAGTGCATAAGTCCTTTATTACTAGATGAGATTGGTTGTAATAATGCTCTTGTGTTTGATTTATAACAATATCCCCATCTCCAGGGCTTGCTCATGTATCATTCACTCACAAGGAGTTTCAGTGTTGCTCCCTAAAGCCATGATATTTCTTTAAATCTAAATTTTTCCACCCGGAAGTAGCATGTCCTTCCAAAACCACCATTTGCTAAAAACTGCACTCCATTTTAGACAAGGCTAAAGCAGCTATCATCTGTTTGATATACCAGTTCTACAGCATGTCTATCCATTATGTAAATAGAGGAACATTTTGTTTAATTTTGTAATTATGTTCATATGCTTGCAAGCTCTAGTTAACTCTTTGGTTATGTTCTATATTTGAAAAAAAGAACAAACTGCAGCATTTTACACTTTTTTATTTTAATTTAGCTTTTCACATCATGTATACATCATTAGATATTCATAATAGGGTCCTGCAATAGTTTTTTTTTATCTCAACAAAAGATGTTGAGGAAATAGCCATGAGCCCTTTAAATTATTTTGTTGGTCATCCTATACAAATCAAACAGAACTGAATAATTTAGAACACTGGAGCCGATAAGGTTAGTTATGTTGAACTTGTATAACTTACACAGTTCAAGACATTTTTTTTTCTGGTGTAGAATGTTTCGCATATTCAAAGCCGCTTTGTGCCAACTTAATGTTCTATTTTAAAGAATTATCCTTTTATGAAACTTGTGATGACTTTAAGATTGATTTTAAATCTATTCTTGTTTTCCTATTGCTTTCTGTCTAGAGTTGCTGTTATTCTACCATGAGGATATTAATCATTTTATCTTTTCAAGAATTTAATAATTGACTGCAAAAAAAAAAAAAACATTCTCATTTTTGATCTATGTTCATTTCCCTGTAGTCCAAGTTATTTCAAACATCTTCTGTGTTGAAGGGTAGCAATGTAAATGTGTAGAACTCTTCATTTTAATGGCATATATTGCTTTCATTGAGTTTCATTTGGAAATCTGTTTTAATTTCTAAAATAACTTTGTATCATTTCATATCAAAGCTAATGTTATGTCAGTAATTGCTTTTTCAGTACAATGTCATAGTTAACTATACCTTGTATTGGGCTTTTGTAGCTGTCTCATTAGGGCACCTTGTGAATTAGTTAAATTTTTAGTACAACCCAGCCCTGGTTCTCTAGGCTGCTGTGTACAGCTTAAATTTTCAGCATGGGTACCATGAACAACACAAAATTTTGGAACTTTGAGCTAGGCTAGTGTTATATGACCATGTTTTCAAAATGTAAAATTGTAGTCTTTGTAGTTCAATAAAATTTTCATTATATATTAACTGTATTGAAACTTACAAAGGATAGGCCTAGACATCTTTCTTTATGTAAAAAATTTATATTGTATACCGGTACACAAACTTTATATTCTAACAAATGTTTTCAAAGAAAATATTTACAAAAAGTTCTATTTATTTGTAAATATCTTACTATTTACTTGGGTCTGGTAGTAAAGAATATAAAGTCAGACTCCATTTGACTGAAGGAAAGCTTCAGAAAACATTTTAATAAAAAAAAAATAATTGTGAAATGATGATGTTTATATTTTTAGTTTCCAGATATTTGCATCACATCTTGAAAATATTGAATAAAATATAAAGTATTTTTCATTCTAATTCCTGTCATTTTACATGACTTTAACAAATTCTAATAGATACTATCTTTCAAGTATCAAAAGTTTGTCAAAATTGATCTAGTGAATAAAATAGACATGAACTGAACTTTTATAGATGAAGTTTGCAAGGATATTGATAATCTTTGTATATCCAAGCTAATATATTGTATCCTTTTTGTTCACTAGGATCACAGAATATTCTTTCTATTCAATTCTAGGTCTTATGTTCTATTTCAATTCCATTCAAATAATTAGAATGTCATTCTTCAATATTTTGAACTTCAGAAAATTGTAGACTCTATTAGGCGCTAAAAATGTACAACTATGGTTCTCATTGCAGATTTATATGCAAGCATTATTTATATATTTTGTATGTTATCAAAAAAAATGCAAGCATTGAAGTGCTAGATCGCTAATCAATCAGTATTTTTGTTAAGTGTGTGTTTTTGGAATGTGCGGATGATTTGTCAGTGCAGTATGAAACTGTCACTGCATTATAGTAGTGAGGGAAAAGTGTATGTGTATCTTGAGTAGAAAAATTGTAATATTGACTGACCTCAGAGCTGTGTATTTGTGTTGGGTTCTGTATATACTTGTCGAATGCACATGCATATGATTTTGAATATGGGTTAAATCATTGGCATTTATCTGACATCGTCATACACACTGTCTTCTTTCTCTCACTTGATGTTGAGCATAGGGAAATGATTTGTTGGAGCTCAGAAGTAATAGATTATTGGCTCCCTCCGACCTAGTACAGACTGAACTTGTACTTAACCATCCAATAGAACTATTATTTATTACACACCAATATTTTATATTATATATCTTATCTATTCATATATATTCATGCATGAACTCTCTGTAATAGCTATGTATTGATCTTAATGTACAGCACCACATCATTAGTGTGTCTGGATAGAGTTCAACTCACCATTCATCATTTTTTTAAAACATCTCCCCCTTTTTGTGTGTGCGTTGTTGGCCAGTTTGAGCAATGCATATATCAACTAGAGACAAAGGTGCATTTTTTTTAAAATTGTTACTTGTGTTTCTTGCTCTTAGTTTTTATTAAAAAATGCTTCATTCTTATTTTCTTAGAAAAGTTAGGAATTTGTTTTTAATTGTAGAATGGAATATTGTGTTGTAATGTTCAATCATTGGTATTTTTTTAAATTGTTATAATTATCTATGAACAGTATTAATTTGTATACATTTTTAAAATCTCTTACACCATGTTAAAGATAAGCTCAAAAAGCTAGTTCAAAATAACATTTGAAAACTGCAAATCTAAGAGGATTATTTAGATAGCTCTCTAGGATTTGTATATTAACACTAACCAAACCAATTATTCAAAAGTTTCATTTTCTAAGTTTTTTAAAGGTTGACAAAAATTAAAGAAAATAGATTCTAGGACAAATTACATTATTTCCAGCACAATGTGTCTTTAGTCAGGTTTTATTTTGCTTTATTAAATAGTACTTGTGTAAAGTTAATCCTTGACTTTAAGGCTGATTATATATCCCTATATTTGACCCATGTAATTATGTTTATTAAATGCTTAGCACAAACTCTCCACCCTATCCCCTTAGCACCTGTTTGTTAAGCACAAGATGCTCTAAAATTACTCTGAATTTTGTTAAAGTCAATTTATCCTGTAGTACAAACTCCACCATAGACTTACTAGTCTTTTAGTTTCAGTATACTTAAGCTAGAAAAATGTTTCTTTTTATTTATTTCTATTTTCCCTACTACTTAACCCACACACAGGCACTAGAAGGGAAATTGAGTTGTATTTAGGCTAAGTAACTGACTTAAGCATCAGTAGTCTGAGTGGAACTTTCTTTTGCTTCTTTCTTTCTTTCTAAAAGATTAGTCTTACATGCTCCCTTTGTCTACCTCCATCCAGTTGGAGAATTTCATTTATTGATGAACAACTCTGTCCTAGTTCTACACCTTGATTTGCTCAAGATTGCTTGTGTCAAGAGCACACACATTGGATTCAGTTTAAAACTGTTGGATAACAAAGAACCATGTGACAGCCTGCATCTCAAAATGTGTTCTGTATTAAAATAGAAAGTGAACTTTTTGACTTAATGAAGTAATTAATTTCTCGATTGAAGTAAACTTGTTAATATATAAGATAGGAAATGACCCGCAGCCTTCAGGTCTAAGTCTGGGTATTACTGAAGTACTGGAGTGGATTTAGATCTATGTCAGACATGGAGTATGTTCCCATCAAATTTAGCCACAAAAGTAAAAGTAGAGTCTGAAAATGGGTTTACCCATTCAGCTTACTTTTCATATCAAATATAAAATATTGTGAAAACGGGTTTACCGGATTTGTTAAAACATTTCGTTTTTTAATAGATATACAATTAGGTATTATTTGTCTATGTTTAGGGCACTTCGGTTGTGCGAGGCACATTAAACATATACTATGGTCTCCGCCATGATGTAAGAAACATTGGTGCCAATTTTTATTAAGATTGGTCAATAGGTTTAGATTTTTATTCAGGACATACATACATACATACGCCTTACAGTCTGCTTTATATTATAGATTAATATTTGTTGACTTCATTTAATATATGATGACTTCCTGGTGTCATCACCATGGTTCTGGACTTGAACTCTGACATCCCCAGGAAGTTTAGGCTTGGATGTGTAATCATCTTAAATTCTTTCTGATGGAACATCAAAAGACGTTAACCCAAACAAAAGTGAAGAGCCTTTTTAGTTGTGTTGTAAATCTGTTTCATAAGTCATCTGACAAGCAATATGGAATAGAGGCAGTACAAAAATGATGTCATCACCTTTTAACTTGAGGTTTCATCACATTATGTGGTTATGTTTTTTTGTTTGTTCTCATATAGTTAATTTTTTAATTTTATATACTATAATGCCAGTTACTACTTCTAGACCGTGTCTTATATAATGTGTATAAGTTGATTCCATTTATATAAAATCTTAGTTCAATAATTCAAAAATATTGAAAATCCTTTTTTTTTTTTCAAAGCAAATGTGTACTTTCTATTGAGTGGTGCAGTGCACAAAAGTAAGTGTGCAGTGCACTCCCGTAATGTTAGAGTTCATTATTTTGTATGATTGTGAAGTTTGTACAATACATTTGTGTTATACATTTACAGACACAGTTGATAAGAAAGCTACAATGATCAATTTTGTTTTTTTGTTATAAATATGTAAAGTTCGGACTCATTCTTGTGTAGTGTAGTTCCCATATCAAATGAAGCTACACTTTGTCATGTTGAACAGTATGTAATAAAAGTTATATTTGAAAAAAAACCAACTATTTTGTGTAGTCTAATCACTTTAATCTAGTCCTCAGTGTATGTTTAGAACTGCAGGTATACTGGAGAGCTGCTTGTTTTCCTGAATGGACATTAAAAGAATAGGCTCTTAATGTTGGAAGTGATTTTTTTCCTAAAGATGGGCTATCGAAGCTAACTCTACTTAATGTTGGAAGTGATTTTTCCAGGCACTAGAAGCTAACTACTTATGTTAGAAGTGATTTTTTCCAGGCACTAGAAGCTAACTCTACTTAGCATTGGAAGTGATTAATTCTTGGAGCAAGATTACAATAAAATCATCAACGACTTTTCGTCGTAAAAGCTAGCAAATCTCCATTCGTTGACGCGGTAATTTAGTTTTTGAACAATTGTATTTGAACGAAACAAATTAGTAAATTCTTTGGTCATTTAATTTTTTTAAAAATTGCAATAATTTTTTGAAAGGCGTTAACGGATTTTTTAAAATTCGAAAGTTAAATCGGGGACTCCTTGATGCCCCGGGGCCTCCAGACCTCTAAATCCGGCCTTATTTATCTTCTAAATCCAAGTGACGACATTTGATTGCGTGTGAAGACGTAGTGTCACTTTATCACCAGGCAGACGACATCGGAAGATTAGATAATGGTAAATCGTGACTACACTATCAAGCCTCGTGAATTTTTAGGTGCGTCAGGTCGTTGAATATTTGTATGGCTTTTCATGAACCATTCTGGTTTACACTTGTTCAGTCATTAAAAAAAAAAAAAAAAACTCCGACTATTACACTTCAACGTAATTGTTAGTGACTTACTGCAAACCATCGAGTGTGTGTTTAGCTTTCTAATCATTTAGTGATGAGTTTACAAAGAGATGATTGTTAATCAAAGACATATATAAAACCAAAGTGGTGGCATGTTGACAGAGATGTTGAATGACATGATCTGTTATCTTGTCAGTTTGAAATGTAATATAATATATAATTTAATCTAATATATAATTTAATCTAATATATAATTTAATCTAATATATAATTTAAGATAATATATAATTAATTAAAAAACCAAACGGTCCTAAAAAAAAACAACAGTTGAACCTAAACTCAGCAAGCTACAAAATATAAAATCTGATTTTCAAAAACTTATCAAGTTCTTAAGATCAAAGTTTTTAAACAAGCGACAGTCTACAGACTCTAGACCTATTACAAATTTAATCACATGACTGATACAAACAAGTATGGCTAATATAAGCTATGTCGTCTGTTGGAGTACTTTAATCAAATATTTTCCTGTTAGATATCCAGTGCCGTGTAAAACAGGGGTGCATTTTATCTTCTCTTCTTTGCATCTTAGACATCGACTTGAATGAAGAACACTGTAAACCAAACTGGCATGAACCAAATCGGGACGATATTGTACTACTTACGAAAGCAAACAAAAGTGCGAAACGTAACGCTGAGGCTTAAAAGAAGATTGCACAAAATTAGCTTCCTGGTCAGCTTGAGTAAGTCGTGCTTGTTGCCGAGTCGGATACACAGCTGCCCCGTTGACCTCGTCAAGTCGAGTTCACTTATCTGGACAGCATAATTTCCAAAGAGGGGCCATTTTTTTTTTTTTACAAATCTCATATAAAAACTCTGTCTGTCTGGTAAAACGTTTGTACACATTATTTCTCCCACACCCATTCTCGGATCAAGTTGAAACTTGGCACAATTATTCGATTGCATAGACAAGACATGAATAAAATAAATTAAAAAATTAGTCAATTAATTACTGGCAATTAACTATTTTGTTTGATACCAACAAGGGAAATTAATCCTTCAGTTTTACAGATACTGTAAAAATATGTAGGGTTTCGTCCCCTTAGATGATTTTATTTTCCTATCTATAGAGCAGATGATGATCTTTTTTTTTTTTTTTTTTTTTTTTTTTGTCCAACGGTTATCAAGCAGGGTGTCATGTGGCCAGTACAACGACCAACCGCCTTTACTTTCCCCAACTTAAGTCAGGTACCCATTAGAGTTGGGTGGACTCTAAAAATTCCGAAATTCAAATTATCTGTCTTTATCGAGATTCCCAGGTTTAGAAGCCAAGCCATTAACCACTCAGCCACAACCCTTAAATAATGTAACACTTTATTTGTCCTACAACAATTCTCTTATCGAGTAGACAATTAAAACAATTATTTACTGTACCTAACATAACATAAATCATTAAAAAAAACAAAAACAAATTAGTCACTTAATTATTGTTTATTAATTATTTTATTTGATATCAAAAAGGAAACAACCTCTACATTATTGAGAGATATAGTTGTTTAGTTCTTTCCCATAGATAAGCTTTGTTGTTTTCTTTTCAAAGGATTTCTTATGTTTTCTTGTTTGACAACTATCATTGTTCCAGCAGCAATCGTGTGTGTCTGAGGCGTTGATTACATCAAGCAAGATTCAAAAGGAGGCTAAATATAGCTCAGCAACAAAGACTGAAACTAATCTCAAAAGTTACACACAGGGAGCGTTCTACAAACGTGGCAATCCTTTGCTGAATAAGCGCTGGATCTCTCTCTCATACACTCGGTGACTGAATACTGCTTGAGAATTGCTGGACAATGCTAACGCTTCTCGAAGGCTGTACCGACATGGGCGCAGGTTTGAGGCACAGAGTTGCAGGGCTGACCCGAGGTAGCTTTACAGGCGATTTATGATCAGTAGACTTCAGCCGCTAGCGACCGACATCAGTGAAGACAACGTTGTGCCAGTGGCTCTTAACGACGTACTTAGGAAGATCTAAATAATGTTTGATATACTTTTACAGAAAAACAAATACATCACACCGTCCCGTTCTATGGCCCAACTCTGCTTTAATAAGTACATAGCATTATCAGAGATAAATAAAGCCGGTTGGTCAAAGGGCTGTAGTCTATATGCCCTTTGTGATAAAATAAAATTGTATAAATGAAAAAAAAAATACCCAAAGTAGATCCATGTGTCAAACTTCGAATGCACATTACTAAACTGCAATCCTAATTTTGTGATTTTTCTTCTTCTTCGTTCTCATTTTACATGACGGAGGATTCGGATCAGTAATCTAATATCTGAGATGAACCGCGCAGTGGTTTCAGATCAGGCAGTTCTCCGTATAGTTTTTTTTTATATATCATAGGAGGGTCTAGGGGCCAGCGTCTTGCTCGGGCCTATTTTGTGGTTAGTTTCCAAGCTTTTTGACCTTTACGATATGTATACCAGAGCAGGCACTTTATGTTTCAGCATTGCAGCAGAATTCATATTATAAATGTTGTATCCCTCAATTCACCTCACCTATCCATTAGTCTGTTAAATCGTTGGGGCATCATACATGATCTTTCGATTGTCTTTCTCCATTCCTATCTCTGTGTTGTACCTTTATGTTAAAATGTCTATATATTCGTATTTGTCCGTGATATCTTATATTCAAATACAACCTGTTGTTATTCAGTTCAATGCGTTTAACTTTTGATCCATTCAAAGTGATGGTTTGAGCTACTAGCTAGATAATGTCGGTTACTTTGTGAGGCCATATCTTTGTCACGACATGATGTTGATAGCAGCCCTAGACAACCTGTTATCACACTTTGTGTCAATGAATTTGAAATGAGGTCAAATAGATACTTCAAGAAATGGAAAAATCAGAACACATGATTCTTACATGTGTGTGTGTTATCTTTTTGTGTGTCGCAGGCGCTGTGATCGTGTTTTTAAAGCAGCTTCTTCTTGGTAGTTGTAGGACACACTTTTGTTTCGTTTTGACTTGATACAAACTGAAGGATTTACTTAGCATGTTGGCTAATGGATTAGAAAACTGGAACATGTTGGATTCTGTTGTGTGCTATTCTTTACTGGATTAACTTTTTTTTTGCTCTATGTAAGTCACTTGTAGCCTTACGTGAAGTCCAGACTGTGTTCTACTTCTTACGCAAATCTATGCGCCATTTACACATTTATGTTTTAAAAAGTTAAAAGTATATCTTTAAGAAAAAGGACAATAGTAAAGATATTTATTTTGCTTTCTCAATGTAGTTTCAATAAAAGTTAGCCAGTTTCATTTATTTGGACACATCTGTGGCAGAAAGTGGATTAAATTGACGCACTAACCTTTGTATAGTATGTATAGTACTGTTTTAGTTTAGGTCTTTACCTTCACCTATCCCTTAGTCTGTTGGACTTTTGGGTCACCACACAAGATCTGTTGACCGTCTTCCTCTATTACTCTTTATCTGTTGGCTTGGTTAGAATCTCTTTCAATTTTTTTGTTGTTGTGCCATCGCTTTCTCTGTCTGTCTCTTCTTCTTTTTCCTGGTTCTGTTCTCTGCAGGAAGGTATTTTTGAGCCCTGAGAACCTTGTGATATGGCTATAGAGTTAAAGTTTGCGTGTTTGACAGTAGTTAGACGGTCACTGTGGGGTCAATAGCTGGACTAATACTGCTTCTTATCTCTTCGTTTGTGATGCGGTCAGTGTATGTAATATATCTCAATTCCATTGCTAGGATCCTCCTCTATAGATCTGCAGTTAGTTTCCAATATTTGCAAGCATAGGGCCTATGTGGCTATAAACAGGGAGCGCATCAGTCTGGTTTTAGTTTCGAGGGCTATGCTTTTGTCTTTCCATTGTGTTTGAGTTTTGCGCTGCTGTGGACTGTGCAATATTGGCCAGTAGTGCAGGTTCGATTACTTCATCTGAAACCAACTGTCGGTGAACAAGTTGTGTGTAAGCAAGTTGTCGGTGAGCGATATGTCGGGTGAACGAATAGTCGTGTGTACGACATATCGGGTGAACGAATAGTCGGGTGAACGAATAATCGGGTGAACGAAAGATCGTGAACGATTTGTCGATGAACGAAATGTCAGTAAATAAATTGTCGTGGGACCCGCAAAGCGCAAGTTGTCAATTCTTCTTCTTCCTCGAGAGCATATTTAAGTAAAGTGCGAAGTTCGAGCAGCCCCGATTTGTCAAGAGGTTCGAACAGTTCACTTTTTATTGCTAAAACTTTTTTATTTGAATGTTTACCAAATTACTACTATATTGTTACTGCGCATGCACCTTTTTTCTTTACTTCCGACACATACTATTTCCTTTTCCTTGTAAAGGCTAAGTACATGGTAAGGTCAAACTCAGGAGGTGTGGAGTTATTCTGTTTTACTTCCCGGTAGTGAAGGAAATGGGTAATGGGCTTAAGGCTATTTTTAAGTCTGATTTCTCATCAGCTTAAAGAGACTATTTGAAGTTGTGGAGGGTGGGAAATGGTGCAATGGATGGTGTTCTTGCGCTGGAGTAAAAAGAAAATGACTTTATAGTAAAAATTAAATATTAAAACATGTTTTTAGATATATTTACTTTGATCTGTTCGAACCTTCCATCAACCCGATCGAGATTACTAACTGGGGAAAAATCCGCTCGAGGAAAAGTACGCTTGGCGATACTTACCCTACACCTCTTTGACTTCGTATTTAATTTTAACTAAGCCTAGTGGTACATTAAATTTAATCTATTTGTATAGAAAAAAAGGACGAGGAATTCAGAGATACTATCAGTTTTTTCATAGGTCAGACCGTTACGGTGCTATAAAAATCCAAACTTGAAAATTGCGCTCGAACTTCGCACTTTACTATATGTATTGAAGGGAAATGATAAAGTAGACGGTCTGGTCTACCTCCGTGGTTTCAAACCAGTCTCCTATGTTGTTGTTGTACGCGCACTAGTGGCCTGGGACTTTCTAGACTACTTTTAGGACGTCTTTATTTACGTTGCACTTTTCCATTGTTGCCCAAAGTGGCCCAGAGTTGAGAGTAGAGTATAAGAATAATGCATAGAGAGTAGAGTATAAGAATATTGCATAGAGAGTAGAGTATAAGAATATTGCATAGAGAGTAGAGTATAAGAATATTGCATAGAGAGTAGAGTATAAGAATATTGCATAGAGAGTAGAGTATAAGAATATTGCATAGAGAGTAGAGTATAAGAATAATGCATAGAGAGTAGAGTATAAGAATATTGCATAGAGAGTAGAGTATAAGAATATTGCATAGAGAGTAGAGTATAGAATAATGCATAGAGAGTAGAGTATAAGAATAATGCATAGAGAGTAGAGTATACGAATATTGCATAGAGAGTAGAGTATAAGAATAATGCATAGAGAGTAGAGTATAGAATAATGCATAGAGAGTAGAGTATAAGAATAATGCATAGAGAGTAGAGTATACGAATATTGCATAGAGAGTAGAGTATAAGAATAATGCATAGAGAGTAGAGTATAAGAATAATGCATAGAGAGTAGAGTATAAGAATAATGCATAGAGCATAGAGTATAAGAATATTGCATAGAGAGTAGAGTATAAGAATAATGCATAGAGAGTAGAGTATAAGAATAATGCATAGAGAGTAGAGTATAAGAATATTGCATAGAGAGTAGAGTATAAGAATAATGCATAGAGAGTAGAGTATAAGAATAATGCATAGAGAGTAGAGTATAAGAATAATGCATAGAGAGTAGAGTATAAGAATAATGCATAGAGAGTAGAGTATAAGAATAATGCATAGAGAGTAGAGTATAAGAATATTGCATAGAGAGTAGAGTATAAGAATAATGCATAGAGAGTAGAGTATAAGAATAATGCATAGAGAGTAGAGTATAAGAATATTGCATAGAGAGTAGAGTATAAGAATAATGCATAGAGAGTAGAGTATAAGAATAATGCATAGAGAGTAGAGTATAAGAATATTGCATAGAGAGTAGAGTATAAGAATAATGCATAGAGAGTAGAGTATAAGAATAATGCATAGAGAGTAGAGTATAAGAATAATGCATAGAGAGTAGAGTATAAGAATAATGCATAGAGAGTAGAGTATAAGAATAATGCATAGAGAGTAGAGTATAAAAATATTGCATAGAGAGTAGAGTAGATAGAATAAGAATATTGCATAGAGAGTAGAGTAGATGAATAAGAATATTGCATAGAGAGTAGAGTAGATGAATAAGAATATTGCTTAAAGTATAGTACATTATTGTAAACAACAGAACCAATACAATGGAGCTTGTCTTAAACACCATTCCTTATAATTACTGGGTTTTAAGTGTGTATTTTCTTTTTTCGGTTGATCAATTAGACTACAAGTTATAGTTGTTAATTTCTCGAATTTGAAGACACAAAAAGGAACCAAGCGTTAATTCTTTCCAAAGTGTTCAGTATGACTGCCATCAGATTCTCAAACAAGTACCTCGCAGTACTTCAAACCTCTCTTTGTGCTCTGTACTTTATGAGTTTCACTGCTACCGCTGCTACTACCACTGCTACTACCACTGCTACTACAGATCTTGCCAACTCCACATTCAGCAATACAACAGTCGCAGCCACACAGAGCACGTCTATAGCTTCTACAACCAGCAAATTGACTTCAGCCTCAACCACAGCTTCAAGTACGTCGCCACCCACAGCATTCCCGAAGTCTGGCCAATCGACAACGCTTAAAAGTAAGTTTGAAATTTACGAAATAATTTTTAAAAAAATTAACAAATGCAAGCCGCGACTGTGGCTGGCTGCGGCAAATCTTTTGGTTGTCTGGATGAACCAGTGTTCATGCCCTGCCCGCAGCCATCCCTCGTGGTCCTTCGGGAGGTTTGGACTACGAAGTAGATTATCTTCAACTCTGAAGAAACATCCGAAACATTTTATATTTACAAATTATCTAATTTAATTAGCTCATTCATCTATGGCCATCGGTTATGCTATATAACAAAATGCTGTTTTTTTATTATCTCTCTACTGGATGACATAACTGTGAGAGAAAACGTTAATTCATGTAAAGCTTTTTTTTTTATTCCACAGCTGGTAATATTGCATTGAATTTCAGTATTAAATACAAAAATGAGTTGTATACAAGTAAACTCGGCGATTCGAATTCAGAGGAGTATAAAAATAAAAGTCAAACATTCAAATCAAAGGTAAGGACGTTCAATGTCTCGTATTCTTTGAATCCATTATTTTAATGTAATACGATAAGATAAGATAATTTTTTATTGATACAATCAAATGGAAATTCAGTTTGAGTACAATTGATAACCTCAGCGTAACTACTGTACAATAACATTATAGATGCAAATACGAACAACATTAACACTTGAAATAAATACACACTCATAACCAGCGCTTTATAAATTAGACTTTTATGAACTTCTCGAAGACGACAAATGATCTTGTAACACTCTGACTGAAAGTGGGATGAAGGAATTTTTAAATCTTTCTGTTTTAGTCCTAATGGAAAGGAGACGACCACTTCATTCAGATCTTAAATAATAGTGGTTTAATGGATGCAGGTTATCTTTAAGAATCGTGATTGTTTTGGAAAAGCATCTTTCATGAGAAAGCTCTTCCTTTTGTCTTTTGGAACTTTGGGACACTATACATGATTTGTTGACCCTCTCTTTCCATTTTTTCATGTTTTTTTTTGCCATGATAAGAGTATCTTTCAATGATAGGCCTCTTCATTCCTTAATGCTGTCTTCCTATCGCATCTATCGTTGGCATCGCATTTTTCCCTAGCTCTGCAGGAAGGTCTTTGCGAGCCCTGTGGATTTTGTGACATGGCCGTACACAAATGTACATGTATGTGTGTCCAGTATCTTACTTCCGGAAAGAGGAGCGCGAAGCCTTTTCGTAGTAGAAATTAACGGATGTATTTGAAGTAATTTGATTATAAATAAAGTACAAACGACATTTATCACAACTTTTAAAGAGTAAATGATGACATTAATGTGATGTTTTATCTTTAAATTAGAAACAATTTGTTTTTCCTGAAATACGTTAGCAACGAAATAGATTCAAACTTTGAAGAGAACATTTCAAGATTCTACATCATACATTTAAACATACAATAGCTATTGATAATATGACATTAACAACGAAATGTTAAAATAGAATGGATAACCATTTTACTACTGTATAACACATTCATTGAATGTTGGTATTTAATTCTGTTTAATATGATTCAACAAAAGAACAAATTATAGTTTTTGTTACATTTTAGAGAAGGGGGGGATGTTCTTTTTTTTTTTTAATATAACATTCTATAGTTATTAAGAGTTATTAAGTAATCACTCTATAAGATGTTTAACGGAAGTATTTTTTTTTTTTCCAAGTATTTTTTGAAAAGTTTTTTTTGTTTGTAAATATTTTGTTCTTTATCGTGAGCCCCTTCTCCAAGAAATATTCATACAAATCAGAAAGAAGATTTTGGAGTAAGGCATTAACATTTCTTCTCGTCCTTGTCCCGCTTTATACATGAAACATATGCTCAAAAATAAAGAATCAGTTTTGTTTTGGAATCAATTGATGGCTTTGATGTACTTTATGCATCGGTTGCATAGCAAGGTACCCGCGGGACCGGGCTAGAGACAGACAGTCCAATTAAACTGTTGTAAACGTAATGTAGAATTTGAATAAAACTTGAACAGCCTTTTTTAAAAAACAAAAATGAACATAACTATTATTGACAATATATACACAGCTTATAAGTACAGTGTCAGTGTATGTAGAAACACTTATCATCATCAATATGTTTCCTTTGCGCTCAGCGTGGAACATAAGGCCTCAGTAGAAACGCGCCACTCTCCACGGTCTCTAGCTAGTTTTTTAATAGCTTCCCAGCTTTTTCCTGTCTTCTCGGATTCATCTGCGTCGCCGCGTTTACATGTTATTTCTCCCTCATTTCTCTATGTCTTGTGCACTGTGGGTTCCATTCTAAGGCCCGTCTAGCTCAAAAAACACACATGAACTAATAATATGTTAAACAATTGAAAAAGAAAGACAACTCTCTTTAGAAATCGACGTTTTCATTTCCCTCGTCTCCTTGATTCCCACTTTCTCTCCCAGCAAACCTCGACTGCGGATGGACGTACTCGTGCTTACGTCATAATGATTTCAGCCAATACATACTAGTTCTCCACATAGTCTTCGTCAAGGTTACATCAGCATATATTCAGCCAATACATACTAGTTCTCCACATAGTCTTCCTCAAGGTTACATCAGCATATATTCAGCCAATACATACTAGTTCTCCACATAGTCTTCCTCAAGGTTACATCAGCATATATTCAGCCAATACATACTAATTCTCCACATAGTCTTCCTCAAGGTTACATCAGCATATATTCAGCCAATAGACACCCTTTCCTCCACTTTTAAGATACACGATTAGTTGAACTAGAAATGTGCGTCTGGTGTGGGCAGCACGGAACATCAAGTGGTGAGAGGCCCCCCCCCCCAGTATAATGTAGTTCCTATTTCCTTGAACTTAAACTACATACACTGGATACATGAAAATATACTATTGATTTTTTGTCCCATCTCCTCTATTTTCTTTCAACTAAATGTAAGCTGTAGAACAGATTGATTAGATTAGTTTCAATCTCAGAAGGCACACAGTATTTGTCGTTACTTCATGTTCAATGCACATGTTTTATATGAGGGACAAATTTATAATAGTACCGCTGACCTTTGCATGATATCTGTGGATTGTATATTTTTTGCTTCATTGTCCAGTACAATGGTTTCCTCTACATCTAGATTATATCAAAATATAACTCTAGACTCTAGTAAATGTAGATGTCTGATTTACTTTCAGTTTATCTTTATTCTTTTGAGTTTTAGTCTTTTTGACATTCTTTTATTGCTTCTAGCCTTGAGCGCTTTATTGAAACGCACATGAGTGTCAGAGGAGAAGCCGTAAATATAGTAAGAGATACATTTTCAAAAAATTCTAGAAACTCTGGAGACATTGGCTAGTGCAGATAACAATTCTTCTACTAAGCAGTCTTTTAATTGTCACATATACATTGAGTTTACCTTCAAAAATACAAATTGTCCATTAGAGACTGAAGCCAGTATTTCCTTTGACAAACGCATTTAGGGCCCTATTGAGATTAAGGGACTACTGCAGAATCTCAAATGCTACAAAAAAAAAAAAAGATCCCATGCGAAAAAGATGAAGATTCTATATTAACACTCAAGAAAGAGCTTCGGAAGGAAACTTATTTATTCCTTGAACCGCATCGTTCAAAAAATAATCAACTGACTAAGTCTGACTTGTGCAACTTCATCATCTGCAGATAAATGTGATTTTATTTTTGCCTTTACAATTATTGAGTCCTCAGATCGAAATTAATCTCGATAGCGCCACTAGCGACATTAAATAAAAAAAACACTTCGTCTATAGCGAAAGAGGCTTCAAAGGTAGGTCACAGTTTTTTCAGAAGCCTCCGAAGTTCCAAAACAAAAAGGCCTAACCTGTGGACTTCTTGAGTTTTATTTAAAAAAAACAACAACTATCGGCTAGAATCGTAGATGATTCAGTCCCGAAAATCTAGATTCGCATACTTCTGACAATGACGCAAGTTTGGGGGCTACATGCGACATAGTTTATCCAAACGAAACTTGACCAAGAATTGATTGCGATCAACAATAAAAAGAATTGTTTTAACCATTCAATAAGAGCTGGTGGAACGAATTGATTTCGATAACATTTAATGATAATTTTGCCTGTAAGAAAGCACATGATTTATTTGTTGTATAGTAGCTTGCAGTAGATGGCCTCTGAAAGAGACAGTAGGAGAGCTCACACAACAATCGCGGTACACACACTTGAGATCCAGAGAAAAACTTTCCTTGAAGTCAAGCGCAGAAAATGAAAACAAAATAGAATAAACCTCCAGCGGACAACGGCCTTGTCTGCCTCAGATAGAAAGAATATGTAGGTCGTGTCTGGCTTTGCATAGTCATTTGAAACACGGATCTCATCTTTAATCTTCGGAATCGAATACATTGCCAGTATTATTATTTATATTTTGTAATATTCTTTTTTTTCTATACTTTAACAATGAATATGAATACACATTTTTTTTGAGGGGGGGGGACAAAATCTTTTCGCTGTTTTATTTATTTTGTTTTGGAGGGCATCATGATGATCTGCTGCAACGGGCATCATATACCCTAGCTACTCATCTGAGCCATACGTTCTTCCTAAATGTAATAAACGACTATATTCCACATGCCCCTGTGGCTCCTAAGTTCCTTTATGTTTAGACAGTGCATATTTTGTGGCTAAATTTTTTCCCTAATTTCATTTATCTAATCATGAGCCAAATCAACGCCTTTAAATAGTAGAATCTATACAAGTTTGATGTAAAGTAGAGAATTCTTAACACGATTAAAAAAAAAAAGATTCCACAAACATTACAGAAACTGACTGTGTAAGGATTGGGTGTAAAGATGACATGACACAAGTGCACACACACACAATTAAACATACTTATCTCAATACTAAATATAGTTAAACACTAGAGCAGGGGTGGGCAACCTTTTTCTACCTAGGGCCGCATTAAAAAAATTGGGGATTGGTGGGCCGCATAATTAAAGATATAAAAAAGTATATACATATATATATTATATTGTACTCCAATTGAGGAATTACAAGAGTAAGCAATTTCTTGAACTTATTTTACGAACGATTTTTTAAAATTTTGCTATTGTCTGTTTACATCACAACATTTCACCACAAATGTAGAGTAGTACTAAATATGAAGTACAAAACTATTTACTCTAGTGCATAATGTTCCGAAACCGTGGAACTAGCTTACGAGTTGTTGTTTTTCTTGTGACTGCTGTGAAATACAGTAAATCAAACAAAAAAAAAGCTTGTTCACAGATGATTGTGGTTCCATATAATGTAAAAGTTTAGCAGCAAAGTTTTTTCAAGTGCGGAAATACAGTTTCTGGCATCGATGAAACTCTCGCGTAAGAACTGACTGAAACTTCCCTTTCAGTTCATAATTTGCTTGGAGGTATGTCCTCTGGAGCTGAATCCGCTTCTGCATTAAATGGTAAGCTGAGAGTATTGAAAACTGGTTCCAGATTCTTGACGTCTTGAAATTTGCTTTCAAATTCCACAATCAAGGAATCCAAATAAGTCTTGTTCTTTTCAACCATTTCACTAGAAATAGTTTGACCTTTCAGCATGAAAATGACAAAACCTGATTTCACTTGCTGGTCTCAAGACATGGAATAGCTTTTTTTGAAAAGATTTAAGATGCACATACATTTCATGTGCAAGCAACCTATTGCAATGCTTCGGATGATAAACATGAAGTCTTTCTTCAACTCTTCAATAGAAATATTAGTAACAAAGTCCCAGTCAATTTCCTTCAAGGAACCTAACAATATCTTCCTTGAGATTCCATGTTCTTCTAATACTAGGCCAGCGGTTACTACTGTGTTACCGAACATTGGAATGTTTTGTTTCCAAATCTTCATTAATCATCATCAAATCACATGAATTTATCATGGCATCTTAATATTTATTAATTCAATTAATCATCATCAAATCGGAACTGCCAGTTGGGACCAACCTTAGATAATTGGAGGCCCTAGCCTAGTGAATTTAGTTGCCCAAAATAAAATAGAAAAATAAAAATTTACACCGAAAAAACTAAAAGTTTGCAATTTATTAAAATCCTGGTGTACTTCAAAAATAACATTAAGAAGTTTCGCCATTTCTTCTATAATTTACTGGAATATGCATCCTGTGCAAGGCGCACAATTGTAGGTCCTGGGAAGCTGCATAGTTTACCTATGCTTAAGATTTACCAAATACGCGCTATATCAACAATGTAATTCAATGCAGCTTTATGTAAACTTCCCGTTATGAATTTATGGTTGGGAAATTGTTCTTTATTATATTAAAAAGCCTGTTTTTCTCAGTCAAAGCACAGGCTCCATCAGTTGTTACCCTTTCCATCTTTTCCAAGCCAACCCAACACTTCAACACAGTTCTTCATAGCATTGAATAATTTGTCTTTGAATTTTTCGAAATATTGCCATTTAAAATAATTTTCGTTTACTTTAAACTTTTTAGAATGACGTTTAGTGACAATCTTTCTTTAGCCTCTTCATTGTAACTGATAAGAATAAAAAGTTTCAGTAATTTATATAGTTATTTACAATTATTTATTTTTAATATATTTGCATTTTTATATGTGTGTAATGTTTTGGCACACCTGATTTCTATAGGTGCCGCGGGCCACATAAAACTCTTCGGCAGGCGCATGTGGCCCGCGGGCCGTAATTTGCCCACCCCTGCACTAGAGTCATGCACACATCGACAAGTCACTTGTTTTTTTTTTTAATTTTTTAAAATATTTTTGTTAAAGGCTATCATTTTTTTGTACTCACCAGATCCTTGAATATTTCAATGGGGTCTCAGGGTTTCAGAATATTACGTCTGTAACATTCAGGTAAGATGATCATTATTTCATGCAATCCTTAAATAAACATCAAACAACGATATAAGTTAAAAGTTTTAAATATCACATAGAACTAGATCTACTTATAGCTGCAAAACCTGCAGGACAATTATTGGATTAAAAGAGTTTTGGGATGAATGTATTGAGGCTATATCTACATGGAACAGAAAGTCTGGCATGACATAAACATAACACCACACTGTGTATGTATGCACGAGTGTATGATTGCTTGTGTCAGTGTGCATGTGTGCGTTGTAGCTGTGTGTATGTGTATCGTTCTTTAATTTAACTTTCATCTTCAATGTATATATTCTAGAAATGGCAGCTTAATTGTTGACTTCACAGCTCAGTTTCAATATAAGGACGAGCTGGCAACCGAGTTGGCTGACAAAACACTTCCAAGACTAAATTCAAGTGACATTGATTCCACATATACACTTCCTTCTTTCATTCGAGGACTTAAAGGTAAGATCTGAGGTTTTTAAAGGTAAAATCTGAGTTTTTTAGAGGTAATATCTGAGTTAGAGGTAATATTTGAGTTTTTTAGAGGTAATATCTGAGTTTTTTTTAGAGGTAATATTTGAGGTTTTTAGAGGTAATATCTGAGGTTTTTACAGAGGTAATATCTGAGGTTTTTTAGAGGTAAAATCTGAGTTTTTTTAGAGGTAATATCTGAGTTTTTAGAGGTAATATCTGAGTTTTTTAGAGGTAATATCTGAGTTTTTTTAGAGGTAATATCTGAGTTTTTAGAGGTAATATCTGAGTTTTTAGAGGTAATATCTGAGTTTTTTAGAGGTAATATCTGAGTTTTTAGAGGTAATATCTGAGTTTTTAGAGGTAATATCTGAGTTTTTTAGAGGTAATATTTGAGGTTTTTACAGAGGTAATATCTGAGGTTTTTAGAGGTAATATCTGAGTTTTTAGAGGTAATATCTGAGTTTTTTAGAGGTAATATCTGAGTTTTTTAGAGGTAATATTTGAGTTTTTTTAGAGGTAATATCTGAGTTTTTTTACAGGTAATATTTGAGGTTTTTAGAGGTAATATCTGAGGTTTTTACAGAGGTAATATCTGAGGTTTTTTAGAGGTAAAATCTGAGTTTTTTAGAGGTAATATCTGAGTTTTTAGAGGTAATATCTGAGTTTTTTAGAGGTAATATCTGATTTTTTTAGAGGTAATATTTGAGGTTTTTAGAGGTGAGGTTTTTAGAGGTAACATCTGAGTTTTTTTAGAGGTAATATTTGAGGTTTTAAGAGGTAATATCTGAGTTTTTTTTAGAGGTAATATCTGAGTTTTTTAGAGGTAATATCTGAGTTTTTAGAGGTAATATCTGAGTTTTTAGAGGTAATATCTGAGTTTTTTAGAGGTAATATCTGAGTTTTTAGAGGTAATATCTGAGTTTTTAGAGGTAATATTTGAGGTTTTTAGAGGTAATATCTGAGGTTTTTAGAGGTAATGTCTGAGTTTTTTAGAGGTAATATCTGAGTTTTTTTTAGAGGTAATATCTGAGTTTTTTAGAGGTAATATTTGAGTTTTTTAGGGGTAATATCTGAGTTTTTTTAGAGGTAATATCTGAGTTTTTTAGAGGTAATATTTGAGTTTTTTAGAGGTAATACCTGAGTTTTTTTACAGGTAATATTTGAGGTTTTTAGAGGTAATATCTGAGGTTTTTACAGAGGTAATATCTGAGGTTTTTTAGAGGTAAAATCTGAGTTTTTTAGAGGTAATATCTGAGTTTTTAGAGGTAATATCTGAGTTTTTTAGAGGTAATATCTGAGTTTTTTAGAGGTAATATTTGAGGTTTTTAGAGGTAATGAGGTTTTTAGAGGTAACATCTGAGTTTTTTTTAGAGGTAATATTTGAGGTTTTAAGAGGTAATATCTGAGTTTTTTTTTAGAGGTAATATCTGAGTTTTTTAGAGGTAATATCTGAGTTTTTAGAGGTAATATCTGAGTTTTTAGAGGTAATATCTGAGTTTTTTTAGAGATAATAATTGAGTTTTTTTTAGAGGTAATATCTGAGTTTTTTAGAGGTAATATTTGAGTTTTTTAGAGGTAATATCTGAGTTTTTTTACAGGTAATATTTGAGGTTTTTAGAGGTAATATCTGAGGTTTTTACAGAGGTAATATCTGAGGTTTTTTAGAGGTAAAATCTGAGTTTTTTAGAGGTAATATCTGAGTTTTTAGAGGTAATATCTGAGTTTTTTAGAGGTAATATCTGAGTTTTTTAGAGGTAATATTTGAGGTTTTTAGAGGTAATGAGGTTTTTAGAGGTAACATCTGAGTTTTTTTAGAGGTAATATTTGAGGTTTTAAGAGGTAATATCTGAGTTTTTTTAGAGGTAATATCTGAGTTTTTTAGAGGTAATATCTGAGTTTTTAGAGGTAATATCTGAGTTTTTAGAGGTATATCTGAGTTTTTTAGAGGTAATATCTGAGTTTTTAGAGGTAATATCTGAGTTTTTAGAGGTAATATTTGAGGTTTTTAGAGGTAATATCTGAGGTTTTTAGAGGTAATGTCTGAGTTTTTTTTAGAGGTAATATCTGAGTTTTTTTTAGAGGTAATATCTGAGGTTTTTTTAGAGGTAATATCTGAGTTTTTAGAGGTAATATTTGAGGTTTTTTAGAGGTAAAATCTGAGTTTTTTAGAGGTAATATCTGAGTTTTTAGAGGTAATATCTGAGTTTTTAAGAGGTAATATCTGAGTTTTTTAGAGGTAATATTTGAGGTTTTTAGAGGTAATGAGGTTTTTAGAGGTAACATCTGAGTTTTTTTAGAGGTAATATTTGAGGTTTTAGGAGGTAATATCTGAGTTTTTTTTTAGAGGTAATATCTGAGTTTTTTAGAGGTAATATCTGAGTTTTTAGAGGTAATATCTGAGTTTTTAGAGGTAATATCTGAGTTTTTTAGAGGTAATATCTGAGTTTTTTTTAGAGGTAATATCTGAGTTTTTTAGAGGTAATATTTGAGTTTTTTAGAGGTAATATCTGAGTTTTTTTACAGGTAATATTTGAGGTTTTTAGAGGTAATATCTGAGGTTTTTACAGAGGTAATATCTGAGGTTTTTTAGAGGTAAAATCTGAGTTTTTTAGAGGTAATATCTGAGTTTTTAGAGGTAATATCTGAGTTTTGTAGAGGTAATATCTGAGTTTTTTAGAGGTAATATTTGAGGTTTTTAGAGGTAATGAGTTTTTTAGAGGTAATATCTGAGTTTTTAGAGGTAATATCTTAGTTTTTAGAGGTAATATCTGAGTTTTTTAGAGGTAATATCTGAGTTTTTAGAGGTAATATCTGAGTTTTTAGAGGTAATATTTGAGGTTTTTAGAGGTAATATCTGAGGTTTTTAGAGGTAATGTCTGAGTTTTTTTAGAGGTAATATCTGAGTTTTTTTTAGAGGTAATATCTGAGTTTTTTTAGAGGTAATATCTGAGTTTTTAGAGGTAATATTTGAGGTTTTTAGAGGTAATATCTGAGGTTTTTAGAGGTAATGTCTGAGTTTTTTTAGAGGTAATATCTGAGTTTTTTTAGAGGTAATATCTGAGTTTTTTTAGAGGTAATATCTGAGTTTTTAGAGGTAATATTTGAGGTTTTTAGAGGTAATATCTGAGTTTTTTTTAAGAGTTAATATCTGAGTTTTTTCTATTGTTTATTATTTTCTCAAATTGTACGATTAAAACTTTGATGTATAAGCTTCTATGCATTCTGACTTACATTTGTCGATGAAAGAGAAACGATGCCGGAGTAAGTCTTCTGGGGCGTGAATGCTTAAACTATTGTCTCGTTCGGTTAGACTAATTGGTAAGGAAGTGTTATGATACATCCACATAGCGATGTCTTGTGGACAAATACAAATGAAGAGGACACAAATCGTCAAACTGAAAACCTCTACAACTTCGGAGTTTTAATTTTATGTTTTTATAGTCACTGAACACAATGAGTTTGATAGATAGTCTATAAGGTACTTGGCCAGTGTGGCTAATCGTTACTCACAATGAGTCGTTTCCCTTAGCAGCTTTTCCATGTAATTGGTGATATCGTAGACATGGTGATATCGTAGACATGGTGATACCGTAGACATGGTGATACCGCAGACATGGTGATACCGTGTCGAACAGGAAGTGGAATCTTTCTAAGGCCTCAACGTGACAATTTCCTTAATAGTAAATACTTCGGGCTCCATAAAGGCACCAGTTGTCCAAACCCATGCTAATCAGAACGAGCCCATTTGGGGGCTTAGGGGTGAGCTTGGGCTCAGACAGGGGGCGTAGAGACAAAACTTTTATGAAATCCTTGTGGGGCCAGAAAGGGACTAGACTTTAGGGCCCCAACATGATCAAACAAATGGGGCCAGTTTAAGGTACGAAAGACAGCCAAAGTGGGGGCTCATTGCTTTATAATCTCTCTATATATTTAACACATTAGAAATTTATTAGAATTCGTCTTTCTAGAAATGGAACTTGAAGTTGTTGTGACGTCATTATTACATTCTTTTTCTCAGAACTGTTCATCTTTAGTCCATTGTACAGTGTCAATGTCTACCAGAAGACTGTTTCATTAATCACTATCAAATGTAGTATTTCTAATGGTGCTCCCGATCGCACTAAAAAGAGAAGGTCCACCAAATGGTTTATCTTTTTTGGACAACTAACCTAAATGGTATTGCGTGTATTTAATTAGATTTTGAATCGTAAAAATCAATTGCATGATTAATTCAAAATAATTGATGCAATTTCACTCAATATAATTAAAGTTTTTTAAAAAGTATTTTTATATTCCACTTGTAAAAAAAATAAATCTTAAGAATGTACATAAATGTTTTCTATTGTGAATAAAGTAACAACAATATTTTGTGTGTGTGTGCTACTTTTGAAACTTGACGTTTGTAGGTATCAAAATAAAAAAAATATTTGTCTGGAAAACGCCTTCGCGTGTTTCTACTTGTAATTTGTATTATTTACTTTATTACCGCTATAGTATAGTATAAATATAATAAGACCTTTCAAATCTTGTCTAACAAATGAAGATGCTGGACCTGATATCTCTGTTTATGAGCGTTATGTGATTCATTTGACTTCAGTATTAGAAACATATTTAATTTGAATACGTTATGTTACATAAATTAAATACATACTTTGCTGAATGGCTCAAGTTGTAGACCTCAATAATGATGGCTACTAATGGTAAGGGGGGGGGGGCTTTAAGTTGACACAATTATCATTCAATTTTTCATGAAGATCAGAGTTGGTAACTTTTCCTAGAAAACATCTCAAAGGAAAGATAATACGATACGCCCCTTGTGTTCGTTGATTCACTCTTCTTGTCATTGTATTATTTATTTTTTTTAAGACGGATAGGGTAGAGGCCAACATTAAATTTTGGTATAACGTGAGTGTTACAGGAAATTGGAGGGAAAGGGGAGGCATAGCCCGTGGGGGGGGGGGGGGAGGCTTACCCAGTTCTGACCATCTACGTTTGTGAGTGTTTGGTATAAATTGTTCACACTTAATAAAGTCGTGCAAGTGCAAGATGCTTATTTAAAACAGTTATTCCGAATGGGGTAAATAAAAAAAAAGGCATTATAGCTATGGTGGAAAGATGTCGCCAATACAGCAGTCCCCCCCCCTTCCAAATCCACGCATCTGATGTATCCAAGTGTCCATAAGTTTGGTATCTGTAGCTTCGCAGGCACTACCAGCAAGCCGCCAAAAGGGTCACCAGTTCCTGATTCTTCCTCTAGGTTGAGTCACGAGGCCATTCCCATGTTTTGAATAGGCGCTAGGCAGATTCGTGGTTCGAGTCCTCGTAGGAGCTTATTCATATTTTCATTTCTTTTCTTCACATTCTTCTCTTTATGACCTCTAGTACCTTGTGTTCAATGACATGTATTTGGGCTCTTTTAGTGGCAAAGCACTTGGCTTCTCTCCGAAAATGCTACAGTTCGAATCCCAGTAAAGACGAGAGTATGAAGTTTGAAGATTTTTAGGGCGTCCACTTGAAAACTAGACGACAAGTATACGTTGAGTTGTAAATAAAGCTTAGATAGGGCGCCAGGCATTTATTACTTTAGACTCAAATATCAACACTGGGTGAGCCCCAGGATAGAACTTTTTTTAGTACAGATTTAGAAGATCCTTTTACCATTGAAGCTGCCAAAAAAAAAAAAAGATCTTTTTTGTGAGCATCAATGATCTAATGCTTCTAACACACAAAGGTCAAATCCCATTTTAAGTTCTGCCATTGCTCTAAATCATTCATTAGAAGCAGAGGAGTTAAATAATGTCACGTTAACCCAAGTTTCTTTAAATCACTATGGGCTGACTTTCACCTACGCCACACAAAGCACCTGAACAGTGGCGTAGCTAGGAATTTGCAATCCTTTGGGAGTCTGGAGGGCTTGACCTCTTTGGGGTCCCCTGCATTTTGCGTAATATTTAATATTTAATGTAAAAACACACATTTTGGGAGCCCCCATCAAGTGGGGGCCCAGGGGGATTTTCAAATTCTCCCCCTCCCTCCCCCACCCTAGATACGCCTCCGCACCTGAAAGTTTATTCAACAGAAGGTTTTCTATAGTTTTCAGCAAATGAAAATATCTTATTTGCATGACTTTCTATGAACTATCTTTCTGTATTTAATATAACATATTGCACGCATTGTTAGAAAAATAAATTACAAGAGCACAATAACAATTTATAAATTAAACCATAAAAAATTGTCTTTAGCTGTTAGCGGCTGTGAAATCTACAAATGCCCGGATCATCAGTACTGCAAAGACGACAATGGCTTACTGCAATGTGTCAGTTGTACTTTGAACTGTGGTGTCAATGGTGAATGTATCGTCGACCATGTGACATTTAAACCGCTGTGCAGGTAAACTACAAGAGAAAGATTAAAGGGGGGGGGGGGTTGACATTGAGAGTAATGCAAGCTATGATACGTCCAGCGGTGTGGTGGCAAAGTGGCAACGCGCTTGGCTTCTCAATGCTTCAGATTTCAAATTCTGATTTCAGGCCGTCCACGTGTTATTCTTGTCATAACCTCGAGCTTACATGATCTGTATTTCTCATTGAATCGTATAGCGGCATGGGGAAGAAATATAAATATATAAATCTGACAAGCTGAATCTTCAAAACGTTGAATTTTGTCTTTTATATTCTTTTTTAGTAAAGATAAGCTGTGCTGCTAGGCCTATATTCTAATGTATATTGCCTAAGTAGATGTATTCTAAAGTAAAATTGTTGCTGCGTACAAAGCTTCTATGAAGTCACTCTGTCGGTCTGTCGAGCAGATTTTTTGTTTCATTTTCCATTCTCGGATTAAATTAAAAACGTGCACAATTATTCATAGAACTTGACAAGACATAAATCAATTTTTTTAAAATTAGCTAATCAGTTAATTAATTGTTGATGATGAATTATTTTGTTTGATATCGAAATAAAGGGAGTAAATGCTACTTGATTAGAGATGTGGATGTTTATATGGATTTCCTCCCTTATGACGTTTTTACACTTTTTTTCTTCCACGTCCCATTCTCAGATCAAGTTGACATTTTGCATAATTATTCATAGTCGATGACAATACACGTTTCAATCCAACAATTAACCAATTAATTAATTATCTATTACTAATTAATTAATTTTGTTTTTACAAAGCAGGGAGCTAAGCCCTGTAATTTTCAGATAAATGGCAGTAATTAGCGCTTCTTTCCCTCAGATAAGCTTTTTTTAAAAAGTATTATTTTCTATTGCTTGTTTAAATCACTTAAATACTTAACTATATCCGAATAGCTAGAGGACACTGGACATATAATCTAAACAAAAGTTCAGGGATGAAGAACTGAAGGCAAGAAATAATACTTATTTCATCGCTGTAAGACAGTATAATACTTATTTCATCGCTGTAAGACAGTATAATACTTATTTCATCGCTGTAAGACAGTATAATACTTATTTCATCGCTGTAAGACAGTATAATACTTATTTCATCGCTGTAAGACAGTATAATACTTATTTCATCGCTGTAAGACAGTATAATACTTATTTCATCGCTGTAAGACAGTATAATACTTATTTCATCGCTGTAAGACAGTATAATACTTATTTCATCGCTGTAAGACAGTATAATACTTATTTCATCGCTGTAAGACAGTATAATACTTATTTCATCGCTGTAAGACAGTATAATACTTATTTCATCGCTGTAAGACAGTATAATACTTATTTCATCGCTGTAAGACAGTATAATACTTATTTCATCGCTGTAAGACAGTATAATACTTATTTCATCGCTGTAAGACAGTATAATAATTATTTCATCGCTGTAAGACAGTATAATACTTATTTCATCGCTGTAAGACAGTATAATACTTATTTCATCGCTGTAGGACAGTATAATACTTATTTCATCGCTGTAAGACAGTATAATACTTATTTCATCGCTGTAAGACAGTATAATACTTATTTCATCGCTGTAAGACTGTATAATACTTATTTCATCGCTGTAGGATAGTATAATACTTATTTCATCGCTGTAAGACAGTAAAATACTTATTTCATCGCTGTAAGACAGTATAATACTTATTTCATCGCTGTAAGACAGTATAATACTTATTTCATCGCTGTAAGACAGTATAATTCTTATTTCATCGCTGTAAGACCGAATAAGTCTTATTTCATCGCTGTAAGACCGAATAAGTCTTATTTCATCGCTGTAAGACAGTATAATTCTTATTTCATCGCTGTAATATCATATAAGTATTATTTTATCGCTGTAAGATCGTATTAGTCTTATTTCATAGCTGTAATATCGTATAAGTCTTATTTCATCGCTGTAAGATATAAGTCTTATTTCATCGCTGTAAGACCGGAAAAGTCTTATTTCATCGCTGTAAGACAGTATAATTCTTATTTCATCGCTGTAAGACAGTATAATACTTATTTCATCGCTGTTTTAGGACCGAATAAGTCTTATTTCATTGCTGTAAGACCGTATAAGTCTTATTTCATCGCTGTAATATCGTATAAGTCTTATTTCATCGCTGTAAGACCGAAAAAGTCTTATTTCATCGCTGTAAGACAGTATAATTCTTATTTCATCGCTGTAAGATAGTATAATACTTATTTCATCGCTGTTTTAGGACCGAATAAGTCTTATTTCATTGCTGTAAGACAGTATAATACTTATTTCATCGCTGTAATATCGTATAAGTCTCATTTCATAGCTGTAATATCGTATAAGTCTTATTTCATAGCTGTAATATCGTATAAGTCTTATTTCATAGCTGTAATATCGTATAAGTCTTATTTCATAGCTGTAATATCGTATAAGTCTTATTTCATAGCTGTAATATCGTATAAGTCTTATTTCATAGCTGTAATATCGTATAAGTCTTATTTCATAGCTGTAATATCGTATAAGTCTTATTTCATCGCTGTAAGATCGTAAATATGTCTCACTCTACTCGTATGGTTTTCTGGTTTCAGATGTAAGCAGAACGACGACGAGGTCTATGTCGGAGAGCTGTGCACAGATAAAATGGAGAAATTCGCACTGCGGAAAGATTACATAATTGCCATCGCTGCGGGTGGAGGTGGCGCCTTGGTGCTCATACTTCTGGTCATTACCATCCTCACCTGCGTCATGAAACCAAGGGACTTGAAACAGGACAGCGAGGATGAAAGAGACAATAGATCTGAGTGAGATCACGTGACTTTCTGTTACTAACACCTGTACCTAAATATAAATAGTTTGCAGTTTGTTTTACCTGCCACTCTTATTGTGATTTGAAACATTGAAACATTTCCGTGACCTAAACTTTTATTACATCACATCTCCGTCACCTAAACTTTTATTACATCACATCTCCGTCACCTAAACTTTTATTACATCACATCTCCGTCACCTAAACTTTTATTACATCACATCTCCGTCACCTAAACTTTTATTACATCACATCTCCGTGACCTAAACATTTATTACATCACATCTCCGTCACCTAAACTTTTATTACATCACATCTCCGTGACCTAAACTTTTATTACATCACATCTCCGTCACCTAAACTTTTATTACATCACATCTCCGTCACCTAAACTTTTATTACATCACATCTCCGTCACCTAAACTTTTATTACATCACATCTCCGTCACCTAAACTTTTATTTTAAACTTTGCTGGGGGGGGGACGCCAATATTTGCAGACATACAAGAATATAGATCAATACCGAGCCTAATGTTTTGTTATAATCATTTAAAGTCGTTAACAATACACGTGTCAATCCAAAAATTAACTTATTTGTTAATAATTTAGTACTAATTAATGAATTTTCTTTGTATATATCACAAAGGGAGGAAACCCTTGTATTTTTCAGATTAATGTCAGTACTTAGAGGTTTCAGTACAAGCATCAAGATCAAATGTATAAATTTATGATTTTGTTTTGTTCCTTATTTTTTTCAGACAATCGTTTCAGTCAATGAAAGACTCAGAAGATCCACTCAGTCAACCATACCGACCTAAAATAGACACAGTCATGGCTGAGCCGACATTTAGGTTGGTGACAATGTGGGTCCCTCCATTACTTTCTCTTTGTTTTGTTTTGTTCGTTTCAATGTTGACGTCTACAGTGAACACAGCATGAACTTAGTTAATGTTGTAGACCTTCTGTGTTTCTCAATTAGTCATTTCTTTCATAAGATCCACAATAAATCCAACACAAAAGTAGCGAACATTGCTTAAACCATTTTTTTGTTTCAAAGCTTCTATCAACTCACTCTGTCTGGTAACAAATTTTGTACAATTTTTTTTTTCTCCCTCATCCATTTTCAGATAAAGTTGAAACTTTGTACAATTATTCATTGGCATAGACAGGACGTAAATAAAAACAAATTAACCCAATTAATTACTGGTAAATAATTATTTTGTGTGATACCAGCAAGTGAAATTAATCCTTCAGTATTTACCCATACGGCAAAATATGAAAGGTTTAGTTCCCTAAGATGTTTGCACCAGTTATTTCTCCCACAGCCATCTCGGATCAAGTTGAAACTTGAAACAATTATTTAGTGTACCTAGTGAAACATAACTAATTAGTCAATAACTTATTTGTAATAAATTATTTTGTTTAATATCGAAAAGGGAAAATGCTTGTACATAATTCAGATGTAGTTTAAATGCGGAGTAATTCCCCTTAGATAAGTTTTTCAAAATGGATTTTTATATTTTGCTTGTTTTCAGTTATTTATTTAAAATTCTCTTTCATTACACAATAAACATTTTTTTAAATTCTAACTATAACACTTCCATTTTATTGTACGTTCTCCACAACTGTAATCTTCTAACATTACTTAATGTAAAGTAATATAGAACGACTTATCCCTAGTTGTGAACTGTGAGTGTGGTACAAACATCAGCTGAGGAATTTGTACGGGAACAAAAATTGTTCAATACATTTTGTAATTCATTCCATTTAGGAGAAATGACGGGAACTTGAGAGAAAACAGTTCAGCTCCTTATACAGTCGCCGCAATATCAGGTCTACCTGCCACAAGGCCATCATACGACTTGGCTGGGAACATGACATCAGAATACCAGTACAGTGGGATAAGGTAAATTATGACTTAACTTGGTCATTAGAAATTTTCAAGACAAACTAAACAATGTCAAGGGGGCTTAATTAACTTCAAAATTGCCAACTAAATAAAACCTAGAAACAGAAGAGCTTAAAAATTTGGGATTCTGCAGTGCTAAAATGTGCACAAAGATTATCATGTCACTTCTTAAAAACAAAGCATATCGACACAGCCTTTATTTTGTACACCGGATACGCCAAAAAGCTTTGCTATTTATTGTTTTTCCGCCATGTATAAAAAACTCCAATATCTAGATCTCTATCACTATTTGGGGGTTGTGGGAAGGAGAATAGCTTGTGAAATGACAAAAGTATCTTGAAATTTTGTTGAATTCTTTCTGATACATCTTTTTGTTCAAATGTTTCACTGACTGATTGATTGTTTGAAACAAAAATGAATACGTAGCACTTCTAATAGCGTGAAGTTCGTATTAAAATTTTTGTCTGACATGCATTAAAGTTTTTTTACAAACCCTATATCAACTCACTCTGTCTGTCTGTTGGTCTGGTAAAAAGTGTGTAGATGTAACATGTTATTTCTGCCAGACTCATTCTCGGATCAAACATCATTGACATAGACAAGGCATGAATAAAAAAGTTACAAATTTGACAATTAGTTAATGGTAATTCATTGTTTTCTTTAATAGAATAATAGAAACTAAGACTTCAGTATTCACAAATATGTGTTGGGTTTAGTCCCCTTATACAGATGTTATATAGATGTTACCGCTATTTCTCCCTCAAGCACTCTCCGATCAAGTTTATACTTTAAACAATTATTTATTGTACCTAACAAAACATGAATCAACAAACAGAAGAACTCGTTCAGTCAATTAATTATTGGTAATTAATTATTTTGTTTGATATTGAATACGGGAAATAACTTGTATATTGTTGTTAGATATAGTTTTTAGGACTGAGTTCTTCCCCTTTAGATAACCTTTGTTGGTTTTTTTTTAAGGGATTTTTTTTATATTTTGCTTTTTTCTTGTGCAATGCTATCTATTGGTGATTCACACGCTAAAAGTTTATCCCAGAATGTTCTTTGTTTACACTTGATTTTAAAGATCCTATTAACATTTAACAGTCTTTGAACAATAAATACATCACGAACAAAAAAAGACAAAGCTATATGCTCCAATGCGGTAGTGATGTAGTGAAAGCTTACAAAAACACATGAAAATGAGAAAAAAAATCAGGAGAGATATTGAAATAAAACGACCAAAATAAACAATGTCTATGGACCTCCTTCACCAATTGTAAACAAACACACGTGGTTTCCTATCTATCTATCTATATATATAATCCCCTTCGTCACTCAAGAGTTTGGACGAGAAGAAGAAGTAAAGGAAAGATCACTCTCTTATTTCTGCGGATAGAACAAGTATTCACCGGTCACTACGGATGGCTGCCTGGTCGTTTGGATTTATCAAACCCTGCCCGCTCCCATCCCCCTTTGTCCTTCAACTCTGAAGGATCATCCAATATAAAACATTTTACAAACAAACATTTTACAAACACTAAATAGCAGCGCCGGACTTAACCATTGTGACCAAGAAGTCATGGGAAGGGAACAAGCAATCCACTATGTATATTCACCCGTCACTAAATAGCAGGGCCGGACTTAACTATGTTGGTTAGGGAAGCGGTTAATAAATGAAATTTAAGAGTTTGTTTTAGAAAATAAATTCGTCTATGCATTTTATTTACTCTTTACTACGTGCAGAACTACTTTACTATCTTGTTGACCTCAAGTAATTCTTCATTAGTTTGAGGTGCGAGAAGCTTCTTTCACCTGATTACACAATTACGGCTAATGCATAATGCCGTTTTTTTTTATCGCGCGTAGGATTGGCATTTTCCATATTGAATGAATGACAATGATAATTTTGTGTCTATATATTTCAGGAGATTTGTATGAGTTTTCTATATAATGATTTCCGGATGTTTCCAGGACTTTTTTCGTATATTTTGCTATTTCAGGAATTATACAATGGTTTAATTCAATAATTTATACACCTAGAAAGTGCGGGACCCACTGCGGTCGAATAAGTGCGGAGCCCACTGCGATCACCTAATGCCGGCCCTGCAAAATAGCTGCATATTCTACGCCGCCGGTCGACTAGTATATAATAGTATATATATATATATATATAATTCTCTTCATGGCTCAACAGTTTGGACATCAAGAAGTAATGGAAAGATCACTCTTTTTTATTCCTGTAAGTCGAAACTTTAGCGGCGAAAAAAAAGGCCGGGAGGAGGGGGAGAGAAGAAGTAATCTACTCTGTATTCACCCGTCACTCAATAGCAGGGCCGCAATAACCATTGTGGGGCCCTATGCGAAACGGATTTCGTAGGGCCAGTTTGGGTAAGGATACGGATAATAAGTGAAAATTTAAAGTTTTTATTATAAAATAAATTCGTCTTTACATTATATTCATTCTTTAATATGTACAGATTTGCTTTACGAGCCTTGCATCATACAGAATATCATAATAATTCTGTTTCCTACATAGATCACGCTCAGTAGCAAGAATTACCTATGTCTATATCTATCTTCGAGAATTGTTGACCTCAAGTAATTCTTCATTTGTTTGAGGCGCGAGAAGTTTCTTTCACTAGATTCTACAATTACGGGTATAGCAAAATGCCGTTTTTTTTTTGTGTGTTTTTTTTTTATCGCGCGTAGGGTTGGAGTTTTACATATTAAGTTCGTTCTACATATTTCAGTAGATTTTTTTGAGTTTCAAAAGATTTTAATAATTTCCGGAGATTTCCAGGACTTTTTCCTAAATTTTTGCAAGTTCAGGAGATTTCCATGAGCTCCTGGTAAATCAGGAGACCGCGGGAAATCTGTTATAAGTTATAAAATAGTTTAATTTAATAATTTACACCTAGAATTAGCGCGGGTCCTATGAAAGTGCGGGACCCACTGCGGTCGCATAGGTTGCAGTGGCCTAAGGCCGGCCCTGCAAAATAGCGGCGTATACTACGCCGCGGGTCAACTAGTTACTTACTTACGATCTAATTCGAATCAAGCATGGATATGACGTGACTTTTCGTTTTTGGTGATTGAAATCCATTGACGCCATATTGACATATCGTTGCTGCCAACTAAAAAATGAAATTGCTTTGCGCAATATACTTCTGTATTCTGTACACCGGATACACCAAACAGCTTGCTATTTATAAATTGGCCTCCATATATGCAAATCTTCAACGTTATAACAAATATTTTGGTTTCAGAAGTCCAGGAAATAATGGAGACATGAGAAGACAGAGCAGAGTTCGTGTAGCTGACGACATTGAAAATGTAAGAAACGTGTGTGTGTGTGTTTGTATGTAGCTGTATATATTTATACCCAGCTGTGTATATGTGTGTACATTGAGTTATGATGGTTTTGTAAACAACAAAGACAGCAAGTTTGGAAATACATTAGAACAAGAACATTTCCAAACTTAGTTGTTATATAGGTAGCAGATATCTAGAAGATATAGGGGGAAACTTCAAGCTCAAAAGGCATCCCATTGGAACCTTATTTCTCCGAAATAATAAAAAATAACATTAACAAAAAATCCAGTTTGTCTGTGTGTGTGTGTGTTAAAATCATTTATATTTTTTTAGGAAAATCCACAAGTTACTTCCATTTATAATTTAGCCTACTGTTTTAATTAAAAATTGACAGAATCCAGATTATAACAGAAGAGATAGTCGAGCAGCCAGAGATTCTATTGATGGTGTCAACTTTAGAAAGGTAGGTCTAATACTCGGAGATAGAGATGCTCAATTTTTTTTCAATACAAAATTATCTTTATTTGATTGAGTGCTAGGCACTAGCGGATCCAGAACTTGAGTGGGGGGGGCGATTTTTTTCCAAACCCCAACCCTAACGCCAAGTAAACCCTAACCCTATGCATAAACGTGCGTACAGCACACACACACACATATATATATATATGAGAATAAAAAAGCAGCATTTCTCAACCTTCGGCGACAAAAACAACAACTGGGGCAGCGCTACAAGGTTCCCTAGTGGGTTTCGGGGCGAAGCCCCGACGCCAAAAGCGTTTTCGTGCATTCTTCATTGCAGAAACGCATTCTCCTGACATGTACAGCTCATTATACATCAATGGAGTTCGGGGCGAAGCCCCGACGACAAAAGCGTTTTCTTGCATTCTTCAATGCAGAAACGCATTCTCCTGACATGTACAGCTCATTATACATCAATGGAGTTCGGGGCGAAGCCCCGACGACAAAAGCGTTTTCTTGCATTCTTCAATGCAGAAACGCATTCTCCTTACCTAAAGCTCATTATTCATACTATTAAAAAAGGACCTTTTGAATAATGTTGTACTTGAAAAATAATCTAATATGAATTTATAGGCCCTAAATACATTGCAAATAAAACCGATTTGTTCCTTGAAAAGATAAGATAACCCACATATTTAGACTTTTGCTTTGAAGATCGCCGCCGAAAAAAAAAATTAATCGATAAATAGTATACATTGTTATAGTCCCAAATTTTTTCAAATAGAAAAATATCAGATTGAGTAAAGTTTTGAAAAAGGCGGCTATTATTTGAGTTTAGAAATCATCTCAATCATGACTCTTATACTGAAAAATTTCGTTTGAATTCTAACTTTTCCAATGTAAAGTCTTTCTTAAAATAATTATGATAAATTCATGTGAAATTACATAAACTCTGTCTGGAAATGGGAGGGGCGGTAGAGTGCAAACGATTAATCCTCGCTCCTTCAATAATTTCTGCTCAAGATTGCATTTAGTATTAAAGAATAGGGGTGGGGCGACTCGATATAAGAATTTTATTTATAGTATATATAAATTATATTAGTGACAGATTTTTTAAAATTTTGTAATTTCTTAACTATAATACAAAAACACTAAGTATTGATATGTCCAATGGGGGAAATGCGATTGCATGTATCGCCCCTAAAAGGCCTAATTCATCTTGACCTGTTCAGAAACAAAGGTTACACGTATAACACGGCTTTTAAAAGGCAGCGTTAATGTTTAGTAGTCCACATTCAAATACAGTCTGTTACCAATTATTAATGAAGCATGGAATGTTAAAACAATGCTTCTTATGTTAATTTTTACACTGCGGACCTTTCAATTCACTTTCATTTGTATCAACAGAATTCAAATTTCAACATTCTACCCCAACGACGTCGATCGTCTGCTACAGCAGACATGAGAAGCAATGTCACCTCGGTTTGTATCTATATTTAGCCATAGTCTAATATTTAGCTTGTCGGCAGAATTTTAGCTACCTCGGGATTTTCTATCACGCAACTAAATAATGTTTTGAAATGGATATGATTGGTTTGAGATGTTGATTGTTGTACATTGAGCTGCATTTATTGGTCAGATTTAAACCAAGCGGCAGAGAGATATTTAGTCACATGACAAAACGCCCAAGCTTTGTAAGCTGAGAGATTTGACCGCGAGTCTTGTGCGGAATGTGTTAGATATAACATGTACGAGAGTCTAGTGTTAGAACTCAATTATATTATGGTGTAGATCATTTATTTTATTCAAGTACATTTAACCATTGTAATTATTTGTGAATACCTTTTCCAAGTTTTGAATTAAAGTAATTGTTTCAGACGAAGAGAAGTTTCTTCATTGAATATAATAATATACTTAGATCGTCTTGTCAACTAGTAACTTCTAGATGATCCTCTTATCAACTGGCAACTTCTAGGTGATCCTCTTATCAACTGGCAACTTCTAGATGATCATCTTATCAACTGACAATTTCTGAATCCTCGGCAATTACGATCATTGATTGTGCTTCAACATGACATCTTAGCATCAAGTTTGATCGTAACATCTAGCACTATTGATGATCGTAACAATACGAATAAAAAGAATAAAATAATTTTAAAAAATATATATCTTTTAATTATACTTTTGATGTTTAAGGGATGTTTTTCCTTTCCCAGAATCCTTTGTTTGGTATACCGGAAAATCGATATCGCAGAAAGTCGTCAGTATTCTCAGAAATAGAAGACAATTATTCTAAGGTAGGCATGTGAACAAATGTAAAGAAATGGAAAAAAAAAACACAAACTAGTAGATCTATGTCGATCAGGACTGTTAAGGTGAAAGGTGAAAGTGAGGCCAAATGTGTATGATTGGCTGATGCGAGACATGCGCTGGAGCTATAAAATGCATTAACAGAGAGAACGGAATGCTAAATTGACCGACTTTTCTGATTCCTTTTATACTTAATGTACCATTCAGGCTCGAATTTTACTAAGTGGATGTCCTGGGCTGGATAATTGAAGTTACCGAGGCCCCCTTTACCAAATCGGTCAAGAAATACACTTAATACTACAATTACTTTTCAAATTTTTGAAGCAAGAGTTAAAGTAATTGTAAACTTACTTTTGGGGGTGCGTTGGCCAAGTGGTTAATCTTGGCTTCCGAACCTTGGGTCCTTGGTTCGGATCTCGGTGAAGATTGGTATTTTGAATTTTGGGATTTTTTGGGCGCCACTGAGTCCACCCAACTTTAATGGATACCCACCTTTAGTTGGTTGTTGGTCGTTGTGCTTGTCACATGACACCCTGTTCTTAGCCGTTGGCGAAAGAAACAGATGACTTTAGCAACATATGCCCTATTTATTGCAATTGCAAGGTCTGAAAAGTGGACCTTTACTTACTAAACTTACTTTCATTTAATGTATTTTTATATATTTTATATGCATAGGTTTGGAGTTTTTGCAGAGGTTCCTATACAAAATATAGTAACTATATATTTTGCCAACAAGATAATTCTTCGTGTTTACCTTTCTTTTTTGCTCTAGTCTACAATGTACCAACCGGGCAAAAACACAGACTATCCAATAAGACCAGGAGCGAATGCTCGAGTTTTTGATTATTACAAGAGGAAAGATTCAGAGGTAGCACTACAAAATATTTAGAATGTTTCCTCTCAAATTGTAGTACTTTTAGCAAAAGTTGTTTAAAACAATTTTTTTTTTAAACTGAACTTTATAAAGCGATAGGTCTAATAACCATATAACTCTTGTTTTTAAATGTTCAAATTATTGCATCTCCAACAAAATAATTTTGTGTATCATATATGAAAAAGTTATGCAGAAGTTTGCTACATTGGGATAGTGATGCCCAAAATGCGGCCCGCGGGCCGTGGTTCCGTTCGCCAAGTCGAAACGTCGGCACAATGTGTAGAAAATCACTATCCAAAAAAAAAAAAAAACACAAAATAACTTGACACGAGTGTTGGAAATTAAAATGGCTCGCGACACGAGTGTTGGAAATTAAAATGGCTCGCGACACGAGTGTTGGAAATTAAAATGGCTCGCGACACGAGTGTTGGAAATTAAAATGGCTCGCGACACGAGTGTTGGAAATTAAAATGGCTCGCGACACGTGTGTTGGAAATTAGAATGGCTCGCGACACGAGTGTTGGAAATTAAAATGGCTCGCGACACGAGTGTTGGAAATTAAAATGGCTCGCGACACGTGTGTTGGAAATTAGAATGGCTCGCGACACGAGTGTTGGAAATTAAAATGGCCCGCGACGCGTGTGTTGGAAATTAGAATGGCTCGCGACACGAGTGTTGGAAATTAAAATGGCCCGCGACACGAGTGTTGGAAATTAAAATGGCCGAGTAAGGTTGGGCATCACTGCTATAGATGATTCATTAGACTCTATAAATGGATTAGTAACTATAGCAAATAGTGATTCAACTGACATTTTCTTTTCATATTACAGGAACGATTTCGTCTTTTTCTTTTGTACTTAATCATCAACAAATAGAGCATGAATATTCTTTCACATTATTTGCAAAATACAATCATTTATTTTTCAACCCTCAAGGTGTTTCCATCGACCGGGAGACTAACTTCTAAAACAGAAATCTATGACTATGTCGATGCCAATAATCGAATGGTAGGTCTAAAAAAGTCGTTATGAGATAAAATATATTTATTGATTAACTTGTAATATGAAAAACACGTCACAACTTTCACCCATTGACGTTTTTTGGCTCAAAAGAGGTTCCGAATATTATGTATAAAACTTAGAACTTTATAATAAATTTTGGTTTTTACTATACTATATTATTGTACTAGAAATATATTACCCACGGCCCGCGGGTCTTAATTTGCGTATTACTGTCGATATAGTCACTGAGAGAAATTAAATAATAATGCTATAAGAAAGCGAATGCATGAATTTAAAAAATAGTATGAATGGAATTATCACAATAGATAATCGACCAGAATCGACCTACATCCATTTTTTAAATAAAAATATTTGCTTGTAGGTCTACATATATTTAGATCTAGATCTAGAGTCTAGATACTATTATAATAGGTGTAGACCTACTATTATAAGAGTGAATTCAATGGCTCAAAAAGCTTACTAATTATTGTATGTTAGTATCTTTAATATCCCCCATATAGAGCCTCATGTAGTCCAATCATAGTGTGTTTACATAGCGGTGTGCACGACACATGAATGGTACTAATAGTACTATTAATATGTATGAAAGCTATAGCGAACGAATGAAAGAAAAATGCAATAGAAACACAAAATTTGAGGGTTAATTTGATTAAAATATGAAATGAATGGACTTTATTATGTTGTATTTTAATGCGTTAAAGTATAAAGTAGATTTTTTTCCTCTTTGAATTAGATCTAGAGTTTAGGAGTTTAGACTTACATGTCGGCTTCGATTGATAAATCTTATCTTATCTTATATGATACAGGTCTACGTTACTTCAAAAAAAGAAGATGAATGGGCTTATAAAGTACGTCAGGTCTTCTAAATTCGCAGATATAAGAAACGAATTATGTAAAAATGCTTTTGAAAGACACATTTGAAGCTTAATTTGATTAATAATGAAATCAATAGACTATATTTTGTAATTTTCATGTGTCAAAGTAAAAAACTATCTGTGCAAAGTGCAGTTTTAAAAATTAGATCTAGGTCCAGATCCTTTTGATCTTCTCTCATGTAAACATGAAAAACATGGCCTAGATCCATAAAATAGGAATACTTTCATAGAGTTGGGCAAATTTTTTCTTTTTGAGGGTCTTAAATTTTGATTTTGGGCAACTATACATACGTCACGTTTCCAGTTACTGAGTTAGTTTTATCAAGATTGGTCAAACGGTTTGATTTCTATTCGTAACATACATACATACGCCTTACTTTCTACTTTATAGTATAAAGAGATACTAGTCGAGCCACGCCGTAGCATACGCCTCTATTTTGCAGGGTCTGCCTTAGGCCTCTGCAACCTATGCGACCGCAGTAGGCCCCGCACTTTTATATAACCCGCGCTGATTCTAGGTGTAAATTATTAAATTAAACCATTTTATAACTTATAACAGATTTCCCACGGCCTTTTGATTTATCAGGAGCTTCTGGAAATCTGAAATTGCAAAATATACGAAAAAGTCCAGGAAATCTCCTGAAATTGCAAAATACACGAAAAAGTCCTGGAAATCTCCGGAAATTATTAAAATCTTTGAAAACACAAAAAAAAATTCCTGAAATATGTTGACAATAATTGTCATTTTGGGGTGGCATTCAATATGGAAAACGCCAATCCTACGCGCGATAAAAAAAAACGGCATTATGCTATACCCGTAATTGTGGAATCTGGTGAAAGAAGCTTCTCACGCCTCAAACTAATGAAGAAATACTTGAGGTCAACAATTCTCGAAAATAGATAGAGCGTGATCTATGTAGGAAACAGAATTTGTATGATATAGTGTATGACTTCGCTACGCGCAAGGCTTGTAAAGTAATTCTGTAGGTAGTAAAGAATGAATAAAATGCAAAGACGAATTTATTTTCTAATACAAACTCTTAAATTTAACTTATTATCCGTATCCCTACCCAAACTTGGCCCCACGAAATCCGCTTCGCATAGGGCCCCACAATGGTTAAATCTGGCCCTGCTATTTAGTGACGAGTGAATACAGAGTAGATTACTTGTTCTCTCCCCCCCCCCCCAGCCTTTTTTTTCGCCTCTTAAGTTTCGACTTGCAGAAATAATTAAAAGAGTGATCGTTTCATTACTTCTTGATAGAGAGAGAGAGATTCTCCCCTCCCCGGAACAATTCTTTTGTCTAATTATTTTGACTGTCATGAACGCATATTGCGAAATGGCTGGCTGGTCGTGTGGCATGTGCTCGCACTGTTCGGAAAATGTTGTCTCGAACCCTTTTCCTGCCATCCTGTGTGAGGTTTGGTGAGAATGGTATTATCTTTATCTCCGAAACATGTACAACATACATACTATGAAAGGTCAGATTCCTACCTGAGACCATGAGATTGACATGATTAAAATGCTTTACGTTTATATGCTTAAATACATTACATAATAAACGTATGGCATGTATATTACGCATCACGTATCATATATGTGGTGATTAGATTGATATATTTATCTTTTCTAACAGTATGGTATTAGGAAACCGCAGCCGAATCCGTTGCAAAGATATGTAAGTCAATGTTTTCAATGTCTATTATGAAATAACGTACATTTTTAAAATGTCATTTTAATTTAATTTAATTTTTTATAACTTTAAAAAAAAAAAAGACAATCCTTTTTACTTGAATATATAATTAGGAATTTCGTCCCATCGCTACATTAGAATTATTTCTAAAATTGTCTCATGTAGAAACATTGTATAGGTCTATAGGTCTATAGGTCTATAGGTCTTTTTTGTTTTGTTTTTGAGTCTTTCTTTTCAAAGATAACTATTTTTTTAAAATCATTGTGTATCATTATTTCTTTTTTTTTCAAACTTCTTTCGTATACAGACATAACATTCTTAAGTCTTTCATTTCAGTGAGTCGCTAATGGAAACACTTTCAGAAATTCAAAGAATCAAGGTTTTAAGTCTTTATCAAGTCATCTTAACACAGCTACAAAACTTTGATGCCTAGAAAATACCTACAATGATTGAATACTACTACTAACATTCTGTTAAACCTAGAGAGAGAAACAACATGGCAATAAAGAAATTTGTGGACTTTAAAAAGCACCCTACAACGTATAGTTTTATATCAATGTCGTATAGTTTTGTATTAGTGTCCTATAGAAATAGGAGGCAATACACTGCCTTCAGGTATTTTCTTACATTCAATGTAAAAAAAACATCGGTCCATTTGATTACTTTTCCTGCCTATAGAATACATGTCATAAACATTAAAATATATACAGCTCAGTGCTTGCACCTAGCTAATAGGACGTTATTCAAATTTATTTAATGACAAATATAAGCAAGACTAGATACATGGGCGTTAGGGGGAAGCGTCGGGGTTCAAACCACCTAACCCCGAAATGAAATTCCCCCATCACTTGCCCCAGCGCAGCCATAGTGGGTTTTGAGTTCAAAATCCCCTTTATGGAGTTTTGAGTTAAAACCCTCCCTCTTCTATAAAAAAAAAAAATCAAACGACAAACACCTAATTCCATGAGCGTAGCCAAGAAGGGTTTGAGTTTACCCCCCCCCCAACAAAAAATAATTTATTTTTACGATAATACTCCCTCTTCAAAATAAGACTAAAGCTGCTAAAGCATACAACAGTCACCAGATTAATAAATTTATTATTATTATAGCTTTTATGTAGCGCTACTTTCATGCTTTTAGCATGCTCAGAGCGCTATAAATCAATTTAATTTGTGGACAAGAGGGGAGAGGGGATATCTGGGAGAAGGTTTTCCGCGCTGCCTTTGGGCGCTCAGTAAACACAACTCTGCTCGAATCGGGTGTCGAACCTCGAGCCCACTTCATAAGTAGCCAAGGCAAGCCAAGTTCGACCACGCTTTCTATGAACGTAGGCAAAGGGTTTTGGGTTAAAAAAAACAACCTTCCTTCTGGTTTTCAAGCAAATAAACTACCTCTTCAATATAAATTTAAAGCAAAATACAGTCACAAAATTCTGTGAGCGTAGCAACCCCCCCCCCTCAAAATAGCTTTAAGTTTAAAACCCCCTCCAGATGGTTTTGACTTTAAAACCCCCCATACAGAGAGTTTTGAGGTTTAAAACCACTTCTTCAATATTATTCTAAAGCAAAATAAAGTCACCAAATTCTATAACCGTAGCTAAGGGCAGGGGCGGACTGGCTATATGGGCCGGTACCAAATGGGCCGGTCTGACAGCAGCAAACCACAAAGGCCCGAACATGTTTTCTTGTTGTTTTTTTAATTCTTATTACAATTTATTTTGTTTGATATTTAACAAAAATATAATTTTAAGAATTACACTATACACTGTACGTATTATCATTTGTAAAACGTTAGACCGTACTTTCTGCTATGCATGTGCGGCATGGCCTTCAACACTACTTTGATGTCTTCGAGACTGTGTTTGACCTGATCATTTTGCCGGTCGGCATGGGCCTTTGATGGCACTCCTATTTTTGTTTTGCTCCTTCCCTCACCCGTTTTTTAATAGTTGATGGGAGAGGATAAGTTAGAAAACATTGATATAATGCGGCAAAAGGGGAGACAATTAGCTCTTTAACAAAACACATACACACAGCCGCGAAATTGCAAACCACCCAACTTATTCATAGCTCAATATAGGTATAAAGCTCTACTTTCTGCGATTTGAAAAGAAAAAGTAAGTTTCTTGTTGTTTATTTGTAATAACATAGATCTAAAAATACTACACTTAAGGCTTACAAATTTTTTTTATTTAATTAAAACATAAATCTAGATCAATTTTATACCGTTGTGATTAACGGCAAACTTATAAAGTCATTGATGATGAAAATTATTACAATAATTTATATAGCGCTGTCACATCCGATATTTAGAATCATTTATATTTTAAATAATATATGCATATACAGAGCTTTTCACATTTAGAAGTACCTCTCTAACCGTTCTGCTTTCTCTTATCTTTTAAAGGAATATATATAGTTCGTCCATCGTAGTTCGATTATGACCACTTTGTCATCCAGGGGACTGAGGGCTTTGCACTGGGGTTTTATGTCTCATCGTGTGGCTGGTGAGACCTATGTGAGCCCGGAATGTTCGGCCGCACACTAGGCAGGTTATTTCAGCTGGAGCTAGTGTCATTGGCCTTGTTTTCTTCTCTGGCGTTTTTTTTTCTGACAGCTTTGTTCTCTTTTCCTTAGCAACCTGTGCGCCAGTTTTCACAGCGCGACGTCATGATGCTCTGTCATGTGCCTGTCTCCCAGGTGGTTGGGTCTATGCTGAACGCCTTCAGAGAAGCTTTGAGGGTGTCCCTGAAGCGTTTTCTTTGACCATTTTAAGAGCGCTTTCCTTCGCTTAGTTGGTCATACAAGAGTCGTTTAGGGATGCGGTGGTCTTCCATTCTGCATACGTGTCCTGCCGATCGCAGCTGGGACTGCATCAGGGTGTTTGGATGCTTTGCAGACCCGCTCTTTGAAGGACTTCAGTATCTGGTATTTTGTCTTGCCATTTGACATTCAGTATTTTTCACAGACATGTCACGTGGAAGTGATTCAGTTTCTTTGCATGTTAATTGTACACTATTCATGTTTCTGAGGCATAGAGCAATGTAGAGGAGGATGACGGCTCGATAGAACCCTAGTTTTGTATTTGTGACGATACCACCTTAAAGGAATGGGTTGTCAGGCAGGAAAACCAATGATTTAGCATATTTTAAGTCACAGATCAACATGCATGACTAGATTGACACGTGAAATGCGTAGGACCTAGTTATTATATTTTTTTGAAGAAACGTCTGTAATCTATAAGTAATACCAAAAAGTTTGAAACTCATTGTAGTGTTTATAGTTTTCAGACTACATACATGTAGATATATAAATAGAATACATTATGTAAGCCTACGAAAGCATGCATCCAGTTTTATTAAACTTTATATATTTTGAATAGAATTAGGCTTACACCTATGATAAAACAAATGGGCGTAGCCGAGAGGGGAGGAATTCAAAGCATCACTGGCCTCAGATCTCATTGTCTGAAAGGGAAACTTTACTTACTTCCTCAGTGCAGCCAACTTAAGCAAACTACAGTCACCAAATTTCATGAGCGTAGCCAAAAGTGGTTTTGTGGTTCCCCCCCCCCCTTTCCAATACAAAAGTAAAGCATTTTACCTTTTTCTACCAGTCGCTGGACTCCACTGAATAGAAGATTTAGTTTTTGATTTTTTTTAAGCGGAAGAGTAGCAGGCTAATTGCACTGTAGATACCTCAGAATATGCATTTTTTAAAGCTAAAATAACGGAAATAATGCTTGGATCTGGGGCTTCGCCCCGGACCCCACTGAGAGATCTTACGGCGCTTCCCCAGACTTCTTAGCTGTAGCTGTCCCTTGGTGGTGTGTACTACCTTTCACTAATTATAGGAAGAGAGTATTCTAGAGTAGAAAAAACATTTAAAAGAATGAAAGATAAGAATGTAATGAAGATTAATTACATATACACACACTAATATATATATATATATATAAATTGCGGAGGGGGGTTATACCCCCCCCCCCCCACACCATAAATATACGACATGCCTTTTGTGGGCCGGTTTATATGGTAATGCCCGGGCCGATTTTGATACCCAGTCCGCCCCTGCTAAGGGGTTTTGATTTTGTTTAATAAAAAACTCCAGATTTTTTTTTGTTTACCCCCCCCCCCCCAACAAATCGTTTTGACGATCAATTTCCCTCTTCGATATAAAATCTAAACCAAACTACAGTCACCAAATTCCATGAGCGTGGTCAAGAAGTGTTACCAATTTCTATCAGTCGCTGTGCTCCATTAATAAAGTCCATTGTATAGAAGATTTGGTTTTTTATATTTGATTCATAATTTAAAAGTTTTCTGAGTGTGTATGTGTGTGTTCAATTGTTACACTTGTTGAACTGATGTTTTTTTTTTAAATATTCGCAAATTACCCTGTAATTTAAAAAAAGTCGATTGTTATTGCCTCAACAAAAAAAAATAAACAATTGAAGAAACCTAGTAAATGCATAGCGTACGCTGTATAAATATCAATATAAAAATTATACAATATCTTGATGACTGTGCAAAATTTATTAGATTTTTTTTCATGTATTATAAATATTTGACCTAGTTTTTTTTTTAACTGGAAGCTAAAAGTCATGGAATAGATTACTTCTGTCATTTCCTGAAAAGGCCTCTCGAAATAAAAATCTGATGTTTTAGCAACTTAGCTGCTCATTTATAACGACCACTGTTCATCAATCTTCACGCTATTGATGACATGAATTTTATACCAAAAAAAAAGCAATTTGTGTTAAACATGTTCCTGGCCTTTTCCAGACACTGACAAGCGCTGGCGCTCTGACGTCTGCTATAGGCAAACAATTACCAAACGTTGATTCCTTAATGTTCTTGTCTTTACTCCAATTCTTTCTACCCTTGTTGTCCTAATTGGGCGCCTTCTATTTACCTGCTTAATGAATTTAATAGCCCCTGCTTTAAAAAAAAAAAGATATATATATATATATATATATCCTCATCTGAGGAACGCATATGATCAGAGCCCCTGACAGCTGTAGAATAATGTTGGTTGATTTTGAGTCTTTTTCAATCATGTGAAATATATGGTCACTGTTGACAACTTTTCAGCCGTGAACTTTGTCCGAAAAGAACAATTAGAAATAGACTTTTTTTTTTTTACTGTAAGAACTCGTTTTAGTCTGTGAAATTTATTTACATTTTATTACAATATTTACACTATTATCTTTAAAATGTTCCTAATAAAATAAAACAAAATAACAAAAGCTTTTTAAAACTACTTTTGTCTATTTTTCAAGCATTGAATATTGCACTCAGCACCCAGGGATGCCGCAGACCAAACAAGATCACGTGATAAGACTTGAAAGGGGAAATAATATTACACTAGTTACAGATTTCCTCTGGATACACAAGATGGATGGGGTTGAGTTGGTACGACATTCATTTTTTTTTTGAATGCCTTCTATTTCCGAACAATGATTTATTGATAAAAAGATTTTACAGAGAGTTTGTGTCATCACATAAACTCGTGCGGTCCCCCCCCCCCCCCCGAAGGATCCACCCATTATTCAGAATTGCATATAGGCTTAGACAGTGCTTATTTTGTAAAAATAAAATAAAATAGGTGCCGGATCGCCTAACTTTTAACTACTAATAAATAAATAAAAACAAACCCGTTAAAATACAAGAAAGGTACTATTTTTTCCCCACATAGATAAAGGTACCGGTACGCCATACCGGTGCGTACTGTCACCAAAAAAAAAAAGCACTGGGTTTAGATATTTTCAGCAAGAGTATCAAAAGCTATGAATTAGCAGCTACCAATAACCACAACTTCCTCCCTACTAAAGATTGGTTGACTGCGATGACTCATAACACAATGCGCGAGTTTCTGCATGTCGACTGTCTGAATTCGGCTAACGTTAATATTTTGTGATTTTCTACATGTAGACAAGGAGATTTCTCGCCACATTGGGGTCCTAGTGAATGATGACTACATCCGGATAGGGTTGAATGAGAGTAGATAAGGGCCCCTTAGCACAGGGGATGGGAGTTTATCATTTGGATTCATTAGTCCTTCCTGTTTGTAATACTCTATAGAGCAGCTGTAAATTACAGGTGTATATGTATACATAATTCCACTTCTAAAATTGGGTTAAGATATATATGCATACAAAATACGTTCTTATTTTGCTTTTTAAATTGAGACAAACGTTTGAAGTTAGCAGTTATTAGCTGACACACCAGAACACACACAAATAAGTGTATGATTGATTTGATTTTAGGCACATTGGCACAATTTAGGCCATGTCGTGCCTGCATTCCCTTAAGGACTACTCTCTCTCTACATAACAACTAACAAGGGCTAAATTCTATACAGTTAAATCATTAAAATCAAGGTCTATTCACAGTTAAAATAGTAAAGGTAGTAAAAATTTAATAATTTGGTAAAAATCTAATGCCAATAGTACATGTTCACAAATTCATAAATCAGATCTTCGTAGACAACCCCACTTCCCGGATAAAGCCCAGTATCTTCCCAGGGTCGAGATTGTCAAATAGTGTTTTTAAGTTAGTGGCTCTAAAATATTTCTCCCTGACATCCTAGTATCTGGGGCAATCAACGAGAATATGTTCCACGGTGAAAAAGTCATACAGATTGTATCAGATGACACACAAATAAGTGTATCAGATGACACACAAATAAGTGTATCAGATGACACGCAAATAAGTGTATCAGATGACACACAAATAAGTGTATCAGATGACACACAAATAGGTGTATCAGATGACACACAAATAAGTGTATCAGATGACACACAAATAGGTGTATCAGATGACACGCAAATAAGTGTATCAGATGACACACAAATAAGTGTATCAGATGACACACAAATAGGTGTATCAGATGACACGCAAATAAGTGTATCAGATGACACACAAATAAGTGTATCAGATGACACACAAATAGGTGTATCAGATGACACGCAAATAAGTGTATCAGATGACACACAAATAAGTGTATCAGATGACACACAAATAAGTGTATCAGATGACACACAAATAAGTGTATCAGATGACACACAAATAAGTGTATCAGATGACACACAAATAAGTGTATCAGATGACACACAAATAGGTGTATCAGATGACACGCAAATAAGTGTATCAGATGACATGCAAATAAGTGTATCAGATGACACACAAATAGGTGTATCAGATGACACGCAAATAAGTGTATCAGATGACACGCAAATAAGTGTATCAGATGACACACGAATAAGTGTATCAGATGACACACAAATAGGTGTATCAAATGACACGCAAATAAGTGTATCAGATGACACACAAATAAGTGTATCAGATGACACACAAATAAGTGTATCAGATGACACACAAATAGGTGTATCAGATGACAAGCAAATAAGTGTATCAGATGACACACAAATAGGTGTATCAGATGACAAGCAAATAAGTGTATCAGATGACACGCAAATAAGTGTATCAGATGACACGCAAATAAGTGTATCAGATGACACACAAATAAGTGTATCAGATGACACACAAATAAGTGTATCAGATGACACGCAAATAAGTGTATCAGATGACACGCAAATAAGTGTATCAGATGACACACGAATAAGTGTATCAGATGACACACGAATAAGTGTATCAGATGACACACAAATAAGTGTATCAGATGACACGCAAATAAGTGTATCAGATGACACGCAAATAAGTGTATCAGATGACACGCAAATAAGTGTATCAGATGACATGCAAATAAGTGTACCAGATGACATACAAATAGGTGTATCAGATGACACGCAAATAAGTGTATCAGATGACACGCAAATAAGTGTATCAGATGACATGCAAATAAGTGTACCAGATGACATACAAATAAGTGTATCAGATGACACTGTTAAGGCTTCCGCGCGGTGTTGATGCTTTGAACTATAACTAGTGTAGATCTACGTCTGACTGGAAGTAACACTGAACTCAAACTACTTCAGTAACACCGGCGAAAGGCCGAAACAATCAAAATATGTAGTCGACGCTGATGTTGTTTTACAAATATCTATACTAATAATCAAGAAGGGAATCGTCCGATGTCAGCTATGTCCGTAAATCCGTATATCTATTGTACTGCTCTACAAGAAGCGTCTTCTTTGTAGCGTCACTAAGAGCGTTCTTGTTTTTAAACCAACTTTACGTCATCGTCGCTAATAAAACTTTACCCTATTCCCGAAACAAATAACTAATTCCTAATCATATGTCATAACACACACAAATAAGTGTATTAGATGACATGCAAATAAGTAAATTAGATGACATACAAATAAGTATATCAGATGACACGCAAATAGGTGTATCAGATGACATACAAATAAGTGTATCAGATGACACGCAAATAAGTGTATCAGATGACACGCAAATAAGTGTATCAGATGACATACAAATAAGTATATCAGATGACACACAAATAGGTGTATCAGATGACATACAAATAAGTGTATCAGATGACACGCAAATAAGTGTATCAGATGACACGCAAATAGGTGTATCAGATGACACGCAAATAACTGTATTAGATGACACACAAATAGGTGTATCAGATGACATGCAAATAAGTGTATTAGCTGACATGCAAATAAGTGTATCAGATGACATGCAAATAAGTGTATTAGATGACATACAAATAAGTGTATCAGATGACACACAAATAAGTGTATTAGATGACATGCAAATAAGTGTATCAAATGACATACAAATAAGTGTATCAGATGACACGCAAATAAGTGTATTAGATGACATACAAATAAGTGTATCAGATGACATGCAAATAGGTGTATCAGATGACATACAAATAAGTGTATTAGATGACATGCAAATAAGTGTATTAGATAACATGCAAATAAGTGTATTAGATGACATACAAATAAGTGTATTAGATGACATGCAAATAAGTGTATCAGATGACACACAAATAGGTGTATCAGATGACACACAAATAAGGAATATAAATATATTTTGTAAGAAAATTTTGAGAAATGACAAGACAGTACACATAAATGTTATAAAATCAATGTCAGAAATGAAATTATCTAAAATTATCTTTATTATTGTTAAAATAATCTCCCTTACATTTATGTATTGTTTAAAAAAAAATATTTTTGAAAACAATGGCATGCATAATTAATTTAAAAAACAAAATGGTTCCATTTCAGAACATAGAAAGTAGACATTTCGCATAAACATTGCAAGTCTCAAAACGTGGTGAAATAAGATTTGAATAGCTCTTATAGTTTTTGACCTCTAAACATGACAGAAAGATGAAACAAAACTAATAGAGACTTCTCCTCTTGCTGAGACAGCTAAAAATGGATGGTAATAGTGAACTTCAAATGTAAATCTTTACTAGATCCTAAAAAACGTATAAAAATAAGACTTCATCAATTCGAAGTACTTTTGCAATGAATATGATGACCACATCTATTCTTAACAAACTTAATTGGAACAATACAGTCTAATAGGTAGCATAACTTTTTGTTTGACTTCAAATATTTATTGCGACAAAAAGATTTGTGTCTTGGTGCTCAAATAAGTGATTCAATTTAAAAAAAACAACAACTCAGCAACAACGACAAAGGAAAACATACATCTAAAACTAAAATTGAAAATTAAAGCACATAGAAAGAGTATATATAATTTGAGTAGCAATAAATCACAAACTGGGAAATTGTAGACGAGCGCTAAAGTTCTTTGCTTCCAAACAGAGGGATCTTGAGTGTGAGTCTCAGTGAAGACTGAAATTTTGAGTTCCCTGATTTTTAGGATGCCCATGAGTGCACCCAACTCTAATGGGTACCTGACATAGATTGAGTATAGGTGGTTGGTCATAGTGCTGGCCATATGACACTCTTATTAACTGCCAGCGACACAAAAAAAACAACAACAGACGATCTTTACAAAATCTAGCCCCAAAAAGTTGCAAGGTCTAAAAGTGGTACCTTAAATCATAAACTGGCCTTCAAATTATCTGCACATTTAATTAGAAGTAGCTAGCAATCTTGAAATATATTAACAGAAATTAACACTACAAAAGTAAGACTTATAAATAAATTTTTTTATTTTTTTTTGAGTTTCCATTCTTTGTACTTATTTGATATAAAAAAAGGTAAACAAACAACATAAAAACAATTTTTTTGTCAGTCACTAAAAAAGCATTCTGAAATGTAAACTCAAAAAACAACAAGAAACTTCTGAGAATACACAACATGTCTAGTCTAGCTACAATCTCTTAATGAGTATTAAAAAAGTGTTGCAAAGATTTATCAAGTACTAGTAATTGATATTGATATTTAAAAAAATGCTTTTAATTAATTAGAAGGTATGTTTTTTTTTAACTTCTTAAAAATTTTATGGGTTAGAAAGTTAGTGGAGTATTTTGTATTTATTATTTTTAATTTATTAGGATTTTCATTAGTTTTATTCATCTGTGATAAAAAAAAAAGGACATCAACAAGTTGAAAGAAGAGTGATGATTGAAAACAAAAGGACAGCAACAAGTTGTAACAAGAGTGATGATTGAAAACAAAAGGACAGCAACAAGATGAAACAAGAGTGATGATTGAAAACAAAAGGACAACAACAAGATGAAACAAGAGTGATGATTGAAAACAAAAGGACAGCAACAAGATGAAACAAGAGTGATGATTGAAAACAAAGGACAACAACAAGTTGAAACAAGAGTGATGATTGAAAACAAAAGGACAGCAACAAGGTGAAACAAGAGTGATGATTGAAAACAAAAGGACAACAACAAGTTGAAACAAGAGTGATGATTAAAAACAAAAGGACAGCAACAAGATGAAACAAGAGTGATGATTGAAAACAAAAGGACAGCAACAAGTTGAAACAAGAGTGATGATTGAAAACAAAAGGACAGCAACAAGATGACACAAGAGTGATGATTGAAAACAAAAAGAAAACAAGTTGAAACAAGAGTGATGATTGAAAACAAAAGGACAGCAACAAGATGAAACAAGAGTGATGGTTGAAAACAAAAGGACAACAACAAGATAAAACAAGAGTGATGATTGGAAACAAAAAAACAGCAACAAGTTGAAACAAGAGTGATGATTGAAAACAAAAGGACAACAACAAGTTGAAACAAGAGTGATGATTGAAAACAAAAGGACATCAACAAGATGAAACAAGAGTGATGATTGAAAACAAAAGGACAAAAACAAGTTGAAACAAGAGTGATGATTGAAAACAAAAGGACAGCAACAAGTTGAAACAAGAGTGATGATTGAAAACAAAAGGACAGCAACAAGTTGAAACAAGAGTGATGATTGAAAACAAAAGGACAGCAACAAGATGAAACAAGAGTGATGATTGAAAACAAAAGGACAACAACAAGTTGAAACAAGAATGATGATAGAAAACAAAAGGACAGTAACAAGTTGAAACAAGAGTGATGATTGAAAACAAAAGGACAACAACAAGTTGAAACAAGAGTGATGATTGAAAACAAAAGGACATCAACAAGATGAGACAAGAGTGATGATTGAAAACAAAAGGACAACAACAAGTTGAAACAAGAGTGATGATTGAAAACAAAAGGACATCAACAAGATGAAACAAGAGTGATGATTGAAAACAAAAGGACAACAACAAGTTGAAACAAGAGTGATGATTGAAAACAAAAGGACAGCAACAAGTTGAAACAAGAGTGATGATTGAAAACAAAAGGACAGCAACAAGTTGAAACAAGAGTGATGATTGAAAACAAAAGGACAACAAGTTGAAACAAGAGTGATGATTGAAAACAAAAGGACAGCAACAAGATGAAACAAGAGTGATGATTGAAAACAAAAGGACAGCAACAAGTTGAAACAAGAGTGATGATTGAAAACAAAAGGACAGCAACAAGGTGAAACAAGAGTGATGATTGGAAACAAAAGGACAACAAGCTGAAACAAGAGTGATGATTGAAAACAAAAGGACAGCAACAAGTTGTAACAAGAGTGATGATTTAAAACAAAAGGACAGAAACAAGATGAAACAAGAGTGATGATTGAAAACAAAACGACAGCAACAAGATGAAACAAGAGTGATGATTGAAAACAAAAGGACAGCAACAAGATGAAACAAAAGTGATGATTGAAAACAAAAGGACAAGTTAAACAAGAGTGATGATTGAAAACAAAAGGACAACAACAAGATGAAACAAGAGTGATGATTGAAAACAAAAGGACAGCAACAAGATGAAACAAGAGTGATAATTGAAAACAAAAGGACAGCAACAAGTTGTAACAAGAGTGATGATTGAAAACAAAAGGACAGCAACAAGATGAAACAAGAGTGATGATTGAAAACAAAAGGACAGCAACAAGATGAAACAAGAGTGATGATTGAAAACAAAGGGACAGCAACAAGTTGTATACAAGAGTGATGATTGAAAACAAAAGGACAGCAACAAGATGAAACAAGAGTGATGATTGAAAACAAAAGGACAACACGCTGAAACAAGAGTGGTGATTGAAAACAAAAGGACAACAACAAGATGAAACAAGAGTGATGATTGAAAACAAAAGGTCAGCAACAAGTTGAAACAAGAGTGATGACTGAAAACAAAAGGACAGCAACAAGATGAAACAAGAAATGATGATTGAAAACAAAGGGACAGCAACAAGATGAAACAAGAGTGATGATTGAAAACAAAAGGACAGCAACAAGTTGTAACAAGAGTGATGATTGAAAACAAAAGGACAGCAACAAGATGAAACAAGAGTGATGATTGAAAACAAAGGGCAGCAACAAGATGAAACAAGAGTGATGATTGAAAACAAATTGACAGCAACAAGTTGTAACAAGAGTGATGATTGAAAACAAAAGGACAGCAACAAGATGAAACAAGAGTGATGATTGAAAACAAAGAGACAGCAACAAGATGAAACAAGAGTGATGATTGAAAACAAAAGGACAACAACAAGTTAAAACAAGAGTGATGATTGAAAACAAAAGGACAGCAACAAGTTGAAACAAGAGTGATGATTGAAAACAAAAGGACAGCAACAAGATGAAACAAGAGTGATGATTGAAAACAAAAGGACAGCAACAAGTTGTAACAAGAGTGATGATTGAAAACAAAAGGACAGCAACAAGTTGTAACAAGAGTGATGATTGAAAACAAAAGGACAGCAACAAGATGAAACAAGAGTGATGATTGAAAACAAAAGGACAACAACAAGATGAAACAAGAGTGATGATTGAAAACAAAAGGACAGCAACAAGATGAAACAAGAGTGATGATTGAAAACAAAGGACAACAACAAGTTGAAACAAGAGTGATGATTGAAAACAAAAGGACAGCAACAAGGTGAAACAAGAGTGATGATTGAAAACAAAAGGACAACAACAAGTTGAAACAAGAGTGATGATTAAAAACAAAAGGACAGCAACAAGATGAAACAAGAGTGATGATTGAAAACAAAGGGCAGCAACAAGATGAAACAAGAGTGATGATTGAAAACAAAAGGACAGCAACAAGATGAAACAAGAGTGATGATTGAAAACAAAGGGACAGCAACAAGATGAAACAAGAGTGATGATTGAAAACAAAAGGACAGCAACAAGTTGTAACAAGAGTGATGATTGAAAACAAAAGGACAGCAACAAGTTGAAACAAGAGTGATGATTGAAAACAAAAGGACAGCAACAAGTTAAAACAAGAGTGATGATTGAAAACAAAAGGACAGCAACAAGTTGTAACAAGAGTGATGATTGAGAACAAAAGGACAGCAACAAGATGAAACAAGAGTGATGATTGAAAACAAAAGGACAGCAACAAGATGAAACAAGAGTGATGATTGAAAACAAAGGGACAGCAACAAGATGAAACAAGAGTGATGATTGAAAACAAAAGGACAGCAACAAGTTGTAACAAGAGTGATGATTGAAAACAAAAGGACAGCAACAAGTTGAAACAAGAGTGATGATTGAAAACAAAAGGACAGCAACAAGTTAAAACAAGAGTGATGATTGAAAACAAAAGGACAGCAACAAGTTGTAACAAGAGTGATGATTGAGAACAAAAGGACAGCAACAAGATGAAACAAGAGTGATGATTGAAAACAAAAGGACAGCAACAAGATGAAACAAGAGTGATGATTGAAAACAAAAGGACAACAAGTTGAAACAAGAGTGATGATTGAAAACAAAAAGACAACAAGTTGAAACAAGAGTGATGATTGAAAACAAAAGGACAACAAGTTAAAACAAGAGTGATGATTGAAAACAAAATTACAGCAACAAGTTGTAACAAGAGTGATGATTGAAAACAAAAAGGCTGCATAAAAAAAGTTCTTGCATTCAAACAAGGTATTAAAAGTTTATAAAACAAACTAGTGGGGAGACCCTGTGAGTCAATCTTTTACATCTCAATGCAAACAAATAAATATATCCCAAACAAGTTGATAAACACACACAAACTATTAGATTTGTAATGAAAAATGTTTATATCTATGATGTAAGATGTAATCATCTGTATTTTATAAGAAGATGTGTCTGTCTCTTTTACTCTGTTTCATGTCCTATCTGTATTGCTCCAGGATTAAGTGTTTCTCTTGTTTCCTGCATGAGTTCATGTTCACTAGTACTGCTACGATGAGCAACTGTGTGTGTGTGTGTGTATCAATAAGGAATATAAACTATGTAATGTAGCATGTTTGAGTTGTAGAAATATAGATAAACAGATTTATTCAATTTACAGTGCATATAAAATGAACTGCCTGTTAAGTCTTTTTTTAATATGGCATAATTGCCTGATTATTATTTTTTAAACAAATTGTACAATTTCATAAGTCCTCAGTAGTTTGAAGGAACAAATAATGCCCCCATTAGAACTGAACTAGGTCTCTAACAGTAGGTGGGGAGAGAAAAGAAAATATACATGTGTGTGTGTGTGCGTGTGTGAGTGTGTGTGTGTGTGTACACATATTTGTTGAAAGTAGCTTTATCAATTATTTGTCTTGCCAAAATGTAATTGGAAAGAAAACAAATATATCCAAACAAAATAATGTGTTCCAAACTATTCCTTGGTTCCAATTGACACACACAATAAGGGGGCTTATGGAACATATAAATGGACAAAAACATTACTTTAAAACAAAATCCTTAAACATCAACATAAAATAAAGCAAGAAAAATATCTAAAATATATTAAAAAAATAAAGCTTATATTAAGTGTAATTGTATTAATTAGTTTGGATCAGTCATGTAATTAAATTTGTAACTAACAATAATAAATTTCTGCAATTAGAAATATTGTTACCAATAGTGTTTGTTTAGTGCAATATCGTGCTTTTTGCTTTCTCAGTGGGCTATGATCCGATCTCTTGTCTTAACCACTTGGGAGGGGAGGGTGGAGAAGGAATGGAGGTAACTGGGTGAAGGTTGTCGAGATAGTTTTTTAAATGTATTTTATTTTTAAAAAAAGGGTAAAACTTGAATTCAAACTCATGGGCTCATGTCTCCTTAAGAAAATACACTAACCAATGTGCTAGCCAAGTGTTTACAAAAATAGATTTCATAATTATCTATTTTATTGGTTTCAAACTTTGAAGTGATGACCTAATTCTCTACACAAAGTATAATGGGGACTAATTCAACTTATCTTATCTTCTTCTAATCTTATCTTATATAATACAGACGTTACTTCAAAAAAGAAGATGATTACGTCCTACGCGTCATGCATTTAGTCATGCATATTAACCAATGACTTAAATTCTGCCAAGTCACTGGTTTTTCTGGCTAGCTCAGGCAACCTATTCCATGCTCTAATAGCACTAGGGAAGAAGGAGTATTTGTACAAATTTGTCCTAGCATATGGGACAAGGAATGTGCCTTTATTTTTGTGTATTTCAGAGTATTTTATTAGATTTTGTTTTTGTATTTGAAGATTATGGTTCAGTGTTTTATGTATAATTGCTACTTTACTTTTGAGTCTTCTGTCCTGAAGGCTTCCTAAATTTAGTGATTTTACTAATGGTGTTACTCTAGTCAAATGTGAATATTCGTTTGTTATGAATCTCACTGCTCTATTTTGTGTTTGTTCCAGTTTCTTAATGTTTTCTTGAGTTGAGGGGTCCCAAACGGTGGATGCATATTCTATTATTGGCCTAACCAAGGTCAAATAACATTTTAGTTTTATGTTCTTATTTGATTTATAGAAATTTCTTTTAATAAACCCTAATGCTTTGTTTGATTTTTTTATAGTTTCATCAATATGTGGATTCCATGACAGTTTTTCATTTATTATAACACCTAGGTATTTTGCGTTTTTAGTCTGTGTTATTGGTTTGCCATGAATAAGATAAGTGGAATTAATTTGTTTTAGTTTTTTTGTTACTCTTAACAACTGACATTTTTCTGGGAGGAAAGACATGCTCCAATTTGATTCCCATTTCTGTAATTCATCTAATTCTCTTTGTAAAATATCTGTGTCTTGTATTGTTTTTATTGTTCTATATATTATGCAATCCTCTGCAAATAATCTGACTTTTGTTCCTGAACTAATGCAATTTGGTAAATCATTTATGTAAATTAAAAATAGTAGTGGACCCAAGACTGTTCCTTGAGGTACACCTGAGTTTACTGTTATTGGTGTTGATTTAGAGCCATTTATTATTACAGTTTGTTCTCTCCCTATCAGAAAATCTTTAATCCACTGATGCAGTGGACCATTAATGCCGAAATATTTTAATTTTTTAAGCAAACTATGGTGGTGAACTTTGTCAAAAGCCTTGGAAAAATCTAGTAAGATAGCATCTATTTGTTCACTATTATCTAAACCTTTTGAAAAATCATCAATTAGTCCTATTAGTTGTGTTTCACATGATCTATATTTCCTAAAGCCATGTTGGTATGGGATGAGGACATTATGTTTGTCTAAGTGGTTTATGATGTTGCTACATATTATGTGTTCTAGGATTTTACATGTGATGCTGGTAAGTGATACTGGTCTGTAGTTTCCTGGATCAGATTTTTCTCCTTTTTTAAATAGGGGGGTGACATTAGCTTCTTTCCAGTCCTTTGGTACTCTGCCCTGGTTAAGCGATGCCTGAAAGAGTATTTTGAACACTGGGGCTAGCTCATTGCTTAGTTCTTTGAGTAATCTAGCTGGAATACCATCAGGTCCAGACGCTTTATTTGGTTTGGTGTTGGCTAATAGTTTTTGAATTCCATTTTCTTGTACTACTAAATCTTCTATGTTGTCTACTTGGTTCAAATTAAGAATTATGTCTTTGCCTCCTGGGGCTGAGAATGCTGATGCAAAGTATTTGTTTAGGATGTTTGCTTTAGTTTCATTATCATTATGTATTATGTTATGTTCATCTTTTAATGGCGCTATGCCTGTTGTTTCCATTTTCTTAGACTTAATGTATGACCATAGGTTTTTGTTATCTTTAGATAATACATTGTTTATGTATTCACTCTGCAGCTGTCTGCTTACTTTTTGGGTTAGGTGTTTAATTTTTATATACTTTTTGTAAACTCTTTCTGCCTTGGTTTTTTTAAATTTTCTATATAGATTTTCCTTCTGTTTACAAAGCTTTTTTAGTCTATTATTAAACCAGCATTTATTTATTTTTTTGATGTGTATTTAGTTGGTATATGATTTTCTATAATGCTTTTAAGATGGTTTTTAATGAAATTCCAGAGGTCATCGACTGGTTGGTTAATGTCTTTTTCTAATAAGAATGTTTGTTGAAAGTTTAATGCAGCTTGGTGTAGTTGTGTTAGGTTACATTTATTCCAGAGTAAGATTTTTCTTTTGGGTTTTGTATTGGCTACTGCTTTTATCTGACTGTGTATTTTTATGATCTCATGGTCTGATAGACCAGGGATAATATCATAATCAACTACTAATCCAGGTCTGTTGGTTAAGAAGAGATCTAATGTGTTGTTTAATCTAGTTGGCTTTTTAATGATTTGATCTAAACTTAGGTTGTGTAAAGTTTCTATGAAAGCTCATTTATGTCCTTAAGGTTTTGGTGTTTATCTTATACTGTCAAGTAGAATTTCTTTTTTATTTAATTAGATATTGATTCTTGTTTTGTCAAATACAAGAAATAATTGTGTGAAATTTCAATTTCTTGTGATTAATAGACAAAAAACATCTGAAAAGCGATGTATTTTGTATGTAACAATTTCTAGGCAAACAATTCATCAGATATTTATTCACCAATGAGGTAAATTCCAATAAACAAACACACTTCAATGATATGAATCAATCAAAACAACTACGGTCTAAAGTAAATTTAATAGACACACAAAATCATTGTAGAAAAATGTTGGAATACCAGTCCTACTAATGACTGACTAATACCTGACAAGCAACTGTTCTGTTGCCAGTATGAAAGCATGTTATGACAGTTACCTGTTTTAAGTGGGTGCAGAATAAGGGTTGGTGAACCATCAATAGGAAATTATGTACTATTAAAAAAATTGGATAAACTTGATGAAAACCCTTACCTAATCTAAACCCGACTAAAGCCAATAAATTTTCTTGTGGAAAAAATATAAGAGTTGACTAGTTTATACATAAATATAACCAAATTATAAATGCATTTTTTTTTCTTTGGTGTTTTCATTAGATAATGACCACTGCAATAGAAACATCTTAGACTTGCATTACAATTGTAATTGTGGTGACCCCCCAAAAAAAGAGGAAATTATGACATGTTAAAAAAATGCAACTTAATAAAAAGAAAAATATAAAATATACTTTTTTAAAAACAAAGCTTTTAGTAAGCATAGGTGTATCAATTAGTTTGGATCAGTCATGTAACTGAATTTGTAATAGATTTAGACTAACAATAATAAATCTGTGCAATTAGAAATATTTTTACCTAACGTTTTTGTTTAGTGCAACTTATTCTTTTGGCTTTCTCAACATGCTATGATCCTATCCCTCTGGGTTGGTTGGGAAAAGGGTGGAGGGAAAAAGAAGGAGGCATCTAGGTGAATAGTAAATGTATTCCCTTTTTATTGCATTTATAAAAAAAAAAGGATAATTACCTGAATTAAAACTCAGGGATCGAGCCTCCTCAACCCCACAAACTAACCACTAAGCTAGTGAACTGCATAAGAAAATAGAATGTTTTGTAGTTATCTTTTGTTAGTTAAAAACTTTAAAGCGGTAACCTATAGAGGGGGCTAATTCAGCTTATACCACCACATTAGTCAAGTACAATTTCTTTCCCTTTTCAAAACCAAACAAAATAATTAACTACCAATTGGTTAATTTTTTTATTATTGAATCTTGATTTTTAAGTAAAAGAAATAGTTGTGCAAAACTTCAGCTTGATCCGAGATTGGTGTCAGAGAAATAAAGTGTACAAACTGACAGACAGAGACAGTAAGTTGATATAAGTTTTAAAAAAAAAATAACTGAATGAGACAAAATAAAAATATGTCAGAGCACAAAATAATGACTCTTTTTCAATGGGGTGACAAATATAAAGGATTGGTTTTTTTTTTAGTAAACATTGAGATTGAGACAATTAGTGAAAACCAAATGCTAATGATCAGACAGCAGTATAGAAGTTGAATCCCAAACAACAACAATGTCATAGTAACATCCTCTTTTGATAGCTGTCTTCTACCAAGGACAGTAGGCTATGCAAGTGTTTGAGAAGAAAACAAACTATTCAGTGAGCTTGGAATACATATATGTTTAAAAGTTGTCAGTCTTTGTTCAATAAATAATGCCAAGGCAAAATGCTAATAAAACTTAGCATTAGCCTCTTTGGGCCACACATTTCCAAATACTGGCTTTTTACAAATAATGTCCATATGTGCTGTTATAGTTACATTTAAATAAATAAAAGCTGTAACAGCAAACAAAAAATTTACAATGGAAGAAAATAATGCTTTAGGTAAAAAAATACTCTGAAAAAAATGTATTCATCAAATCTATTCTAAGCAAAGATAGTATATATTTGTGAGAGTGTACCATGTGCAATTACTTGATTAAAAAATGTTGCATTATTATGTACCGTGTGCAATTACTTGATAAAAAAATTATGACTCAAGGATTTCAGGGAGTGCATATAATTGATATAAAAATATTGAATACTCTAGGAAATTAAATACATTGAATACTTGAGGAATGAAAAAAACAAACTTTTTGTAGATGCATATTTTTGTAGAATGGATGAACATCAAGTTGAACAAAAATTAAAAGTGGAAGCCAGAAAAAAGTTCAGTAACTGTGTTGGCTAACATAATGTGAAGAATAAGTGAAGTAACTGAGTAGGCTAATACAATGCCAGGGTAAAGTGAATGGGTTTTGAAAGCACTGATAATAACAAAGTATTTTTCACATTTTTTTTTCCATGTTTTGAAATTGCGAGAATCAACTAAAAGAAATCATTATCATAAAGAACTCAATCAATCTGCATATAATGGCCAGGGAAATCTTGTGCCTCAACTTTAGGTTTCATTATTTTTTTTACAATGTAAAAAAACAATTACATCTGGCTAATGCATTTTAGAACAATATAACAATATACATATCAAAATAACAAGGAAAATGCTTTACTGTAGAAATAAAATTTAATATGTTGTTCACAACTTCTAAGTGCACCATGACAATTTGAAGTAATTATATCAACTTCATGAGGTCTACTATGTTTTCAATACAGAGGATTAACTCCGGTGGGGGGATGATCAAACTGGACTTGTTGGATGTGTTGGCCAACAACTCTTGAAAGTCTGCCTCGTCCACCATATTTCTGACTAGCTCTAGGACACGCTGAATGTCAAAGAACGCTAGGTAGTGGCCACAGTGAGCCCAGTGTGGGCAATGATGATGTTTGCACAAGGAAACTGAGGATTGCACTGAAGGATCTTGAATGAGGTCTTCATTAGAATATTCTGATTTGGAATTATAGTGGACAACAGTGCCAGTTCTTAAACACAGACATTCTTGACATGGCAAATGATCTTGACATTTTGTTGTAGATTGTTTTCTTTGTTCAAGTTCTTTAACATGTTGTAATTGAACAGGGATATTTTGTAACTTGTGTGAATACTCTAATGATAGTGATGTGGGATAATCACTAGTTTTATCATCTGTTTTTACCTTTCCATTATCACAGCTATTGCTAAAGCACTCAGTTTGAAATCCTGAGAAGTCATGGTTAAAATTGTCATCAACAAAAACTAGCACAGAGCTGTCCAATGTTACACATTCAACACAATGTAAAAACTTAAGCTCCAGAAGAGTCTCACTTGTCACAATCTTTGTATCACAGAATGAAGTGTTTTCTAGAAGGGCCACAACCACATCACAGCTAATCACATTGTTAGAGGGGAGAGAGCCCATAGGGTTCTTGAAAGCATTCCTGTTAGAACCAGAGTGCTCAGATATCATAGAGTAAACACTATCTGTGAGAAGAAACCTTTGCACATATTTCTGCAGCAGGGTATTTATCAAGTAACTATGCAGAGCTCTTACCCTGTGGTTGGCAATGGTGGCCAGGAAGTTGTAGAAGTCAATGTAATTCATTCCACTGTCAGCTTTTAGTATCACCTGAAAATGTATTTTATTTGTACATGATATAATCGTTTAAATGATCAAATTAAATAAAAGATTTAATAATATACATGTTCTGAAATGGACACTTTAAAATAGCAGCAACAAAGTTTCTTAAAAAGAACAAGTGGTGGATAGGGCACACAATGGAAATCTGATCTGATCTGTAGCTAATGGTTTATTGACAATAACCAAATAAAAATAGAATTAACTCATTAGAAATGGATGAACAAGAAGTGTGTGGTCCCGGTCTTCATCTTCATTCATACCTGAGTCTTTCAATTCTGAAGAAGTTTGTCATATGCCTACCATGACCTCCCCGCTTCCCCTCTAAAAAATAATTCTGTCTGTAATGATGAATAATAAAATATTTTTCATCACTCAGTTCTTGATTGTACATACCCATTATGCTGTTCAAATATCATGATGCATATTCCTTTCAATAAAGTGTTTTCTTAAATCCTAATATTTTTATTGTTACCATCCTGTACTGCACACAAGTTTTCACTGTGCACATAATGCACCATTCAAAACAGACCCTAAAAGCAATGTTGTGAAACAAGGACACGAAGGCAGTGAGAGAGAAAGAGGCAAAAGGTAGATAAATGTTCTATGATGGGGGTAATCACCATTAAGAACTACTGTAGTAAAGGAGATCAGTATATTGGGAAATTGTTCTCTGGAAGAAGAAGATTTATTAGTATAACTGCAATGTGTGACAAATTCTTGAGACAATACTGGACATTGGGGGATGAGATACTAACAATTGAAGGAAGTGTTCATGCTGCAGGTAACGGTGAGGCAGAGCCAAACCCAAGCCTTGAAGACTTGTGCATCACCATTCTCATTGTGAACATAAAAAATCCATGTTCAATTTGACTCCCTTTCATTGATTTGCCTATATTTACAACATCATCACAGAAACATGCAAAGCATGTCTTAGAAATAATTTTAAAAAACTAAAACGACATTTAAAATACAGAATAGAAACATCAAAGTTCAAATACTGGTAAACAACTGTATTGTGGAACCTTTAATGTTTCTTTGATGGAGGGATGAAAGAATTTGGGGTGAGTAATATGTTGGCAAAGCAATGATCAGTGTGGATTAATGAAAACCTTATATTCACTTAACTACATACCATCATGCCTCTTAGCATACTGGCCACAAAACAAAATGTAAGATTTCAGCATTTGGATTTCAAAATGTTGCCACCATCTGTGAATTAAAACACTAACAATCTACTTGCCTGGCAATGATCATTCCAGTTCTTCATATCCTTGCAATCACAAATCTCCTTCTGGATGGCATTCAGGCGATCCCTAATGTATGTCCATACTAGATGGCAATTGCATCCATTTATCCAGTTATGGTTGATGGATATTGTGTCATCCTGGTTAAACCAAAAATCTCAAATTAAATTATTACAATTTATGTTTTCTGTTAAAAAAAAAGTGAGTTGGAGCATTTTCCTCTTCATCAGGGGTGCCACTTATGTTCCCAGAAGAACCTGAAGGTTAACTTTTCATAAACTTCTTATAAACCCAAAACCAAACTACACAAACTTCACAAACCCTGAAATAAAGCGTGTGTCAGTAATTAAAGTTTTTGCAGGAAACAAGTGAACAGTAAAACTTACTTAGTTCAATGTGTGTATTTGCTTCTTTGTTGTTCTTATCAAAGGATGCTATGCATAACATTTTTTAAATCCTCATAATGTAAAAAAAAAAATAGGGGGAACGGGCTGTATAAAGTTAGCTTTTAAAATTGGCATCATTTCACAAAACAAGAATATATAGGTAGATGTGTCAGGGGGAGGTATGGCGAGAATGAATATGTCCCTTTGTTGATATTTTGGTATGATAGTTATATCCCTTTGTTTATGTACTCCCATGCTCAGGCTATGAATGTGAACAGTCTGCATGTGTTATGAATTTTAGTCTTCTGTGAATGTGCAAGAGAGTGTGTTAGTCAGTGAGGTCTTGTTCCTGGTCCAGGAAGGTTAGACAGTTGCTTCCTGGACTGGTGTTCGTGTATTAATATTTCTTGAGAGTTGATGTCATTGTGTGCTTTATTGGATATTAAAGTATTATTGTTTTCCATGAAAAGCTGGAGTTAAAGTTAATTTAGTAATAATTAATTGTAATTGAGTAACCCCTAATGAGCCAACCAAGAAAAGGACCTTGACAAGATGCATCCATATAGTAAAATATAGTAAATATGTAATTAGTTGGCCTATCTTATAATAATAATTATAATCATAATAATAATAATAGTAATCTTTATTATCCATAAGGATAACAATTAGTGCATTAAATGATTTGATTTTTTATTTTGATTTTGGGCACATCGGCACAATTTGGGCCATGTCGTGCCTGCAGTCCCTCAATTGCCACTCTCCCTCCACACAACAAGGGCCAAATTCTATACAGTCAAATCATTAAAATCAAGGTCTATTCACAGTTAAAATAGTAGAGGTAGTAAAAATTTAATAATTTGGTAAAAATCTAATGTAAATAGTACATGTTTACAAATTCATAAATCAGATCTTTTTGACAACCCCACTTCCCGGATAAAGCCCAGTACCTTCCCAGGGTCGACATTATTATTAGTGTTTTTAAATTAGTGGCTCTAAAATATTTCTCCCTGACATCCTGGTATCTGGGGCAGTCGATGAGGATATGTTCCACGGTGAGGCGAGAGTCACAATACTCACAAAGTGAGGACTCTTCTTTCTTCAGCACAAAAGAGTGCGTGATGTAGGTGTGGCCAATCCTAAGTCTGGACATGGTCGTGCTACCATGCCTTGTCAGACCCTTAGATGTGGGCCGCCACCTGACATCCGCCACAATCTGCCTGAGTTTATTGTGTGTCTCAGCCTCCCATTGGTCCTGCCACTCTCGATAGGTGGCAGAGGCAATACTTTGTCTCAGGTCCGAGCAGGGAATTTGGGTTCTTGACAGCCCATGATTTAGGGCTCTCTTTGCTTCTCTGTCTGCGGCTTTGTTTCCCTCAATGCCCACATGGGAGGGGACCCAGATGAAGGTGACATCCCTATGGTCGGCTGTTATTTGGTCCAACAGATTCAGGCTCTTATGTACCAATGGAATGTAAGTCTTCATCCGCCCCAAAGCTTGCAATGCAGATTTGGAGTCGGAACAGATTATACATTTCCTCCTTTCTGATGCTTTAATGGCCATAAGTGCAAGCGATATTGCATGCAATTCGGCCGTAAAGATGGAGCAGCCATCGGGGAGTCTACGGGAGATTGTTTTGTTCCGAAAGGAGCAGGCACACGCGACCTTTCCATCCATTTTGGATCCGTCTGTGTAGATGGTGCAACAATCTCCGTAGCTCTCCTGCAGTTCCCTAAAGTGGACTTGTAGTACGTTTGGGTCTGTATTTTCTTTTTTGAAATTAAGGAGGGATAAATTTAATTTGGGTTTATTCATTAGCCAAGGAGGATTCTGAGGGGTTTCTATTTTAGAGATTTGGTCAATGGGTGGGGTTAAATTTTGGATGGGTTCTCTCATTCGAAGGCCCAACGGCTGTATGACGTTAGGCCTTTGATTGTATAATTCTACCTCTGTGGGGTTAAATATGGAGTCGAAAGCAGAGTTCGTGGGGTTGGATTTTAGCTTGTTTATATAGTGCATTGCAAGCTTTTTCATTGTTATATCCATGGGGAGTTCTCCAGCCTCCACATGGAGACTTGGGATAGGTGATGTACGAAACGCGCAGAGACAGAGATGAAGGGCAGCATTTTGTATTGGTTCCAGTATTTTTAGGTATGACTTCCTTGCTGCTCCATATATTGTGGATCCGTTGTCTAGCTTGGATCAAATTAGACTCCGATATAGCAGCAGCAAGGTATCTCTGTCAGCTCCCCAGTCCGTATGGCTGAGTACTCTAAGTATGTTTAATGACTTTTGGCATTTCTTCTTAAGTTTCTTAATGTGGGGGAGAAAATTAAATTTGGAATCTAGGATGAGGCCTAAAAATTTTGTAGTTTTCACAACAGGGATCTTCTTTTTGTGCATAAATAGTTCAGGGTCTGGGTGGAATCCCCTTAAATTACAAAAATGCATACTAACTGTTTTGGAGTCCGAAAATTTAAAACCATTATCGTTTGCCCAACCCTGAATTTTGTTTAAACATAACTGTAATTTTCTTTTTAAGGTGTTCATGTTTTTCCCATAAGTAAAAATGACAAAGTCATCAACATACAAAGAGCACTCTATGCCAGGGAACAGAGCATTTATGATGCTATTTATTTTAATGTTGAACAGGGTGACTGACAGAATGCTGCCCTGGGGTACACCCATTTCCTGGTCATGAGTGTCAGAAGCGGAGTTGCCCACTCGAACCTGAAATTTTCGGTCTTTCAGGAATTCCCCCACAAAACGGGGGAGGTGTCCCTTAAGCCCCATAAGCTCCAGGTCAAGTAGAATGCCATGTTTCCAGGTTGTATCATAGGCCTTTTCTATATAGAAGAATACAGCTACTAGATGTTCTCTTCTGAGTAATGCATTTCTAATATAAGCTTCCGTTGTTGTCTGCCCCTGCCGGAATCCACACTGGTAGTTGGAGATCACTTTATTCCTCTCCAGGTACCAGACCAGCCTACTGTTAATCATTCTTTCCATGGTTTTGCAGATGCAGCTTGTTAGTGCTATTGGTCGATAGTTAGCTGGGTCAGAGCCGTCTCTTCCCGGTTTAGGTATCGGTATAACTGTGGCTTTCCTCCAGCTGTTTGGGAAAGCGCCTGTTTGCCACACACAGTTATAGACCCCTAGCAGGACTGCCAATGAGGGTTCGGGAAGGTGCTTGAGGAACTGGTAATGGATTTCATCTTCTCCAGGCGCTGTGTCATGTGACTTGTCCAGCGATTCCCTCAGTTCCTCAAGCGAGAACGGTTTGTTGTAGTCTTCATTGTTCTCTGACCTGAAATCAATGGGGTGTCTTTCCTCCCTAGTTTTGATTTTTTGGAACTCTGGCGTGTAGTGTGCAGTGGATGACTTTTCTGCTATTGAGGATGCAAGGCAGTCAGCTATTTCTCTGGGGGACGTGACAGTTCATCCTTGGTTTTTCAGATGCCCTATTGCATTTGATTCTTTCCCTTTGATTCGCCTTACTGCCTTCCAAACCGCTCTAGCAGAAGTATTGGCATCCAGACTGCCGACAAAACTTCTCCAGTAATTCCTTTTGGCTGACTGTATGGTTTGTCTAGCCTTTGCTCTAGCTATCCTGAAGAGCTTTAGGTTTTCCTGGGAAGGATTCTTTATAAATGCAGCCAGTCGTTTTTTCCTATCGCCAATAGCACTTTTGCAAGCTGTATCAAACCATGGTTTGCTAGGCCGTTTTGGATTTGCGGAGGTTAGGGGGACAACTTTCCTGGCTATACTAAGTAGCTTGCTAGGAAAGGTATCAGCTGGGTTCTGTTCATCGAGGATATTTTCTGTGATATCCTCGGAGCATCTTTTTTGGAATTGTTCCCAATCGGAATTTTTCAGTTTCCACCGCTGAGGTCATCCCAATGAGGGGAGATTGTTAGTAATGATGATTGGGAAGTGATCACTTCCCCGTAGATCATTTTTAACTGACCATTTAAAGTGCAGCCCTTGTCCTAATGACCCCCTCCAGCACATCTGGCACACACAGTGTTCCTCTTGCAGACTGCCGCGCCATGTCCATAACCCTGGCACTTGAAGCACCTCATGGGGTTAGGTATGTAGGGCCTCACTGGAACTCGTAGGCATCCTGCCTTCACATACTCTGGCGGTGTCCTAGTTCCGAATGTGAGGATAATAGTGGCGGTTTTGACCTCCTCACCACCCCTGCGCCTGGTAATGCGCCGGGCATGGGTGACTCCTTCAATGCCCTCCACTATTTCCTTCTCTGAACATTCCAGTAGGTCCCTAAAGCTGATTACAGCTCTGCTGGTGTTCAGACTCTTGTGTGGCATGACTTCCACTTGGAGATCACAGAGTCTTCTGCATCTTAAAAGCCCATCAGAGTGTGTCTTGCCATCTACTTCTACAAGAAGTTCCATTGATTTGTGTAGCTTAGACACACTCTTGGGCTCTCCCACTACTGACTTGAGTCCCTTATAGATAAGGAAAGGGCTCAGCTTTGTCAGGCTTTTCCCCTCCTCTGTGCACCTGACCACCAAAAATGATGGCCAGGTTGTACAGCTTTTTGTGGCCTCCTCCCTTTTTGCCTCAATACAGCGTCTCTTGCCCAGACTTAAATCTGGGGCAAGTAGTTTATTGGTTTTTTTTTGTCCATATATATTCTTGTTAGTTCGACACCTGTGCTCCCCACCTGCCACCGAGTCCAACATGGGGACGGGTCATTCGGAAGTCCAGAATGAGCCCGTCAGGGCTACACAGGTGCTATACTCAGTCAGCTGCTGCATCGGACATGTGTCCGATACAGCAGCTCCCTGATTGGCCCTCCAGCCACCGCCCAATGCTGGTAGCTCGGCATGACCAGCCGGTTGACCCAGAGTGGGCCATCTGGGCCTCAGGTCTAGGGCAACTTGGAGCCAAAGTATTGTGTTGTGGTGGTTTATGCTCAGATAGCCACCACTCAAACACCAGGATCTCTTTATCCCCCCTTACCCGTCGCAGTCCACGGCAAACGGACTGGTCTAGGACATAGTGAGATTTTACAGATAAGGAGACAGAGTGATGATCAATGAAGGCAGACTGAGAAAAAGAGGAGGCAGACACAATGATAGAAAAGAAGTAGGGCACTTTTGAGCTCCAAAAGTGCTAAGGAAAGAGGAGCGCAGTTTAACGTCATGTCTCGGGACACAGTGCATTAAACAGAACATTATAACTATAGAAAACTAAAATATACATTCACCCCAGACTCACTCATAATTTACATGCAAAAAGTTTGGGTATGTATAATTACTGATGAAGCTTGTAATACAAGATATGGATTAGGGTTATGGTAAGCATGGTCAAGAGGCCAAGTGCGCTTGCACTTGGCTTGGCTACCTAGAAGGGGGCTCGAGGTTCGACACCCAACTCGAGCAGAGTTGTGTTTACTGAGCGCCTAAAGGCAGCACGGAAAACCAACTCCTAGATACCCCCCCCCCACCACAAATGAGATAGGACCAAAAGCGCTCTGAGCATGCTATAAGCATGAAAGTAGTGCTATATAAAAGCTATAATTATTATTATTATTATTAGTCAAAGACATTGATCAAGTACAATGTTATATTGACAATGTTTGACTTTTATTTTAACAATAATCTTTTTGTACCACCTCCCCCATACCCCACCCCTTTAAAAAAAGCTATTTTAAATGATGTCTCTTTTTTACCTTAAAGCTCTTATTTGTTCAATATTCCTTTGGAACAGCCTACTTCAATCACATCAATCTACTTCAGCAAGATTATAATAATATCTTCACAAACCATTTTTATTTTGATTTAATATCTACTTCAGCTTCAGATGGAATGGAATCAAGAAATATTATCATCTTGAGGACTTAATAAGCATCAACACAAGATGGAAAAGTACACTCCATATAATGACCTAAAGTAAATAAAGCTAATTTTACATTTTACATGTTAGCAGATAAAGAAACATTGAGGAATAAACCAGTTATGAGAGCTACTTTGTGGTTATTGACAACAAGATAGACTAATAGTCTTGTCTTTTTAAAATGATTTTTTGTTTATTTATTCTAAATTCATACAGTTCAAGAGTTGTAAAGAATTACAATGGAAGTAAAATTATTTTAAAAAAAACAACAAAAAAAAACAACTAACCAGATTAATAACTTGATGGTACCATCCACTAGGTATAAAAATAATCTCCCCTGGATTTTGAAACACAGTAATGGCTTCCTCCAACGCCATCAAAGCTTCAGGGAATAGCTTTGAATCTTTTAGCTCATCTGACCTGATGTCAAAAGCCATTTGTTTGTGTTTGTCTAGAAGTTTGGTTTCACATCCTATATAAGGTATAAATTGATAACATTAAACTTGACTTTTCTGTCAAAACAACAACTTCATTGTTTAAAAAAAAAAAAAAGAGACAAAACAGTAAAAAAAAAATCCAAGTCTAAATTAAAAAAAAATAAATAAAATAAACATGTAATAGAAAAAACAATACTTTTAAAAACAAAAGCTTATCTAAGGGAAGGAACCGCTAAGTACTGCCATTTGTCTAAAAATTACAGCTTTATCTCTATTTCTTTTATGTAGAACAAAATTAATTAATTAGTACTAAATTATTAAATAATTGGTTAATTTTTGGATTGGTTCGTGTATTGCTAAGAATATGAATAATAATGCAAAATTTCAACCTGATCCAAGAATGGGAAGTGGGAGAAAAAACATGTTCAAACTTTTTTCCAGACAGACAGACAGAGTGAGTTTGTAAAAAGAGGAATAATGCATAAATGTACAGAATAGTTTTAGGGGTTATAAGCAGAAAAGTGCTCCTCATCTAACCTGGTGGGAAAAGTATCCATTTCTTATGTCCACAGATATTAGCAGACCAGCTGTAGGAGTGTAGAACATCTACATGAAATGGTGTCCAAGAATGCTTGGGTCCCATGTACACAAATCTGTAGTCATCCTTAGTATTCATATCCTTCCTGACATCCCAGAATTCATTCATCCAATCAGAACACAGAAAAGATGGTGGTATGTATGCATTGTACAAAGGAAAATGCCTAAGGGCAAAATAAATAAATAAATATATATATAATATATTATCTGAGGCATTCAACATGCTTATATTAATCCATTTCTAAATCCCATTGTGTGTGTGGAAAGCGTAAGTTTATGTTACGTCATTTATGAGTTGAGTGACCTAGTCTGGGTGGGTGTGGCAAGTAAGGGATAAAGAATGCCCAGCTGATATCTCTCCCTTCTCTTCTCTATCTCACAATCACATATATACACCAGATATGCTCTGCTGTTGGGGTTTGAACCATGCAAACAAGGGCTAACCTTTCTCTCTTTTGTGACCGAACATGTACACTGAATTATACTAACAATACAGACTAGTTTACCTTTGAAAATGCCAATCTTTTAAATACAAGCTTTTTTCATTAGTTTTGTCCTGAAATTTCTGTTCCTGCCAATAACTGATGTAGTTCTTGACCAGCATATCTGTTTTAGGATGGGTAGAGAACTCTTGCTTATTACAATCTGCCACTGAGGCAGTTGTCTCACCTGAAGGAAAAAAATAAATTAATATGACTTTATCATCATTTGAAGAACAGTTCATTGGTTGGGACTATAAAGGTTTTCTTTAGGAGAAATACATAACAAAAATTACTATTCCTATAATCAAGAAGTACTCTTTTAAGGCTTAATTTTAGTTAAACATAGATGAAAAATGGAAAAAAATTAAGACAGTTTGCACTATTAGAAAATAAAACATTTCTAACATTTTGAGGGAAATGCTGAAATGTATATGTTGACAAAAAATTATAATAAAATATAATAAACACACAACACAACACACACAATTTGTTAAAGAAGTTAGAAAGTGATTATTCTGTTAATAGAAGATATAGTAGTACAAGAAAATGGAATTCAAAAACTATTAGCCAACACCAAACCAAATAAAGCATCTGGACTTGATGGTATTCCAGCTAGATTACTCAAAGAACTAAGCAATGAGCTAGCCCCAGTGTTCAAAATACTCTTTAAGGCTTCACTTAACTAGGGCAGAGTACCAAAGGACTGGAAAGAAGCTAATGTCACCCCCTATTTAAAAAAGGAGAAAAATCTGACCCAGGAAACTACAGACCAGTATCACTTACCAGCATCACATGTAAAATCCTAGAACACATAATATGTAGCAACATCATAAACCACTTAGACAAACAAAATGTCCTCACACCATACCAACATGGCTTTAGGAAATATAGATCATGTGAAACACAACTAATAGGACTAATTGATGATTTTTCTAAAGGTTTAGATAATAGTGAACAAATATATCTTTCCACCCAGAAAAATGTCAGTTGTTAAGAGTAACAAAAAAACTAAAACAAATTAATTCCACTTATCTTATTCATGGCAAACCAGTAACACAGACTAAAAACGCAAAATACCTAGGTGTTATAATAAATGAAAAACTGTCATGGAATCCACATATTGATGAAACTATAAAAAAATCAAACAAAGCATTAGGATTTATTAAAAGAAATTTCTATAAATCAAATAAGAACATAAAACTAAAATGTTATTTAACCTTGGTTAGGCCAATAATAGAATATGCCTCCTTGGTTTGGGACCCCTCAACTCAAGAAAACATTAAGAAACTGGAACAGACACAAAATAGAGCAGTGAGATTCATAACAAATGAATATTCACATTTGACTAGAGTAACACCTATAGTAAAATCACTAAATTTAGAAAGCCTTCAGGACAGAAGACTCAAAAGTAAAGTAGCAATTATACATAAAACACTGAACCATAATCTTCAAATACAAAAACAAAATTTAATAAAATACTCTGAAAGACACAAAGATAAAGGTACATTCCTCGTCCCATATGCTAGGACAAATTTGTACAAATACTCCTTCTTCCCTAGTGCTATTAGAGCATGGAATGGGTTGCATGAGCTAGCCAGGAAAACCAGTGACTTGGCAGAATTTAAGTCATTGGTTAATATGCATGACTAAATGCATGACGCGTAGGACGTAATCATCTTCTTTTTTGAAGTAACATGTGTATTATATAAGATAAGATAAGATAATATATTTAAAATCAATTGTCTATTTAAAATTCCAACAGCTTGACAAAACAGAAATGTTATTGTGCATCTTTTTCACTCTTTTTAATTTGAAAAGCATTAATGAACATATCACAGTTAATTTTGTTCAAAATAAATAATAACTTGGTGTCTTCACAAGCAATTCAGCTTTATTACAATCCTAGCAGACGTGTTCCCCAACAGTGGTAATTTAAAACACTTCTTCATTAGCACATGAATGTTCCTTCTAATTGAAGTTGGTTTTTTATTATTATTAGCTTTTTAGAATTTGCATAATCAGAATATAACCTTTTTGATTGCCTTTTGTAGTTCACATGCATGAGCATGTTTGGGGTTAGCAGCATTGCAGGCTCTGCCAGGGTATAGCAATTAGTGCTGCAAACTGGCTAAAGGTTGCCATCTCCTGATTTTTCCTCAGGGTAACTCCCATAGTTGGGTATAGCTGCAAGACAACAGAGGTTTGAATTCAGAATTTTCCTTCTCCTAGGTGGGTAGCCAACAATGGCTAATGATCCCCTTCTGCCTAAGATGTTCGGAAGGACATTGGAAGGTATGTGCTCTAGAAAGTCATCTTTGATAGTCCAAAGTTCGGACCCTGTCCACTGCCATCTTATGGGGAAGTTTGGGCTAGGATAAAATAATCTTCAATTAGACGGAACATTTTCATCATCATCAAATTATGTCACAAAACAATTACCATAAGTTTTACCCCAGAACTTCCAGTCACCATAAAAGCTGCAAAAAATAGGGATGTTCATAATATATCATTAAAAATCCCTTCATTCTTTGGGATTCATAATTGTTGAGATCATCAAGTCAAATACTTGGTTACCACAGCTAAAAGTGAACATATTCTAATTTTACAATAACTCTAAATGTCTAAGAAACAGAACAAAGAAATCAACACACAAAAAAACGTATCCAAGAAAATTGATAAGGTTGACTCATACCATAATTTTCAACCAGAAAGTTAAAATTGGGACGTCCATCTTCTGAGACCCAGTCTTTCTTGCTGGCCCAATGGGAAGTAACACTTGGCCCGAGAACACAGAGTTGATTTTTTAGAAAAATGTCTTGAAAAAACTGATCATAGGACAGATGGTAATCAATATAGATTGCACCTTTGTGAACAGGGTCATTTAACTGCCATGGCTTCGCTAGCAGTGCAGTTTGCTGATCTATTTCAGGAAAGTCCATGATAACTATAAATAAATAATGAAGAAGAATGAAAAACCAAGCAAAATATAAAATAATACTTTTCTAAAACTTTTCTAACTTCTCATTTAGTTTTAGTATATAGATCTAGATTAGATGATGATCATCATGTTATTCATGTATTATTTTTTTTATAAAAATAAAGTCACTGTATTCATGATAATGATGATGCTAATTGATGTGAATCATATTATGATCAAGACTTAAGTAATCAAGATATAGATAATAGATACATTAAATATAAGAAGATTAGAAGATCTATTTTTGGTATTAGTTTACGTGACTAGAGACGCTTAATAAGGTTTCTGTTATATTTTAAGAATATGCAGAAAAAAATGCAGATTAAAAATATGTAATTTTATTTCCTCGGAGATAAATAGTTTTTAAAATATATATTTTTAAGTTTTATTTCTTATTACCATAAAAAAAGTTATTGAAAAAAAGAAGAAACAACTTCATCAATTTATTATTAACATTTTTTTTAGACCTTCATTTCAGTAAATAAACTTAAAAATTTATGACTTGACAGCATAAGAACAAAAATCTCTTTAAAAAAAAATAATTGAAAGTTATAGATAGATAAAATATAGATAAGGGAGATAAATATGCTTAAAACAACATGGTGGTCAGTAAAGGTATCTGGGCATCTAAACTATTACCCTATTTTTATCTGCTTTCTCTAGTCTTTCTAATCTATATTCTAGAGTCAGTGATTCCCAAAGTGGTCTATATAGACCCCCAGGAGTCTACGGGAAAAAAAAAAAATTGGGGGTCTATGAGATGTCCACGGGGGTCTACGATATAATAGATTTCATATTATAAAAGGTTGAGTTACTTAATTTTCACATTCCATTAATGTAATTATTTCATACACTAATATATAATTTGTACCTTCGTTAATCATTTAAATATTTATCCTGCTATTCAAATGAAAAATTGTTGTAATCAATTTTAATACCTATTTAAATGGCATAATTTTGTCTACAAGTAACTAATATTTAGAAAAAATAAAAAGAAATATAGACAGTACAGCATTAATTATTTAAAATTTAGATTCCTTCCTTCCTGTCAAACAAGCAGTTGCCTTAGTGACTTTTTTTTATGACGATATGAACCAGTTAGGCTGGAAGATCATCTGAGACAATGCACCCTGATAACAATTAAGATTAGAAAAACTTTAGTACACTCAAAGTTCAGAATAGACCCACAAAATCTCTGTTCGACATCATATAGACAAGATGATGGTTTGTGAGAGTCTTACAAGATTTCTTATAGCAAAATACGGAAAACAGCAAAGGTCAAACATTGAATTTACCAGACGTTTTACACAAACCTACATCTGCTATTATCAAAAGAATTTCTTTAAGCAACAATACAATTCAAGGTGGCATGAGTTATAAAATTAAAAGCTTCTTATATAAATCTTTGCAAAAGACATAAATATACAATTTGGTCTGAAAAGGTGCAGCGCTGTGTGCTACAAACTGTCTAATGGTCACCATCTCATCTCATCTATGCCTATGGTCCTTTCTGGGCATAGGCCACCATCCAGCTTCCTCCAGGCATCTCGGTTCTGGGCGAATCTCTCCAACTGTCCCCACGTCTTGCCCATCTGCTTCCAAATCGCGGAGACCTGGAGAACCATCATCACCACCATGAAAAAAATCCAGGTATTCATCAATACCTGCCTGAGGAACATTCTTATAATGCACTGGCCAGAAAAGATCTTGAATGAGGAAATGTGGCAAAGAACAAAGCAGCAGACCATTGAAGTAGATATCCTTTAGAGACGCTGGAGATGGATAGGCCACACCCTTCGCGAGCCTCCATCCAACATAACAAGGCAAGCCCTAACCTGGAACCCCCAAAGAAAGAGAAAGAGGGGACGGCCCATGACTACATGGTGCTAATAGTCACCGTCTCCTTATATTTCCTTAGGGTTGACCCACGAGACCTTTCCCATGTTTGGGTATAGTAGCAAGGCAGCAGTGGTTTGAATTAAGTTTTCCTTCTGCTAGGTGAGTAGCAAGCCAAGGTAAATGAGCCCTTCCTGCTCGAAGCTTACTGGTTAAGGTTTCAGTTACTCGCCTTCGACCCTTCTCCTGTTAATGAAAACAGTTCTGCAGATTCAATATTTGAGCCACACGTGAAAGATCAAGAAATACATGAGAAACTGCTCTTTATAAAACCTTTTAGAATGATACTTAAGGCATATTAATTAATTAATTAATTAAATTATATTTAATGTTGGAAAGACTACTTCATAAAACGACAAATTTGTTTATGAAACATAATATCCGTAGTTGTGTAGTTTTAAATTACTTTTTCACTGTTCAACTCACTACAGTTAGAAATTTGTTTTAAAAAAATGTAATAAATTTGTACAAATGTGCAAGTTGAGCAAGTTAAGCAGGGGGTCTACCGAAAACCAGAAAACATGGCAAGGGGTCTACGAGACAAAAAAGTTTGGGAATCTAGACTCTTTACTACTACAAATAAAAATGCAGTTTTTTGGATTATGGGTGACTTCAACCTACCTGATATAAATTGGAAAACACTAACCATAGATAAACACCAAAACCTTAAGGACATAAATGAGCTTTTCATAGAAACTTTACACAACCTAAGTTTAGATCAAATCATTAAAAAGCCAACTAGATTAAACAACACATTAGATCTCTTCTTAACCAACAGACCTGGATTAGTAGTTGATTATGATATTATCCCTGGTCTATCAGACCATGAGATCATAAAAATACACAGTCAGATAAAAGCAGTAGCCAATACAAAAACCAAAAGAAAAATCTTACTCTGGAATAAATGTAACCTAACACAACTACACCAAGCTGCATTAAACTTTCAACAAACATTCTTATTAGAAAAAGACATTAACCAACCAGTCGATGACCTCTGGAATTTCATTAAAAACCATCTTAAAAGCATTATAGAAAATCATATACCAACTAAATACACATCAAACAAAATAAATAAATGCTGGTTTAATAATAGACTAAAGAAGCTTTGTAAACAGAAGGAAAACCTATATAGAAAATTTAAAGAAACCAAGGCAGAAAGAGTTTACAAAAAGTATATAAAAATTAAACACCTAACCCAAAAAGTAAGCAGACAGCTGCAGAGTGAATACATAAACAATGTAATATCTAAAGATAACAACAAAAACCTATGGTCATACATTAAGTCTAAGAAAATGGAAACAACAGGCATAGCGCCATTAAAAGATGAACATAACATAATACATAATGATAATGAAACTAAAGCAAACATCCTAAACAAATACTTTGCATCAGCATTCTCAGCCCCAGGAGACAAAGACATATTTCTTAATTTGAACCAAGTAGACAACATAGAAGATTTAGTAGTACAAGAAAATGGAATTAAAAAACTATTAGCCAACACCAAACCAAATAAAGCGTCTGGACCTGATGGTATTCCAGCTAGATTACTCAAAGAACTAAGCAATGAGCTAGCCCCAGTGTTCAAAATACTCTTTCAGGCATCGCTTAACCAGGGCAGAGTACCAAAGGACTGGAAAGAAGCTAATGTCACCCCCCTATTTAAAAAAGGAGAAAAATCTGATCCAGGAAACTACAGACCAGTATCACTTACCAGCATCACATGTAAAATACTAGAACACATAATATGTAGCAACATCATAAACCACTTAGACAAACATAATGTCCTCACCCCATACCAACATGGCTTTAGGAAATATAGATCATGTGAAACACAACTAATAGGACTAATTGATGATTTCTCAAAAGGTTTAGATAATAGTGAACAAATAGATGCTATCTTACTAGATTTTTCCAAGGCTTTTGACAAAGTTCACCACCATAGTTTGCTTAAAAAATTAAAATATTTCGGCATTTACGGTCCACTGCATCAGTGGATTAAAGATTTTCTGATAGGGAGAGAACAAACTGTAATAATAAATGGCTCTAAATCAACACCAATAACAGTAAACTCAGGTGTACCTCAAGGAACAGTCTTGGGTCCACTACTATTTTTAATTTACATAAATGATTTACCAAATTGCATTAGTTCAGGAACAAAAGTCAGATTATTTGCAGACGATTGCATAATATATAGAACAATAAAAACAAAACAAGACACAGATATTTTACAAAGAGAATTAGATGAATTACAGAAATGGGAATCAAATTGGAGCATGTCTTTCCACCCAGAAAAATGTCAGTTGTTAAGAGTAACAAAAAAACTAAAACAAATTAATTCCACTTATCTTATTCATGGCAAACCAGTAACACAGACTAAAAACTCAAAATACCTAGGTGTTATAATAAATGAAAAACTGTCATGGAATCCACATATTGATGAAACTATAAAAAAATCCAACAAAGCATTAGGGTTTATTAAAAGAAATTTCTATAAATCAAATAAGAACATAAAACTAAAATGTTATTTAACCTTGGTTAGGCCAATAATAGAATATGCATCCACCGTGTGGGACCCCTCAACTCAAGAAAACATTAAGAAACTGGAACAAACACAAAATAGAGCAGTGAGATTCATAACAAACGAATATTCACATTTGACTAGGGTAACACCATTAGTAAAATCACTAAATTTAGAAAGCCTTCAGGACAGAAGACTCAAAAGTAAAGTAGCAATTATACATAAAACACTGAACCATAATCTTCAAATACAAAAACAAAATTTAATAAAATACTCTGAAAGACACAAAAATAAAGGCACATTCCTCGTCCCATATGCTAGGACAAATTTGTACAAATACTCCTTCTTCCCTAGTGCTATTAGAGCATGGAATGGGTTGCCTGAGCTAGCCAGAAAAACCAGTGACTTGGCTGAATTTAAGTCATTGGTTAATATGCATGACTAAATGCATGACGCGTAGGACGTAATCATCTTCTTTTTTGAAGTAACGTCTGTATTATATAAGATAAGATACTAGTACGCTAGTCTCTAGTGACTCTAGTAACTAGTCTCTACTGATTCATAATTACTTCAATTACTAATAATATAACTACTAAACTAGATTAGAATTTAATAATTTTTTTATTAGATTTAGATCTGTCTCTAGACTGACTAAGACTTCTAAAGAGTCTACTAATTACTTACCCTTTTTAATATTTTAGTATAACTCAGTGATTACTGATTTCTACTTGACTACTGTCTAGAGTCTAGACAAGACTAGACTAGAGTACTCTAGAGTCTAGAGAGGAGAGGAGAGTCAGAGACAGTCTGTCAAGAGTCTTAGTAAAAACTCTTAGACTTAGTCTTGACTCTAGACCTCTTAAAAAAAAAAAATTAGGCTCTGCCTCTACTCTACGAGAGTCCAGTAAGTGTAACAGAGAGATCTTATTTAATCTTAACTAAAAGTCTAAGAATAAGTAAGACAATCATAATAATAGACTAGATCTAGATTTGACTAGAATCTAGACGATAGATCTGATCTAGATGTCTAAGTATCTAATCTAGACATTTTCCACTCATTCAACTCATTGCTCTTCTGCGATTCTGAAAGGTGAAACGAACATCCATGTCACGGGAAATAATTCTCAACAAATCGAAAATAAAAGTTGTTTATTACATCTAAATACCGAAAACCATCATTACCCTACATCTAGACCTACTTAACAGTAGATGACATAAGTAATACTAATTTATACCGTTTGTCACTTGTGTTGTTTTGTTTTGATCGGTTCAGTCATTCATTCACGCCAAGCTCAATTTTAAAAAATCATTCTACTATAGAATGGCAAAGGACAGCAGCAGCTTTAAACTCATCGTGATGATAGACGTCGAATCTGCTGTCGCTCTGTCATATAGGATAGGCTATGACAGTACCCAGTTCGAAGCACATCGTCATCATGACACTGCCAAGCAGCCAAGCATTGTTTAATATGATTGATTAGATCAAGAATTTAATGATCTAAATTCAAATGTTTTTAAGTTAAGTAATAGATATTGATTCTATATAGGCTATATCATGGGCGTAGCCAGGATTTTTTTTTTTTGGGGGGGGGGGCCCGCAATATTTATTTATGCCTATATATATATATATATGGCTTCTTCTGTCTCGGAAGACAATGGATGCGCCCAGATGAGTCACTGGCTTTGGTTCAGCAGTACCAGAGTTTCCTCTCCGGGGCGCATTCCTGGGCCTTGATAAAGGGGTCATGATCCCTCTCTCGACCTTGCTGATATGATCCAAAGGAACGCATCCGTGGGCGCCGCAGGATTTTTTGCAGGGAGGTGCAAGCTGCCACCCATGGCTCAAAATCGTATCCTCAAACTTTCTTGTTATATTCGGGCCCTCATACATAATCGATATTAAATGCACAATATTTTTTTTCATGAAATAAAAAAAAAAAAAGAAACTAAAAACGTGAACTAAGTATTTACTGTACAGAATGTTAACTTTATCCGTGCGGCCCGTGCTTGCCTACGTTCGATCAAACAAAAACTGCAAATGTTGACTGTGGTCGAAGAAACTGTCAATAACTTTACTTATGAATTGCTTTTCGTCGAGATGGACAAGCTGGCGATGAACGCTTATCGCGCAGTTCTGATATTCTTCTTTGCATTGCAGCTTTCGCATCGTTTTGGGTTGAAGTCAACAAAAAAAACAAGTTGAACTTACCATTATTATTGCTCGAAAAGCGAGACATAATGAAGAAACTTAAGAATTAAGATATGTAATGTAAAGCCGTGTTCTGTGTTCTGTAATAACTCTCAAAATCCAAACATTTGTTTTTTTTCTTAGTGTGTCTGTCGACGGCGAATAGTCGTTAGCAGCAACTCAATATCCGGTATCAGTTTTTTTTCTGCCAGCAGTCTCTCCTTCCTCAAGATGACACCTCTGACGTGTTCCCTTAAGATGGTCAATTTGGTTTTTGATTAAGCCATTAATGTAACTGCTGATGTGCTGTTCAGTGGCCACTATGTTAAGTTGGAAAGCCTTAAACACCATGGAAACTGGTTAAAAAAACAGATGAATAATTGACGACAATGAAAAGACTAATCAGAAACACAAGTGTGCAGTTTGTCTGGTTTCCCTTGTAGTCCTTATTTTAAGGTCCGCCAAAAAGGAAGGATCTCTAAGTTGAGACTTAAAGGATTCGTATTTTTGAGTTCATTGTGTCTCACACAAAAAAGGTAAATTTAGCACAACGCTATGGCTAGGGACAGTTACGGAAAAAAGAATGCTAGCAATCACAGGGCAGCCTTGGTCGAGTAGTTTGTCCATGTCTAGACTGTACAATGACGTTAGACACATGCTGCGCGTCTCTCTGTAATACAAGGAACTTATTCAATGAAGTCGAATACAATTGCAATCAACAAATGGAACACTCAAAGACATCCGTTCAGTGCCTGAAATATCTGCAGTTTCATCACTAAAATACAAAACAAATGCAGTTGATTCATGATGCTGCAGCTCGTATTTTTCGGATTTTTGCTGCTGCCAGTGCTCCGTTGGTCCAAATCAACGTTTGACTCGAATGATATCATGTGAAGAACTTTCTTTTATCTATTCTATTGTAAACTGGTGGACGTGTTGAAACTGCAGTTTTATCAAGCGCTGACACCGACCGCAACTCGAAAGACTCTTTACTTTTGTTAAAAGAAAATATAACATTTATCACATCGAAAGATAATTGGCAAAAAAAATTTTTATTATTGTAGACCTTAACTAAATAATAAAAAAAAAAAATTGTGGCATTTTACGTCTCGAGACAATTTTTTTCCTTTGCAATGCAACTTCTTGTGAGGCTTAAGAGGCCAATCCTGTACTTTCACCCTTCTTTCTACAACTGTTGTGTATGGCATCTGCAATCCAGGACCTTCCAATATGCTCGCTCTTCATATAGATCTATACAGTGCCACTTTTTCCCCAGCTGTTAGTGCCGATTTTGAATAGCTTTATGTCGCGTTTGCAATTGCATACATCAGTATACCTTAGCAGTGGACGACCAGCGAATCTCCTGCCTTCTGATAAATCGCCATACAGAATGTCTTGTCGACCTTGTGGCATTCATAATAACTATCATCATCATCATCACTCCTTTGAGTTCCTCATAGAACATAGGACCTCGACAAAAACACGCCACTCTCCGCGGTCTCTTGCTAGCTTTTTGATGGTTTCCCAGCTCTTCCCGGTCTTCTCTGCCTCTTCAAGTACACTGCGTCGCCATGTTATTTTTGGTCTTCCTCTGCGTCTTGTGCCCTGGGGGTTCTACTCTAAGGCCTGCCTAGCTTTGTTGCTGGTATCTTTTCTAAGGGTATGACCAATCCATCTCCACTTCCTCTCTAAGATCTGCACTTCTATATTTTTCTGTCCACTCATCTCCCACAGTCTGATGTTTTCTACTTTGTCATACCGGTGTATTTTTAGGATATTTCTCAGGCATCTGTTGATGAAGGTCTGTATTTTTTTTTTGTTGTGGCTTCAGTTGTTCTCCATGTTTCAGAAACATACAGTAGGACAGCCTTGACATAAGAGTTAAAGATTCTTAGTTTAGTCTTGTTGGAGATGTGAGGAGATTTCCAGGTTGGTTTTAGCTGTGTAAATGTCTGACGCGCTAGATTTATACGGCGTTTAATGTCTTCATCATAATAACTATAGCTATGTGCAAATATAAACAAATCGTCACGATTAACATGCTATAGAATATGTGACATCCTTTATAGAGCGAAGAATTGCAAGCCTAGAATAAATAATTTAGTTCTCACTAAATCTACATCTACGTAATAAAAAAAAACACATCTGAAAGGTGTATTCCATTATGGTTGACCATCCATTCCATACGCCTAGATTAATCTACTTATTTCTACTACTACATTAACCAGTGTAAGCACTACTTGTTCAGTTGTTACTTAGAAGGTAATTGATTTGATGGTGAGAAAAAATGGCTAGAATTTGGCAACTCAGAATCCAGTGGGGTGCAAGTGCTGCCCCTTGAACCCCCCTGCGGGCGCCCATGAACGCATCGCGTTACATTTGGAACCAACTGAGTTGCAGAAGCTGTCAGAAGCTATAAATATATATGGGTGTAGCCAGGATTTCCCCCCCCCCGCGATATTTATATATATATATATATATATATGTATATATGTGTGTGTGTGTGTATATAATTAATCTTTATTGCATTCTGACTCTTCATTCTTTCGGAAGACCTTTATTATACCCTAGAATAGGTTCTTCCTGGAGTTAGTGGAAAATTTGTAGACTCCCCACCTTTTATAGCAATAGGGTCTGGGGGAGCGCTGTGAGCTCCCCCAGCGCGGGGCTCGCCGCCAAGAACTATTTTTGGTATTGAAAGCCTAATAAATGCATATTCTGAGGTATATACAATACATTATCATACTGTAAAAACTTTTATGTCAAAATCTTATGTGCTATTCTTACTAACTTAGATCCTCCCGTGTCGTTCGGCGCATTGGGCGGCAAGCTGTTTCCACTAAAATCTGTCACTTGTGCAATGTCTGAAGCCTCTTCCCACCTGCTCTGAGGACCTCCATGAAGGTGTGGCGCCACGTTGTACTAGGATGTCCCTGTTTGTGCCTTCCTCGTAATGGCCTACATGTCATCGCAACTCTTATTATGCGTAATTCATTTTGTTGGAGAACATGTCCCGCAAACCTCATGTGACGCTCTGTCACAATCTTACTAAGGGGTCAACTCCCAGTTTGGCAAAGGATTTCCTTGATTGAGACCAGATCTCTATAACTGACTCCTAAAATCCGCCTTAGCCATCTTTGTTGAGCCACATTTAATCTTTTTAAATTTCGGCAGATGACTATTGTTAAGGCTTCCGCGCGGTGTTGATGCTTTGAAATATAACTAGTGTAGATCTACGTCTGACTGGAAGTAACACTGAACTCAAACTAATTCAGTAACACCGGCGAAAGGCCGAAACAATCAAAATATGTAGTCGACGCTGATTTTGTTCTACAAATATATTTAATAATCACGAAGGGAATCGTCCGATGTCAGCTATGTCCGTAAATCCATATATCTATTCTACTGCTCTACACGAAGCGTCTTCTTTGTAGCGTCACTTAGAGCGTTCTTGTTTTTTAAAGATCTGTCACGTGACTTGTCGCTAAGTAAAACTTTCCCCTTATTCCCGAAACAAATACTAGCTTCTAATCATGTCATAACACTATCCATTGCACTTTATTAATGGAGTCCAGCCACTGGTAGAAATTTTGTAACCTGTCTTCGGGAAGTAATTATGACTGGATGGCCATACACAAGAAGCGAGGCTCTAATTTAAGTCAGGCAATATTGCGATTCAAGAGACAAGTTATCAACTTCGGATGGTATATACAAAGGTCTGAGAATAGTCATGCCACCAAGCTTACGGAAATACATGCTAAATCTGATTCACAAGTCTCACTTAGGAATGGTCAAGTGTAAGCATAGAGCCTAAGTCATGCTTTGGCCAGGCGTAAATGCAGATATTGAAGTGACAGTTAGGGATTGTAGCAGGTGTGCTGAACATCTGAATCAAAATGTGTCAGAACCGCTAATACCTACCAAGACACCAGACCTTCCATACAGCATGGTTGGGTGTGATCTGTTTAACTTTGAGGGGGAAAAGTATGTGCTTCTAGTTGACTATTTCTCAAAGTTTATTGATGCCAAAGAACTATCACAGGAAACTACATCAGTTATCATCGAAGCAATGAAGAGTATATTAGCATGCCATGGAATACCTAGAAGGTTAAGTTCAGATAGCGGGCCTCAGTTCGCTTCAAGGGAATTCCTGAACTTCTGTAAATCATAAGGAATAGAGCATGAAATGTCGAATCCTCATTTTCAGAGTTTAAATGGCTAGGCTGAAAGAGCTATTCAGACAATGAAGAAACTGTGGAAGAAAAGCGAAGACAAATTTCTGTCGCTATTAGACTACAAAACTACTCCATTGACTAATATTAATTTGTCGCCAGCACTATTACTCATGGGACGCCGACCAAGAAATTTGTTACCTTCGAGCGAGGAAATACTCACACCTGACACCAGATCTCAAGGTGGTGAAGAAACACTTTGACTCCGAGAAACAGTCTCAGAAACATTATTATGACAAGAAGAATAAAGTTAAGAGTCATAATCCACTACAAGACGGAACGGAAGTCAGAATGCAGCTTAATTCTAAGTGGAAACCAGGAACAGTAGTTTCGAAGCATTCTGAGCCTTGATCATATAATGTCAAAAGTGGAAATAAAGTCTACAGAAGAAACAGAAAACACATCAGAAAGTCTTCCGAGAAAGCAAACAGATTTGACAATACTTATGACTTTCCAGATAACATCTCAGAACAACCAGAACCACTAGATCTAGAGAGTCCAAGATTACAAATTACGCTAGATGTAGAGCCGCCACTACACTCTGCTTCTTATAACACACCTAGACCACATGAACCTTACTTAACACGCTCAGGCAGAATAGTTAACAAACCCAAGAGACTTGATTTGTGATTAACTGTTGGCTAGTTTGTTAGTTATTCTGAAAATTTATTTTCTGAATTAAAGAAGAGCGATGTAACATATTGTTATAATATGTACATTTGCACACTAGCGCGTCAGTGCAACACCGCTTGTGTTTACGTAATAAATGTGTTCCTAATATGTCTTCCCTCTTAAACACTAGTTTGTTAACGCTCATAACATTTTGAGTGCCTAATTTGCTTTTTTTTTATATTGAAGAGGTATTATTTTGCTTCAAACCCTACTGAAGAGAAGGGCGGTTAAACTTAAAACCCCTTATGGGAACGCTCATATTTTGAATGTGTACTTTGCTTTTTTTTATATTGAAGAGGGGGTTTATTGTAAATTTTGGAGGGGGTTTTAAAATCAAAATCTTCCTTAACTGTTCTCTTGGAATTTGGGGATTGTCATTGTTTTATGGAAAATGGGGATTTAACTGCAAAAATACCTGGCAGGGAATTTTAGTAACTCAAAACCTCCGATTGAGGGTTTTAAACTCAAAACCCCCTTGGCTGTGCTGGGGCAAGTGATGGTTTAGTATTAAAATCTCACGTAAATTAAACAAAATCAAAGCAAAAAAACAGTCACTAAATTCCGAACCCCCCTCACCCGCAAGGGGGGGGGGGAATTCATTTCGGTGTGGGGGGGTGAACCCCAATATGTATGTATGTATGTATGTGTGTATTTGTGTGTGTGTGTGTGTACACATAATTAATCTTTATTACATTCTGACCCTTCACTCTTTCGCAAGACGTTTAATGTACCCTAGAATATATGTTCTTCCTGGAGTTAGTGGAACAATTGTAGACTCCCCACCATTGCTATCAAGGGGGTCTGGGGGAGCACTGAGAGCTCTCCCAATGCGGGGCAGAGCCCCGTCGCCAAGCACTATTTCTGGTATTGAAAGCCAAAAAAATGCATATTCTGAGGTATCTACAGTACAATGTCATGCTGTAAAAACTTTTATGTCAAAATCTTATGTGCTATTCTTACTAACTTAGATCCTCCCGTGTCGTTCGGCGCATTGGGCGTCAAGCTGCTTCCACAAAAATCTGTCACTAGCAATGTCTGAAGCCTCTTCCCACCTTCTCTGAGGACCTCCATGAAAGTGTGGCGCCATGTTGTACTAGGATGTCCCTGTTTGTGCCTTCCTCGTAATGGCCTACATGTCATCGCAACTCTTATTATGCGTAATTCATTTTGTTGGAAAACATGTCCCGCAAACCTCATGTGACGGTCTGTCACAATCTTACTAAGTGGTCGACTCCCAGTTTGGCAAAGGATTTCCTTGATTGAGACCCGATCTCTATAACTGACTCCTAAAATCCGTCTTAGCCATCTTTGTTGAGCCACATTTAGTCTTTTTTAAATTTTGGCAGATGACTATTCATTGCACTTTATTAATGGGGCCACTGGTAGAAATGTGTAACCTCTTCTCTACGCTCTTAGAATTAGGTGACTGTAGTTCGCTTTAGATTTTATATCGTAAAGGGAAGTTTTATCGTCGAAATAATTTTTTGTGGGGTTTTAAACTAAAAAATCTTTGGAATTTGATTGTTTTTTAAAATTCAAAACCCCCTTAGCTACGCTCATAGAATTTGGTGACTGTGGTTTGCTTTAGAATAAAAATTAAGAGATAATTTTTCAAACTTAAAACGATATGTATGGGGGAATTTAAACTTAAACCCATCAGGAGGGGTTTTAAACTTAAAACAAAAACCTCTTGAGGAGGGGGGTTTAAACTCAAACCCCAATTAGGCCTGGCTACGTTCATAGAATTTTGAGGTTGTTATTTGCTTTTTTTTTTAAATTGAAGAGGTATTTTTTTAGCTTTAAATCCCGCTAAAAGGGGGTTTAAACTGAAAACCCATTTGGCTACGCTCATAGATTTTTTAGTGTGTAATTTGATTTTTTTTATATTCAAGAGGTATTTTTGTGTAGCTTCAAACCCTGCTGGAGTGGGGTTTAAACTCAAAACCCTTTTTGGCTACAATCATAGCATTTTTACTGCGTAATTTGCTTTTTTTGTTTAATATTGAAGTGGTATTTTTTAAGCATAAACAGAATCAAAACAAAAAATTAGTCACTAAATTTCGAATTCCCTCCAACTGAAGCTTCTATATGTAATGTGTTTATGTTGTCCACTTGTCTTTGTGATAGATAAACAATTAGATAGAGCCATCGATTGTCTAATACATGCCTAACGGCTGTCTGTGCCGGCTCTATCGAAGTTGTTAGTGAACGGATGCTGCGAGGGTGGGGGAGGGGCTAGCTGGGGCTTGTGACCTTTGACCACTGGGGTGGTAATTTGCATACGGGCGAAATGACTCTGGATCAGAAGAATGTTTTTTTGGACATTCGGATGGTCTAGAGGTTAGTTTCGCTTAGTGCGTTATCGCTAGGCGGTGGTGTCGAATCCGGAGTCACAGGTACGAGCCTCGGTCGGCGCATGCCCTTAATTTTCGTAGTATTTTAATTCACTACTTTCTCTCTTAAAAAACTTGGTCCCTGGTGCTGTTATTCATTTATGTTTAATATATGTATGTATAATTTTAGAATAGGGTTTAATTATTAATTTTGTTCAAACAAATAGGAAATAATCTAACCTAAAAAATAAGCAAAGTGTTCCGCTAAATTCCCAGAATGTGCGATGCATTCCATTAAACTAAAAGTTTAGAAAATACTATAAACTGTTATCAATGTTATAGATCTAGATCAATTTTTAATTGCTATCTCGGTAAATGTTTATAAGTTTTGGTATGTTGGCTAACTAATTCTAGTCTATATACAATATCACAGACCTATGTAATCTCTCTACCCAGACATAATGACATAGTCTATACATGGTCTACATAGGCCTATCTGTTTACCTGTTTCTTAAACCCCGTTGTAAACATCAATGATTGCATACTTTTGTAATGTAGTGTAATTAACTGTAAACACTCTATAACTCTACACTAGTCTACACTCTACTCTAGTAAAGTCTCTAGACAGTGACAGTCTAGATCAGTACTAGCAGATCTAGATTCTAGATAAGATAGATACCATAAAAAAATAATTATAATATAAGATACTCAAAATAATGTCTTTATAAGATAATAAGTCTAAACTCTATACGAAAACTCTATTACTTTATTATATTATTATTATTATTAATAATATTAAACTACATCTAATATATCTAAATATAAAAAGTGACATTCACTGATTCAGTGACAGTAGTAGATCTAGTAGTACAATTACTATAGTACTCAAGTCAGTCAAGTACTGTGACTATAGATCTTTATTGACTTTAGTAATGTCTTTAGTCTTTATTTATCATCTAGATCTAGCCTTATGATAAATAATGATTCATGATTATATTATAATTAGATCTAGATACTGATAGTTGAGTGATAGTGTCAAGGCAAGGGAATCAACAACATATTCATACATCTATTAAATTTATCATCATATCACATGACATGTCTTATGCAAGTTTATGTACAAGTTTTGTAACAACAGCACCAGTGCTGTTTCTGCCAGATTTTTTTTTAAGTGCAACACACCAGTCTAGTTCTATTACTAGATATAATAATGAAGAAAGCCTAACTGATTGTATAAATGTGTTGGGTGATGGTGATGCTCCTTCAACTGTCAGCTGTTTTATAAGTCCATTCATTGACAACACAGACTACAGAACTATCAGGGTAAGCCTTAGATGCCTTAGTACACAGTGTTTATCAAACATGTACTACACACTACCTTAAATACTTACTAAACAACATAGATTAGAACAATAAAACAAACTGCAATGCTGATGTAATTTTAATTCTAAAGATTTAAAATTAATTAGATAAAGGTACAATATAATTTATTTGTAGATATACAAAGATGCTATAGGTCTACCAGCGCTCACATTCAAGGTTTAAGAAACAAGCACACAGATGATGTACAATTATAATTGTATCATCAAACTACATTAGAGTGAGGGCTTGAGAGGCTTAAATCCTCTCTTGCAAAAGCCCTGGACAGAAACCCTGCTGTTTTGCGCAGTGCAAAAGTCACCATACAGGTTGAGAATTTTTGGTTTCCCATACCTGTTGAGACAAAGATCAGCAATTCTGGGGCAGTCAAAAAGAATATATGTGACACAGTTTCCTCTGATCAGACGCTGCCCTGGAGACGAGTGAAGTGTTAAGCCATTAAAATCTACGGGCTCTAAACTGGTGGTTAAAAAAAATAAATTCTCATGCCTCACTCCAGTTTTGTAGAGAATTTCTTTAGTTAAAAATAGACAAAAAGATTTGATAAATGACAATGCAAAAACAGTAGGGATAACAATATTAGGGAGAAATGATAATAACCTTAGAAAGTAATTATAGAAAGTTGTGAAAGTTAAATCATCCTTCAACAGCTGATAGTATGAATATGTGTACCCTATTGTTTTTCTGACTTAGCTTAGTGAACAGTTAACACTTTGTAGTGATGATTCCTTCAGTAGAGAATGGGTGCAAATAATATGCAGATTAAGCCTGTTAGTATTTGTATAAGCTGCAGGAAGAGTCAGTATATATAATGGTGACTCTGTCTCTAATTTAATTAATAGTTTCCCAGAGAGATGTATCATATCTCTGTATTTGGGGGCTTGCCAGTTGTTAAGACCTTCTTAAGCTGAGGGTACTGGAATTGAAGAGAGTGAAGGTTTTGCCTTGTGATTGGGCTATACCTATATATATATATTTTGTAGTAAGCAATCTTTACATAAGGAATATAGTAGAAAGTAAAGCTAATTGCCCCCTTTCAGACCTAGATGATGATCTGTTTCTATGCTCAATGGGGTTAACCAGTGTGTTATGTGGCTTGCACAATGACCATCCACCTTTACTTTCCCCAACTAATGTCAGGTTGGGTGGATTCAAGGCATCCTAAAAATCTCAGTCTAGACAGAGATTCAAACCCGAAACCCCTTCTGTTTGGAAGCCAAGCACTTCACCACTCCTCTACCCTGCCCCCACATAATAAATATATGATTTTTTAACGCTAATCTTGACCATTTCTTGGAGATTAGTCTGTCTCTAAAAAAAATAGTTAGGACATTCTAGATTTGTGATTCTTAGAAAGAAAACACTCCATTGAGTTTGTTTCTATTTTATTAAATTATTGGTATAGTTTGATGAAAAAAAGTTCATTATCCACCTATATATCTATAAGTCTTGACTATATGGTATAAGGTACACAATATCTATATATGACATTTTGTAATGTCTGAGAGTGTTAAACTTTAATAAAAAAAATTTTTCTTAAATTTTACCTTATCAGAACCTAGGAGAGACAGAAGATGTTCTGACAAAAAGAAAAGAGATCAGACATGTCAAGGACTCATCAAAACGAGAGCTAAAATTAGAAAATGAAAATGCCGAAGCTTTTTTGAATTTTCCTTTCTTCACTGATAGAGCTACATGCATGCACTTAAAAAGACCGAGCACAAAGGTTATGTTTATCATGAGAGGACTACCCGGCTCAGGCAAATCTACCATTGTCCAGAAGATAAAATCAATATATGCTAAAGCTGTTGTCTGCTCAGCTGATGATTATTTCTATTCTAAGGATGGTGTCTACAACCATGATCATAATTTGCTGGGAGCTGCTCATGCTGACTGCCAAAGTAAAGCAGCACACGCCTGCCTGGGGAATGCGCCCATCACTGTGATTGACAACACCAATGTCAAGAGGTGGGAGATGAAGTATTATGCTGACCTCGGCAATGCCCATGGCTATGTGATTGTCACCGTACAGCCCAAGACACCCTGGAAAATGGACCCAGTGCAGCTGGCACAGAGAAACAAACATGGAGTGCCTTATGACATTCTTAAAAAAAAGGTCCAGATGTTTGATGATGTTGTCCCAGTCTATTATGGCTGGTTTCTCTGTGAGAAAAAATCAAACAGTCTTATGAGCTTGGCATCAAAAATATTTCTTGAATGTATAATCAAACTTCCAGAGTTTAAAAATTATTTATTGAATGCAATGAACATTAAGCCTGAACATATCTCTGATGGTAAGTAATATTTCATAAGCAGTATTATTTTTCAATAGTGCATCTTCCTGCTCCTAAAGCAAGCTCAATTTGCTCTGGTCCAATCTCTTTTGTAGACATGCAACGAGAGGTGAGGGGGTAGGTCCTTGTGTTCATTTGTTGCCATTAAGCTCTCAGCAAACACAACTTAGATTGAGTCTTCTTCAGGATTTAAACTCCAGCCATTCAGTTGTACTGAAGTCACACATCTCATTCATCTAAGTTTTATTTTAAAAATTCTGTATTGAATTAAAAAAAAATTTGTTAGTAAAATTTTTAAGAACAAAAAAATTGAAAGCTATATAAATCTAGTTTTCACTTTCAAAAGATTAGCTAAGTATACCTTCTCATAATGAAGAGCTCTTCTTATACTAAAGACTCAAAAACTGCTGGTAGCTTCTTATTGCTTTGTACTACATTAGGATTTAACTGTAAACACTGCATTCCATCACACTAAGAGATATGTGTTGGTATTCAAATTGATTCCTCCCTAACTTTTACAAAATCTATTTTCCTTTTTTTCATCATACACAGCTATAATGATAATGTATATATATAACAGTGATGCTTAACCTTATTCGTCCTGGAAATTTTTTTTATTACATTTCTGACACTTCTGTTGCGGGCAACATAACCAAAAAGATACAAATGAGAAAGGAAATCAACTTGAAATCATTTTAAAAAAACAACAGTGGACCTTGGAATGAATAGCAGAAGGAAACAGACACACACCATTCACTTAAGAGCAAAGCAATGAAAACAAAGAAAATGATATACAAAGCCATAATGATACCACTAGCCATGTAGGCAAATTAGACTTGGATGCTGATAAAAGCAACAGAAAATCTGCTAAACACTTAGAAAAATGTATGGTGTTCTACAAGATGAAAGTGGTTTGACCAAACAACTAACCATGAGATATACCAATGGTATGAAGACCTACCTGTTGTGATGGAAATAAAAAAGAACAGACTTTGCTGGGCAGGTCACCTTGAAAGAATGCCAGAAAACAAAGGAGCAAAAATAATATGCATGCAAAAACCAAAAGGCAGGCACCTCAAAGGCAGACCACAAATATGATGGCTTGATGATGATAAGCAGATCTACCATAGCTAAGAGTTCAGGCTGGGAGACAAAAAGCTCAAGAGAGATTTGAATGGAAGGATGTGTGGAAGCATTTATATGTTGGCTTTATAAAGACCTTTGGGAACAAAACTAAAAAAAAAAAGTTTTGGGTAACTGCAACTGCTGCCATTTTGATAGTGAAATGTGCTTAGTTGTTTTAGTTACACATGCAGTTAATTTTTTTTACTTTTTTTAACTACCGAAATTGTGGGAGAATTTGTGATATATGAACCAATCATTCAACCATTCATTTGGGGCTTTGGCTTATATAGAAATTAGTTGAAGCATTACAAACCACATTGCAGAACTTTGTGTCAAATGTTCTTTAAAATGCCACAGTTATTAATTAAATCAAACTGTAATAATTGTTATATTTAAATGCAACTACAGACATTGCTGTTCACATATAGCTAATTATAGCCTTCCATCTCCTAAGTTATTGCCACTAAAAAAGAATGTTGACATGTAGGGTTATTTCAACACTTATTTCTTTAATCTGATTTTGTTGAACTCATTTTCTTTTCCTAGAAATGGCTGAGCACTTATTATCAACCTACCACACCAAACCTGTCAAGAAGAGCCCACTTCTGCATTGTACATCCATGTACTGTGGCTCAGGCAGAGCACCAGGCTGTCTACAGTATCACAAGAGCAACAACATTCAGAATGCCTGTGGGCAAGTCTTTGAACTGGCCCTGTCAGGATTAATTATAACAAAGAGAACAATGGCAGCTAGGGTGACATTAAGTTCAGCTGCAGCACCCCTGTTCAAAAATGCAGCTGAAGAAGAATGGAATGAAAGGACATTGCGAGCGAATTTAAGTTCCAGAAAAAATGAAAAGTTCAGAAAGATAAAAAGCAAGAAAAATGGCAAACTTAAAAAAAATATGCCAGATGTTCCATTGTTAATGGGAGATAATAATTTAAACACAAGTCCTTTCTTGTCATTCCTGACTAGAAAGTTTCCTAAGCTTACTGTCAGTGGTTCATTGAGAAATGCTCACTTCACATTAAAAACAAGTCCTGGAGTTGAATCAAAAGAAGTCAACACAGATATTTTAGACATTTGCCAAATTGAAAGCTCAAGTGCGATAGGAATTCCAGAATTTGTACCAGTTACTGGGGGTCAAGCATGCTATCTTGGTGATGGGATTTGCTGTGTCTACTTTGATGTTACTCCAAAAGTCAAAACCATATTTTCAGGCTACTATTAAATCATATTTTAAAATGCATTAATTATACCAGTTCCAGTGCCTATTATATAGATAAGTCCCCTTTTCAGACCTTGCCATCTATAGGGCAGATGATGTAAAGTTCATCTGTTTCTGTGGGCCAACAGTTAACAAGGTTGTCATGTGGTCAGTTAACAGCCAGCTGCCTTTACTTTTTCCCAACTAATGTTGGAGCTGGGTGGACTCAGAGGTGCCCAAAGGTCCCGAAATTTAAAATCCTAGTCTTCAACAGGATTTGAACCTGGGACCCTCAGTTCAGAAGCCAAGTGCTTTACTGCTCAACCACCAGGCCTCCTTTAACACTGTGATAATTATTACTAAATTTTATGTTTCTAAATAATTTTTTTTTCCATTAATATTTTGGTAGAGGTTTTTTAATTAACTTTTTAAAGGTAAGTCTTTTTGTGTGTATGTGGGCCATATTTTTTCCCATTAAAATTTTGTTTACTTTTAAAAAAAAAAACCGTCTAAAAATAGATGTTAAATGTTAGTATAATGTTGTTGTTGTTTTCAAATTCATTTTACTAATTCTTTTTATTACAAAGGCTTAATTTTTGAAGGCTTATTCCCCTTTGAACCATTCATTGTGATAGCACTGGTGAATAATCAAACTGCTCTTATAATCAGCTAGCTGTGATGTTGTACAAGGTACCAGTAAATTTTTCTTGAGTGTTTGCATGTGAAGAATAAAGAAAAAGATTAGTTCAAACAGGACTATAATCCTAGACCCTCGGGTGTATTTTTTTATTTTCTCTACATATCTGTCATGTTATCAATATTGATGTTTCTCTATAGTTTTAATTTCTATGTGAATCTTTCTTTTAATATTAAACCCTAACCTCATGTTTGATTTTCAAATCTTACCCAAATAATGTTGGGATTCCATTGCAGTTTTAATTATAACTCTGAAGTATTTTTCATTTTTGGTTTGAGTTTTTATTTAATCCAGTTGTGTATTTTTCTAAAAGAAACAAGAAGCTTTAATTAGCTACTCACACAATTAATTTCATTTTGCAAAATTCTTGTATATTTTGTTTGATTGTTTAAGCTGCTTGAAAGTAATCTTTTTTTTTTTTGGTTCCTGATTTAATGCAACAGGGTAGCCTTAAGATTTTTCAGTAGGTAATAAAAATGGCACCAGTATTTTCTTCTCCAATGATGTTATTAAGACTTGTATTCTGAAAAGAAAATTTTTTAACTGATAATACTTGTGGTACCTTGAATGCTGCATATTGGCTACCTACTTCTACCTTTGAATTTTTGTGAGTCATTTCCTGTACCTTTATATCTTTCATTTCTTTCTGAAAAACTTATCTTGCTTAAATTCTTTGGGTCACTTAAATGATCAATGTTTATTCACTTAGTCTTTGGCTAGGGGGAAATGTACTCCTTTTTCCTCTTCTTTCCCTGCTGCGGGGAAGAAGAGGAAACTGTGCCTCATATTCTGTTTGACTGCCCCAGACTTGCTGATCTCCGTCTCGACAGGTCTGGGAAACCCAAAATTCTCGACCTGTATGGTGACATTTATGCACTACGCAAGACAGCAGGGTTTCTGTCCAGGGCTTTTGCAAGAAAGGATTTGAGCCTCTCAAGCCCTCACTCTAATGGAGTATGATGATGATGATGATGATGAAGGAGTGGTTTGACCTTGCTTATGACCAGCTAATGGTTGCAATCTGTCATGATATGAATGGGGGTAAATCAGAGGCCTAGTGAGTAAAATGTGTGCCCGGGGCAGGGTACTTTATTGGCGCCCCACCCACCTTTCCATGAACATCACATAGAAATATAGGGCTATAAATAAAAAGTATTTAATAATAATATAATACAAATAACCTTAGGATGTATTACCTAACTAAAATATCTACCATAATTTTTATTTTTTTTTGGTCCCTCTCTGCATGTGCCGCTCTACTGGTGGTGGCGCCCAGGGCATTGTGTCCCTTGCCCACCCCTCACTACACCTCTGGGGTAAATGACACTTGAAAGCGCATTTCTCACCTTTTTTTTGAGTTCTATTCTCTCATAAGCTGTCCATAATAAATGCATCTAGTTTGACATCCTGGCCGATAAAATTCAAGTAAATCTAGTGACTTGTTTTATTAACAGGCATGTCTCCTAACAGTTTCATGTGTGCTGTTCCCAGAGCTGTCAAATGGTAATTCATCTTTTAGTCTGTCACTTTTGAAAGATGTGATACTTGTTTACTTTCTGTAGGGGTACTATTGGGATTTTGTTATCTTGACTGTCAGAATAGTTTCTGTAATGAGATTTTGTTTTTTTCTATAGTCCTGATTCTGATAATGAACTTTTGATTTTCTATCCTGGTAACTTTGTAGTTCATTGTCAGAATCATTTCTGTAAATGTTTATTGTACTCTATTGATGTCATTGTCTCTTAAAGCACTGTCTAGCTATAAGCTCTGTGTTGTTCACAATTATATACTACTTGTATTCTCTCTGTCCATATGAAGCATTACTAGTGGCAGCAGCAACACAAACTGGGCTCTACTTCTTGCTATTTTTATATAAATCTTCTCCATTGTGTGAATGGAAAAAAAAAATGTTTCTATACTTTGTTCTGCCGTTGGCAAGTATGTCAATAAATGTTCAGAAGCCAGACAGCATCTTGTCTCTTTATATTAAACACTTCATTAAAGGTTTCTTCAAATGTTTTGTTTTTTTTCAGTTTCTTCTCAATTGTGTAAAGTTTGTCTCAAATTAATAAGATACTCATGGAAGTCAGCAATTTTTCTGCAACCATTATGTTTTAATTGACCCATCGCATAAAACAATTAGATTGCTATTTTAAACCATAATCCTGTCAGTATTATCATTTGTTAAAATTCATTGGTCAGGCATTATTGTTGGCTTGTATTTTGGCACATGGGCTTTTTTTTAAAGTCAATATCTAAAAGTCATTATTATGTAATTTTTTATTTGTTTTTATAATAAAAGTAGTATGATTAGAGATTTTATTTAAAAAAAAAAAATATACCACACTAACAAAAAGTAGTACTCGATTTTTTTATTAGGAGGCAGAAAAGTTTAAGCTGTGCTTGTAAACAAAAATTTCTACCACTCTTACAGACTACTGGTAACTAAAGCATTGTGATATTTGAATATAAAAGTAAAACCTAAACTCAAGCCACATTCCAAACCTACACAGTAATGAATTAGGCTTATGCAATCTGTGATTATTCAAATTATATAAGAATTTAATTAGAATTTCATGTTATCTTTTACAATTTTTTATTTTATTGTTATTTCATTATTGACTAATATTTTTATTTTCTTTCAACCCTTTTGTTTTTGATGGAGTTTAAACATTGTCTCATTTTGTTAAAATCTAAATAGCTGTTCCATGCCTAGTATAAATCATTTCTTATTTCTTGAGTTAATGAAATGTAAAATATGAAAGATTAATATTTGTATATTTTGAATGAATTTTAAATGAGGTATTTGTAAAAAAAAACAACAAATTCAAATTGTGGAGGTTAGTTTTAGTTTTCTTTTGAATTGATATTTTTCTTTTTGTTATGTTACACTTGTATGTTATGAAAAATACTGAAATAAATGACATTCTTTACAAACTTTTCACTGTTTTTTTAATGAAGGCACACAATTGATAGACAATACATTACTTCTATTTAGAACAATAAAATTGCCTTGTTTGATATGTCATTTAATGGTAGTCTCCTGAATAGTTTTAATGAGTTCCCCTATGAATTTTTATTAAAAATCTACAATTTTTCAGAGTCCACTTCAATGATTGCATAGTATTTGATGTGGAAATGTGTGATGGGTCGCAGCATTAAACAAGCACTAACCAATTGCCTTAGTAACACATCATCTTTAAATCATCAGCCCGAGAACTGCTAAGTTATTATTTATATGTTGACTGGCCTTGCTACAAATTTTACTAGGCAAACCATTTCAGAAAATTGATAGGGTTATATACTTAAAATCATAACATTAAAAAATGTAACTTAAAAAAAAGGCCAGTTAACAAAGAAAAATAAAATTTAAAAAAAATACTTGAAAAAAAAAAAAAAGAATTTTGAAGCTTATATTGAGTGAAATATCAATTATTTTGAATCAATCATGTTATTAATTCATGGTAGATATAGACTAACAGTAATAATCTTGTTCAATTGGAAATAATTAAATTATTTTTGTTTTAATGCAAATTTCATGCTAATAGAATGCTCAGTGTGGTATGGTCCAATCACTTTTGTGACTTGTATTTTAGTTTTAAAATTTTAGCAAATGACTTAATTCTCTACACAAAGCGTATCTTCCCTAAGCTTAGAGGGTCTCTATTTAAAATGAAATTAATTAATTATGACTAATTGATTAACTGTTTATTTTTTATTTGACTCGTGTTGTCATCAACAATGTGATTAGCAAAGTTTCAACTTAATCCAGTAAGTGGGATAAAAACCGTGCATAAAATAATGAGCTTTGTAAAATAAAAAAATGTCAGGAAGTTGTTGATAGCTTTGTTTCAAAGGAAGTTCAAATAAAAGACCACTTGGGTCAAATTGTGATCTGAAAAGTTTTCTAGTGTTTTGTCAAATCATTACTACAATTAAAGAATAAAATCAATACAGGTTTCAGTGAATGACTTTATTGATATTACTGGCATAAAAAAAAATGTATTTACATTTTAAAATATATACACAAGATGACTAAAATATTACATGTAGTACATGTACTGATTACTGTAGTACATCACAGAAAGAAAGACATAACTACTTGTTCATGTTTTCATTTAAAATTTCCGCTTCTTTTTAATGTAATATATAATTATACACTTAAAAGCTATTACAAATATTATGACTTACAAAAACATACGTTAACAGCCGAGATGAAAGAAAGGTCTGAACACTACAACCTGATAAAAAATATTTGCCAAGTACGGTAAAAAGTTCTCAGAATAAAAATTTAGCTTTGTTTGAACAAGCACAATGGTTATGAATTGTTGAAAAAGAAATGCTGGAAAATTATTGCAGACTTCTTGAATATTGAGTATACAAGACAGATTATTAAATACGTAAACAAGACTGAATGAATTTTATTTGGAAGACAGAAAAAAACTTTTAAGGAAGCAGCAGAGAAAATACTGACCTACAAAAATATTAGATTTTATATAAACCTTTCAACCTTATTCTAAAAGAAATTTAAAAATTTTATCATGTCAAGGTTTAAAAAAAAGGCTGCATGATCATTTAAATTTAAGTTCTATTGAGAAAAAGTTGTGCACACAATGTGAACTCAAAAATGTGAGAAAATACATAACGTAAGTTGATTTTAAAAAAGAAAAATCAAATTTACTTTGACCCTCAAGCTTACAAAGTGGTGCTCAAAGTGACAGCTTTTTGGCTTTCAGAAAAAAAAATGTAAGACAAATTAAAGTAATGCAATATTTCTTGTGACAGACTTATCTAGTAGAGCAAGAAGTGAAGAGAGTTCTGCGACCATCAAAGTGAATTACAAGATTCAGCAATTACTGACATTTGTTGGAAGATATTTATTAGGTTTTAAACAAAGCCGAACTAAATTTAAATTATAAATGAAATAAAAAGTGATCAATAAATTCATGTATCTTATCTAAAAACTAAAACACAGTTCTTATTTACAGTCAAAAGTCATGACGTGAAAGAACAATGCATAAGTTGAAGAAAACATTTTCTCTGCTTCATTGAACAAAATACTGGCCTTATTCTTTCTTTGATAACTTTTTTTGGGGTAGTTAAGATTTTTAACATTGCATCAGAGAACAGTGAAGATCCACCATTTATCATGATGTGCTGTTTTGGCAACATATCAAAATAGTATCATTTCTCTCTTCTAAACAATCTTCGCTCCAAGTTTCACCAGTACTACAAGTTTGCTTCCTTTCCAGATGCAGGCTTAAGTCTTTTTAATACATGTATTTATGAATGCATGACCAAATAAAAAAAAAGTAATAGTCATTACAAAATAATTGTTTGCTATGACTGACAAAGCTTTCATTGAAAATTTATACAACCTAAAAAAAATAAATTTTTCCATTAAATTAAAACATGTAAACCAAACAAAAAAAATCAGCTGTCAGTATAAAGATAGAATAAGGTTGAAGTCTTGAATAACTTTATTAGTAACAGATGTTGGATTACATTTATCTAAGTACAGTACTCATTAAAATGTTTGATGTTAATATCAATGTTTTAGCTTTCTAATGAGGCACAGAAGCACATAGGTTTCTTTACAGGTTTGTGTGGCCAGCACAGACACAATTATTTTGTTTATCATTTCCCATACAATGTTAGACCATATTCATGAATTTGTATCTTATAACCCAGGGATTCAATTCAAAAACTAAATAGCTTAAAACATTTAACCAAAAATTACTGCCAAACTGGCCAAAAAAAAAATAAATTATTCCAATATTGGCAAGGATGGAAGCAGGTTTTCGACACACAACAATTGAAAGCAATGGGGAGTTAATTATATGCTTCTTTAAGGAATGAAACACTTTTCCATTTAACAAACAAAAAAAAAAAAAGCTCCACTAGTCTAGAAACATAAACCTAAAAATACTTAGTGATATAAATAACATATTCTAATAACCATGAAGAAGAAATGATGAGAATCCTTATTAAACAAGATCGTGGCTTAATCCAATTCCTGAAACAGTGTTAACATGGCATGACACACCATTTTGAGGTTACTCTAAGAGTGGTCTAAAGTTTTACCCTAATTAATTTTAAAATAATAAATAAATAAATACATTTGAAAAGAAAACAGTAGGATGGAGAATATAATAAATAATATGAAGTTTAAATTGTAATTTATGGTCATTTTATGATTAAATGAAAAATAAAAAAAGTTTTCTGACCATTGTCATTGACCTGCATAAAAAATAAATTATACATTATAAATATTATACACAGATATATTCATACATGAGTATTAAGACAAGAGAAGTCATTCTTGATGGACACAAAGAATTAAATTTTGAAAATATTAATTAAAAGAATACAAGAATTAAATTCTTAAAGAACATTATTTTTTCTAATAATCAAAAGAAATCAAAATAATGAATTACGTAACAAAAAAAAAAGACATTTATATTTTGGAAAAATTTTGATTTTGTTACATTGACAAATACTTTGTCCTATATATAAAAACAAAAATTTCATGGCTGGTAAAAAAATTTTTAATGGGAAAAAGATGAAAATCAAATACAAGATGACTGATGCCACTGTTTAATTTTTTTATCGAGTTCGAACTTATTTTCTGCATGCTAGTTTTCCTCATAGAAACTACACTACGACTACAGAGTGTCAGATAGTCCTAACTGATGCACAAATACTTTACACTGTACCAACTATAGAGCAACTTTATTATACTACAACTACTCAACTGTCACATAGTCCTAACTGATGCACAAAGATTTTACATTAACTGTGCCAACTATATAGAAACTTAAAAAAAAAAATGCTGTCTTTTAGAGTGACTAAATTTGTAAATAAGCATTTTCATTTATTGTGTAAATGTTATAATTTTGTTCAGTCTTTAAACAACGTCATAAAAAGACAAATAAACTTTAAAATTATTTAGTCTTAAGGTAATATAATTAAGTCAGCCATGTTGTGTTGAAAATGTCTGATTATTCAACCAAGACTAAATTATCTGCTTTTAAACATATGAGCTATTTAGTATAATATTAGTATAATCTAGTTCATTATGAGAAACATTTTGAATATTGTAAATAAAAAGAAAACAAAAACAAATCTGCTTGTTAAATTTGAAATAAGTCTGAAGCTTATGCCACCCAACGTAAGATACAAATAATACTTTTTACTGCTATGACTGTTACCCATTTAGTTGATGAATGTACAGGTGAGAACAGGTGTGTACAAATCATTGTTTCAATGAAAATCTTTCTTTTAACCTGGGTCTTATTCTCAATAAGAGTTAGCAGGGGGAAAATGTTTGAACAAGTCTGAATGGTGCAGTGCAGTGCATTAGCTTCTAGGGGCGTGATGCCAGCAAAAGAGAGCATAAAAGCTATGAAAAACTTAGTTTATATTTGTTAAAATTAACAATTTTTTGTATATTCTTCTAGGGATGTGTCAAATTCAAAACAGTTTGAATTGTAAATATATATATATATATACATATATATCACATTCTAATATTAACACCAATTATTGCAATGTACATGCATCAGAAATGGCATTTTAAAATTTTTATGCAGATTGAAAAACTTATGGGGACATACAGTTAATTTTAAAACATAAACCCAATCACCAATAGAGCTTGTGATATGATATGATTGATATATAAATGTATATGTAGATTTGAAAAAAACATTACAGCAATTTTATATTATCTTATAAAATACATACGTTACTTCAAAAAAGAAGATGATAACCTCCTACGTGTGTCCCTAGGTCAATCTAGTCATGTATGTTAACCAAATTCTGCCTAGTCATTGGTCCTCCTGGCTGGCTCAGGCAACCCATTTCATGCTCTAATAGTACTAGGAAAGAAGGAGCAATTGCACAAATTTGTCCTAGCAAATGGAATGAGTTGTAATCATTGTATCAGTCAAGTATCAGGCTCCTTAAATATTTATTTAAATGTCTAATTTTGTGAAGAAAAAAAAAAGGTAAATAAGAAGTGGACTAAAAACCTATTTAATATGGGATGTGATATAAAGGTGCTGCAAAATTAACAAAGAGTAAGAATGTTGTGATTTAAAGGCTGATTTACAGAACTAGAAACATCTAGATGGTGGAGTCAATTTCTTGCATGATAAAATAATAGTTTAGAGAACTGTTTGAACCAACAAGTTTTATCTTAAAGTTGAACAATTTAGTTCAGCTCTAAAAAAAAGTATACATGCTTTTGGATTGCATAAGTATTTTTTTTCCCCTTAAGATAATGTGTTGGTTAACACTCAGTACTTGTTTGACCGAATTTCATAGTCAAAGGTTTCTTATTCTCCCAACAAGCCCTTGACCATTCTTCAGAAATCCATCTTTATAGACGACTGGCCATTTTCTTTGAATGCTCATAAGTTATTGTAAAAAAGTCTTAATCTTTTCTTTTTCTACACTCCAAAGTAAAAGTAAACATTAGTCATTGGTCACATACTTAAACTCAACCACTCACACATATATACTGTAACAATTAACATTTGCACCCTGACGACTTGGTCTCCTCTTCATTTGTCAAACGAACGCCTTGATTAAAATTTCCTGGAGACTTCGTCAAAAGCTTGTGTGCTAGAGTTAATAAGAAGTCAAAACCAAATTAATCTGAAATGCCAATTTTATAAAGTAGCTTCTATTTAAATAGTAAATAGTTGGTTTAGTGTCTTTAAATGTGAACATTGAGAAAGAATTTAGTATGGTGATGTAGACCCAACTCTAACAAATATTGTCACATCTGATGGAGATGAATCCATTGTCTAGAGAGAATTGATTTTTTCTATTACTTTTGGTGGAATATTTCCTTTGGGTCTGAGATGCATGTGTTGTGGTCTCGTTGTAAGTCTTTTCCAGCTTTTGGAGGTCAGTTACTGCAAGGATGTTCTTATGTCTTCCAGTGAGAGTAAGCTGACTCCTCAGCCAGTCTTTAAATATTTCCCAAAATATCTGTTTCTTTTTATATCCTATTTTAACTCACTAAAATAGATTTCCTTTCGGCATTTAGGTGTCCCACCCAGAACAGCTGTAACATGAATTGCCCTTATACTATCCACATTAGCATTCACCAGAATATCCTTATTCATTGTTTAGTCTTGCCTTCTAATATCTAATGTAGATAAAGGAGTTGCCAACTTTATTACAAGTGTTCTAATAGTTTAATATTTCTGTTTAGCTGACATGTATCTGAGAACTACATAATTTTCTGATAAACATATTTGTTAGTTGGAAGACAAAGAGGCTTATATTCCATTAAACTCTTATTAAAGGTAGTCTTTAGTGCAGCTAAATTTAGCCAGGTATTCAAGGGCAATATTATATGCTAAAGGTATCACAATAATACTTTGACAAGAAAATAATTACATGTAAAAATAATTGACAAAAGTGAGCTAAAACAATAAGGCTTTCAACTCTTCATAAAGAAAATGACCACTGATAGTGAGAAAATACTTGTTCAAGTAAACTGTCCCCACCGCAGGCAGTATCGCAGTACCTCATTTAGAATTAAATAGAAATGTGTATGTCCTCATCCAAAGAGCAGAAGACCATTTGATCAATACTGTTATGGCACAATAAGGAATTAGTTATTTGTTTCGTAAATATGGGATGTTTTGACTTAGAGACTATGACGCGACTAGTAAAAACAAGAATAGGACTTTAGGAATAATAGCGAAACGTAAACAGGTTTAGCTTGACAACATGCGATGGTAACTTTTGGTTATTATTAAACTTCTTGCTTGACATTCGCTATCAGAATCGACTAACTTATCTTGTTGGCCTTTTGCCTTTGGTATTGGATTTTGTTATTTGAGTTTTACCTCCATTTGATTTAGCTGCATAAAACACAGCCAGGAAGCGCCTAACAATACTCAACAAACAAAACAAAAGTTAATGGCCGCTTACCAATCATTAAAAACATTTCATTGATAGCCAGACCTGTTCTGGCAGAAGCTTCAGCAAAAATCAGTCCATTTTCTTCTGCAAATGCCCTGGCTTCCTGAAATGTATGATATAAAATAACACTGATTTGCTTAAGTTAAAAAATATAAATTTTTATGGCCTACTCATATCAACAAACAGTGGCATGTAGAAGTCTCTAGATGTCTGCAGCCAACTTTTTAATCTAATACAATTACAGTAACAACAAATGAAAAAAACAAATAAAAGGACAAATATTTAGTATACTGGAGGCTGAAGATTTTTATTTTTTGTTCTTTTATAGCATTTTACTTTGATCTCTATTTAGTATAACATAAAATCCCTAAAATATTCCAAAGATGAAAAAATTTAAGGCAAAAAAAATATTAAAAAAATAATTATTTTACTTCTGTGGCAACAGCTCTGTGTTCCGCAGCAAGATCTGCTTTGTTGCCAGCTAAAACAATAATGATATTGCCTGTTGCTTGTTGTCGCAATTCTTTCACCCATGTGACAGCCCGATTAAATGTGTTCTGTAAAAAGCAAAAACAAAAAACTCTTTAATTACAAAAAGTTAATGACCACAACAATAATAAGTCTCATTTTTTTTTAAAGCCAAAGGACCTTTCAGGAATTTCAGTTATCTAGAAAGATTTATACTAGATTACATTTTAATTCCTAATAATAATTTTAAAGCTAAGATTATGTTTATTATCTAATCAGGCGTAGAGCTAAGAATTATCTATATTCTAGAGAACATTTCTGATAAATGGAATATAACTTAATGTGGCATAAACATGAAACAAAGAAATAAGGGTTTTTTAAAGAAATAGTCAAAGAAAAAATGTGCCTTAACCAGGGCAAGAACCCTGATACATGAAGCACCACAAAACTGCAAGATTGACATAGCAAGAAGCTCTTGGCAGACCATGTAACAGCATGACCCCTCGATGATCAATGCAAGGCCAGGTAATTCTACCAATTTAAAAGATTTGTTTTGGAAGCTGGCTAGTTGTTCTATACATTCACTACTGGCCAGAGGTAACAAGTTTGTGCCTTAGTTGGGTGGCTGATCTTCATATTGATTTCTTTTATTGTTTCTCTAACAGACAATTTGTTTGACAGTTTGTTATTTAAATGTATGCTCATCTAATGTTGCTAGCCAGTGTTTGTGTTACTTTTATAGTCTGGAAAACAAACTTGTAATGATCTCCCAGTTTAGATTGGACAAGACATAAGGTTAAAGCCAAGGACTTAAATTTTCTTTGTATGTGGATGTTGGAGGCTGTCTGTGTTTCCAAAACTTACTTTGTATGTGGATGTTGGAGGCTATCTGTGTTTCCAAAACTTACTTTGTATGTGGATGTTAGAGGCTGTCTGTGTTTCCAAAACTTACTTTGTATGTGGATGTAGGAGGCTGTCTGTGTTTCCAAAACTTATTTTGTATGTAGATGTTGGAGGCTGTCTGTGTTTCCTAATTTGGTGAAAATATAGTAGTGTGCATTTATATTTGCCACACTTCAGTGCGTAAACCAGAGAGAAAGAGTGGGCTAATCACAAGTGTGTATTTTGTCACACTTGACAAAACACAATATTGACAGACCAGTATTACTCAATATTATGAGGTCACATTGAGATGTGGGATTAAAGTATGCATTTTTGCTAGACTCAATAGACTTACAAAACCTAGATATAAGGTAAAAAAATAATTGTACTATGGGAAGGTGAAAGTAAATTCTAACAGTGTCACTTACTATCCAAAAAATTCTATATACACTACTATATAAATGTGAAACTAGCTATGGCAAGGGGTCAGTCACTCACTAGTCATCAGTCATTGTTCCATGTCTACTATTTAATGTGCTTCTTCAATATTGGATTACATGATCTTTACTGTGTTTTTATTTCAATTACTCTATTTAAGATTTATACTTAGAATTATTTATTTTGTTAATATGAGTTTGAAGGCATTAAACTCAAGAAAAATACAGTTCATGGCATTGTTTCTTTAGTGTATCCTGAAAGTGTGTTGTATATATTTATTGGTACCCCCAGAGTCAGAGTATGTCATATGATTGTGGAGACAATACACTGTATCTAGAACAGGCTTAATATTAAGAGCTGAAATTACTTACTGCATTATTGATATCATAGACAACGACTGCAGCCTGGGCTCCTCTGTAGTACATTGGTGCTAAACTGTGATATCTTTCTTGGCCAGCTGTATCCCAAATATCTAGCTTGAGACTTTGCCCTTGGGTTTGTATTGTCTGTGTTAGGAAGGCAGCTAAGAGATGTATAGATTCTAGTTACTAAAGTATTTATAAAAATCTGTTGTAAATATATGTATTTATTCTTTTAGTAACCAGTAGCACTTCCCTAATGAAACCCAGCACTTTCCAAGGATCTACTCTGTCAAAAAGTGTTTTGAGGTCATTGGATTTAAAAATATTTTATTAGATAGTTGGCTGTCTAGACAATCAAGGAAATGCACTACTTGACAACATTGAACACTCCTACATTTATAAATTTTCAAAAGGCTTTTATTTCATCCAAGTAAAATTTTAAAATTTCAATAATGAAATAGTGGTTTTTTTTAATGATTAAATGGAGCATAAGCTTAACTTTTTTAACAGACAGACAGAGTGAGTTGATATAACCTTTGTAAAGCTGAGAGTCTTCATTAGGTTTCACAATGTTTAGTGCGTTTTGATGCATAGCCGTTATAATAAGATGGATAAATGTTACTTTCTCATAAAATATTTATAATTACTATAAAGTGACAAAATGTCTTTTACCTCCTACAGTTGCTTCACTGTGTTCAGGAAACTGGCCTCTGACAAATCTCAAGGCTATACTAGATTTCCCCACACCTTGGTCACCAAGGAGCACAAGCTTAGCCTGATGCCCCCTCTGGCCACCTACAGGAGCAGTGCGAGGGCCCGTATTGCGTCGGGCAGAACTCATGTTTCATACAAGGAAATATCCCAGAGTAAGTTTGTGTTAAGGCACTGGCTCTATAAAGTGTTGATTCAATCCTTTCATCAAACCTGGAAAACAATAAGTATACTATTGTTAAATATACAACAAATAATTAGGTGTAAAAGTTAAATGTTGTTAAGGCTTCCGCTTGGTGTTAATTCTATGAACTATAACTAGTGTAGATCTACGTCTGACTGGAAGTAATGCTGAACTACAACTACTTCAGTAACACTGACGAAAGGCCGAACAATCAAAATATGTAGTCGACACTGATGTTGTTCTACAAATATATTTAATAATCAAGAAGGGAATCGTCCGATGTCAGCTATGTCTGTAAATCCGTATATCTATTCTACTGCTCTCCACGAAGCGTCTTCTTTTAGCATGACTTAGAGCGTTCTTGTTTTTTAAAGATCTGTCACGTCATTTGTCGCTAAGTAAAACTTTCCCCTTATTCCCGAAACAAATAACTAATTCCTAATCATGTCATAACAATGTAAATTGAGTTATAAAAGGGTCATGCTTTTTTATAAAGAAAAGTAAAATAAATAAAAGCTAATATTTTACGTTGTTTGGAAGTTATGTAGAAAAATAAGAAGGATTGTGGAATTACAGTTTGACGAAAAAACAAACTAACAAATTTTTTATTTTTAATTAATATGTGAAAAAAAAAAAACCCACTAAAACTCAGAGCCATAAGAGAACAAAGACATATATAATAATCAAACAAGATAGCATTCATAAAAAAATTATTGCCAGTTAGAAACATATAACAAAATATAAAGTCATGCTAATGAAAACAGATGCAAATAAATCACAAAATAAAGTAGAAAAAGAAAAAAAATACAAGATAGAAAAAGAAAAAAAATACAAGATAGAAACAAGGTTAAAAAATCAGGCAAATCAAGTGGCTAAAGAATAGAACAAAACATAATTAGCAGACACAAGATAAAGAGAGAATGAAAGACACTTTTAACAAATAAGAATAATATTGGAAGATGTTTAGCTGAAAAAAATTGTTCTGATATAGCTAGCATTTTAACAATAATTTTTAACTTACATTTACTCATTAGCTTAGTCAAATCTAAAGGCCAGGTGACACCATTGTTAGTAACAGAAGTAAACATGTTACTGATACACACACCAACAGTATGGCTACAGCCTATTTAGGCAAACAAGATATTTGTCAGTATCAGCTGTGTATCAAGGGTAGTAACTCAGAGCAAACTTTTAAAGAGAGCCTGCTCCACTATGGAATTGTTGTTTGTTGATAAGTAGGCCATACATCTTTGAACACTTGATAAGTTCATATGTATCCTGCTTTAAAGGGGTCATCCATACACATTCTCAGTCATTGTAACATCTCACAACCATACAAGTAATTGCACTGAATGACTCATTTAGATCTTATATTTTTTAAACCAATTACTGCAACAGTTCTTAAGTAGCTCACACATGTATATAATATGATAGTGAGTTTCGGTTCAGATCCTGATCAAAGCCAAACAAAACCAATTAAATGTGTACCATGACTCAATTCACAGAAAGATAGCACTTGCTTATGTCTTCTATAAACAGAGCTGCATGTATTCACTCAGAGGAAGATAAAAGTGCACATTTAACTAACAGTTTGTTTCCAAGTTTTATTTTATTTTATCGTTCCATTTATTAAAACTGCAGCATTACAAGAACAAAAAGAGTGTAAAAGAACTAGCCCCAATAAATATGCACAGTAGACTATAACATGGAATCTGATGTAGAAATAACATTTATATGATTTTTTTTTACAGAGGAAAAATAGTTTTTATCCCAGAAAAGTTAATAATGTTTTATTGAATATTTGAACATCCAGATGATGTTCAAGACATTTGTTGCTAGGTCATGTGTTAAGGTGAGTGCTAGGAAGTACAATAATTTTAGTACAATACATGATTTTGTATTATAAATATTGGAAGCATTTTGATCATTTATTGCTGAATTTCTATGAACTTGATTCTACTCTGGGAGTCAAGTTGTATGTTGCATTTTATAGAAGGACATTAAATCTCTGGAATTTATTATTACTACTGAATTACACTCAAAATAAAATATTCAATAACCTGACAATTTTAAAAGGAATGTAAAAGCAATGAAAAATGTTGTTTTTTTCTCAGTTATTATATATTGAAGCAGGCCGTTTTGGCGCGAGCCATTTTGGCGACGGGACGTTTTGGCGCGAAATACATTATGTACGTTTATTGTATTATTTCTTTTAAAAGAATTATTCATATGTATGTTTTGCATGCGTGTTTGTGTTAAGACATATTTTTCACGTACTAAATGTAAATGTGTGTTTGTGTTTCACATCATTTTCTTTAATAAACATTTTGGCTTGTGTATGTGTGTTTTTTAAGACGCGCACTTTTATTTCAAAAAAGTTTTTTAAGATATTACTTTAAAATTAAAAACAAAAATTTAAAAAAATGAAACGATGATAGACTAAAAATTGATGCAATTATTTGCTTACATTAACATTGGTTTATTTAATGACTGTATGGTATCTCCAGCTATACATACCAAACATACCTGAGGAAAATAGGTTGCCCTCCCAAACTACTGCAGTTCATTGAGTGTTTTCACGAGGCAACTAAATGCACTGTCAAATTCAATGGAGCCCAATCAGCACCTTTTGAGGTTTGCAGTGGTGTCAAGCAGGGATGTGTGCTCGCACCTACTCTGTTTGACATATTCTTCTCCTGTCTACTGCATTATGCGTACAACGACATAAACGAAGGTGTGTTTCTCCATACAAGATCCTCTGGAAAACTATTTAATGTATCAAGGCTGCGGGCAAAAACCAAGGTTAGGAAGCTACTCGTCAGGGAACTCCTGTATGCTGATGATGCAGCCATTGTGACTGATTCTGATATTCAGCTACAGTGCCTGGTTGACAAATTATCTGCTGCTTGCCAGAAGTTCGGCTTAAACATCAGTCAAAGCAAGACTAAGATACTTGTCCAAAACACAAACACTGCACCTCAAGTAAGCATTAATGGCCAACCACTAGAAATTGTTCATCACTTTTGTTATCTTGGCTCCATCATATCCAACGACACTCTACTGGATAAAGACATAAACAACAGGATAGCCAAGGCAATGGCCACCATGTCACGGCTGCAGAAAAGAGTCTGGGACAACATATTGCTGACTAACAGTACTAAAGCCCTAGTCTACCGGACCTGTGTGTTGAGCACCTTGCTGTACGGAAGTGAAACATGGTCAACCTACTCATGGCAGGAAAAAAAGCTGAATGTTTTCCACCTCCGATGCCTAAGGCGGATCTTTAAAATAAGGTGGCAAGATAAGATAACCAACGAGGAAGTGCTACAAAGAGCAGGGTGCCAGGACATCCACTCTGTTATCTGCAGCAGACGCCTTGGCTGGCTTGGCCACGTTCGTAGAATGCCAGAAAGTCGACTTCCACAGGACTTCCTGTATGGCGATCTAATAGAAGGCAGGAGAGCCGCTGGTCGCCCACTTTTACGTTATACGGATGTATGCAAACGCGACATGAAGCTCTTCAAAATCGACACTGGCAACCGGGAAGAGGTGGCCCTGGACAGATCCTCATGGAGAGAGAGCATAAAGGAAGGGTCAAAGATTGCAGATGCCATACACAACAGAAGCAGAAAGAAGGGTGAAAATGCAACGGCGCCTGGTGATTATATATGCCCAACCTGCGATCGCAGCTGTGTATCAAGGATTGGCCTCTTTAGTCACACAAGAAGTTGCAAAGGGAAAAGATCGTCTCTCGAGACGTAAAATGCCACAGACAGACATACCAAACACTTGCTAAGAAAAACAATTTGCTGAACGCTGTTAGAATTCATACTATACATACAATATAATGGTAAAGTGAAATAAACATTGTTATAAAAGCTACGTGCTTATTAAATTATCATCAAATGATATCTCGCGCCAAAACGGCAGCGCCAAAACATCACGTACCGATTATATATATATATATATATTAGGGGTGCACCAGATATAACCTTTTGTAATCTGTCTGGAGCCGGATATGGCGGGATAGTAAAATTTGATATTTTGCCGGAGCCAGACACCTACATGACTTTTGAACAGCTTGTGGTACTGAACATTTTGCAAATCTTCAAATAACAAACTAATTATATTCATATTATTTTATTTTTATTACTTTTATTTACCTTATTGTTTTAAACTCTTTAATACTGATTGATAAATTAAAGTTTAACATCATTTATTAAAAGATAGGTCTATCACAAACTAATCTGTGCAACATATGAGATGGTGTGTGTGTGTATGTACGAGGCCACCAACTGTAAAGGCATATAATATGTGGGACGGCCAATGTGGAATATATATATATATATATATAAACTTATATTTAACTAATGTAAATTTCTAAAAGGTAAAGTGCAATCTGGGTTGTATACATAGTAGGAATATGTATACATGTGTTCACATATTTCACACCATCAACTGTTCACCAGGCTTGTTTTTAAAATGCCATCACAAACCGTTTCTGGTCCTGACCTCTAGGGCTTGATACTGACAGTGGCTATTAGTTTGATTGTGCAAGAAAATACGTAAGTAATCTTACTAATTATTGATTTTATTGTTGATAAAAAATTATATTCAATCATAGGCCTAAAGCCATAATAGATTAGCTAGGTATAGACATAACAAACCACACACAACAAAAAAAATTATGAAAACTTCTCAGAATTTTTTTTTTTAGTTTAGTTTAACCATTTTTAAAAATTGGTGATTATCTTTTAGTCCAACTACGTCTTTTAATTTTTTACATTTAGTTTAGTTCCCATCACTAATGAAATATAGTTATTGTAATGTAGCATTTAAATTAAAGCAGCTGTCGCACTAAGTTTATTTTTAGTTTCTGCAACCATCTCCAAAACAAGGTCTAGGTGTTAATTGTTGATGGGTTCTAGCAACAAGCATGCTTTCTAGGAACAGAAGTGATTCCATGACCACAAAAGGAGTGGGGATTTAACTGGCGAAAGGTTTTTGGTTGATTAAAAGAAGGTTTTGGAATGGACGGGGAAAGTCAGTTGTAGAGAGATATGAGGGTGAATGAAGATAAATTTATTAACTAGCTTTTAAAATTGGACAGTGATGTTACTATAAATAATAACATCCTCTGTGTTTCATGCATTAATGTAGTCTAGCATTTTATTGTTAGTCAGTAACTTAGAATACTGCAATCATAATCTTAAATCTAGTTTATTAGTCTTAAATCTAGATCTAAATCTATTCTAACATTTACTAAGAAAATTAAATCTAGAATCCAGATTATTCTAGATAATAATAATAATAATAATAACTTTATTATAGACTCGAGATCTAGACTCTCCATTTTGTCATCTATGAGTATGAATTAATTTGATATAATATAAAGTAACTTTATCATATGATATATACGATATATATAATATAGAATCAATGACTCAATTGACTTAATGACAATGACTTGGTTACAATTTTCTGCCAGATAATAATAAAATTTCAATAATTACCAGTAATATTAGCAAAGTGTAATTAAATTAGATTTTATTAGATCTAGACTGCATTTATAGTATAGTAATATAATATCTTATTTCTTAGTATCTATATTAAGAAAAATACCAGATACTGAAGTCCTTCAAAGAGCGGGTCTGCAAAGCATCCACACAATCCTGTAGTCTCGGCTGTGATGGGCAAAACATGTCTGCAGAATGGAAGACTGCCGCATCCCTAAAAGTCTCTTTATGGCCAACTAAGCGAAGGAAAGTGCTAGCAAGGCGGTCAAAGAAAACGCTTCAGGGACACCCTCAAAGCTTCTCTGAAGGCATTCAGCATAGACCCAGCCATCTGGGAGACAGAGGCACATGACAGAGCATCATGGCGTCGCGCTGTGAAAACTGGCGCACAGGTTGCTGAGGAAAAGAGAACAAAACTGGCAGAAGGAAAAATGCCAGAGAAGAAAAGCAAGGCCAATGACACTAGCTCCAGCTGAAATAACCTGCCCAGTGTGCAGCCAAACATTCCGGTCTCACCAGCCACATGAGGAGGCACAAAACCCCAGTGCAAAGTGCTCAGCCCCCTGGATGACAAAGTGGCCATTATTGAACCACGATGGACGAACTACAAAAAATATATATTTTAGTAGACTTAGGTCCTCCCGAGACGTTTGGCGCATCGGGCAGCAAGCAGTCTCCATAAAGATTTGTCGTTGGCAATGTCTGAAGCCTCCTCCCACCTAGTGCCCACTCTTTTGAGGTCCTCCATGAAGGTGTGGCACCAAGTAATACGAGGACGTCCCTGTTTGCACTTTCCTCGAATTGGTTTCCATGTCATCGCAACTCTTGGTATACATATTTTATTTTGTTGTAGAACATGTCCCGCAAACCTCATGCGACGCTCTGTCACAACCTTACTAAGTGTTCAACTCCTAGTTCGGCATATGATTTCCTTGTTTGAGACCCGATCTGTGTAACTGACTCCCAAAAACCATCATAGCCATTTCTGATGAGTCATATTTAGGCTTTTCTCAATTTTGACAGATGACTTCTGTCTCACATGCATGTTGTAGTTGGGATGACAATTGTCAAGAATAATGGTGTTGAGAAGGTGTATTTTTGTCTCAGCCCAATCATCAAATGATTAATCATTGATTCAATGGCTTCTAATCTAAGCCTTAGCCTTAGCTTGTCCAAATAGGCTGCAGCCTATATTTTATCATATACTTGATATACTTCATATAGTTATAGAATCTTCAGATCTAGATTTAGAATGACTAGATTCTTAGTAGCTCTACAATTCTATAAAATAATAGAGTCTAAATATTAAATTTTAAAATAATAAATTTTATTATTTTTAGCTCACCTTAACTTGCCTTAAGTGTAAGTCAAGTGCCTTAGACTTAGTCTTAGCCTTATAAAATTATTTAACTTAATTTTTATCGTTCGACCTACTCAGTCAGGCTACTGAAACTACTCTCAAAATGGAAATAGTCTATTTAATTTTTTTGATTTGATATTTAAAATCCTGATCTATTATATAGATCTATTTAATGCTTCTATGCACAGGTTTCTTTTTTTTAGATCTTGGCCATTAGCATGTTTACCTATTAATAAAATAGTGTTAGGGGGTTGTTCATCCCCTTGTTTATTTTTCTCATGGACTTCCGTTTGTGTTTCATAACTACTTCCTAGTTCAAAGTAATACTGTGAGCACAGACCTATATACTGTGTACAATGTGTGACTGGAGAGTGTGGACCAAAAAATAATAATGCTTGTCTTTGAGCTGTGACCTACATATTTTGCCAATCTCAACGCAGGCATAACCAAAATGAAACACTTAAAATAAATAAAAAAAAAACACTTTAAAAACAAACAAACAAACTTATATTAAGTGTAATTGTATCAATATGTTTGAACCAATCATGTAATAAATTTTAATATATAAAAATATCATTCATAAATTTGTACGATTGGAAGCTTTTTTTTTTTCTTTACACTAATTTTCATGCTTTTGCCACACTCGGTGCTCTATGGCCCAATGATGAAATTAATCACGTGTGGACCAATTAAGGGGGTAGGCCTATATGTGAGAATATTTCTGTGCTGTATTTTTAAAAGCATTTTTTTTTTAAAGTTGCTCGAGTTTGAATTCGAAATTTTTGGCTCAAGCCACTATGATCATGGAAGAGCCAATGATTCCTATTGATGGACCTATCTGTGGTCGTCTTCCTATTGCCACTATACTTATCATCCTGATCGCCGAACATTACATCTGCAGCGTGTAGGCATCAATGCCTTTCATTGTTTTTAGCTTCACATTTGTATTTACCTACGTTTACCAAGATACATCCCTCCCTTTTTATAACTGGTCCAGACAAGTGCTAGCATCATAGCGCATTGAGAAAGCTAAAAGGTAAACAAAAACAATTGGTAGCAATATTTCTAATCGCACAGATTTATATATCTTTTACAAATTAATTAACATGACTGATCCAAACTCATTGGTACAATACACTTCGTATAAGCTTTGTTTTTTTTTTAAAGCATTTTTTTTTGTCATAGAAGCTAATTGGGAAACTAATATAAAAAATTCAACAAAATAACTGAACTGATAAAAGAGACCATGCATCGACATTTAGCATAAATATATATTTTACAAATGTATTGATATGATAGGTTTGTATTTAGGTAAGCATGACATCTAAGCATTGGTAATATTAAATAAACAGTAGCGTGTCAGCAGTCTCCGTCAGGTGTTGTCCAGAATGTTGGATTTGTTCTTTCTCAGACATTCCTCTCTTTTGGAGAAAGTTTCGCTGTAAATTAAAGAAAATATAAAAATAAATATTTAATTATTAATTATGAGATTTTATTACTTCTGCAAAATTGGATAACCAATCATTTCTTTTTCTTCATTTAAATTAGGCCTATAGACTACACATAGAGGTTAAGCTCTGAGAAATTCGAATACCACCGGGAGGCTGGCTGCTCGTGCGGCATGCGCACTGGACTGTCGTTCAGACTTGTCGATGGTCGCGGATTCATACCATGCCCGGTGCCATCCCCCGTCGTCCTGCGGGAGGTTTAGCCTAGGAAGTAAATTATCTTCAACTCTGAAGGAACATCAGAAACATGTAAAACATTTATAAACAAACTTTCAACTTATTTGTAACGGTTATCTTTGTTTTACATGTTTCGGATGTTCCTTCAGAAGATTATTACATTCTAGCTTAAAACATCCCGCAGAAAGACGAAAGATGGCACCGGGCAAGATTCAAACTCGGGACTGCAGAGACCATTGAGACGTTAGAACCACAAAATGTTGATTGATGGCTTCTTCCTTTGGTCATAATGCATCTTAATTGATTTAAAGATATTTTCAGGAGTTTCCAAGACTTTAGTTGAGGAGACTTTTCCGGAAAAGGGAGAGAGAGGGAGGAGAAAAAGAGGGATGGGCAAGGAAGAGAGAGAGAGAGAGAGATCATAGAGAGAGAGATGGAGATAGAGAATTTAAAAACAACAACTGAGAAGGCATGATCAAGGAATGGAAGGGAATTGCACTAAAGGACATACTGAGTGCAACACATTAACGCGGCAATAAAGAGATTGTGTAGCCGCTGTAGCCTATAATTTATGGACTAATGGGAAATACATTGATTTAAATGCATGTTACAATAACAATCTAAGATACAAATATCCTAATATTACCAGCTTCCGGTTTGAGAAAGAAGGAAAGCGTGATGGAAGACAATGTACATCTAACTGTTGAATGTGAGTTTTTTTTTATTTTCTTTGTCGTATTGGGATAACATATTGGGCTTAGCAAATAAATATTAGGAAAATTAGCAAATAATATGATATGCTAAAACTATACGAAATATCACACAGATACACTTGTATACACATGTATTCAACTAACAAGAATATTGAAAAGAAAACTACCTGGAATCTGGTGACAGTGCCGACAATGACACCGGTATCTGTCCTCGACTACTGTCTAAATAGAACAGAAACAAATATTTCTTAAATTAAGCGTTTTAATTATTTAAAAAAGAAATTGTCAAGGTCACTTCAAGACTCCACGAAAAACGTAGTAGAGTCAATCGTCTGTACACATTGGGACTAATCTCAGCGAAAATGACCTACGCACTAAAGCTAAGGTACATGACAGGCTTTGAGATCAATATCATTTCACTGCTTCAGCTAGGCACTTTACTTAGACACCAGCTAAACATTTCAGCTAGACATTTCTGCTAGACACTTCAGCTAGACACTTCAGCTAGACACCAGCTAGACATACCAGCTAGACACTGTTTAAAGGTGCCAGAATCATAGAAGAGTTTATTTTGTCTTCAGCTTTCTTTGCACACGTTGTGCTGTTTGTTATATACAAAAAAAAAAAAGCTGCAGGTAATCTGAAATCATTGAAGACAGAGACTATTATAGCGAGAGTATTGGTTATATCTGAAGCAGGCAGCCAGTAGCACGGGACATCCAGCATTGAAATAAAACACGAAGAAGGAATTTGTGTAGGCTAAATGTGAAGTACCATACAAGTTACATATATGAAGACAGAGCTAGGGACCACATTTGTTGATGAAAGAAACTGGTGAATTAATATAGAACGAAATAGTTCGACAACTCCGCCAAAATTTTAATGAGAGGTGGGGGAGGGGCTTGACATCGGATGTGACCGTTGACCTTTAAGTGGCATTAAGTGCATGCTTGAAAGTAGCTCAGTAAGATCTTTTCAGATACCTATGCTCTAGTGGCTTGGCACTGGGTTGCTAGTGCGCGGATCGAATGGTCTATGTGCAGTCCCTTATTTCGTTATATATAATTTAATATGTAATGTAATATGTATTGTTTCAGTACCCAGCTTTACATTTGTATTAACACTGACCGCCCAACAAGATGTCTGCCTACTTCCTCTAGGCCCATTTATCTGACCAGTGTCATGTGAGGCAATTCTTTGATTAGCTTAAGTCATGCTTTTTACCTATCTCTCCTCTATACTCCTGAACCAAGAAACAAAGGGGCGCCTTGAATGAAAGAGATAATCCTTAGCTGGACTCAGTGACGTAGCATCTCCTTGGTAAATCCCCCCTCCCTCCTCTGTCTTTCGGTTAACGCTCATATGTCATCTTTCCTTGGTCGTTCTGTTTCTCAGGTCAAAGATTACATCTTGCTAATTGTCGAGGAAATGTCTATGTGTTCCTTGGTCGTTCTGTTTCTCAGGTCAAAGGTTACATCTTGCTAATTGTCGAGGAAATGTCTATGTGTTCCTTGGTCGTTCTGTTTCTCAGGTCAAAGGTTACATCTTGCTAATTGTCGAGGAAATGTCTGTGTTCCTTGGTCGTTCTGTTTCTTAGGTCAAAGGTTACATCTTGCTAATTGTCGAGGAAATGTCTATGTGTTCCTTGGTCATTCTGTTTCTCAGGTCAAAGGTTACATCTTGCCAATTGTTGAGGAATGTCTATGTGTTCCCTGGTCGCTCTGTTTCTCAGGTCAAAGGTTACATCTTGCTAATTGTCGAGGAAATGTCTATGTGTTCCTTGGTCGTTCTGTTTCTCAGGTCAAAGGTTACATCTTGCCAATTGTCGAGGAAATGTCTATGTGTTCCTTGGTCGCTCTGTTTCTCAGGTCAAAGGGTACATCTTGCCAATTGTCGAGGAAATGTCTATGTGTTCCCTGGTCGCTCTGTTTCTCAGGTCAAAGGGTACATCTTGCCAATTGTCGAAGAAATGTCTATGTGTTCCTTGGTCGTTCTGTTTCTCAGGTTCGCCAAGGCTCTACGGGAAAACTGATCCTTCCAGCCTTGCCATCAATTGGAGTTCATCTCAGGTTTCTCAGGTCAAAGGGTACATCTTGCTAATTGTCGAGGAAATGTCTATGCCTTTACACCTGCCTGACCTACTCCCAAACACTTTCTGCCATCTTGAAGCGCACTTCTCGCCCACATTGAAGTGATTCTGCCTTTTGGCTTCAAGATCTCGAGGAGTGAGCGATGCCTAATATTCCACAGGTCTCTGCCCCTGTGCTACACCTTGTACTAGACCTCAGTGCTACACTTCACTGCTATACCTTATACTAGACCTACAGAGCTACACCTTGGCGCTACTTAGTAGTATCCCTGGATGCCAATAAACACACGATTGTTGGTTACCAGTAGTCTAGTATTGTATCTGTGCGTATCAATTTAAGTGCAAGTGTAATTTAGTCAAAACCATCCACTAGACATCACGCGACACGCAAACACTGCACAAAACACTACGCGTGTCACAATTTCATCCATCCCAGTGGCGCTACAACCCATAGAGACCCCTGGCCTGCTTTAGCACTTCTTTCCATTCTATCCTGAGCTTTACGTCTTCATGCCCGGACTCTAAGCCCTAAGTTGTTGTAGTTCTGCCTTTCCATCATCAAGCCACAGTACTCGTGGTCTGCCTTTGGGGCGCCTGCCTTGTGCTCCTCTGTTCTCTAATATTCTTTGGAGGTGACCTACCCAGCGTAAGCTGCTCATTTTTATTTCCACTACAGTATCAATTTTCAAAACGTGGGGAGATAAAAAAAAACATAACTTACGTCTGCGTTCCACAAATGTTTTTGTTAACTCTGCTCTACATTGACTACTTTATTATAATCTCATCCCTGCTCTCTCCTACAGTATTATGAAGTTCTAAGCGGTCGATCAGCATATAAGCCAATGTCAGTCATTAACTACATACTTTTTAGATCGGGAGTTACTTCTCCCAAGCACAGACAGCAGCAATCTCTGCCGGGGAAGAACAGAAGACGAACTTGGCTTCGCAATCGTTTCTCCAGGAAGCAGTAGAGAAAATAATTCACAGTGTGGTTCATAAAAAGTAGAATTCTAGCTATCGTATTATCTGAAAAAAACAATAACAACAACAAAACAAACTTATTTATTTTAAAGGATATATGCAAGTGTTGAATTACTACAGCAGCTTCAAAGGCAAGAAAATTCTGAATTGCAGTTAATTTTTTAATTAGTCTATGACAGTGATGCTCAACCTAATTCGACCTGTGGGCCATTTTAATTTCTGACACTTGTTTTGCGGGCCACATGAACGAAAAGGTACAAAAAAAAATGAAATTTACCTTAATTTGAAACTATTTGATAAGAAACACGTGGATCTATCTAGTAGGCCTACTTAAATTAAGGAATTTAATATAATTTTTTTTTCGCACCTCAGAAATTGATTGATTTCTCTACTTAAAATATGAGAAACATTGTAACTGGCTTTTAACCGACGACTTTTTTTCTTTTTGCTAAATATTTCCTCCAATCTCTAGGCGTAGTTTAGCAATCTTTTTATTCGCGGCACAAACTAAAAATGGCGGCATTTTTTGTTACATACTCACGTTTATATGTTTTAATTGTTTTTTGTTTCTTTAAAGTTACACTTTATTTACAAATCAAATCTATTCGTTTATTATCATGCTCAACAAAAAAAGTTAAGATCCGTTCACTTTTTTCTGGTAGATTCTCATTTATAAAGGCACTTATGTTAAAGGTCTTGATACCAATCAATTAAAGAAAAATTATGTAGGTAAAAAGTCAATTTTTTTGAAAGAGGGGTTTACACTTTGGGCCGGATGGAACCTCCTCGCGGGCCGGCCGGATCTGGCCCGCGGGCCGTATTTTGGGCATCACTGGTCTATGAGATCCTTATTGATAAATGGTTATGGTTTTAATCGAAGAATATAATATCTTTTTTACTCTATTGAACACCAACTTACACAAATTTGTCTCCGCTTGTGTCCTAAAGACTTTTTCTTTAAAGTTCTCTACTATTCTGATGGGTAAAGTGGTAACAATAATCAATAAGGTCGACATGAAGACCACAGGCAACAAACGTTTGCTCAAACCTGTAGGGGTCAAGTGTTTAACGAGTAGTTATTAACTGCATTGTTCAGTAGAGTTTTTTTTTTCCTTTTTAAAGATCTCTAGTGTTCAGCATACTTTTTAAAAAAGTCTAGTAGTAAAAAAAAAAAGCTTAAGGAAATTAATTGAGCAGAAGATACTGTGCTACTACTTTAAAACGAGTTATCCACCTTTAGAAGTGGTTAACAATGTTGTTCACGGGAGTTAAGGCAATGTTTGAGACCCTAGGGACCTGAGCCAATAGAACAGATTCTCTGCCCTTTTCCATTTGGTATTTATGAGAAATTGACTCTTTGGTGGCAGCAAGGTTGATGCTAAAGGTCAAGCACCACGAGGGAACTCATCCCCCTAAAGAGTCTTTCTATATGAAATGAACCTCCTTGACCGTTCGTAGTTCAAATGAAGTACCAAATTTGTTTACTTTAAAGTAACTATAGACCTAACCGTTGATTTCCCCCGCAGAAGGCCTACGTTGTAGAAAAAAGAGTTCAACAAATATTTGTCCCCTAGTAGCTTTCGGGAACCCTATTAGCTATGGTTCTGTTATTATAAACCTATCTCAATATTTATAACAGAGATGCAACAGACAAAGTAAGATGAACCTCGAGCCGTAAGACCAAAGTTGGAGGTCCGAGACCGAAGGTACAAGCTAAGCAAACACAAAGAGACATCACACATGAGTAACAGGGCCATTGGGAGAAATGCGTTCACTGTAGACTCGAACCAGAACTGCCAGGTACCCGCGCCGAGCTCACAGAGTGAGTAGGTTCTGAAATGTACATTAAAATAGAAAGGAATGAGCAGAAACTTCTTTTTTGGGGGGGGGGGGGTTAAGGGCGATGGGTCCAAACAGTATAAAGAAAATGAAGGAACAAAAAGAAAAAAAAAGAAGGTTATAAAGACAGTTTGTTTGGAAACACAAAACAAATTGTCTCCCTAAGTTGTCCGCTCGGGCATTCACAAAGACAGGCTTCAATATTTTCAGAATGAGTATCTATAACATTTTTTGTGTGTAAATATGGGTAGTATGACAAACATTTCTTAACTAAGTAATACAATAAAACCGTTTGCATAACTATGTTTTAAAAATGCTAAATTGTCACCTCCCTTACTATATAGTCTCCCGTGTTTGTAACTATTAGCAGTGAATATTTGAAAAAAATTGTGTTGTTTTTTTAATGAAGAAAACTGCTTGCATAGTGGATTTTAAAAATTAAATTTTTCGCTTTCAGACATGACAAAATTAGCCGTTGCATCAGAACTTTAAAAGATTTCAAATATCATGATGCCAGATTTTCAATATCTTTTCTAGTTTACGAGATCTAAACGGGACGGACGTACGGACAGACAGACCAGACAAAACTAATAAGGGCTTTTCCCCTTTCTGGGGGGGGGGCCGCTAAAAAAGACACATTTCCATTCATTTTCTGTTTAATAGTAAATAATTAAATTATCTCGCGCAGTCACAGATTAATAAAAAAAAAGGAAGATACAAACGAGGTTGTAAAGAAGTTGAAACCAATTTATCCAGTACAATGAAGAACATCTACTATACAGTGTATAACAAGCGCCATTTTGCCCTCACCGGCACAGAGGAATACAGCTTGCAGCACATGGTCTCTGAAAGACACAGCTGGAGAGCTTTCACGAAGGTCGCGGAACAAATTTGAGACCCAAAGAAACGCTCTTGCCGAAGATAGTATTAAACAATGAAAAGAGACCTCCAGCGGACAAGGGCTTTGTCTGCAGCCGTGAGGTCGTAGCTGGATCTGCATAGTCAAGTAAAATACTGCACTCATCCTCAAAAATCTTTAGATTGTCTTTACATCTTCCTTAACGCATAATATAATCCACAGTTATGGCCCTTAATAATCCAGGGCACAATACTTTAATGCAAAAATAATATTAGTTTTTGTAAGTGGAAACAATTGGAATAGTAACAAATAATCTAAATCCTTACCCATTGTTAGTGAAGACTACGAGTCCTTTATGAATTAGAGTTGCATTGACCATACTGCACAATGTGCACAGCAAGAGAATAGCAACTACACTGCACTTCTGTGAGCTGAAGTTTCTGGGTCTGTACAAAAATCAATATGTTCATTCTTAATAATACTAATAAGTAATAATAATAAAAATAATTTGCAAAATTAATATACCAACACCTGTCTTTGATCCATAATTTGATTAATAAGGATACGAATCCTTATTACCAATAACCGCCAGGATAAGCACACTTTGACGGACAAAATGATGGATTTTAATCGCATTGATTTGGTTATTGACAAAAAAGAAAATAAAACGCTACAATCATTGACATTGCCGTACCACAATCCCATCATATAAGGAAAACTGAAGTGGAAAAAACAAAGAAAAAATGGGAGCCTTAGCTTGAAGATCAATCGATCATAGATGCTGTCTAAAATAATAATATATCCTGTTGTCATATCAACTGAGAGGATAATGACACCTTTCAGATAACTTCAAGACCCTTAACATCCCTAAGAAGATTGTCGTTGCCTGTCAGAGGGAGGTACAGCTGCAGACCTGCCACATAACCAGAACATTTCTCAGTGAACACAGTTTAAGGGAGACTACAATGAATTTTGTTTCTTTCTAACGAAGCTCGACCCTGGCAGTGCCAGAGAATGAACATTAGTTCGTTTTTCAATATAATAATAACAATAATAATTTGTGAAACGCTTTTAAAAAACATAATGTAGGTTCAAGCGTGACCCCTGTGACCTCTTTGTCGAAGGTGTCGATAATGTTGACTGTTTTCATTACATTTCTTTTATTTATAGATGTCACCGCTGTATTTTTGACATCATAAATGTCACTGTGGTTATGTTTTGATGCTGTGATATTATTGTCGGTTTATCTATGTAGGCGTGGTGGTGACATTGAGTTCATATTATAATGCACAGAATAAGGAAATGACACTTGATGTAGCAGACACAAATAAGTTTAATATAAGTAATAACACCACATATTGAATATGATACACAATTCAATTCAGGAATGACCAGTATTAATCCTCTATAGAAATATGGCGAATAAATAATAACTTTGTAACTAATCTATAACCAACTTCTTTAAGTAACTAACTCAACTGCTTATATTAAGTGACTCTTTCAGTGCTTGCGACCAACTCCCTATATTGACTGATTGCTCTTAACCCTGGTTCACTTAAGGTCAAAAGTGTTCACCTTAGGGCAACATGAGTTGTGAATAACATTCACAATATAGAAATAACATTCACAATATTGAAATAGGGTTTCTACAATATGGCACCAACTTTGAGGTGGTGACAATAGAGTTTGCTAAAAGCAGAAAAAAATGGTGTTACGGAATTGATGTGTAATCAGGAAATAATGCAACAGTTTGTAATTAAGGGGACAGGGCTTTAAATACAGGAAAGAAGTGAATGAAAGGCGGGAAAGGAGAATGTCATGTGCGGGCCGTCGCAAAGTTGACACAAAAGTGTAAACAGGAAGTTGTTGAACCGAGTAGGATTTTGTAGACGACACAGCATTACTTTGAACTAGAATTAAATGTATACACCATATGACGAATAATGACGCGCCCAAAGTTAAGCATATTGGGTGCAGGTTACCCAAAACGCCCATCAACATTGGTCATACAGATCTTGAACAAATAGAAATTTTAACCTATTTAGGCAGTGTTATCTCAATCAATGGAGTTGCATATCATGGTGTTGCATGTCGGATTGAAAAGCAGTAGCAGTCTTTCAAAAACTACGGCTTATCTGAACAAACAAATCAATTAACCTGGAGATTAAAATCCACCTACTCAATACAATCATTGTCCCAACGCCTTCGAGACGTGGAAGGCTGAAAAGAAGCTGAGCAGTGATGGCTGAGAAGGATCCTACGAATAACATACCGAGATAATGTTACCAGTAGAGAAATATTTTCCAGCACAGGCATTCGCAGTCTTAGGAAAGTGGCACCTGAATTTAGATTGACATTTGTGAGACATATCATTCGAAAAGACGAAACCTAAGTCAGCCCTAAGATGAAAGCCGAAAAGAGGAACGCAATAACATGACCATCCACGTTTACTCATGTCGTCACACCTTTTGAGAAGGAAAGTGGCTGTGGAAGTCGTTTTATACTAATTAATGTGGAGAGAGCTTGCAGACCTATGCGTCGAATGTTTCTCAACATTTTAAAATAAAAAATGTTACGTTCGCCACTCAACCACTGGCGGATCCAGAACTTCGGAGTGGGGGGGGGAGCGATTTTTTTCCAAACCCTAACCCTAACGCCCAGTAAACCCTAACCCTTTGCATAAACGCGCGTACAGCATATATATGTAATAATACAATACAATAAGACTGTTTATCAATGTTCGGCGAAGCCCCGACACCCAAAAGCGTTTTCTGGCATTTTTCACGGCTGAAACGCATCGTCCTGACATCTACAGCTAATTACTTATTAGTGGTGTTCGGGGCGAAGCCCCGACTCCAAAAGCGTTTTCTTGCATTTTTCACTGCAGAAACGCATTCTTCCGACATCTACAGCTCATTATTTATTATCTTCTTATCTTATATAATACAGACGTTACTTCAAAAAAGAAGATGATTACGTCCTACGCGTCATGCATTTAGTCATGCATATTAACCAATGACTTAAATTCTGCCAAGTCACTGGTTTTTCTGGCTAGCTCAGGCAACCCATTCCATGCTCTAATAGCACTAGGGAAGAAGGAGTATTTGTACAAATTTGTCCTAGCATATGGGACGAGGAATGTGCCTTTATTTTTGTGTCTTTCAGAGTATTTTATTAAATTTTGTTTTTGTATTTGAAGATTATGGTTCAGTGTTTTATGTATAATTGCTACTTTACTTTTGAGTCTTCTGTCCTGAAGGCTTTCTAAATTTAGTGATTTTACTAATGGTGTTACCCTAGTCAAATGTGAATATTCGTTTGTTATGAATCTCACTGCTCTATTTTGTGTTTGTTCCAGTTTCTTAATGTTTTCTTGAGTTGAGGGGTCCCACACGGTGGATGCATATTCTATTATTGGCCTAACCAAGGTTAAATAACATTTTAGTTTTATGTTCTTATTTGATTTATAGAAATTTCTTTTAATAAACCCTAATGCTTTGTTGGATTTTTTTATAGTTTCATCAATATGTGGATTCCATGACAGTTTTTCATTTATTATAACACCTAGGTATTTTGAGTTTTTAGTCTGTGTTACTGGTTTGCCATGAATAAGATAAGTGGAATTAATTTGTTTAATTTTTTTTGTTACTCTTAACAACTGACATTTTTCTGGGTGGAAAGACATGCTCCAATTTGATTCCCATTTCTGTAATTCATCTAATTCTCTTTGTAAAATATCTGTGTCTTGTTTTGTTTTTATTGTTCTATATATTATGCAATCGTCTGCAAATAATCTGACTTTTGTTCCTGAACTAATGCAATTTGGTAAATCATTTATGTAAATTAAAAATAGTAGTGGACCCAAGACTGTTCCTTGAGGTACACCTGAGTTTACTGTTATTGGTGTTGATTTAGAGCCATTTATTATTACAGTTTGTTCTCTCCCTATCAGAAAATCTTTAATCCACTGATACAGTGGACCGTTAATGCCGAAATATTTTAATTTTTTAAGCAAACTATGGTGGTGAACTTTGTCAAAAGCCTTGGAAAAATCTAGTAAGATAGCATCTATTTGTTCACTATTATCTAAACCTTTTGAGAAATCATCAATTAGTCCTATTAGTTGTGTTTCACATGATCTATATTTCCTAAAGCCATGTTGGTATGGGGTGAGGACATTATGTTTGTCTAAGTGGTTTATGATGTTGCTACATATTATGTGTTCTAGTATTTTACATGTGATGCTGGTAAGTGATACTGGTCTGTAGTTTCCTGGATCAGATTTTTCTCCTTTTTTAAATAGGGGGGTGACATTAGCTTCTTTCCAGTCCTTTGGTACTCTGCCCTGGTTAAGCGATGCCTGAAAGAGTATTTTGAACACTGGGGCTAGCTCATTGCTTAGTTCTTTGAGTAATCTAGCTGGAATACCATCAGGTCCAGACGCTTTATTTGGTTTGGTGTTGGCTAATAGTTTTTTAATTCCATTTTCTTGTACTACTAAATCTTCTATGTTGTCTACTTGGTTCAAATTAAGAAATATGTCTTTGTCTCCTGGGGCTGAGAATGCTGATGCAAAGTATTTGTTTAGGATGTTTGCTTTAGTTTCATTATCATTATGTATTATGTTATGTTCATCTTTTAATGGCGCTATGCCTGTTGTTTCCATTTTCTTAGACTTAATGTATGACCATAGGTTTTTGTTGTTATCTTTAGATATTACATTGTTTATGTATTCACTCTGCAGCTGTCTGCTTACTTTTTGGGTTAGGTGTTTAATTTTTATATACTTTTTGTAAACTCTTTCTGCCTTGGTTTCTTTAAATTTTCTATATAGGTTTTCCTTCTGTTTACAAAGCTTCTTTAGTCTATTATTAAACCAGCATTTATTTATTTTGTTTGATGTGTATTTAGTTGGTATATGATTTTCTATAATGCTTTTAAGATGGTTTTTAATGAAATTCCAGAGGTCATCGACTGGTTGGTTAATGTCTTTTTCTAATAAGAATGTTTGTTGAAAGTTTAATGCAGCTTGGTGTAGTTGTGTTAGGTTACATTTATTCCAGAGTAAGATTTTTCTTTTGGTTTTTGTATTGGCTACTGCTTTTATCTGACTGTGTATTTTTATGATCTCATGGTCTGATAGACCAGGGATAATATCATAATCAACTACTAATCCAGGTCTGTTGGTTAAGAAGAGATCTAATGTGTTGTTTAATCTAGTTGGCTTTTTAATGATTTGATCTAAACTTAGGTTGTGTAAAGTTTCTATGAAAAGCTCATTTATGTCCTTAAGGTTTTGGTGTTTATCTATGGTTAGTGTTTTCCAATTTATATCAGGTAGGTTGAAGTCACCCATAATCCAAAAAACTGCATTTTTATTTGTCTCTTTAAGTGTAGTAATCTGATTACATAGTTCCTGCATGTATTCTAAACTAGAATTTGGTGGTCTGTAAATGCTGCCTATTATAAGGGATGTTGAGGTGGTATTAATTTTACAAAATGTAGATTCTATGTTTTTTGAGTTAGGTAAGGTAATTTCTTCAGCTATAAGAGTGTTTTTTATTGCTAAAAGAACTCCTCCATGATTATCAGCCCTATCTTTTCTAAAAATTTCATAATTACTATTGAAAATTTCTGCATTATAAATTTCAGGATGTAGCCAAGTTTCTGTTCCTGCAATTATGTCTGGTTTCTCACATTCTAATAAAATTTCTAAGTCTGCTGTTTTGTTCCTAATACTTTGAAAATTTATTACTAAGGTTTTAAGGTATTTTGGTATTACTTCTTTAGGAGGTTTGTTTAGTGAGGCTGTTGTATTAATTTTAGTAGATTTAGGTTTAACAGGAGTGGATCTGGCTAGTGGTTGGTGAGTTGGTTTTGGGATGGTGTTTAAGATGTTGTATGGGTTAGAAGTGGGGTTCGGGGCGAAACCCGACTCCAAAAGAGTTGTCTTGCATTCTTAAATGCAGAAACGTATTCTCCTGACATCTACAGCTTATTATTCATCAGTGAGGTTCGGGGCGAAGCCTTGACGCTACAAGCGTTTTCTGACATTCTTCACTGCAGTAACGCATTCTCCTGACCTACAGCTCATTATTCATTCTATTATAAAGGACCTTTTGAATAATGTGGAAAAATATTCTAATATGAATTTATAGTCCCATAATACATTGCAAATACAACCGATTTGTTCTTTGAAAAGATAAGATACCCCACATATTTAGATTAAGGATTTGAGGATCGCCGCCGAAAAAAAATAATTCGATTAATAATATTCCATAAAATTCAAGCATAAATTGTGAGGTATAGCGTCCTAAACTTATGTAACTAGAAAAATAGGAGATGTAAAAGTTGGAAAAAGTCGACTAGGAAAACATTATCTGGCTTTTGAACTCATCTCAACCGTGACTGTTATAGTGAACAATTTCGTTTGAATTACAACTTTTCCAAAGCAAAGTATTTCTTAAAATAGTTATGATAAATTCATGTGAAATTACACAAACTCTGTCTGGAAAGGGGAATGGCGGTAAAATGAAAACGATTAATCCTCGCTCCTTTTTATAATTTCTGCTAATGATTGCATTTTGCATTAAAGAATAGGGGTTGGACGACTCGATATAAGAATTTACTTTATAGCATATATAAATTATATTAGTGACAGATTTTTTAAATTTTGTAATTTCTTACTATAATACAAAAAGTAAAAAGTATTGTTTTGTCCGATGGGGGGAAGGTGATTGCATGTATCGCACTTCCACCTGTTTATATTATATAGATATTCGACTAATTTTGTTCACATACTGTGATTTCTCCATAAAAGTAGGACCGCCCCCCCCCCCCCACACTCAATCGGCCAAAGGTGAACGACATAATATAAAGACAGGTTAAAATACCAATGACAAGTTTTAATCATATAGATATTTAAATGATTCTGTTAGCAAGCTGTGATTTCTACAAATAAATAGGACCGCCCCCCCCACTCGAAAGTTTATGAGGGGGGGCGGATTGATGCAATCGCCCCCTCCGACCCTACCTAATCGGCCAAAATACTAGAAGGGGGGGCGAAATAATCTAAAAATAGGTTGAAATATAAATAATTAGTTTATATTATTAACATAAGTAATAAATTCGTATACAAATTGTGGGAATTCTATACTAAAATTCGTCCTCCCCCCCTTCAGGGGGGGGGGGGGGAAAGGCGGCCGAGTGGGGGGGGGGGTGATCGCCCCTGTCGCCCCCTCCTGGATCCGTCAGTGCACTCAACTGATCAGATTAGATGTTTGTGGGAGCGCCTTAAGCTAACTCGGATTTTCCGGGGCGAAGTCTAGGGCGCCAAGCGATTTTTTTTTTTACATTTCTGAACTTCAGAAACTCTTTCTCCTGGCGTCTATAACGTATTATTTTTTCATAGTAGTAAAATTACAAGTCAAATAAAATTAAATGAAGAAAGTTTGGGACATGTTGATACTAAACTGAGACATTCAAGCTAGTCATTTGTATTTTTAAAAGTTGCTTTTTGAAAAAGTGCAATTTTCCGACTTGGGTGTCACCCCCTTGATGGGTGTTACCCGTTGCGGCCCGCATCCCCCTAGTGACGTCACTGTCTAGACCTTCAGAGCGAATTAATTTTAGAGATTATTATATCTTTAAAAATCGTAAGGTCAAACCAGAGTTTTCCCTGTGTGGCCATTTATCTGGTAATGTTTTGCCAAAAATTATCTGCTAATATTTTTCCCAAAAAATATAAATAAACTTTCAAATTTTTAGAAAAATTATTAGAGCCATTTCTAAGATCTGTGTTTAATGTCCACTTACCTTTTACTACCCATGAAGAATTTGCAAGCTGATAAGAGAAATTGTAAAAAGGAAACTTAAAATGAGTCACATGGAGCACTCACCTACACAAAACGTAGACTACTCGACACATAGTAATAAACGTCACGTGCCATGTTGTTATGGACACTAGGGTCAAATCTAACCATAGGATATATCTGTCAGCATAGCAAGTAGAAAGAAAAGAACTTTAATTTTCTTATTTAATAAACATTACCTAGTGTATGTTTACAGTATATTTTTTTTGGGATGAAAGACCATTACAGCAGAGCAGTGGAAGATAAATCTATAACAACCCATTGTAAAATAAAGCTTCATCGAAATATAACTTAAGTAATTCGTACAGTCACGCCTAATAAAACATCTCGCTTAGTTTTCCCGCTCAACCTCTATCAGTTTTTTTCCAACGTAATCCCGTGTAGTTCATTCCCCTTTCAACCTCTTTTCATTTATTTTCCCGCTGAACCTGATTAAGTTTTTTTTTCCGCTCATCCTGGTTTAATTTTTTTCTCGTACAATCTCGTTTATTTTTCTATCACAATCTCGTTTATTTTTCTATCACAATCTCGTTTATTTTTCTATCACAATCTCGTTTATTTTTCTAGCACAATCTCGTTTATTTTTCTAGCACAATCTCGTTTATTTTTCTAGCACAATCTCGTTTATTTTTCTAGCACAATCTCGTTTATTTTTCTAGCACAATCTCGTTTATTTTTCTAGCACAGTCTCGCTTATTTTTCTAGCACAATCTCGTTTATTTTTCTAGCACAATCTCGTTTATTTTTCTAGCACAATCTCGTTTATTTTTCTAGCACAATCTCGCTTATTTTTCTAGCACAATCTCGTTTATTTTTCTAGCACAATCTCGTTTATTTTTCTAGCACAATCTCGTTTATTTTTCTAGCACAATCTCGTTTATTTTTCTAGCACAATCTCGCTTATTTTTCTAGCACAATCTCGTTTATTTTTCTAGCACAATCTCGTTTATTTTTCTAGCACAATCTCGTTTATTTTTCTAGCACAATCTCGTTTATTTTTCGAGCACAATCTCGTTTATTTTTCTAGCACAATCTCGTTTGTTCATTGTTACTAGACTAAAAAAAAAAGTTCCACAACGTTATTTAACAGTTACAACATTATCTCCCCTTTGTTTTCTTAGCACATTTTGAATTGTTTTATTTTGAACTTACAATTAAGAAGTCAAATAGATTAGGATCTTTAACTAGGACTTAAAGTCTTTTCTTGACAGATATGTATTCAGAACCATACAGCATCGTTAGCTGATATTAAAGAAATTAAGACAGAGAGAGATAGAAAGAGAGAGAGAAATACAGACAGGTAGAGAGAGAGAGAGAAAGAGAGAGAAAGGGAGAGAGAGAGAAATACAGACAGGTAGAGAGAGAGAGAGAGAAAAAGAAAGAAAGACAGAGATAGATATAGGTCTATAAAAGGAACTTCCTTCTTAAATTCCCTCCACTTTCGTTGTATCCAATTTAATGTTGACATCCTGTGCCAGCGTTCGGGCTTACTCGCTAGCGAGCCTTTAGCATTCTACAATCACCTAAAATATAGATACTGTATTGTCCAATTATTATTTGGTATTGTATGATAAATGGCAAGTGATGCGGGACTTCAACAAATAAAATAACATTATTAATGTTACAGAAGCCCTAGATCATAATGCGAATAGCTCAGTACTTCTGAACAACCGAATCAGAGAACATTTAGGACACTCTGGCTGCCCCCCCCCCCCCCCCAAAAAAAAAAAATGGAACTCAGTACTGTGAAGAGACGAAAGTTGATCTGGTTTGGTCAATTGGTAAGACTGGACACTCACTGTCATCTTTCAAGGAGCAGTGGAACACGAAGGAAGAGGCATTCAAAGACAAGCTGGCTGGACAACGTAAAAGACTGGACACTCACTGTCATCTTTCAAGGAGCAGTGGAACACGAAGAAAGAGGCATTCAAAGACAAGCTGGCTGGACAACGTAAAAGACTGGACGGGTCTCTCTCCTGCTAAAACAGCTTCTGACCGGGGAAAGTGGGGAGGGATTGAGATACCGGTACGCGAACTGCCACAGCCTCTACAACGAAAGTCAAAGGATATACGGTGGTGATGATTTTAAAAAATTTAAAGGGAAAATAGTATTTGGAATAAATAAAGGGCCGTAATATTTTCACTATAAATTTTCGATCTTAAACAAGGTCAAGGACACTATATGAACAAATTACTGGTGCCAACTAGATAGAAACCAATAGTTTGCACAAGCAATAGTGTTTAGAAATTTTGATTTTCTTGTGCTAAAAATTTCAAAAAATTTCTCGTATACTTTTAAACTATATAGCTAATTAACACATTCCCTATTTTCTGTACATAGTTCCTAGTTGTGTGGCTATGATCTGTGCAGACTCACATGCAAGCAGTCATGTCGAACTGTGAGACATCCTTCTCTAGGACGTACTCCAGCAGGAATCTGGGAACACGCACGCACAGGACCACAATGTTGAAGCTGCACAGACTGGCCAGGAAAAAGTGTAGGTTCCGGTCTTTCAAAGAGCGACGGTAGAGAACGACGATGGTCAGCAGGTTGGCTGGGAACATGTCAGTTTGTTAGTGTAGAGACGCACACATAGCAACACAGGCTCTAATGGCAATTGTAGACACATACATCACCACAGTCACTATTGGTTATTTTAGACACACAACACACATCACTACAGACACCACTGGTCATTGTAGATACACATCACTACAGAAACTATTGGTTATTGTAGACAAACAGGCCACTAATGACTGTGTGAAGACATACAGATCAATTCAGCTACAATTCGTTTGTAAATAAATAAACGTATATAATTAACTACATCTCTAATAATAATACTAAGTTTACTTCTAAAGCACATGTTAACTAACAACATTGGATTGGCTAGAAAATTACTTCCAAAATGTAAATTGTAATTGAACTTTTTTTTGGCCATGTGCTAATTTTAACATACGTTTAAAAGATATTTCCATTTTATATCTTTTGTTTATCTTCTTTTAAAATTATTTACGTGGTTATGTGTGTACGTGTGTGTGTGTTGTAAACATGTAAACAACAACAACAACAACAAAACAACATTATCTACTTTTACGTAAAACTTTTCTTCACTTATTTAAAAAATTTTTTTTTAAAAATCTTTTCGTTATTTGCGCGTCTATCAGTTGCAAAGCGACTACGGTTCATCTCTTAGAAATGACATAATGGGCATTATCTTTGATCGGAACGATGTCATCTTCAGTTTCACACAGCTGATTTGTTCAAAGGAACGGCAAGTGCCTATGCAGTTTAGGATCTACGGGGTAGAAAGTGCTGCAAGCTGCATAACGTCTGGATGGCTGCCTGGTCGTGCGGTTTGCGCGCTGGACTGTCGTTCTGATTTATCGATGGTCGAGGGTTCAAACCCTGCCCGCTCCCATCCCCCGTCGTCCTGCGGGAGGTTTGGACTAGGAAGTAAACTATCTTCAACTCTGAAGGAACATCCGAAATATGTAAAACACAAACGTCACCGGTACTTGATTTTTTCCAAAGGGTTGACTTCCTAATTCTTTCCCATGTTTTGGTATAGTCGCAAGGCAGCGGAGTTTTGAATTCAGTTTTCCTTCTCCTATGTGGGTCGTCATCCAAGGCTAACGAACCCATTCTTCCCAAAGTAACTGGTTTGGGTGCCAGTTGCTCGCCTTTGCCCCTTCTCCTATCATTTAACAGCAATGCCACCGGACCAGACCCAATACCTGAGTCACACGTTTAGGCCAGGAATTGGACTGGTTGTCAGAGGCTATTTGAGAAGCATGCTATTGGATGCATTTTATAGGTCTTGGACTTCTTATAACCATAAACACTTCCGAAACAACAACAAATAAAGGTACCACTAAACAACTAAAGGTCAAATGCAAACTAGTAATCTTCCTGCGATATCTAAACCATGGCCCGTGGGTCGTCTCCGGCCCGTCATGCGGTGCTATTATACCTTCGTAACTTCTACCGAAAATGCAAAATGAACCACTGAGACTCAACAGTGTCGCTCGTGTCAGAATATTTTATAGCCCTCCTGCCGAATAAGGTTAACTAGTTATACAGATAAAGTGTACCTAGTCATAAAGATAAAGTTTACCTAGTCATATAGATAAAGTGTACCTAAACATATAGATAAAGTTTACCTACTTACACAGATAAAGCTTACCTAGTCATATAGATAATGGTTACCTAGTTATACAGATAATGGTTACCTAGTCATATAGATAATGGTTACCTAGTTATATAGATAATGGGTATTTATTCATATAGATAAAGTTTACCTACTCACACAGATAAAGTTTACCTAGTCATATAGATAATGGTTACCTAGTCATATAGATAATGATTACCTAGTCCTATAGATAATGGTTACCTAGTCATACAGATAAAGGAAAGGTTACTTAGTCATAGCGTTAATGTTATGATTTCAGGTCAAAGCATTACATATCTATAAATCAAATCACATTACATACATCTAATACTTATACCTATTGAACCGACCAAAAATAGCCTTTCTTGTTGAAAGCACTAACTGCTTTTATATTGTTATTTTCCCGAAAGGAAAAAAAAATTGCTTCCCCATTTCTTTTCACAAATGCCTATCACCCCTCATCACCCTGTCCCGATCTCCAATACCTGCCTGGTATGCCGAAAACCAGCAAGATGAGACTCCCAGACAGCAAGGTAAGTCTTGTGAAGAAAATAAATTTCTTGTCCATCTCTTCAGTTTCTAAGGACGTATTGGTGAAATTCTTCATGGCATGCCCGAGACCCTCATTCTATAATTCACGTCGCAAGGTGTGACCAAGGCGTTAAGAAAATACAATTCACATGAGCTCTTTACATTCAACCAAAATAACCGGAACTGATGCAATCAGCTTGATATGTTCGTGTTGGGGAGATGTCCTTGTCTGAACCACATTCTTCTAGAAGGGATAGAAAACAGAAGTATTGTATTACATTTCGTTAATACATTTTGTAAAACACTTAATGGAAACATCTTTTATTTGTTGGGATTCTCACACTCACAACGGTTTCTCAAGATCAATACTCGTGTAAAAGTCGTGTAACTCAGCTGAATCCAGATATTGCACTGCTAAAAAAACAAAACTGAATTCTTTTGATATTTCAAAGTTTCTTAATGACTCATTCACTTTTAGCTTTTAGTTAATACTTTTATTACACGTTTTGACTACGTTAATGAGTGTTTCGAGTTTTAAAATTGAATTGGTACATAGTTATAACCTAATCAGCTCAAATATCTTCTTAGAGATCATCCCTAACACATGTGAAACTAGAAAACACAAGGTTCTGATCTTTAAATTGAAAATGACTCATTTATTCGTCAAAGTTTGTAGACATCAGAACGAGAGGAACCCCATTTGTGTTCTATTGGTTCACTTCTTATCAATGAACTTCCAAAAGTACATATTAAGATGGCGTGTGCAGTGTGTCAAGTTGAAGCGCTAGGATTTTTATATTGGACTCCTTCAGTCATAGAACGATTATGGTCCATCTCGAACAAGAGAGATGAAAACCTGGGCATTGAACGATGGTCGGAACGATGTCGCCCTCGCAGCAGTTCCTAAGGGTCACCAGCTCCTGAGTTTTCCTCAGAGTTGTCTCTCGAAGACTTTCCTCGTGTTTGGGTATAGCCGCAAGGCAGCGGAGGTTTGGGTTCAGACCTTTCCTTCTCCTAGGATTTGTATTCGCATGATATTTGAACTGAGGTCTAGACAAAAAATTCTTTATCGCCGAGCAAGAGAAAAGGATCTAAGTTATAGCTCATGTTGCCAGTAGGTAAAACCAGCACTGAGAGGGCGACACCTACATAGAATCATCTTAAGTCACTCTTAACATAGCCAACTCAATGTTTGCACTTCCATCACACAATTTTTTTTAAAGATGTTAATCAACTCATAATCGTGAACTGCCGATACCTGAAAAAAAAAAAAAACCAGTTAGGAGGGCCACCTCTCCTATGACACATTAACTCTTTTGATCTGTTTTTGATGCACTCTGCGGGCAGGCTATCAATGCCGATTATAAAGATGTGAGCTTCCAATGAAAATGTAGCAAACTTCAGCTGCATCTCATCCACTACTTCTTATAATACAATGTTTATATTTGGAAGCTTTACAAACCCGCGCCATAGTAATTGGTAATAGATCTAAATCTAGAATCTAGTTCTAGTCTGCAACAAAATGTGGATATAAAATGAATGCCAACAATTAGATCTAGTCAGACTTCTGTGAGCTGCCTATAAAAAGTATATAGATATAGTATATTAATAGAGAGAGTATAGACTTATATAGAATATTATACAATGTATCAATTCTAGAGAATGCTAGTCAAAGTGATCTATATGTTTCTAGATCTAGTCTTATCTTCTTATAGATTACAGACGTTATTTCATAAAAGAAGATAATCACGTCTAACTCATTTCATGTGTCAATCTAGTCATGCATGTTAATCAATGACTTAAACTCTGCCAAGTCTTTGGTTTTCATGGCTGATTCAGGCAACCCATTTCATTCTCTTATGGCACTATGGGAAGAAGGAAGACTTGTACGATTTTGTTCTAGCGTATGGAATAATAAATGTGTCTTTATCTATCTATCTCTACTGATCGAATTAAAAATAAGAAAAATTTCTAAACACAAAAAGATCTAGATAAAGCAATTGTCCTACAAGTGACTAAGTGTAGATTGTAGTCACAACGTAATCTAGTCTTTGTACAGGTAGCAAAATTGGAGATTTATACTATTATATTTTTGTGACTTCCGATTTTGATAAGTAAAAAAGTCGGACTTCCTATCTAAGACTCTGGCGTCTTTTTAAGAACAGAAATGAATTATCATGCTAATAGAAGAATCTTACGTTACTTCAAAAAAAGAAAAAGATGATTACGTCCTACGCGTCATGCATTTAGTCATGCATATTAACCAATGACTTAAATTCTGCCAAGTCATTGGTTATCCTGGCTAGTTCAGGCAACCCACTCCATGCTCTAATAGCACTAGGGAAGAAGGAGTATTTGTACAAATTTGTCCTAGCATACGGGAGGAGAAATGTGCCTTTATCTTTGTGTCTATCTGAGTATTTTATTAAATTTTGTTTTTGTATTTGAAGATTATGGTTCAGTGTTTTATGTATAATTGCTACTTTTCTGTCCTGAAGGCTTTCTAAATTTAGTGTTTTAGAAAGTAGCCGATTGTCCGAGCCTGTAAAATGAGCAAATTTTGTCCAATTAATTAATTCCTTGTTTTTTTTTCGTCATCGCTTTCATTAACTCTTTCTCTACTAACTAACGATACCAACGTTGATTCCACCAGAATGTGGTAAATAATTACGGAGGAAAAGAGTTAAACTTAATTCTTATAAAATTACTGTCTTACTCGATACTAAGAACACGCCATCCAAATTTTTATTTAATTCGTCAGCTAAAGTGCTTAAAGCCCTAAGAAGGCTCAATTAGTTGCTGACTTTGTAAGCTCTGCCTGGGAATAGTTAATCTACACCTTCATAGCATGCACTAGCAACTCCAAAAAACAAAAAAACAACTAATAAAACACACAGAACAAAAGAATTAAACGCAAATTAAAATATGAAAACAATTTATTATACCAGTGTATAGAGTTCATACCAATATATATTTATAAATAAATAAGTCTTTGCTTCGCTTGTGTAAAAGTTTATAATATCCTATTTATACGACCCATCATGATAAAGGTCAAGACAAAACAACAAATACAACAAGGGGTTTAGATAAATAAAGTTTACAAAAGAAGATTACTAATGTAAAAGCTAAGAAACATGTTTTATGGTGAATCGCATGTCGTGAATAGAGGTGCGGGGGGGGGGGGGTTAATAGGTGACATTCTAGGCACAGTTGTTTATTCTTTGATATTATGTGGGCGATGGATGGATAGGATAACCAAAAAAAAAAATGGAGTTATTTCTTTAGAATGCACTTGAATACAGATAACTCGATTTTTTGTATGACTTGATCGTAGTAAAAAGTTTATTGTCATCTATAACAAAAATATAGCAAGAAAAGAAAAGAGAAGTACAATTATTCAATGCAAACAAATAAAAGAGAGACCTTCTTTTTCACAATTGATTGTAACAATTTGACATAAGGAAATAACTCAAACTGCTTAGCAATGCAGACAACTACCACTCTAGGTTGTGGGTCTGTACTAGGAAAAGAGAAAGAGACTGCAAGAGGTTGTCAGAGACTGAAAGGAAAAGTCGGACATAATAATAGAAAGTCAGAGACTGCCAAAGACTGTAAGCGAAAGTCAGAGATTGTAAACGAAAGTCAGAGATTGTAAACGAAAGTCAGAGATTGTAAACGAAAGTCAGAGATTGTAAACGAAAGTCAGAGATTGTAAACGAAAGTCAGAGATTGTAAACGAAAGTCAGAGATTGTAAACGAAAGTCAGAGATTGTAAACGAAAGTCAGAGATTGTAAACGAAAGTCAGAGATTGTAAGCGAAAGTCAGAGATTGTAAGAGATTGTCAGAGGGTGTAAAGATAATTAAAAAGACTTTTATGGAATAAAATACAAGTGTAATCAGTAGCAGTGTTTTAAGATGACTTCTAAGTTCTAACCCACTTGCTTTGATGATTATAATCTTCTTACGCAATGTCATTACACACCCAATAATATAGAATTGCGACGTGTAAACACAACTTTGAATTTGATTGTAAAAAAAAAAGAGGTTTGACACTCTTGGGAGTCACAAAAAAACAATGCAAAATTCCTTCTTTTCAGCTCTATTATAAAATCAACAACAAACAAAGAAATCATATATCATATATATCGAAATGAGTAAATAATAATCATAACAAGAAAGAAACGCGATATGTCATGATGTGGAATAAACATAAAGAAAAAACAAATGAGATATCTATTCTCACTATTGCTGTTTATATAAAAAAAAGCTTTTCATAAATATAATCAGTTCTTATATACACCATTACTGCTCCATTGAACAAAAATCAAACTACATAACCAGTTTTAAAAGAAAGACAAATATATAAACATATCATATATAAATAGATAAATATAGGAAGCCTTTGAATGTATATAAAAAGGTGAAATAAATGGATTTACAATCAGTTTTAAAAGAAAGACAAATGCGTTCAATAAGTTTGAAAAGGATTCTCAAGATAACATGTTATCTATAACATTTTACTTTCATTAGAGAATTGTAAAAAAAAATGTTATTACATCAGCATATAACACAGAACTGAATCTAAATATAAACTGCCTATGGAACCAAAGATAATGTTTTTAAGGCAAGGATTTATTTAAGGCTACAAATATATCAACATATCATATATAAATATAGGAAGGCATTTAAATGTATATTAAAGAGGCGAAATAAATGGATTTAAAAGAGTGAAGTACCCATGCAACATTTGTTGAAAGAAAATATATGGATTCAATGACGATGTACAAAATACATGCCCGATGACCTGCTCGGAACTTCATACATAACGTTTTTGTTTACCATTATTTGTAACATACTCGCATTTATATACATTTGCACTGTAGCGCGTCTATGCAACACTGTTTGTGTTTAAGCAATAAAAGGAGTTCCTAATATGTCTTCTCTCATCAGCACCTCTTCGTTAATTGTATAACACAATTATTTTACATGGTGTCAGAAGTGAGATTGAAATAACAAAATACTTAACAGTAGGCAACGAAATACATTTATCTATGTCTGTAAACATTAGCATGGACTATTTTTATTATCATTTCATGCATAGAATAAAATGAATGTTTTAAGTTCATGGTACTTTGCAATTTATGCTGAAAGTAAAAAACTGAGTTTAATTTGTCAGTTTTTAGGAATCTAATTACAACACTTTCCCCATACTCCCGAAATTGTATCTTTTTGTCTCCTTATATAAAACAATTTTTTTTTTTACACTAACTTTTTCTAATTACAATTTTCTGGAAAATTTGGACACGATATTGTCAAGGTCTCCAGATAAAATCTAGTTCTTAGGTCTAGATTTTAGTCAAAATCTTATACAAAAATGTTTAGGGAATGCTGTCACGTTGATCTATGCCAGGCACAAATCACTACAGAGATCAAAGGATAATTTTTTTTAGTCGTACATTTTTCGTCAAATTAGCGGGTAATCAATGTTTCAGTTCTGTTCATAGTTTGAGCACCCAGTAGTCGTCTGTTTTTCTTGTTTATCTCTTAGCCCGTGAAAAGACATTTTACATCCTGAACATAACCAAAATTATCACAATACTTTCATAATATTTCAAGTGAACATTTTTGTTTCGAGTTGTGGAGAGTAGGATGAAAGATAAGTGTGGATCCAGCCACAAAAAATCACAGGCTTTGATTTGGAAAATAATTCAGAAATCCTTGCTCAAAACTAGGCCTCAATGATTTGCAAGCCCTTGTTGAAAGTGAAAACCCTGAATCTAATGACGAAACGAAAAAAAAGGACAATGTTGTTTTTTTTCCAGAGTTTCCAAAAAGAACTATTTTGCAGTGTTTCAGTGATAGAGAGTTGATTTTTTGTTCATTAAGGATGAACGAAAAGTCATCCTACGTCTATTTCTGAAAAAAAAAAGATGGTCTAATAGCGGCAATACAAAACCAAAAGAAGAAAAGAAAACTAAAAAAAAAGGGAGTGAATTCGTATTTTTAAAACTTTCTCATAATGTAGGCTACATATTACAATGGTTTAAAAAGATTGATAAAACTGAGACATTGTTTTTCTTGACATTACCTTCAACCTGTGCAGTCTTTGTTATGTTCTTGCATCCATTGTCAGGTGCACATTGAACTGTCATGACCAAGTAAATAGAATACACATTTGTCTTTGAGGGTTCACGTACACAAGTGTTTAAGCTGATTCACCCCCATCACTCCAAGAAGACCATCTTGGATTCCAAATAGCCCTGGGATTGTGAGCAAATAGAAGACCGCGGCCGAACTGGCTGGCTCGAATGTCCCTACTACCACCCTGGCTTTCACCTACCGACTGTCTTCCAGCGATATCGGAGCCCGAATAAAGGAAGCGCGCATCTATTGGGTATATGGACTCCTGGTAAGCTAGACTGCTTTGACGTTTAAGTTGGCTTGGCTACCTGGACACCCTGGGGAGTCTCAGGGTTTTGAAACACCCATATAGTGCCGGCTGTAAAGGAGCAGCTCCATCAAGAGGTGGCTGTCGGGTCTCAAAGTTGGATGTGGCCACGGCACTTTCATCGCTTGAAGTTGGCGATTTTTTGCTGATGTAAAGAAATAAATATAACATTTTAATATTTCTATTATATTCTTGTTTTTAACAAATAGTAACTAGATTGAGGCTTAAGTGAGTAGGCCTATTATTGTTTTAAGTAAATTTTGATCCTAAAGGAGTGATCCTAGAATTATGCGTATACCTTTAAACTATTTTTATTTCATTTTCTAGATAAATAGTCATTAAGCTGTTGATCAATTTATCATTTGTAATTTTTTCGGAATTTCAGATTGAGAAAATATAGGCAAGTGTGAGTAGTATGTAAATTAAAGTGGTGTCAGAGGATAATTCGATGACTCAGTCTTGTATTGACATGTAATTAAATACGTTAAATGTTTTTTATCTGGAGGTCAAGAGTTCACCAGTTATATATAAACACACATGGGAATTATATTTTCATTAAAGTGGCAATGTCACCTGGGAGACAGAAGCTAATGATTGTATATCAAGGCTATTGACACAAGCTTTTGCTGGAATAACTTGCCCAGTGTGCAGCCTAACATAGGCCAAGTGACACACACGGGGAGGCACTAAACTGCAGCCCTAGGCCCCTTGATGACAAAAGTAGTCGTGATCTCGTATGCATATATATAAAAAAATATATAAAATTTTTACGACGTGGGATTGAACTAAAGTAAATAACTCACCGTGTTCTCAGGATCGCTGGTATCTCTCCAATTGCAGAAGCAGAATCCAACTATGATCAATCAATATCTCCGATCAAAAGAAATAATGTCACAATCTCCAATTCGAATTTACATATCCTGATTCACTAACACAATAGAAAAAAAACAATCCTCAATCAAGAAATCCAAACTCATAATTAAAGTTTCTTAACGCATTTACACACGTCAAGATCATTTACGCCCAACAGCATAAATAAAAATCACCCTACTTTGCACGTGATACATACATATATTAAACATAAATGAATAACAGCACCAGGGACCAAGATTTTAAGAGAGAAAGTAGTGAATTAAAATGCTACGAAAATAAGGGCATGCGCCGACCGAGGCTCGAACCTGTGACTCCGGATTCGACACCACCGCCTAGCGATAACGCACCATACGAAACTAACCTCTAGACCATCGAAATGTCAAAAAACATTCTTCTGATCCAGAGTCATTTCGCCCGTATGCAAATTACCACCCCAGTGGTCAATGGTCACAAGCCTCAGCTAGCCCCTCCCCAACCCTCGCAGCATCCGTTCACTAACAATTTCGATAGAGCCGACACAGACAGCCGTTAGGCATGTATTAGATGGCTCTATCTAATTGTATATCTCTCACAAAGACAAGTGGACAACATAAACACATAGAAGCTTCAGTGGGTACGAGCAATAATGCTGTAAATGTAACAGAGTTTAAGCTAGGTGCTGAAACAAACGATACATACATATATTAAACATAAATGAATAACAGCACCAGGAACCAAGATTTTAAGAGAGAAAGTAGTGAATTAAAATGCTACGAAAATAAGGGCATGCGCCGACCGAGGCTCGAACCTGTGACTCCGGCGACACCACCGCCTAGCGATAACGCACTAAGCGAAACTAACCTCTAGACCATCGGAATGTCAAAAAACATTCTTCTGATCCAGAGTCATTTCGCCCGTATGCAAATTCATGTTTTCGTCTGGAAATGGGGAGGGTGCGGTAGAGCGAAAACGATTAATCTTCGCTCCTTTTTATAATTTCTGCTAATGAATTTTGATTTGGCATTAAAGAATAGATGGTGGGGCGACTCGATATAAGAATTTAATTTATAGCATATTAGTGACAGATTTTTTTTATTTTGTAATTTCTGAACTACAATACAAAAAGAAAACGTATTGGTTGTCCGATGGGAGGAAGGCAATTGCAAGTTTCGCCCTCGCACCTGGTACAATCCTTTTTCATTTTACTAATCCTAAAATTTGAGATTAGAGTGTGGTGTGACATAATATACAAATGGGTTCACATATCAATACGTAGATTATATTATATAGATATTCAATTTTGTTTACAAACTACGATTTCTCCATAAAAATAGGACCGCCACCCCACTTAGAGGGCTAGAGTGGGTAGGGCAGTACATGCTATTGCCCCTCTACCCCACCGAATCGGCCAAGTTACCAGAAGGGGAGCGACATAATATAAAATTTATATATTAATTGAACTAGTTTTGTTCACAGACTATGATTTCTCCATAAAAGTAGGATCGCCCCTCCACTCAAAGTGTTTAGGTGGGAAGGGCAGTAGAGGTATTGCCCCTCCCCCATCGGTCAACAAGGAATGACATAATATAAAGATCGGTTTAAAATATCAATAACAAGTTTTAATCATAAAGATATTTAATTGATTCAGCTGTAATTTCTGCAAATAAATCGGACCGCCCCCCCCCACTCGAAAGTGTATGGGGAGGGAGGCGGGATTGATGCCATCACCATCTCCCGACTCCACGCAATCGGCAAACATACTGGGGGGGGGGGGGGAGGCGAAATAATTTTTTAAAAAGTTGAAATATAAATAATAAGTATATATTGTTATGACTCTACAATGCACGCTGTCAGCACGCTGTCATTAGGTGTGAGACTGCGCACCATGAGACACAGGAGAGAGACATGAAATAAGAGAGGAAGTAAGATGGCCGATGATTAGAGATGAAAACAAGGACGCTTGTGATGTGATTAGTGTAGTTCTAGATCTAGTTTCTTTTTTTATTATTAAACATTCTATTTTATTATTTTATAATCCTTTCGTTGAGGTTATTAGGCTAAGTTATAGCAATATTATTAACATAAGTAATAAATTCGTATACAAATTGTGTGAATTCTATACTAAAATTCGTTGGGGGGGGGATGTTCGCCCCTACCGCCCCCTCTCTGGATTCGCCAGTGGCCCCTGCTCTTTACATTGCATTCTATGTGTTTCCAAGACTCAAATTTGTAAAGATGTTAACCAAAAATCGTGAACTGCCGATATATAGTCTAAAAAAAACAACAACAAACCCAGTTAGGAGGGTGTCGTCGGGGCTTCCCAACCAAATGCCATCTATTACTACTCAATTAGTCCCAACCAAATGCCATCTATTACTACTCAATTAGTCCCAACCTCCTTTCTTTTGAAGCATCAAAGCGGTACAAAGAATCAATATCAGAGCGTTCTATCGTTCAGTCCCAGAGCTACAATAACAAGCATTCATTTAGTGCAATGTCTGGTGTAGGAACATAAAAAATGTGGTAGAAATCTTGAATAGTCATTGTTGTTATCTATTTGTGTTCTGAACACCTACACACACACACACACACATGCATACATTTCCTACTCATTTCTCAAAACTATACGCAGTGTATTACATTTTTATCTTTCTGATTATCTATAAACCTTGAGAAAGCAGAAGTAATGTTCCAGAAGTGACCCTATAAAACCTACTCAGCCCTAAAGATCACCGTAAATGGACGTCCCCTTAACGTGGTAGACCACTTAACATATCTAGGAAACATTGTATCGAATGACACCTCGTTAACCGTCTGGCCATGGCTAATAGTGCTTTTGGACGCCTCCAGAAGTGAGTCGGCGGAATAGATCGCTCTGGCTGCCTAAAAAAAAAAGTGTTTACCAAACAGTGGTTCTCTCAACCCTGAGACGTGGGTATTAAACAAAAAACAACGCTTTCACCAAAGATGCTTGAGCTCCATCATAAACATACGATGGCCAGACAGCACTACAAACAGCGATGTCCTTGGGAACGCCGGTATGAGCTAGTAAAGAGGGACTTCTTATAGTCCGATAGTTACGCTGGGCAGGGCACGTACCCCGTATGGGAGACGAACGTATGCCAAAAGCAGTCTTTTTCGGTGAGCGAGACAGACAGCTGGAGGTCAATCACAAAGACGGCAAAAATAAAATCTTAATCGACCATAAACGGACAATGGTTATGCTTGCCATGATTGTGGGTAAATATGTAAGTACAGCTGGGGCTGCGTATCGATAGGAAATATTGCACTCGAAATCCTCTTGGATCTTCGGACTCGATGACTAGCCTTATTATTTTTATACTAGTCGAAAGGCGGCGTAGCATACGCCGCTACTTTGCTGGGCCGGCCTTAGGTGACCGTAGTGGGCCACGCACTTATGTGACCGCTGTTGGCCCCGCACTTTCATAGGATCCGCGCTAATAGTAGGTGTATAAATTAGTAAATTAAACCATTGTATAACTTATAACAGATTTCACGCGACCTCCTGTCAAATTACCAGGAGCTCCTGAAAATCTCCTTAAATTGCAAAATATACGAAAAAGTCCTGGAAATATCCGAAATTATTAAAATCTTTAGAAAACTCATAAGAATCTCCTGAAATATATAGACAATAATTGTCATTTTGGGGTGTCATTCAGTAAGGCCAATATGCCAATCCTACGCGCTGTAAAAAAACGGCTTTATCACGTAATTTTGGAATCTAATGAAAGAAGCTTCTCGCGCCTCAAACTAATGAAGAATTACTTTACTTCAACAATTCTCGTAGATAGATTGAAACATTTGTTAATTCTTGCTATTGAGTGTGATCTATGTAGGAAATAAATTTTTCATGATACACTGTATGACTTCGATACACGCAAGGCTCGTAAAGTTCGTGGGATAACTATATCTGCAAAAATAAAAGAGTGATCTTTACTTTACTTCTTCTTCTCGTCCAAACTCTTGAGCGGAGAAGAGAATTATACATATAGATTGGCTTTAAAAGTAGATCTATAAGTAGAAGCATGTTCAATATTGTATAAACAGTAGATCTACTAAGACTAATCTAGACTAGCTATAGAATTATTCTAAATCTAGATACAGACTCTATATAAAATAATCTAGATAGTAGATGTAGGCCTATCCTAATTAATAGATTTTAGTCAGGTAGAGCTAGATCTAGACTAATGACAATCTAGTCTCAAGATAGAATCTAGATTTCTATACTAGATTCGATCTGAAATGTGGATCTATATATAGAGTCTACTTAATGACAATGTCAGTGATTCCGAAGATTAATGATGAGTGCAGTGTTTACTATGTATTTTATTGTTTTACAAATCACATGTGCCTACATTATACGCAGAACCGTGAATGGCGTGAACTGTATACATATACGCAGAACCTATTGCGACTTGGCGGCTTTTGTAAATTTGTCTGCTGTGCTGTACGAGATGACAAAAAATGTGTAGATTCTAAAGTTCTAGAACAATAGATCTATTTCACTTAATTTATTAACATTGTTACAGCTTTCCTATTATAGAACTCTATCTACTTTAACTCGGTAGAAACTACCTTAGATCTCGATACGTCTGTGTCCCTGGTTCAGCTGTATTTATAAATAAACAAGTAACACTCGATCAAACACATAAACTTTAATCATTTTTACGGCATCTCACCCAAGCTGGACTCTGTCTGACCACTCTCTGACATCAAACACACTTCCGGTCATTCGCACAGAGTGTAAAAATAGATTATTTATACATACACACATTCATCCATGACAAACATAAATCTACTAATGTCATTTATAATAAGTAGCTCTAGATCTACTATTTTACCAATGCATTCATACAGAATTTAATATATAGATTTAATTATACTAATAAAGAGTTGCAATTTAGATTTATACGTTGTTAGCAAATAGTGTTACACAAAAAAAAAAAACGAACCTTGGTTTTTCTAATTTATGATCCTTGGTGTGTAATAGTAAAACAGCACCTACTTAAATAAATTTTAAATAGAGAGCAAATACTTATATTTAATGTAGTATATATATATATATATATATATATATATAGGTCTGTGGTTTTATATTATATAACCTTCGTAACTTCTTCTATAGAGAAATGACTTTTATAATTTGTTTTATTGAAAATTTGGGCTATTTGCGTCTGACACATATATAATTTGTATGTGCAGCAACAAAGCCCATTATCATGCCAATACAAGAAACAACAATGCATTTGAACGTAGCCGTTTGTCCGAGCCTGTAAAATGAACAATAGTTACATTTATGTGTATTTATATTTATGTATGTTGTGTGTGTGTTTGTTTGTTTACTTGTTGTCTCTCTCGTTCTACTGTTCAGTATGTTCACGTGCTTACATGTTTTTCTCAATGATGATATTAGTGTGTATTACAGTCTCCTGTTAGTTTTTTCCCTTTCTTGTCATGTCAATAAAATGGAGTTGTAACTTAAACAGCAGTGTTGTTTTTACATCCAAAGTGATAATATGACACATTAATTTATAGTTATTTTTTTTGGGTTATCATTAAACTTAATTATTGTAAAATTACTGTCTTACACGATACTAATAATACGCCAACACAATTTTTAATTTAATTTGTCAGCTTAAGTGCTTAAAGCCTTAAGAAGGATCAATTAGTTGCAGACTTTCTAAGCTCTGCCTGGAAATAGTTAATCTACATCTTCATAGCATGCACTAGCAACTCAAAAAAAAAAACAACTAATAAAATAAACACACACACACACACACAGAGAACAAAAGAAAAAACGCAAATATTAAAACAATTTATTATGCCAGTTCATACCAATAGATATTTATAAATAAATATAAATAAGTCTTTCATTCGCTTGGGTTAAAGTTTATAACAACATCTTTATACAACCCATCATGAAACAAAACAACAAATAGAACAGGGGGTTTATATAAATTAAATTTACAAAAAGACCATACAAAAATGTAAAAGCTAAGAAACATGTTTTATGGTGAATCACAATTCGTGAATAGAAGTGGGGGGGGGGGGAGGAAGCGTTGAATAGGCGACACACTAGATACAGTTGTTATTCTTTTTTTTTTATTATGTGGGCGATGGATACGTCAAAAAAACCCGGTTATTCCTTTAGATTGCACTTAGGTAAAGATGGTTCGATTTCTGTATGACTTGGTCGTATTAAAAAGATTATTGTCATTTATAACAAAAAAATATAGTAATAGAAAAGGGAAGAACAATAATTTAATGAAAAAAATAGTTTAATAATAGATAATACAAGTGCAATTAGTAGCAGTGCTTTAAGATGACTTCTAACCCACTTCCTTCAATGACTTCTCACGCAATGTCAAGGACATTCTTCTGTGGCATTTTACGTCTCGAGAGACGATCTTTTCCCTTTGCAACTTCTTGTGTGACTAAAGAGGCCAATCCTTGATACACAGCTGCGATCGCAGGTTAGGCATATATAATCACCAGGCGCCGTTGCATTTTCACCCTTCTTTCTGCTTCTGTTGTGTATGACATCTGCAATCCGTGACCCTTCCTTTATGCTCTCTCTCCATGTGGATCTATCCAGTGCCACCTCTTCCCAGTTGCCCAAGGGCATTATACACCCGACAATATAGTACTGCGGCGCATGAACACAACTTTGAATTTGATTGTAAAAAAAAAATCTTTTAAATGACACTCTTGGGAATCACAAGAAACAATGCAAATTATTGTTTCCTTCTTTTCTGCTCTAATATAAAATCAACAACAAACAAAGAAATCATTAAAAAAAAATTACACCAAAGTTATAATTAGTACCGCCAAAGTAGGTCAGAGAAGAGTGTTTAACAAACAAAAAATCACAAGAGATGTTATTTATTATGTGTAACTAACATAACAAAGAGACGCGATGTCATTGTAACACAGGTAACAACGCAGAGACGAGAAGTCATTATAAATAATATTCATAACAACAAACAAACGCGAGATGTGATGATGTAGAATAAACAGAAAGAAAAAACAAATGAGATATATATTCTCACTATTGCTGTTTATATAAAAAAAATTATAAATAAAATCAGTTTTTATCAACACAATTACTGCTCCATTGAACAAAAATCAAACTACATAAACAGTTTTAAAAGAATTACAAATATATAAACATATCATTTACAAATAGATAAATATAGAAAGCCTTTAAATGTATATAAAAAAAAGTGAAATAAATGGTTTTAGAAATTTTTTTTAAAGAAAGACGAATTCGTTCAATAAGTTTTTAAAATGATGCTTAAGATAACATGTTGTCTATAACATTTTACTTTCAGCAGAGAATTGTACAACAAAAAAAATTACTACATCAGTATATAACACAGAACTGAATCTAAATATACACTGCCTATGGCACCAAAGATAATGTTTTTAAGGCAAGGATTTATTTAAGGCTACAACTATATCAACATATCGTATATACATAGATAAATAAAAGAAAGCATTTAAATGTATATAAAAAGGTTAAATAAATAGATTTAAAAGAGTGAGGTGACCAACGCAACATTTGTTGAAAGAAAACATTAGGGACATCAATGATCATGTTCAAACGACATGACCAATGACCTGCTCGGAACTTCACACATAACGTTTTTGTTGACCATTATTTGTAACATATAGGTATTCATGTACATTTGCACACTAGCGCGGCTATGCAACACTGTTTGTGTTGACGCAATTTAAAAAGTTCCTAATATATTTTCCCTCGTCAAAACTTCTTTGTTAATTGTATAACACAATTATTATTACATAGTGTCAGAAGTGAGATTAAAATAGAAAAATACTCAACAATGGGCAAAGAAATACATTTCTCTATGTCTGTAGACATTTCCATTAACTATTTTTATTATTATTTTATGCATAGAAAAAGACGAATGTTATACGTTCCTGGTATTGAGCAATCTATGCTGAAAGTGAAAAATAGAGTGGTCGTTTCATTAGTCAGTTTTAAGAATTTAATTACAACACTTTTCTTTTACTCCCCAATTTTATCTTTCCGCCCCTCCTTATATAAAACACAAAAAAAACGAATACATTTTTAACTAACTTCTTCTAGCTACAATTTCCGACAAATTCTTGACAAGATATGGCCGAGGTCTCAAGATCAAATCTAATTATTAAGTCTATATTTTAGTGGACATCTTACACGAAAAAGATTAGGGTATGATGTCCCGTTGATTTATGCATGGTGCAAATCACTACAAAGATTATGGGATAACCCTTTTTAGCCGTACTAGTTATAGGGTAATAAACTGTTCAGTTTTGTTCATAGTTCGGGAACCCAGTGCCTGTCTGGTTTTCTTGTTTATTTCTTATCACAATAATTTGATAGTATGTCAAGTGAACATTTTTGTTTTGAGGTGTGGAGAGTAGGATGAAAGATAAGTGTGGATCCAGCCACAAAAATCACAGGCTTATATTTGGAAAATAATTAAGAAATCCTTTCTCAAAACTAGGCCTCAATGATTTCCAAGCCCTTGTTGAAAACCCTGAATCTAATGGCAAAACGAAAAAAAGTAACAATGTTTTTTTTTTCAAAGTTTCAAAAAAAGAATATGTTGCAGTGTTTCAGTAATAGAGAGTCGACAAAGATGAACGAAAAGTCATTATGCAAGAAAATGTATTTTCTGAAAAACATTGGCAGCACTACCAAAACCAAAAGAAGAATAGAAAATCAAATTGAGTAGAAAAGGGGAGGAATTCGTATTTTAAAAACTTTCTCATATTGTATTACAATGATTTTAAAAAGATTGATAAAACTGAGACATTGTTTTTCTTGACATTACCTTCAACCTGCGCAGTCTTTATTATGTTATTGCATCCATTGTCAGGTGCACATTGAACTGTCATGACCAAGTAAATAGAATACACATTTGTCTTTGGGGGTTCACGTACACAAGTGTTTAAGCTGATTCACCCCCATCACTCCAAGAAGACCATCTTGCATTCCAATTGGCCCTGGGATTGTGAGCAAGTGGAAGACCGCGGCCGAACTGGCTGGCTCGAATGTCCCTAAAACGGTCCTGGCTTTCACCTGCCGACTGCCTTCCAGCGATATCGGAGCCCGAATAAGGGAAGCGCGCATCTGGTGGGTATATGGACTCCTGGTAAGCTAGACTGCTTTGACGTTTGAGTTGGCTTGGCTGCCTGGACACCCTGGGGAGTCTCAGGGTTTCGAAACGCCCATATAGTGCCGGCTGTAAAGGAGCAGTTCCATCAAGAGGTGACTGTTGGGTCTCAAAGTTGGATGTGGCCACGTCACTTTCATCGCTTGAACTTGGCGATTTTTTGCTGATGTGAAGAAATAAGTACAACATTTCTTTAATATGCTTGCTTTTAATGAATTGTAGCATATACTATATTGAGGCTTAAATGGATAGGCCTATTATTGTTGTAAGTAAAATAAACTTTTGATCCTACAGTATAGATCCTAGAATTATGCGCATACCTTTAAATTATTTTTATTTCATTCTCTAATGTCTATAATTTTTTTTTTTTTTTTTTTTTAGTTTCCCCTCTAGGCATCAAAATTAAACTATAAATAATCATTAAGCTGTGGATATATTTCTTGGAACCTTTAGGCTTCTCTAGGAAATAAGGACAGATCCTTTCGAAAGGATCCCAGTATCAATGACTTCGTTCGTTTACAACAGAGGACAATGGACGACCTGTGACCATCAAGTTTAGACAATTTATGAAGAATGTTAACGTGAGTTGTGTAAACCGGGAGCTTATGTTTATGTCTTACGGGTTATGTAATCTCTTTTCGAGAATAAAAAATAAAAAGCTGTGGATCAATCTACCATCTGTATCTTTAAGTATTTCAGATTGAGAAAATATAGGCAAGTCATCGTGTGTACACAATTCGTTTTTAAGTGTTGTCAGAGGACTGAAACGATGAATCGATGACTCGGGTCTCGTATTGGTATGTACTTAAATACGTTGATTGGTTTTCATCTGGAGGTCAAAAAGTTTATATATATATATTTATTTAAAGCAAGGGAATTTCTATTCTTCCTCAATATTTTCCTTAAAGTGACATTGTGTCGTTAGAAAGACCACGAGAGTACTAAGTTTTATACTAAGTAAGTGCTAGGTGGAGGAACAAGTCCAAGAAAACGTTTCTGTCACACAGGAGAGCTTTGAACGTGGACCCTCCACCTGGGAGACGGAAGGAAATGATTGTGGCTATTGATACAGGCTCTTGCAGGAATAGCTTTCCCAGTGTGCAGCGAACATTCCGGAATCACATAGGTCTCGTCATTCACACGAAGAGGCACAAAACTGCAGCCCTCAGCCACCTTGGTGACAAAAGTCGTCGTCATCTCGTATGCATTCAAGTTTACAGCTCTCTATAGGGAATTCACACGTTAAATAATCTCTACCCGAGAGGAGAACTGAATCAGACTATCCATGAACGTCCGTGTTTAATTAGTGTTTATCATGTTGTTTTTTTCCATTAATAAAGAAGATTATTAATCCGGACTAAGTTAAGAACTTAAGAGATGAAAGTATGTGTTGAACACTTACTGACGTCGTCGCCTGTACACAATGGCCAGCACGATAAGGATGGTGAGAATAATGGCAGCAAGCCCAACGCTGACGGCAATGGCGATGATCTCATTGACTCCAAGGGCGAGTTTCTCTACGGCCACTCCACAGTCCTCTCCACTGTAGACATACTTGTCACTGGACTTGCACCTGCAGCAACACACACACACATACAATGTTAGGCAACATTTAATTTAAGATTCAATGGATATGAAAATAAATGATTTCAATAAAAAGATAAATACGCCTAAATAACGAAAATGGTGGATTAGAGACTTAAACAGGAATCAGTCAATGGTATGACCGATTCATGCCATCCATTCCACATACTGTAAAGGCGCAAGGGAAGGAACGCGTGTATAAATGGGTTCCTATCATATGGAATAAGTTATGTACCTTTATCTTTCTGAGTATTTTATTAGCTAGTGATTTGTATTTGTTAAGTTATGATAGGGCTATAAAGTATATAGCTGTGTAGCTTCATTTATATCTAGGTTTCCTATTTATCATTATCTATCGGTCTGCTTTTCAAAATTCATTTTATTTTCATTTTTCTTGATAAATAATTGGTAAGAAAAGTATATGCCCACTAATAGACGCGAAAAAAGGCAGACAAACTTCATTTTCTAAAACTCTGTTTATCAAACTTTGTAGCAACGATAAATGAATAAACCTGAAACACATAGATCTGATATGTGCACTAGAATACTATATGCTTTTATTGAAAGAATATGGTGAATTGAATGCAATGAATTGAAGATATGCTCCAAGAAGAGTACGAACAAAGAACAAGGAAACATCGCCTAGAAGTAGGATTGGGATCGTGACAACAAGGCGAGTGTCACGGATGAATGTGTGTATGTATGTATAATCTATTTTTACAATCTGCGCGAATGACCGGAAGTGTGTTTTGTTGTCAGAGGTTGATCAGAGAGAGACCAGCTTGTGTGAGATGCAGTAAAGCTGATTAAAGTTTATGTGTTTGATCTAGAGGTTTAATTGTTTTATTTCGTTAACTAGAACTGAACCAGGAACACCTAGACGTATCGAGACCTAAGGTAGATTCTATCGAATTATAAATAGAATAGGAAAGCTGTGACATATTTGGAGGCTCGTTTATCTAGTTACTTGACTTAGTCTTGGAAGACATTAGGCAGAACTGCGGTTCGCCATTGTGAAAAGGTCAAGCACCAAGAAGGCCGTGAAGTCGTGAAGAGTGTGCGCTCACGTGCAACGGCGGGAAAAAACTAAGTCAATCAGCCAAGACGAAACCAGGTCAAACACCGTGATAAAACTATTTGTGTTGTTTATATTGTATGCTAGAGATAAACAAAATGGCAGAGAAATTAACACAGTTAATAGCCGCTGGAAAAGGAGTGGGTGAAAGATAGAGAAGAAAGAGCTAAAGAAAGAGAAGACACAGATCGAGACGAAAGAGCTAAAGAAAAGGAAGTGAGAGCTAAAGAGAAAGAAGCTGATGTAGAAATACACAAATTGAGAGTTAGAGAGTTGAGCTTAGGGATCCAAAAGGAGAACTCAAAGAGCATACAATACCTGTATGGAAGCCAAAGTTGCCACCTTTCAATGAGAACGTGGGTCAAATGGATGCATATTTGGCGAGATTTGAAGTGCATGCTCATGCTACCGATATACCTAAAACTCAGTGGGGCAGTCATCTATACACATTATTACAGGGAACAGCACTGCAAGCTTGTATCAACTTTTCTAAGAAAGATTTAGAGGAATATGACAAGGTGAAGGAAGTATTGATGAAAGACACAGGAGCGACCACAATCGAAGTGAAGAGACTACATGTGCACCCTCACCAGTTGACGTTTAAGAAAGTCCAATGTATGACATTTGGAGGAACAATTGAAGATTATCCCACAGCTGTCATTGACATTGATACGCCATTTTTTATCTGGGAAAGTTGAAGCATGTGTGTTGGAGAGGCCTGCTTGACTTGATTCTTGGAAACGTGACTGGCATAACTGAGCCTACCATCACAGATATATACAAGTGGCAAAGGTCATCAATGTCAGAAGTTACAAATGCGGTAACTAGATCTCAATCTGGTATAATAGAAAACATGGGACAACCGATCCTACATAGTCAGATAGAACAGCCAGAATCAATTAACATCCAGTTATGCATTGAAACAAAAGGAGGACCAAACATTGGTTTAACTTTTTGAATTGGCTGAGCGTCCTACCAGTAAATTTAAAGTGAAAAATGGGCTTCTGATTAGACAAGATAACAAAGCTAAACTACAGCTAGTCGTCCCTGCCGCCGACAGAAACAGAACTTTAGAATTAGGTCATGACTCACCTTTTGCGGGTCATATGGGGACAGCACGAACAAGACAAAGAATTCTGAATAACTTTTACTGGCCAGGAATATTTAAAGATGTGGAAAAATTTGTTCAGCGTGCATCACTTGTGCCAGTACAAAAGCCCCACTACAGGTCACAGATCTGCAGGATAGTCCATTTCAGAAAGTGGCCGTAGACATTGTGGGTCCCATAAACCCTATGTCTAAAAGAGGATACAGATACATCCTTACGATGGTTGACCTATGCACCCATTGGCCAGAGGCCGTGCCATTAAAGACAATAACTGCAGAAAAGGTAACTCGTGAATTGTTCAACATTTTCTCTCACTTAGGATTCCCTGAAGAAATTTTAAGTGACCAAGGGACTCAGTTTACGTCAGAGTTAACACATCAGTTTCTGAAACAGTTAGGGATTCGTCAAACCTTCACAACACCTTACAGGTCCCAAAGCAATTCAGTTTGCGAGAGGTGGAACGGGACTTTGAAACGATTATTAGGCAAAGTAGCACTGGACAGACAATCAGACTGGGACATGTTTATCCCAGCAGTTCTCTTTGCTTACCGAGAAGTTCCACAAGAAGGTACAGGATTTTCACCGTTTGAATTATTGTATGGAGCAAACCCGACGTGTCCACTTAGTTTGCTGAAAGATTTGTTGACAAAAGAAAATCTAGATAATGAATCTAGAACAAGCTATCAACATGTCGTCGAGCTCAGAGAGAAAGTGGTAACAACATGTCAACTTGCAAAGCAAGCATTAGAGTCACAGTTAGCACGACACAGAACAATTATTAACAGAAATAAAACTCTGCAAACACTTCAAGGAGGAAGCCTTGTGTATGTACTACAACCAAGGAAAGACAGTAAACTGATTGTTCAGTGGCAAGGACCATTTGAAGTTGTCAAGAAAATAACTGTAGTGGATTACCAAATCAACATGAGAGGAAAACTGAAAACATTTCACATCAACATGTTAAGAGAGTTTGGTGGAAAGTCACAGGAAAGTAATACTAACACTGATGAAGTAGTTCGTTCCAGTTGTGCGATAGTTAATGAACCAGAGAAAGACGAAAATGAATTGACTGGATCATTACTATCTGTATTAACTTTAAAGCAATCAGTTACTTGGACAGATTGCAAAATTGAAGAGTCACTATCAGCAGAGGAAACGAAGCAAGTGAAAAAAGTATTGGCTAGATATGATGATATCTTGACGGATGTACCAGGGAGAACTGCAGCAATTAAACACGACATCATTCTCAATGACTCTGAACCAGTTAAACAGAAACCGTATCCAGTACCTTCAGGGTATATGAAGGAAATGGAAGAAGAGATTGAATTGATGCTGAAGTTAGATATTATATCACAACCTATGGTGGTGGTTAGAAAAAAATCAGGCGCAGTAAGAATATGTGTTGACTATAGGAAGCTTAACAAAGCTACTGTGCTTGATTCGGAACCATAACCCAATCCTGAAGACTTGTTACCTCAAATAGCAGACGCAACATTTTTTACAAAGCTAGACCTGACCCGTGGGTATTGGCAGATACCTTTGGTAGATAAAGCTAAACCACTTATAGCGTTTAGTAGTCCTTTTGTTTTATTTCAATTTAATGTCATGAGTTTCGGCCTTGTCAACGCACCAGCAACGTTCAGCAGAATGATGAGAAAGGTGTTGTCTAATCTACCCCATGTACTGTGCTACCTAGACGACATCTGCATTCATGACATTACTTGGTCAGATCACCTACAACATCTAGAAATGGTTCTAGATACATTGAGGAGAAATGGTTTAACAGTGAGACCATCTAAAGTGGAGATTGGTTGCAAGAACATTTCCTTTCTAGGATATGTAATTGGAGGACACTCACTGAAACCACAACCTGAACTGTGACAACGGATTATGAATCTTCGTCAGCCAACAACCAAGAGACAGGTCCATAATTTATTGGACTCTGCAACTTCTATCGAAGGTTTATAGCGGATTTTGCAGAGATGACTGAGCCACTCACAAACCTGACCAAAAAGGGAGCACCCAACAAGATCCGATGGTCACATGACTGTGAAGTATCGCTGCAGAAGATAAAGAAGGCATTTGCTAAGGAGCCTATCCTGCGTCTACCTGACTGTCAGAAGGAATTCATACTAGCTACTGATGCATCTGCTGTTGCTATCGGGGGATGCCTAGCGCAGGAATCACAGGGCATTCTACATCCCGTTATGTACGTCAGTAGAAAGTTGTCTTCAGCGGAATAACGATACAGCTCCGTAGAAAGAGAGTGCTTGGCAGTTGTTTGGGCAGTAACCAAGTTAGCCAGATTCCTGTTGGGCAGAACATTCGTACTCCGCACAGATCACGCACCCTTGCGCTTTTTAAAACACACGTAAGTCGGTGAATTCCAGGGTAACTCGCTGGGTCCTGATGCGTCAGGACTTTCAGTTCGAAGTGCAGCATATTCCAGGTAAACAAAATATCGTAGCGGACATTCTGTCACGTTTATCATAGATATAAGCCTACGTGGCTTCTCACAAGCATGTGTTACTTCATCAAAGACTTTGTGTCTTCATCTTTTAAGACTGTGTGTCTTAACTATAGACTGTGTGACTACATTAAAGTCTATGTGACTATGTTCAAGTTATTTGGATACATAAACGCCTGTGTGGCATATCCAGAGCCTTTGTTGTATTGTGTTTTAATGTTTTATACTTGTTTTATAATCGTGTTTTTAATGTATCTTTGCAAAAATTGATTATAATTTTAGGAGGGGCGAGATGTCACGGATGAATGTGTGTATGTACGTATAATCTATTTCTACAATCTGCGCGAATGACCGAAAGTGTGTTTTGTTGTCAGAGGTTGATCAGAGAGAGACCAGCTTGTGTGAGATGCAGTAAAGCTGATTAAGGTTTATGTGTTTGATCTAGTGGTTTCATTGTTTTATTTCGTTAACTAGAGCTGAACCCGGGACACCTTGACGTATCGAGACCTAAGGTAGATTCTATCGAATTATAAATAGAATAGAAAAGCTGTGACAGCGAGTCAGATTCATATATCTTTTTCTCTCACAAACAGAATTTCATTGTTATAGTGAATGGAATATAATGCAATTAATCCAATCAACCATCATATCTTTTAACCAGTACTGCCCAACCTTTTTTTTTTCGGCCAAGGGACCAAATAAATTTCCTTTACATTTGTCAAGGACTGAGTAAAAAAAAAACTCCAGTCCATTGGATCATCTGAGGCTTTTACTGTGGGAAGAGGTGTCTAGAGGCCGGATAGTATAGCGCCTCGAGCCGAATCTGACCCGCGGGTCTTAGTTTGGGCGTCACAGTCTGTAGGAATTATCACAGTGAGAAAAGAAATTTTCCCGAAACCAACAGTTAATGCCATATTTAAACTTTAAAATGCCCTAGCCTACTTGAGATATGGAACCTTTTTGGGACCCTTTAATATATTATATATCAATGCAAAATATTTCTTGGGTGTCCTAAGCTTCCAAAAATGTAATAAAAATTACCAGGACGAGCAGAAACCCTAAACACAATAACAACTTTGTTTGCTCCTTAGAGACATTCCCCTACATCAACTCACAATGACAACTCTTTAAACTTACTTGCACTGTGGATTGTTGAATGTGTTGATAAAGCAGGCTGCGTTCTCTGGGCATGTGTAGTTGGAACACAGGCTTTGACATTCAAGCCTCTTTGTTGCTTGGTTGAATGTACAAAACTGCCAAGGGTCACAAGCATTGGGAGCCGAACAAGGGTCATTATTTACTTTCTCTACTGCCTTTGCCGCTGTAACAATGCAGGGACATGGATATTATTTTAAAGAAAGAAAAGAATTATGGTTGTGACCTGAATTCTAAAATATTTGCTTCGATTTGTGGACTCCCCTTCCTTTTTTTTTTAAAATAAGAGAACCTCATTCTCTGATTTTGAAAAGCTCAATTCTATAATAATAATAATAATTACAATAATTATGATTATGAGAGTAATAATAGTAATAATGGACATATGTGAGAAACTTTTCAAATACAATATTGTTACCACATTAAGAAGGGAGGTTGAACTTATGTGCATTTTCGCAGGAAATAAAAAATACGCTATGAGCTCTTTTAGGTAAAAGACATGCCGAAAGATTAGCATTAAATTGATAGAAATATTGTTCTGTTTAAAAGAGGTAGGGTACTTTTCTAATTATGCAATTCTTATCTTATCTTATATAATACAGACGTTACTTCAAAAAAAGAAGATGATTACGTCCTACGCGTCATGCATTTAGTCATGCATATTGACCAATGACTTAAATTCTGCCTAGTCACTGGTTTTTCTGGCTAGCTCAGGCAACCCATTCCATGCTCTAATAGCACTAGGGAAGAAGGAGTATTTGTACAAATTTGTCCTATGGCATATGGGACGAGGAATGTGCCTTTATTTTTGTGTCTTTCAGAGTATTTTATTAAATTTTGTTTTTGTATTTGAAGATTATGGTTCAGTGTTTTATGTATAATTGCTACTGTACTTTTGAGTCTTCTGTCCTGAAGGCTTTCTAAATTTAGTGATTTTACTAATGGTGTTACCCTAGTCACTGCTCTATTTTGTGTCTGTTCCAGTTTCTTAATGTTTTCTTGAGTTGAGGGGTCCTAAATTGAGGATGCATATTCTATTAAATAACATTTTAGTTTTATGTTCTTATTTGATTTATAGAAATTTCTTTTAATAAACCCTAATGCTTTGTTGGATTTTTTATAGTTTCATCAATATGTGGATTCCATGACAGTTTTTCATTTATTATAACACCTAGGTATTTTGCGTTTTTAGTCTGTGTTACTGGTTTGCCATGAATAAGATAAGTGGAATTAATTTGTTTTAGTTTTTTTGTTTCTCTTAACAACTGACATTTTTCTGGGTGGAAAGACATGCTCCAATTTGATTCCCATTTCTGTAATTCATCTAATTCTCTCTTTGTAAAATATCTGTGTCTTGTTTTGTTTTTATTGTTTTATATATTATGCAATCGTCTGCAAATAATATGACTTTTGTTCCTGAAGTAATGCAATTTGGTAAATCATTTATGTAAATTAAAAATAGTAGTGGACCCAAAACTGTTCCTTTAGGTACACCTGAGTTTACTGTTATTGGTGTTGATTTAGAGCCATTTATTATTACAGTTTGTTCTCTCCCTATCAGAAAATCTTTAATCCACTGATGCAGTGGACCATTAATGCCGAAATATTTTAATTTTTTAAGCAAACTGTGGTTGTGAACTTTGTCAAAAGCCTTGGAAAAATCTAGTAAGATAGCATCTATTTGTTCACTATTATCTAAACCTTTTGAAAAATCATCAATTAGTCCTATTAGTTGTGTTTCACATGATCTATATTTCCTAAAGCCATGTTGGTATGGGGTGAGGACATTATGTTTGTCTAAGTGGTTTATGATGTTGCTACATATTATGTGTTCTAGTATTTTACATGTGATGCTGGTAAGTGATACTGGTCTGTAGTTTCCTGGATCAGATTTTTCTCCTTTTTTAAATAGGGGGGTGACATTAGCTTCTTTCCAGTCCTTTGGTACTCTGCCCTGGTTAAGCAATGCCTGAAAGAGTATTTTGAACACTGGGGCTAGCTCATTGCTTAGTTCTTTGAGTAATCTAGCTGGAATACCATCAGATCCAGACGCTTTATTTGGTTTGGTGTTGGCTAATAGTTTTTGAATTCCATTTTCTTGTACTACTAAATCTTCTATGTTGTCTACTTGGTTCAAATTAAGAAATATGTCTTTGTCTCCTGGGGCTGAGAATGCTGATGCAAAGTATTTGTTTAGGACGTTTGCTTTAGTTTCATTATCATTATGTATTATGTTATGTTCATCTTTTAATGGCGCTATGCCTGCTGTTTCCATTTTCTTAGACTTAATGTATGACCATAGGTTTTTTTGTTATCTTTAGATATTACATTGTTTATGTATTCACTCTGCAGCTGTCTGCTTACTTTTTGGGTTAGGTGTTTAATTTGTATATACTTTTTGTACACTCTTTCTGCCTTGGTTTCTTTAAATTTTCTATATAGGTTTTCCTTCTGTTTACAAAGCTTCTTTAGTCTATTATTAAACCAGCATTTATTTATTTTGTTTGATGTGTATTTAGTTGGTATATGATTTTCTATAATGCTTTTAAGATGGTTTTTAATGAAATTCCAGAGGTCATCGACTGGTTGGTTAATGTCTTTTTCTAATAAGAATGTTTGTTGAAAGTTTAATGCAGCTTGGTGTAGTTTAATTGGATAAGCTTCCTAGGCTGATGATCAGTTTTGATTTTCAAAAGATAAAATGTTCAGCTTTTCCAAAGCTACGATTTGGATATCAGTGTGGAGGAATAGATGATACTAGATCTACATGTTCGTGTTGCCAATAGCAATGTTGGTAACAATGGAATATGATAAAGATGTAATATACTTTTATAAAGGCTAGTCATAATTGTGATTAAGAATGTTATATTTTTGTATCTAGACCTAGATCTATATGATTAAATTTAGACCTAGATCCAGAGGTCTACTATCTATACGTGGACCGTATTTTAACGATAGCACCCTTGCATACTAGATCTAGAACGATCATTAACGATGTCATATTCAAGATGTGAGTCTAAATTGATCAACTTTTAAATTATTATGAAATTAAATGGATATCTTCATTTCAAATTTTACAATGCGATGTTGTCACGGATGAATGTGTGTATGTATGTATAATCTATTTTTACATTCTGCACGAATGACCGGAAGTGTGTTGGTTGTCAGACAGACCAGCGTGTGTGATATGCTGTAAAGATAATTAAAGTTTATGTGTTTGATCTAGTGGTTTCATTGTTTTATTTCGTTAACTAGAACTGAACCAGGGACACCTAGACGTATCGAAACCTAAGGTAAATTCTATAGAGTTATAAGTATAAATATAATAGGAAAGCTGTGACATTTTTGGAGGCTCGTTTATCTAGTTACTTGACTTAGTCTTGGAAGATATTAAGCTGAACTGCGGTTTGCCATTATGAAAAGGTCAAGGACAAAGAAGGCCGTGAAGTCGTGAAGTGTGTGCGCTCATGTGCAACGGCGGGAAAAAGACTAAGTCAATCAGCCGAGATGAAACTAGGTCAGACACAGTGATAAAGTAATTTGTTTTGTTTTATTTGATGCTACACAAATAAAGAAAATGGCAGAGAGATTAACACAGTTAATAGCCGCTGGAAAAGAGATGGGATTGACTGGAACCGCTTTACAAGAGTGGGTAAAAGAAAGTGAAGACAAAACTTGTATGGAAGCCAAAGTTGCCACCTTTCAATGAGAACGTGGATCAAATGGATGTATATTTGGCGAGATTTAAAGTGCATGCTCATGCTACCGATATACCTAAAACTCAGTGGGGAAGTCATCTATACACATTATTACAGGGAAAGGCACTGCAAGCTTGTATCAACTTTTGTAAGAAAGATTTAGACGAATATGACAAGCTGAAGGAAGTATTAATGAAAAATACAAATTGACAGATGATGGGTATGGAGAGAAGTTCCATAAAGCTAAACCAGAGAGAAACAGCCATTCCATGATTTTGTTGAGGACATTACAAGATACTTAATGCTTGGGTCGAATTGTCAAATACTGATAAGACTTTCGAAGGTCTCATTGATCTGTTCATCAGAGACAAGATCCTTACATGTTGCTTTTCTACATGAAAAGAAACCGAAAGATGTGCCGACAGCAGTCAAGTTGTGTCACCAATATATTACTGCACATTCAAAGCAGACTATTCAGAGAGAGGAAGACTTGATAATTAGCAAGTTTGCCTTTGCTGCAAAGACTAATGATAACAGAAGTCGCTTTAAACAAGAATGGAGACAGGACCGTCTGCGGAAAAGAAGTGTTGGTGAAAAAAGAAAATGTTTTAAGTGTTTCAAAACGGGACATTTAGCAGCCCAATGTAGAAACAAAAGCTCATTAAGACCAAATGAGACTATGGGTTCAAGCAGAAGTCAGGAGTTTAAAACCAGCAACATGGTTAGTTTGCATAGACTATCAACATGGTGAACAACTCCCTCATGAAGCTGATCAGATCCAGATGGCTGCTGGAGCTGTAACTTGTGACGCTGGGAAATTAAAAATGTACCCTGGATTTGTTGGGAAAAAATCTATTTGGGTCTTGAGAGACACAGGAGCGACCACGATCGGAGTAAAGAGACTGCATTTTCACCCTCACCAGTTGACGGGTAAGAAAGTTCAATGTATGACATTTGGAGGAACTATTGAAGAATACCCCACAGCTGTCATTGACATTGATACGCCATTTTTATCTGGGAAAGTTGAAGCATGTGTGTTGGAGAGGCCTGCAGCTGACTTGATTCTTGGAAACGTGACTGGCATAACTGAGCCTAACATCACAGATATCTGCAAGTGGCAAAGGTCAGCAATGTCAGAAGTTACAAATGCGGTAAATAGATCTCAATCTGGTGTAATAGAAAACATGGGACAACCGATCCTACAAAGTCAGATCGAACAGCCAGAATCAGAATTAACATCCAGTTATTCATTGAAACAAAAGGAGGACCAAACATTGGTTAAACTTTTTGAATTGGCGAAGCGTCCCACTAGTAAATATAAAGTGAAAAATGGACTTCTGATGAGACAAGATAACAAAGCTAAACTACAGCTAGTCGTTCCTGCCGCCGACAGAAACAGAACTTTGGAGTTAGGTCATGACTCACCTTTTGCGGGTCATATGGGGACAGCACGAACAACGATACAGCACCGTAGAAAGAGAGTGCTTGGCAGTTGTTTGGGCAATAACCAAGTTGGCCAGATACCCGTTAGGCAGAACAATCGTACTCCTCACAGATCACGCACCCTTACGCTGTTTAAACACACATATGTCGGTGAATTCCAGGGTAACTCGCTGGGCCCTGATGCGTCAGGACTTTCAGTTCGAAGTGCAGCATATTCCAGGTAAAGGAAACGTCGTAGCGGACATTCTGTCACGATTATCATAGATATAAGCCTACGTGGCTTCTCACAAGCAAAGTTTTTGTGTCTTTAACAGTTTAGACTTTGTTGCTTGATGGTAGACTTTCTGTCTACAACTAAGACTTTGTGTCTTCATCTTTTAGGACTGTGTGTCTTCAGCTTTGAATTCTGTGTGTCTTCAGCTTTGAAGACTGTGTGTCTTCATCTTTTAAGACTGTGTGTCTTCATCTTCTAAGACTGTGTGTCTTAACTATAGACTGTGTGCCTATTACATTAAAGTCTGTGTGACTACATTAAAGTCTGTGTGACTATGTTCAAGTCTGTTTGGATACATAAACGCCTGTGTGGCATATTCAGAGCTTTTGTGGCCTATCGAACGAACATTTTTGTTGTATTGTTGTGTAATTTTTATTATTTGTTTTATAATAGTGTCTTATGCATCTTTGTAAAAATTGATTATAATTTTAGGAGGGGTAAGATGTCACGGATGAATGTGTGTATGTATGTATAATCTATTTTTACAATCTGCGCGAATGACCGGAAGTGTGTTGGTTGTTAGACAGAGACCAGCGTGTGTAATATGCAGTAAAGCTGATTAAAGTTTATGTGTTTGATCTAGTGGTTTAATTGTTTTATTTCGTTAACTAGCACTGAACCAGGGACACCTAGACGTATCGAGACCTAAGGTCGATTCTATAGAGTTATAAGTATAAATATAATTGGAAAGCTGTGACAGATGTCAATGCTGGAAAATTCCACTTTATAATTCCAATATGAACACAAACAGTTTACACAGAGTTACAACTGCACACCAGAGGCTTGGAACTATTGTAATGTTTTACCAACCCAAGAAAAAACAAACATTGCCTTTCAAAAGCTGCCTGCATCTAGATCTACTACGCAATAACTACAATTATCATAAGTCTACCAGCTCTTTCAGTGATGGATAAAATGGTATGTAGCCTACAATTGTTATTATTATTTTTTTCAAACATCTGTCTGTCCGGTAAAAAGTTTACACACTATGTTTCTCCCACACCCATACTCAGATCAAGCTGAAATTTAGCTCAATTCTTTCTTTTACCTGACAAAACAAGAATCAATAAAAAGATAACCGATTAGTGAATTAAATATTGGTATTTATTATTTTGTTTCATAACTCGAACACGGGAACGAAATTGTACTGACGGATATGGGGGTGTTGATTAGTCCATTTATACATTTGTAGAGAGAAAAATTTTAAACTAACAATAGATAGCTATGAAACCTTCTATTTTTATAAGCATTTCCCTGGCACAGTGGTTAGTGTATTGGCTTGAGGAGGCTTTAGTCTTTGAGTTCGAATTCAGGTCGTTCAATTTTTTCTTTTACAAATGCATTTAAAAAGCGATCACAGAAATATTTACCCAGAGCCCCTATTTTGATATAATAATCCTTTACCAACTGATACTGTATAAGCGTCTTATCAAAACTTTTCACGATTTATTTGTTAGTTTGAGTGAGCTTGAATATCTTGTTTATAGACTTACCGCTTTTTATCTGTGCGGGAAAAGTGAAGTTTAAATAGTAAGGGTCTATCCTGGGAGTGTTAGATAACCCCATTTGGACATCTTTTAGTTCATTTTGGAGCTTTTCAGCGTCAAATTGTTTTTTTGTTTGATTGAGTATGACGTTGAACTTTACAAGAATGCTTCCAGGCCTGTGACGAAGTACAGAGATCAGAGAGTTACTATTAGTCATGAACACATTAAATGGTAAACCACACTATATATCTATGCTAACATACATGCCACACCAACGGCTATTATGGTCTGATATTTTACTCTCCAGAGATTTTGAACGATATTGAAAAACGTTCTCGACAAAAAGAGCTTCTATAAACTTATTTCACCCATTCCCCCGTCTATCATCATCATCATTATCATCATCATCATCATCAAACTTCATTTTAGTGAGAGCCTGAGAGGTTCAAATCCTTTCTTACAAAAGTCCTGGACAGAAACCTTGCTGTTGTGTGTTGTACATGTATGCATGCTATGTACAAGTCAAGGCTTTATGGTTTCTCAGACTTGTCAGGGCGAAGACCAGCAAGTCTTGGTAAGTCGGAAAGAATATGAGACAGGATTTCCACTTCTCTCCCCCCCCCTCCCCCGTGAGTCGAAGTTTGGTCCGAAACATTCGAAATGTGAACCAACGATGCGGGGATCAACTTGCACTGCACTACAGTAGCTGGTTCGGGGTTGGCTGCCTCCCCCACGGTGTGTGTGTGGGGGGCTTGATGTGTCCTAGAGTCTCTACACTCCTCTGAATTTTTGGGATTTGTCCCAGCAATCAAACCATTTTTCTATTTATATCGTTGGAATTGTTGTCAGAGCAGGTACCCCTCCCCCCCCCCCCCCCATAGAGTTAGAGATAATGGCTGTGTATCAGACAACGAAAAATAAAAATATTTGAAGAGCCAAAATGTTTTAACTCTATACACCAATATTTATGGTGAAATCCAGCACACTGTTAAGATTCGGGCCGAGACATTATTGTTATGAAAAAGTGATTTCGCCTTGTGTTCAAATAGATGAGATGAAATGAGAGTCATGTTCTATTGAAGTTGAAATGGAGAAAGAGACGCTTTTCTTTCTGAAGGGTATCTGTTCTGTTACGACATTTTCACTGTTGAAAGCTTACTTGTTTTAGAGAAGGTATTTCTAGGCAGATGGAGACTTGTTTGTATGTCTGTGGATCCATGCTACATATCATTCCTGTTGCACTCCTGACAAGTTGAAACACTCAACAGTTTTAGTTGTTGCTGTGTAACGGATGCATGTGTGAGTTGCATTTGATGTATTTCTACAGTACCTTGATAACAATTCTAGATACTTGTGTTTACTGTATGGTGTATTACAGATACGAGTTCAACTACTAAGACATGCACCGTCACAAACACAGAAGTAAAGGGTCAATGCCAATTGTCTAGTAACTAAGTTCACTCGCGATGAAGTCAATAACGAAACTTGAATACAGAATGGGCCACAGTCCCTTATCCCTTCAAGAGCCTATCAGTAACTGTCCTAAACGTCTTCATCAATAATCTCTAACCCAATGCCTATGTGGTCACTAAAAATGTCGCGTTCAAAGTCTGCCTACTACATTGCGTCTCCTATTAAACTAAGTGTCAAACAGGAGGTTCCAGACTAGCAAAAGAACTAGTGAACCTACAGATTGTACTGCGGGGATGAGCTGAAGCTCGAAGACTCCGATTGTATTTTTTTTCATCGTTCGTTGTAAGTAAAACTCACCATTAACTCTGATTTCCTTTTGTTTAGTTGAAAAAGAAAAATTCTAAACATAGACACTTATAGTTGACTTGTACAGAATCATTGTGAAGAAGCCGACTCAAATCGTTCAGGTTCTATTGATGTGCGCTGTGGTAGAGATCGTTCCGACCATAGCATATGGCCAGGCTTTCATCTCATTTCATTCACTTCATCTCATTTCATTCCTTCCATTCATTTAATCTCACTTCATTCTCTTCATCTCATTTTATTCACTTCATTTTCATTTCATTTCATTTTCGTTTCATCTAATTTCATTCACTTCATCCCATTTCATTAATTTCATTTTCATTTCATTCATATCATCTCATTTGTTGGGTTTGACTAACAAATGAACAAACTATAACAATATGTATAGAGTATATCTCTAAAAGTGGTTGAATCACTTACAAAAATTGTGTGATGTCTATTCTATCGAAGTTTTGCAAATCTTTGAATTTAGCTTGTAGCTGGGGAAAGGAAGAAAAAAAATAGACAAAAAAAAATCGATTTAGTTTTTATACTCTAAAGATTAAAAGCCATAAATTGCGTTGTCCTCGTAGGGGGTTATGTTGATGTACTTTGATTCTGGCTAGGGTGACTGTTGCTGTTTTTTTTGCTGTCCATAGAATGAGTTATGTTATATACCTTAGAGTATGGCTTGCATTACGCTATATTGAGTTTGTTTCAATGTCATATTTTCACGTTCCATGTACGTGTGTTTTATTTCGTATAAATAAATTTACAGTGAGGAATTATTTCTTAATTAGTCGTATTTCAAAATTAGAGAAATATAAGTATCGCCAGATAGTGTACTTTAAATAGCCTACGATACCTTAAACATTTTGAAGAACTAAACCTACCTGTTCAGTGTAATTCTGATTTGTCTGTAAATAGAGTTCGGAGGTCGAGTTGTACAAATCTTCAGTAAAGTTGTCAGTAAACTTGACGAAGAAGGGCAACTCTACTACACCTCCATCTGAAAAAGAGTACAAAATGTCATTACCTTAGAAATAAGTAAAACAAAACAAAACAGCAAGATAATTACGTCCTACGCATTTCATTTGTCAATCTAGTCAGGCATGTTAATACATGGCTTTAACTCTGCTAAGTCGTTGGTTTTCCTGGCTGATCCACTCTCTAATGGCACTACTGAAGAAGGAGGCCTTGTACGATTTTGTCCTAGCTTAAGGAAAAAGAAATTTGCGTCTAGCTTTGTGTAGCTTTGTAGTATTTCGTTAGGTTTCGTTTTTCTATTTATATGTTATAGTTTGGTGTTTTACGTATTATAGCTACTTTTACTTTGTATGCTTCTACCCTGAAGTCTCTACATTTAGTGTTGTTACTCATTCTTGTCAATTAGAAACAGTAGTGGGCATACGAGTTTATTATTGGTGTTTGTTCTCTTCCTAGTAGAAAATCTTGAAACCATTGATGTAATAAGCCATTAATGTCAAAGTATTTTAGTTTTTGAAGCAGGCTATGGTGATGAACTTTGTCGAATGCCTTAGAAAAGTCTAATAAAATTGCATCTATTTGCTTATTATTATTTAATCCCATTGGAAAATCATGAATTAATCCTATAAGATGAGTTTTACATAACCTATGTAACCTAGTCATGATGGTATGGAGTGAGGACATAAGGGATTTTATGATGTTTTTACATATTATGTGTTCTAGTATTTTACACGTGAAGCTGGTGATTGATATTAGTCTGTAGTTCCCTGGATAAGATTTTTCTCCTTTTTTAAATAGGGGGTTGGCATTAGCTTCTTTTCAGTCCCTAGGTACCCTGCCCTGATTAAATGATGCCTGAAAAAGTATTTTGAACACTGGTGCTAGCTCGTGGCCTAGTTCTTTGAGCAATCCAGCTGAAATACAATCAGGTCCCGAAGCTTTATTTGGTTTTATGCTAGCTAATAGTTTTTAGATCCCTTTTTCTTGTATATTTATATCTCCCATGGTTTTAATTTATTAATATGTCTTTGTCTCCTGTTGCTCAGAATGCTGATGCAGAATGTTTATATATATTTGCCAAAGTAAGTAAAAGTTAGCGTGCTTCAGAGAGTTACATGCTGATCAACCTTAACAAATTTACTAAGACAGTGAGAAAAGGATTTGCCATAAATGATACATTAATCATAATACTGCAGTAAAAAAAGTATAAATGATACTATACTCTATACACCTCACGAGTTATCTGACTAGTAACGTTTTACGTCTATAAAGCACTAAACGTATACAAAAGTACAAACTAAACAATCATTATTATTATTATTGGCCTCCTTCAGTCGTACAACGACTATGGTTCATCTCAGAGCACACTTCCTCATGTGGCTGTGGAGCCCTATTTCGGAGAGACACTCCCGTCCACAAATAGCGCAGGTTAGGGTGGCTTTTGCTTCGGTGGTAGAGGAGCTGGTCATTTTTCGGATTGTAAGTTTTTCTTCCTGAGCTGAGACCCATGTTCTTTCACTGTCCATAGCTTTCTTGGTCACTGTCTCTCTCCATCTGGTGCGGTCTAGAGCTATGTCTTCCCAATGGTCAGTATTGATGTTCACTGATTTGAGGTACCGTTTTATTACATCTATGTAACGGATAACATGTTCAAGCCAGCGCAAAAAGGCGTTGTTTGAGGGCTGTAAAGATGCTGGAAATACGTGATCGAAAGATTTCTTAGTATTGCACACTTTTTCTTTCCAGTTTTCTCTCTTGCTTTGTGTAGGTGGTCCATGATTCACTGCCATACAGCAGTGTACTCATAACGCATGCCTTGTAGACGTCCATATTGGTCATCGTAGTTAGCTTATGGTTTTCCCAAACTCTTAGTCTGAGTCTAGCGATGGTAGAGGCAGCCTTCCCTATGCGTTTTTTCTTTATCTCCTCTTCTAGAGACAGGTCATCTTTAATTGTGGATCCCAGATAGCAGAATTCGTTTACGGCGTCCAGCTTATTATCGTCTATAAGGATGGAGGGTGGTGCTGTAGCAGGTGGTCCCATGACATTTGTTTTCCTCGTGCTAATAGTCAAGCCATATTTTTTACAGGCCTGAGAGAAGCGGGACATTAGTGATTGAAGTTCCTCTTGCGTGTATGCCATTACCGCTGCGTCATCTGCGAATAACATATCTCTTACGAGGGTGGTTCTGATTTTAGTTTTGGCCCTCAGTCTGGCAATATTTAGGAGTTTGCCATCAAATCTGGAATGGAGATAGATGCCTTCGGTGGATTTGTCAAACACGTTGTGGATTAGCAGTGAAAATAGTATTCCAAAGAGTGTTGGGGCTAGCATACATCATTGTTTAACTCCGCTGTTTATACTAAAACTTTCGGAGCTGGCACCGTTGAATTGCACTGTACCCATCATATTTTGGTGGAAAGATACGATTACATTTAGTAGCTTGGGTGGACAACCTATTATCTGTAAAATTTTAAAGAGGCCATCTCTGCTGACTAGATCGAAGTCCTTTGTCAGGTCAATGAACGCAATAAAGAAAGGCATCCTTTGTTCTCTGCACTTTTCATGAGTTGTGATGGAGAAAATTATGTCAATCTTGGATCTCCCTAAGCGAAAGCCGCATTGTGATTCTGGATAGACCCGATCAGCGAATTTTTGTAACTGGGAAGTATCATTCGAGCAAAGACTTTGCATAAAATACTTAAGAGGGAGATTCCCCTGTAAATGTTGCAGTCGCTTCTGTCATCTATGTTCTTATACAGTGTAATGATTTTAGTATCCCGCAGGTCTTGTGGCACAGCACCTTCTTGCCAACATTTGCGGAGGAGTTCGTGTAGAGTTAGATTTGAATAATATTATAAGTTTAAGATTCTAAAGTAGAATAAAAAAAAAAAAAATTCTAATCAAATCAAGTCAAGAATTATAAAAAGACAATTAAAAGAAATTCAATATATCTAAAACAAACAGAACAAAAAAAAAAACTTACTTGAATTAACAAATACAATATCATTTGAAGAACTAGTTGTAGTAGTTATAGTACTTGTAGTAGTTGGTGTGGTTGTAGTAGCTGTAGGAGTAGGAGTAGTTGTAGTAGTTGTTGTAGATGGTGAGGATGTAGCACTTGGTGTAGTTGTAGGAGTTGGTGTAGTTGTAGTAGTTGGCGTAGTAGTCGTAGTTGGTGTAGTTGTAGTAGTTGGTGTAATTGTAGTAGTTGGTGTAGTAAAAGTTGGTGTAGTAGTCGTAGTTTCTGTGGTTGTAGTAGTTGGTGTAGTAGTCGTAGTTTCTGTGGTTGTAGTAGTTGATGTAGTAGTAGTAGTAGTAGTAGTTGGTGTAATAGTAGTAGTTGGTGTAGTTGTAGTAGTTGGTGTAGTTGTAGTAGTTGGTGTAGTTGTAGTAGTTGGTATAGTTGTAGTAGTTGGTGTAGTTGTAGTAGTTGGTGTAGTAGTAGTAGTTGGTGTTGTTGTCGTAGTTGGTATAGTTGTAGTAGATGGTGTTGTTGTAGTAGATGGTATAGTTGATGTAGTTGGTGTGGTAGTAGTTGGTGTAGTTGTAGTAGTAGGTATACTTGTAGAAGTTGGTGTAGTAGTAGTAGTTGGTGTAGTTGTAGTAGTTGGTATAGTTGTAGTAGTTGGTGTATTTGTAGTGGTTGGTGTTGTTGTAGTAGTTGGTGTAGTTGTAGTAGTTGGTGTAGTTGTAGTAGTTGGTGTAGTTGTAGTAGTTGGTGTAGTTGTAGTAGTTGGTGAAGTTGTAGTAGTTGGTGTGGTAGTAGTTGGTGAATTTGTAGTGGTTGGTGTTGTTGTAGTAGTTGGTGTAGTTGTAGTAGTTGGTGTAGTTGTAGTAGTTGGTGAAGTTGTAGTAGTTGGTGTGGTAGTAGTTGGTGAATTTGTTGTGGTTGGTGTTGTTGTAGTAGTTGGTGTTGTAGAAGTTGATGGTATAGTTGATGTAGTTGGTGTGGTAGTAGTTGGTGTAGTTGTAGTAGTAGGTATACTTGTAGAAGTTGGTGTAGTAGTAGTAGTTGGTGTAGTTGTAGTAGTTGGTGTTGTTGTAGTAGTTGGTAAAGTTGTAGTAGTTGGTGTAGTTGTAGTAGTTGGTGTCGTTGTAGTAGTTGGTATAGTTGTAGTAGTTGGTGTAGTAGTAGTAGTTGGTGTGTTAGTAGTTTGTGTAGTTGTAGTTGTTGGTGTGGTAGTAGTTGGTGTATTTGTAGTGGTTGGTGTTGTTGTAGTAGTTGGTGTAGTTGTAGTAGTTGGTGTAGTTGTAGTAGTTGGTGAAGTTGTAGTAGTTGGTGTGGTAGTAGTTGGTGAATTTGTAGTGGTTGGTGTTGTTGTAGTAGTTGGTGTAGTTGTAGTAGTTGGTGTAGTTGTAGTAGTTGGTGTAGTGGTAGTAGTTTGTAAAGTTGTGGTAGTTGGTGTAGTTGTAGTAGTTGGTATAGTTGTAGTAGTTGGTGTAGTTGTAGTAGTTGGTGTAGTAGTAGTAGTTGGTGTTGTTGTTGTTGTTGGTGTAGTTGTAGTAGTTGGTGTAGTTGTTGAAGTTGGTGTGGTAGTCGTAGTTGGTGTAGTTGTAGTAGTTGGTGTAATTGTAGTAGTTGGTGTAGTAAAAGTTGTTGTAGTAGTCGTAGTTTCTGTGGTTGTAGTAGTTGGTGTAGTAGTAGTAGTAGTTGGTGTAGTTGTAGTAGTTGATGTAGTTGTAGTAGTTGGTGTAGTTGTAGTAGCTGGTGTAGTTGTAGTTGGTATAGTTGTAGTAGTTGGTGTAGTTGTAGTAGTTGGTGTAGTAGTAGTAGTTGGTGTTGTTGTAGTAGTTGGTATAGTTGTAGTAGTTGGTGTTGTTGTAGTAGATGGTATAGTTGATGTAGTTGGTGTGGTAGTAGTTGGTGTAGTTGTAGTAGTAGGTATACTTGTAGAAGTTGGTGTAGTAGTAGTAGTTGGTGTAGTTGTAGTAGTAGGTATAGTTGTAGTAGTTGGTCTAGTTGTAGTAGTTGGTCTAGTTGTAGTAGTTGGTGTAGTTGTAGTAGTTGGTGTTGTTGTAGTAGTTGGTAAAGTTGTAGTAGTTGGTATAGTTGTAGTAGTTGGTGTTGTAGTAGTAGATGGTATAGTTGATGTAGTTGGTGTGTTAGTAGTTTGTGTAGTTGTAGTTGTTGGTGTGGTAGTAGTTGGTGTATTTGTAGTGGTTGGTGTTGTTGTAGTAGTTGGTGTAGTTGTAGTACTTGGTGTAGTTGTAGAAATTGGTGTTGTTGTAGTAGTTGGTATAGTTGTAGTAGTTGGTGTAGTTGTAGTAGTTGGTGTAGTGGTAGTAATTTGTAAAGTTGTGGTAGTTGGTGTAGTTGTAGTAGTTTGTATAGTTGTAGTAGTTGGTGTAGTTGTAGTAGTTGGTGTAGTAGTAGTAGTCTGTGTAGTTGTAGTAGTTGGTGTAGGTGTAGTAGTTGGTGTAGTTGTAGTAGTTTGTATTGTAGTAGTAGTTGGTGTAGTGGTAGTAGTTGGTGTAGTTGTAGTAGTTGGTGTAGTTGTAGTAGTTGGTGTTGTAGTAGTAGTTGGTGTAGTAGTTGGTGTAGTTGTTGAAGTTGGTGTGATAGTCGTAGTTGGTATAGTTGTAGTAGTTGGTGTTGTTGTAGTAGTTGGTGTAGTGGTAGTAGTTTGTAAAGTTGTGGTAGTTGGTGTAGTTGTAGTAGTTGGTGTAGTTGTAGTAGTTTGTATAGTTGTAGTAGTAGGTGTAGTTGTAGTAGTTGGTGTTGTTGTAGTAGTTGGTGTAGTTGTATTAGTTGGTGTTGTTGAAGTAGTTGGTGTTGTTGTAGTAGTTGGTGTAGTTGTAGTAGTTGGTATTGTAGTAGTAGTTGGTATAGTTGTAGTAGTTGGTGTAGTTGTAGTAGTTGGTGTAGTGGTAGTAGTTTGTAAAGTTGTGGTAGTTGGTGTAGTTGTAGTAGTTGGTATAGTTGTAGTAGTTGGTATAGTTGTAGTAGTTGGTGTAGTTGAAGTAGTTGGTGTAGTAGTTGGTGTAGTTGTTGGTGTAGTTGTAGTAGTTGGTGTAGTTGTAGTAGTTGGTGTTGTAGTAGTGGTTGGTGTAGTAGTTGGTGTAGTTGTTGAAGTTGGTGTGGTAGTCGTAGTTGGTGTAGTTGTAGTAGTTGGTGTAGTTGTAGTAGTTGGTGTAGTTGTAGTAGTTGGTGTAGTTGTAGTAGTTGGTGTAGTTGTAGTAGTTGGTGTAGTTGTAGTAGTTGGTGTAGTTGTAGTAGTTGGTGTAGTTGTAGTAGTTGGTGTAGTAGTAGTAGTTGGTGTAGTAGTAGTAGTTGGTGTAGTTGTAGTAGTTGGTGTAGTTGTAGTAGTTGGTGTAGTTGTAGTAGTTGGTGTAGTTGTAGTAGTTGGTGTAGTAGTAGTAGTAGTTGGTGTAGTAGTAGTAGTTGGTGTAGTTGTAGTAGTTGGTGTAGTTGTAGTAGTTGGTGTAGTTGTAGTAGTTGGTGTAGTTGTAGTAGATGGTGTAGTTGTAGTAGATGGTGTAGTTGTAGTAGTTGGTGTAGTTGTAGTAGTTGGTGTAGTTGTAGTAGTTGGTGTAGTAGTAGTAGTTGGTGTAGTTGTAGTAGTAGGTATAGTTGTAGTAGTTGGTGTTCTAGTAGTAGATGGTATAGTTGATGTAGTTGGTGTGTTAGTAGTTTGTGTAGTTGTAGTTGTTGGTGTGGTAGTAGTTGGTGTATTTGTAGTGGTTGGTGTTGTTGTAGTAGTTGGTGTAGTTGTAGTACTTGGTGTAGTTGTAGAAATTGGTGTTGTTGTAGTAGTTGGTATAGTTGTAGTAGTTGGTGTAGTTGTAGTAGTTGGTGTAGTGGTAGTAATTTGTAAAGTTGTGGTAGTTGGTGTAGTTGTAGTAGTTGGTATAGTTGTAGTTGTTGGTGTAGTTGTAGTAGTTGGTGTAGTAGTAGTAGTCTGTGTAGTTGTAGTAGTTGGTGTAGGTGTAGTAGTTGGTGTAGTTGTAGTAGTTTGTATTGTAGTAGTAGTTGGTGTAGTGGTAGTAGTTGGTGTAGTTGTAGTAGTTGGTGTAGTTGTAGTAGTTGGTGTTGTAGTAGTAGTTGGTGTAGTAGTTGGTGTAGTTGTTGAAGTTGGTGTGGTAGTCGTAGTTGGTATAGTTGTAGTAGTTGATGTTGTTGTAGTAGTTGGTGTAGTGGTAGTAGTTTGTAAAGTTGTGGTAGTTGGTGTAGTTGTAGTAGTTGGTGTAGTTGTAGTAGTTTGTATAGTTGTAGTAGAAGGTGTAGTTGTAGTAGTTGGTGTTGTTGTAGTAGTTGGTGTAGTTGTATTAGTTGGTGTTGTTGTAGTAGTTGGTGTTGTTGTAGTAGTTGGTGTATTTGTAGTAGTTGGTATTGTAGTAGTAGTTGGTATAGTTGTAGTAGTTGGTGTAGTTGTAGTAGTTGGTGTAGTGGTAGTAGTTTGTAAAGTTGTGGTAGTTGGTGTAGTTGTAGTAGTTGGTATAGTTGTAGTAGTTGGTATAGTTGTAGTAGTTGGTGTAGTTGTAGTAGTTGTGTAGTTGTTGGTGTAGTTGTAGTAGTTGGTGTAGTTGTAGTAGTTTGTATTGAAGTAGTAGTTGGTATAGTTGATGTAGTTGGTGTGGTAGTAGTTTGTGTAGTAGTAGTAGTTGATGTTGTGGTAGTAGTTGGTGTAGTTGTAGTAGTTGGTGTACTTGTAGTAGTTGGTGTAGTTGTAGTAGTTAGTGTGGTAGTAGTTGGTGAATTTGTAGTGGTTGGTGTAGTTGTAGTAGTTAGTATAGTTGTAGTAGTTGGTGTAGTTGTAGTAGTTGGTGTAGTAGTAGTAGTTGGTGTAGTAGTAGTAGTTAGTATAGTTGTAGTAGTTGGTGTAGTTGTAGTAGTTGGTGTAGTTGTAGTAGTTTGTGTAGTTGTAGTAGTTGATGTAGTTGTAGTAGTTGGTGTAGTTGTAGTAGTTGGTGTAGTAGTAGTAGTTGGTGTAGTTGTAGTGGTTGGTGTAGTTGTAGTAGTTGGTGTAGTTGTAGTAGTTGGTGTAGTAGTAGTAGTTGGTGTAGTAGTAGTAGTTGGTGTAGTTGTAGTAGTTGGTGTAGTTGTAGTAGTTGGTGTAGTTGTTGAAGTTGGTGTGGTAGTCGTAGTTGGTGTAGTTGTAGTAGTTGGTGTAATTGTAGTAGTTGGTGTTGTAGTAGTAGTTGGTGTAGTAGTTGTTGTAGTTGTTAAAGTTGGTGTGGTAGTCGTAGTTGGTGTAGTTGTAGTAGTTGGTGTAGTTGTAGTAGTTTGTAAAGTTGTGGCACTTGGTGTAGTTGTAGTAGTTGGTGTAGTAGTAGTAGTTGGTGTAGTTGTAGTAGTTGGTGTAGTTGTAGTAGTTGGTGTAGTAGTAGTAGTTGGTGTAGTTGTAGTAGTTGGTGTAGTAGTAGTAGTTGGTGTAGTTGTAGTAGTTGGTGTAGTTGTAGTAGTTGGTGTAGTTGTAGTAGTTGGTGTTGTAGTAGTAGTTGGTGTAGTAGTTGTTTTAGTTGTTGAAGTTGGTGTGGTAGTCGTAGTTGGTGTAGCTGTAGTAGTTGGTGTAGTTGTAGTAGTTGGTGTAGTTGTAGTAGTTGGTGTAGTTGTAGTAGTTGGTGTAGTAGTAGTAGTTGGTGTAGTTGTAGTAGTTGGTGTAGTTGTAGTAGTTGGTGTTGTAGTAGTAGTTGTTGTAGTTGTTGAAGTTGGTGTGGTAGTCGTAGTTGGTGTAGTTGTAGTAGTTGGTGTAGTTGTAGTAGTTTGTAAAGTTGTGGCACTTGGTGTAGTTGTAGTAGTTGGTGTAGTTGTAGTAGTTGGTGTAGTTGTAGTAGTTGGTGTAGTTGTAGTAGTTGGTGTAGTTGTAGTAGTTGGTGTAGTAGTAGTAGTTGGTTTAGTTGTAGTAGTTGGTGTAGTTGTAGTAGTTGGTGTAGTTGTAGTAGTTGGTGTAGTTGTAGTAGTTGGTGTAGTTGTAGTAGTTGGTGTAGTTGTAGTAGTTGGTGTAGTTGTAGTAGTTGGTGTAGTTGTAGTAGTTGGTGTAGTTGTAGTAGTTGGTGTAGTAGTAGTAGTTGGTGTAGTAGTAGTAGTTGGTGTAGTTGTAGTAGTTGGTGTAGTTGTAGTAGTTGGTGTAGTTGTTGGTGTAGTTGTAGTAGTTGGTGTAGTTGTAGTAGTTGGTGTTGTAGTAGTGGTTGGTGTAGTAGTTGGTGTAGTTGTTGAAGTTGGTGTGGTAGTCGTAGTTGGTGTAGTTGTAGTAGTTGGTGTAGTTGTAGTAGTTGGTGTAGTTGTAGTAGTTGGTGTAGTTGTAGTAGTTGGTGTAGTTGTAGTAGTTGGTGTAGTTGTAGTAGTTGGTGTAGTTGTAGTAGTTGGTGTAGTTGTAGTAGTTGGTGTAGTAGTAGTAGTTGGTGTAGTAGTAGTAGTTGGTGTAGTTGTAGTAGTTGGTGTAGTTGTAGTAGTTGGTGTAGTTGTAGTAGTTGGTGTAGTTGTAGTAGTTGGTGTAGTAGTAGTAGTAGTTGGTGTAGTAGTAGTAGTTGGTGTAGTTGTAGTAGTTGGTGTAGTTGTAGTAGTTGGTGTAGTTGTAGTAGTTGGTGTAGTTGTAGTAGATGGTGTAGTTGTAGTAGATGGTGTAGTTGTAGTAGTTGGTGTAGTTGTAGTAGTTGGTGTAGTTGTAGTAGTTGGTGTAGTAGTAGTAGTTGGTGTAGTTGTAGTAGTAGGTATAGTTGTAGTAGTTGGTGTTCTAGTAGTAGATGGTATAGTTGATGTAGTTGGTGTGTTAGTAGTTTGTGTAGTTGTAGTTGTTGGTGTGGTAGTAGTTGGTGTATTTGTAGTGGTTGGTGTTGTTGTAGTAGTTGGTGTAGTTGTAGTACTTGGTGTAGTTGTAGAAATTGGTGTTGTTGTAGTAGTTGGTATAGTTGTAGTAGTTGGTGTAGTTGTAGTAGTTGGTGTAGTGGTAGTAATTTGTAAAGTTGTGGTAGTTGGTGTAGTTGTAGTAGTTGGTATAGTTGTAGTTGTTGGTGTAGTTGTAGTAGTTGGTGTAGTAGTAGTAGTCTGTGTAGTTGTAGTAGTTGGTGTAGGTGTAGTAGTTGGTGTAGTTGTAGTAGTTTGTATTGTAGTAGTAGTTGGTGTAGTGGTAGTAGTTGGTGTAGTTGTAGTAGTTGGTGTAGTTGTAGTAGTTGGTGTTGTAGTAGTAGTTGGTGTAGTAGTTGGTGTAGTTGTTGAAGTTGGTGTGGTAGTCGTAGATGGTATAGTTGTAGTAGTTGATGTTGTTGTAGTAGTTGGTGTAGTGGTAGTAGTTTGTAAAGTTGTGGTAGTTGGTGTAGTTGTAGTAGTTGGTGTAGTTGTAGTAGTTTGTATAGTTGTAGTAGAAGGTGTAGTTGTAGTAGTTGGTGTTGTTGTAGTAGTTGGTGTAGTTGTATTAGTTGGTGTTGTTGTAGTAGTTGGTGTTGTTGTAGTAGTTGGTGTATTTGTAGTAGTTGGTATTGTAGTAGTAGTTGGTATAGTTGTAGTAGTTGGTGTAGTTGTAGTAGTTGGTGTAGTGGTAGTAGTTTGTAAAGTTGTGGTAGTTGGTGTAGTTGTAGTAGTTGGTATAGTTGTAGTAGTTGGTATAGTTGTAGTAGTTGGTGTAGTTGTAGTAGTTGGTGTAGTTGTTGGTGTAGTTGTAGTAGTTGGTGTAGTTGTAGTAGTTTGTATTGAAGTAGTAGTTGGTATAGTTGATGTAGTTGGTGTGGTAGTAGTTTGTGTAGTAGTAGTAGTTGATGTTGTGGTAGTAGTTGGTGTAGTTGTAGTAGTTGGTGTACTTGTAGTAGTTGGTGTAGTTGTAGTAGTTAGTGTGGTAGTAGTTGGTGAATTTGTAGAGGTTGGTGTAGTTGTAGTAGTTAGTATAGTTGTAGTAGTTGGTGTAGTTGTAGTAGTTGGTGTAGTAGTAGTAGTTGGTGTAGTAGTAGTAGTTAGTATAGTTGTAGTAGTTGGTGTAGTTGTAGTAGTTGGTGTAGTTGTAGTAGTTTGTGTAGTTGTAGTAGTTGATGTAGTTGTAGTAGTTGGTGTAGTTGTAGTAGTTGGTGTAGTAGTAGTAGTTGGTGTAGTTGTAGTGGTTGGTGTAGTTGTAGTAGTTGGTGTAGTTGTAGTAGTTGGTGTAGTAGTAGTAGTTGGTGTAGTAGTAGTAGTTGGTGTAGTTGTAGTAGTTGGTGTAGTTGTAGTAGTTGGTGTAGTTGTTGAAGTTGGTGTGGTAGTCGTAGTTGGTGTAGTTGTAGTAGTTGGTGTAATTGTAGTAGTTGGTGTTGTAGTAGTAGTTGGTGTAGTAGTTGTTGTAGTTGTTAAAGTTGGTGTGGTAGTCGTAGTTGGTGTAGTTGTAGTAGTTGGTGTAGTTGTAGTAGTTTGTAAAGTTGTGGCACTTGGTGTAGTTGTAGTAGTTGGTGTAGTAGTAGTAGTTGGTGTAGTTGTAGTAGTTGGTGTAGTTGTAGTAGTTGGTGTAGTAGTAGTAGTTGGTGTAGTTGTAGTAGTTGGTGTAGTAGTAGTAGTTGGTGTAGTTGTAGTAGTTGGTGTAGTTGTAGTAGTTGGTGTAGTTGTAGTAGTTGGTGTTGTAGTAGTAGTTGGTGTAGTAGTTGTTTTAGTTGTTGAAGTTGGTGTGGTAGTCGTAGTTGGTGTAGCTGTAGTAGTTGGTGTAGTTGTAGTAGTTGGTGTAGTTGTAGTAGTTGGTGTAGTTGTAGTAGTTGGTGTAGTAGTAGTAGTTGGTGTAGTTGTAGTAGTTGGTGTAGTTGTAGTAGTTGGTGTTGTAGTAGTAGTTGTTGTAGTTGTTGAAGTTGGTGTGGTAGTCGTAGTTGGTGTAGTTGTAGTAGTTGGTGTAGTTGTAGTAGTTTGTAAAGTTGTGGCACTTGGTGTAGTTGTAGTAGTTGGTGTAGTTGTAGTAGTTGGTGTAGTTGTAGTAGTTGGTGTAGTTGTAGTAGTTGGTGTAGTTGTAGTAGTTGGTGTAGTAGTAGTAGTTGGTTTAGTTGTAGTAGTTGGTGTAGTTGTAGTAGTTGGTGTAGTTGTAGTAGTTGGTGTAGTTGTAGTAGTTGGTGTAGTTGTAGTAGTTGGTGTAGTTGTAGTAGTTGGTGTAGTTGTAGTAGTTGGTGTAGTTGTAGTAGTTGGTGTAGTTGTAGTAGTTGGTGTTGTAGTAGTAGTTGGTGTAGTAGTTGTTGTAGTTGTTGAAGTTGGTGTGGTAGTCGTAGTTGGTGTAGTTGTAGTAGTTGGTGTAGTTGTAGTAGTTTGTAAAGTTGTGGCACTTGGTGTAGTTGTAGTAGTTGGTGTAGTTGTAGTAGTTGGTGTAGTTGTAGTAGTTGGTGTAGTTGTAGTAGTTGGTGTAGTTGTAGTAGTTTGTAAAGTTGTGGCACTTGGTGTAGTTGTAGTAGTTGGTGTAGTTGTAGTAGTTGGTGTAGTTGTAGTAGTTGGTGTAGTTGTAGTAGTTGGTGTAGTTGTAGTAGTTGGTGTAGTTGTAGTAGTTGGTGTAGTTGTAGTAGTTGGTGTAGTTGTAGTAGTTGGTGTAGTTGTAGTAGTTGGTGTAGTTGTAGTAGTTGGTGTAGTTGTAGTAGTTGGTGTAGTTGTAGTAGTTGGTGTAGTTGTAGTAGTTGGTGTAGTTGTAGTAGTTGGTGTAGTTGTAGTAGTTGGTGTAGTTGTAGTAGTTGGTGTAGTTGTAGTAGTTGGTGTAGTTGTAGTAGTTGGTGTAGTTGTAGTAGTTGGTGTAGTTGTAGTAGTTGGTGTAGTAGTAGTAGTTGGTTTAGTTGTAGTAGTTGGTGTAGTTGTAGTAGTTGGTGTAGTTGTAGTAGTTGGTGTAGTTGTAGTAGTTGGTGTAGTTGTAGTAGTTGGTGTAGTTGTAGTAGTTGGTGTAGTTGTAGTAGTTGGTGTAGTTGTAGTAGTTGGTGTAGTTGTAGTAGTTGGTGTTGTAGTAGTTGGTGTAGTAGTTGTTGTAGTTGTTGAAGTTGGTGTGGTAGTCGTAGTTGGTGTAGTTGTAGTAGTTGGTGTAGTTGTAGTAGTTTGTAAAGTTGTGGCACTTGGTGTAGTTGTAGTAGTTGGTGTAGTTGTAATAGTTGGTGTAGTTGTAGTAGTTGGTGTAGTTGTAGTAGTTGGTGTAGTTGTAGTAGTTTGTAAAGTTGTGGCACTTGGTGTAGTTGTAGTAGTTGGTGTAGTTGTAGTAGTTGGTGTAGTTGTAGTAGTTGGTGTAGTTGTAGTAGTTGGTGTAGTAGTAGTAGTTGGTGTAGTTGTAGTAGTTGGTGTAGTTGTAGTAGTTGGTGTAGTTGTAGTAGTTGGTGTAGTTGTAGTAGTTGGTGTAGTTGTAGTAGTTGGTGTAGTTGTAGTAGTTGGTGTAGTTGTAGTAGTTGGTGTAGTTGTAGTAGTTGGTGTAGTTGTAGTAGTTGGTGTAGTTGTAGTAGTTGGTGTAGTTGTAGTAGTTGGTGTAGTTGTAGTAGTTGGTGTAGTTGTAGTAGTTGGTGTAGTTGTAGTAGTTGGTGTAGTTGTAGTAGGTGGTGTAGTTGTAGTAGTTGGTGTAGTTGTAGTAGTTGGTGTAGTGGTAGTAATTTGTAAAGTTGTGGTAGTTGGTGTAGTTGTAGTAGTTGGTATAGTTGTAGTAGTTGGTGTAGTTGTAGTAGTTGGTGTAGTAGTAGTAGTCTGTGTAGTTGTAGTAGTTGGTGTAGGTGTAGTAGTTGGTGTAGTTGTAGTAGTTTGTATTGTAGTAGTAGTTGGTGTAGTGGTAGTAGTTGGTGTAGTTGTAGTAGTTGGTGTAGTTGTAGTAGTTGGTTTTGTAGTAGTAGTTGGTGTAGTAGTTGTTGTAGTTGTTGAAGTTGGTGTGGTAGTCGTAGTTGGTATAGTTGTAGTAGTTGTTGTTGTTGTAGTAGTTGGTGTAGTGGTAGTTGTTTGTAAGTTGTGGTAGTTGGTGTAGTTGTAGTAGTTGGTGTAGTTGTAGTAGTTTGTATAGTTGTAGTAGTAGGTGTAGTTGTAGTAGTTGGTGTTGTTGTAGTAGTTGGTGTAGTTGTATTAGTTGGTGTTGTTGTAGTAGTTGGTGTTGTTGTAGTAGTTGGTGTAGTTGTAGTAGTTGGTATTGTAGTAGTAGTTTGTATAGTTGTAGTAGTTGGTGTAGTTGTAGTAGTTGGTGTAGTGGTAGTAGTTTGTAAAGTTGTGGTAGTTGGTGTAGTTGTAGTAGTTGGTATAGTTGTAGTAGTTGGTATAGTTGTAGTAGTTGGTGTAGTTGTAGTAGTTGGTGTAGTAGTTGGTGTAGTTGTTGGTGTAGTTGTAGTAGTTGGTGTAGTTGTAGTAGTTGGTGTAGTAGTAGTAGTTGGTGTAGTTGATGTAGTTGGTGTGGTAGTAGTTTGTGTAGTAGTAGTAGTTGATGTTGTGGTAGTAGTTGGTGTAGTTGGTGTAGTTGGTGTAGTTGTAGTAGTTGGTGTTGTAGTAGTAGTTGGTGTAGTAGTTGGTGTAGTTGTTGAAGTTGGTGTGGTAGTCGTAGTTGGTGTAGTTGTAGTAGTTGGTGTAGTTGTAGTAGTTGGTGTAGTAGTAGTAGTTTGTGTAGTTGTAGTAGTTGGTGTAGTAGTAGTAGTTGGTGTTGTTGTAGTAGTTGGTATAGTTGTAGTAGTTGGTGTAGTTGTAGTAGTTTGTATTGAAGTAGTAGTTGGTATAGTTGATGTAGTTGGTGTGGTAGTAGTTTGTGTAGTAGTAGTAGTTGATGTTGTGGTAGTAGTTGGTGTAGTTGTAGTAGTTGGTGTAGTTGTAGTAGTTGGTGTTGTAGTAGTAGTTGGTGTAGTAGTTGGTGTAGTTGTTGAAGTTGGTGTGGTAGTCGTAGTTGGTGTAGTTGTAGTAGTTGGTGTAGTAGTAGTAGTTGGTGTAGATGTAGTAGTTGGTGTAGTAGTAGTAGTTGGTGTAGTTGTAGTAGTTAGTGTAGTTGTAGTAGTTGGTGTAGTTGTAGTAGTTGGTGTAGTTGTAGTAGTTGGTGTAGTAGTAGTAGTTGGTGTAGTTGTAGTAGTTGGTGTTCTTGTAGTAGTTGGTGTAGTTGTAGTAGTTAGTGTGGTAGTAGTTGGTGAATTTGTAGTGGTTGGTGTAGTTGTAGTAGTTAGTATAGTTGTAGTAGTTGGTGTAGTTGTAGTAGTTGGTGTAGTAGTAGTAGTTGGTGTAGTAGTAGTAGTTAGTATAGTTGTAGTAGTTGGTGTAGTTGTAGAAGTTGGTGTAGTTGTAGTAGTTGGTGTAGTTGTAGTAGTTGGTGTAGTTGTAGTAGTTGGTGTAGTAGTAGTAGTTGGTGTTGTTGTAGTAGTTGGTATAGTTGTAGTAGTTGGTGTAGTTGTAGTAGTTGGTGTAGTGGTAGTAATTTGTAAAGTTGTGGTAGTTGGTGTAGTTGTAGTAGTTGGTATAGTTGTAGTAGTTGGTGTAGTTGTAGTAGTTGGTGTAGTAGTAGTAGTCTGTGTAGTTGTAGTAGTTGGTGTAGGTGTAGTAGTTGGTGTAGTTGTAGTAGTTTGTATTGTAGTAGTAGTTGGTGTAGTGGTAGTAGTTGGTGTAGTTGTAGTAGTTGGTGTAGTTGTAGTAGTTGGTGTTGTAGTAGTAGTTGGTGTAGTAGTTGGTGTAGTTGTTGAAGTTGGTGTGGTAGTCGTAGTTGGTATAGTTGTAGTAGTTGGTGTTGTTGTAGTAGTTGGCGTAGTGGTAGTAGTTTGTAAAGTTGTGGTAGTTGGTGTAGTTGTAGTAGTTGGTGTAGTTGTAGTAGTTTGTATAGTTGTAGTTGTAGGTGTAGTTGTAGTAGTTGGTGTTGTTGTAGTAGTTGGTGTAGTTGTATTAGTTGGTGTTGTTGTAGTAGTTGGTGTTGTTGTAGTAGTTGGTGTAGTTGTAGTAGTTGGTATTGTAGTAGTAGTTGGTATAGTTGTAGTAGTTGGTGTAGTTGTAGTAGTTGGTGTAGTGGTAGTAGTTTGTAAAGTTGTGGTAGTTGGTGTAGTTGTAGTAGTTGGTATAGTTGTAGTAGTTGGTAGAGTTGTAGTAGTTGGTGTAGTTGTAGTAGTTGGTGTAGTAGTTGGTGTAGTTGTTGGTGTAGTTGTAGTAGTTGGTGTAGTTGTAGTAGTTTGTATTGAAGTAGTAGTTGGTATAGTTGATGTAGTTGGTGTGGTAGTAGTTTGTGTAGTAGTAGTAGTTGATGTTGTGGTAGTAGTTGGTGTAGTTGTAGTAGTTGGTGTAGTTGTAGTAGTTGGTGTTGTAGTAGTAGTTGGTGTAGTAGTTGGTGTAGTTGTTAAAGTTGGTGTGGTAGTCGTAGTTGGTGTAGTTGTAGTAGTTGGTGTAGTTGTAGTAGTTGGTGTAGTAGTAGTAGTTGGTGTAGATGTAGTAGTTGGTGTAGTAGTAGTAGTTGGTGTAGTTGTAGTAGTTAGTGTAGTTGTAGTAGTTGGTGTAGTTGTAGTAGTTGGTGTAGTTGTAGTGGTTGGTGTAGTAGTAGTAGTTGGTGTAGTTGTAGTAGTTGGTGTAGTTGTAGTAGTTGGTGTACTTGTAGTAGTTGGTGTAGTTGTAGTAGTTAGTGTGGTAGTAGTTGGTGAATTTGTAGTAGTTGGTGTAGTTGTAGTAGTTAGTATAGTTGTAGTAGTTTGTGTAGTTGTAGTAGTTGGTGTAGTAGTAGTAGTTGGTGTAGTAGTAGTAGTTAGTATAGTTGTAGTAGTTGGTGTAGTTGTAGTAGTTGGTGTAGTTGTAGTAGTTTGTGTAGTTGTAGTAGTTGGTGTAGTTGTAGTAGTTGGTGTTGTAGTAGTAGTTGGTGTAGTTGTAGTAGTTGGTGTAGTTGTAGTAGTTGGTGTAGTTGTAGTAGTTAGTGTAGTTGTAGTAGTTGGTGTAGTTGTAGTAGTTGGTGTAGTAGTAGTAGTTGGTGTAGTTGTAGTAGTTGGTGTAGTTGTAGTAGTTGGTGTAGTTGTAGTAGTTGGTGTAGTTGTAGTTGTTGGTGTAGTTGTAGTAGTTGGTGTAGTTGTTGAAGTTGGTGTGGTAGTCGTAGTTGGTGTAGTTGTAGTAGTTGGTGTAATTGTAGTAGTTGGTGTTGTAGTAGTAGTTGGTGTAGTAGTTGTTGTAGTTGTTGAAGTTGGTGTGGTAGTCGTAGTTGGTGTAGTTGTAGTAGTTAGTGTAGTTGTAGTAGTTTGTAAAGTTGTGGCACTTGGTGTAGTTGTAGTAGTTGGTGTAGTTGTAGTAGTTGGTGTAGTTGTAGTAGTTGGTGTAGTTGTAGTAGTTGGTGTAGTAGTAGTAGTTGGTGTAGTTGTAGTAGTTGGTGTAGTAGTAGTAGTTGGTGTAGTTGTAGTAGTTGGTGTAGTTGTAGTAGTTGGTGTAGTTGTAGTAGTTGGTGTTGTAGTAGTAGTTGGTGTAGTAGTTGTTGTAGTTGTTGAAGTTGGTGTGGTAGTCGTAGTTGGTGTAGCTGTAGTAGTTGGTGTAGTTGTAGTAGTTGGTGTAGTTGTAGTAGTTGGTGTAGTTGTAGTAGTTGGTGTATTAGTAGTAGTTGGTGTAGTTGTAGTAGTTGGTGTAGTTGTAGTAGTTGGTGTTGTAGTAGTAGTTGGTGTAGTAGTTGTTGTAGTTGTTGAAGTTGGTGTGGTAGTCGTAGTTCGTGTAGTTGTAGTAGTTGGTGTAGTTGTAGTAGTTTGTAAAGTTGTGGCATTTGGTGTAGTTGTAGTAGTTGGTGTAGTTGTAGTAGTTGGTGTAGTTGTAGTAGTTGGTGTAGTTGTAGTAGTTGATGTAGTTGTAGTAGTTGGTGTAGTAGTAGTAGTTGGTGTAGTTGTAGTAGTTGGTGTAGTTGTAGTAGTTGGTGTAGTTGTAGTAGTTGGTGTAGTTGTAGTAGTTGGTGTAGTAGTAGTAGTTGGTGTAGTTGTAGTAGTTGGTGTAGTTGTAGTAGTTGGTGTAGTTGTAGTAGTTGGTGTAGTTGTAGTAGTTGGTGTAGTTGTAGTAGTTGGTGTAGTTGTAGTAGTTGGTGTAGTTGTAGTAGTTGGTGTAGTTGTAGTAGTTGGTGTAGTAGTAGTGGTTGGTGTAGTAGTAGTAGTAGTTGGTGTAGTAGTAGTAGTTGGTGTAGTAGTAGTAGTTGGTGTAGTTGTAGTAGTTGGTGTAGTTGTAGTAGTTGGTATAGTTGTAGTAGTTGGTGTAGTTGTAGTAGATGGTGTAGTTGTAGTAGATGGTGTAGTTGTAGTAGTTGGTGTAGTTGTAGTAGTTGGTGTAGTTGTAGTAGTTGGTGTAGTTGTAGTAGTTGGTGTAGTTGTAGTAGTTGGTGTAGTTGTAGTAGTAGGTATAGTTGTAGTAGTAGGTATAGTTGTAGTAGTAGATGGTATAGTTGATGTAGTTGGTGTGTTAGTAGTTTGTGTAGTTGTAGTTGTTGGTGTGGTAGTAGTTGGTGTATTTGTAGTTGTTGGTGTTGTTGTAGTAGTTGGTGTAGTTGTAGTACTTGGTGTAGTTGTAGAAATTGGTGTTGTTGTAGTAGTTGGTATAGTTGTAGTAGTTTGTGTAGTTGTAGTAGTTGGTGTAGTGGTAGTAATTTGTAAAGTTGTGGTAGTTGGTGTAGTTGTAGTAGTTGGTATAGTTGTAGTTGTTGGTGTAGTTGTAGTAGTTGGTGTAGTAGTAGTCTGTGTAGTTGTAGTAGTTGGTGTAGGTGTAGTAGTTGGTGTAGTAGTTGGTGTAGTAGTTGGTGTAGTTGTTGAAGTTGGTGTGGTAGTCGTAGTTGGTATAGTTGTAGTAGTTGATGTTGTTGTAGTAGTTGGTGTAGTGGTAGTAGTTTGTAAAGTTGTGGTAGTTGGTGTAGTTGTAGTAGTTGGTGTAGTTGTAGTAGTTTGTATAGTTGTAGTAGAAGGTGTAGTTGTAGTAGTTGGTGTTGTTGTAGTAGTTGGTGTAGTTGTATTAGTTGGTGTTGTTGTAGTAGTTGGTGTTGTTGTAGTAGTTGGTGTAGTTGTAGTAGTTGGTATTGTAGTAGTAGTTGGTATAGTTGTAGTAGTTGGTGTAGTTGTAGTAGTTGGTGTAGTGGTAGTAGTTTGTAAAGTTGTGGTAGTTGGTGTAGTTGTAGTAGTTGGTATAGTTGTAGTAGTTGGTATAGTTGTAGTAGTTGGTGTAGTTGTAGTAGTTGGTGTAGTAGTTGGTGTAGTTGTTGGTGTAGTTGTAGTAGTTGGTGTAGTTGTAGTAGTTTGTATTGAAGTAGTAGTTGGTATAGTTGATGTAGTTAGTGTGGTAGTAGTTTGTGTAGTAGTAGTAGTATATGTTGTGGTAGTAGTTGGTGTAGTTGTAGTAGTTGGTGTAGTAGTAGTAGTTGGTGTAGTAGTAGTAGTTGGTGTAGTAGTAGTAGTTGGTGTAGTTGTAGTAGTTGGTGTAGTTGTAGTAGTTGGTGTAGTTGTAGTAGTTGGTGTAGTTGTAGTAGTTGGTGTAGTAGTAGTAGTTAGTGTAGTTGTAGTAGTTGGTGTAGTTGTAGTAGTTGGTGTAGTTGTAGTTGTTGGTGTAGTTGTAGTTGTTGGTGTAGTTGTTGAAGTTGGTGTGGTAGTCGTAGTTGGTGTAGTTGTAGTAGTTGGTGTAATTGTAGTAGTTGTTGTTGTAGTAGTATTTGGTGTAGTAGTTGTTGTAGTTGTTGAAGTTGGTGTGGTAGTCGTAGTTGGTGTAGTTGTAGTAGTTGGTGTAGTTGTAGTAGTTTGTAAAGTTGTGGCACTTGGTGTAGTTGTAGTAGTTGGTGTAGTAGTAGTAGTTGGTGTAGTTGTAGTAGTTGGTGTAGTTGTAGTAGTTGGTGTAGTAGTAGTAGTTGGTGTAGTTGTAGTAGTTGGTGTAGTAGTAGTAGTTGGTGTAGTTGTAGTAGTTGGTGTAGTTGTAGTAGTTGGTGTAGTTGTAGTAGTTGGTGTTGTAGTAGTAGTTGGTGTAGTAGTTGTTGTAGTTGTTGAAGTTGGTGTGGTAGTCGTAGTTGGTGTAGTTGTAGTAGTTGGTGTAGTTGTAGTAGTTGGTGTAGTTGTAGTAGTTGGTGTAGTTGTAGTACTTGGTGTAGTAGTAGTAGTTGGTGTAGTTGTAGTAGTTGGTGTAGTTGTAGTAGTTGGTGTTGTAGTAGTAGTTGGTGTAGTAGTTGTTGTAGTTGTTGAAGTTGGTGTGGTAGTCGTAGTTGGTGTAGTTGTAGTAGTTGGTGTAGTTGTAGTAGTTTGTAAATTTGTGGCACTTGGTGTAGTTGTAGTAGTTGGTGTAGTTGTAGTAGTTGGTGTAGTTGTAGTAGTTGGTGTAGTTGTAGTAGTTGGTGTAGTAGTAGTAGTTGGTGTAGTTGTAGTAGTTGGTGTAGTTGTAGTAGTTGGTGTAGTAGTAGTAGTTGGTGTAGTAGTAGTTGGTGTAGTTGTAGTAGTTGGTGTAGTTGTAGTAGTTGGTGTAGTTGTAGTAGTTGGTGTAGTTGTAGTAGTTGGTGTAGTTGTAGTAGTTGGTGTAGTAGTAGTAGTTGGTGTAGTAGTAGTAGTTGGTGTAGTTGTAGTAGTTGGTGTAGTTGTAGTAGTTGGTGTAGTTGTAGTAGTTGGTGTAGTTGTAGTAGTTGGTGTAGTTGTAGTAGTTGGTGTAGTTGTAGTAGTTGGTGTAGTTGTAGTAGTTGGTGTAGTTGCAGTAGTTGGTGTAGTTGTAGTAGTTGGTGTAGTTGTAGTAGTTGGTGTAGTTGTAGTTGTTGGTGTAGTTGTAGTAGTTGGTGTAGTTGTTGAAGTTGGTGTGGTTGTAGTAGTTGTTGTAATTGTAGTAGTTGGTGTTGTAGTAGTAGTTGGTGTAGTAGTTGTTGTAGTTGTTGAAGTTGGTGTGGTAGTCGTAGTTGGTGTAGTTGTAGTAGTTGGTGTAGTTGTAGTAGTTTGTAAAGTTGTGGCACTTGGTGTAGTTGTAGTAGTTGGTGTAGTAGTAGTAGTTGGTGTAGTTGTAGTAGTTGGTGTAGTTGTAGTAGTTGGTGTAGTTGTAGTTGTTGGTGTAGTTGTAGTAGTTGGTGTAGTTGTTGAAGTTGGTGTGGTTGTAGTAGTTGTTGTAATTGTAGTAGTTGGTGTTGTAGTAGTAGTTGGTGTAGTAGTTGTTGTAGTTGTTGAAGTTGGTGTGGTAGTCGTAGTTGGTGTAGTTGTAGTAGTTGGTGTAGTTGTAGTAGTTTGTAAAGTTGTGGCACTTGGTGTAGTTGTAGTAGTTGGTGTAGTAGTAGTAGTTGGTGTAGTTGTAGTAGTTGGTGTAGTTGTAGTAGTTGGTGTAATTGTAGTAGTTGGTGTTGTAGTAGTAGTTGGTGTAGTAGTTGGTGTAGTTGTAGTAGTTGGTGTAGTTGTAGTAGTTGGTGTAGTTGTAGTAGTTGGTGTAGTAGTAGTAGTTGGTGTAGTTGTAGTAGTTGGTGTAGTAGTAGTAGTTGGTGTAGTTGTAGTAGTTGGTGTAGTTGTAGTAGTTGGTGTAGTTGTAGTAGTTGGTGTAGTTGTAGTAGTTTGTAAAGTTGTGGCACTTGGTGTAGTTGTAGTAGTTGGTGTAGTAGTAGTAGTTGGTGTAGTTGTAGTAGTTGGTGTAGTTGTAGTAGTTGGTGTAGTTGTAGTAGTTGGTGTAGTTGTAGTAAATGGTGTAGTTGCAGTAGTTGGTGTAGTTGTAGTAGTTGGTGTAGTTGTAGTAGTTGGTGTAGTTGTAGTTGTTGGTGTAGTTGTAGTAGTTGGTGTAGTTGTTGAAGTTGGTGTGGTTGTAGTAGTTGTTGTAATTGTAGTAGTTGGTGTTGTAGTAGTAGTTGGTGTAGTAGTTGTTGTAGTTGTTGAAGTTGGTGTGGTAGTCGTAGTTGGTGTAGTTGTAGTAGTTGGTGTAGTTGTAGTAGTTTGTAAAGTTGTGGCACTTGGTGTAGTTGTAGTAGTTGGTGTAGTATTAGTTGGTGTAGTTGTAGTAGTTGGTGTAGTTGTAGTAGTTGGTGTAATTGTAGTAGTTGGTGTTGTAGTAGTAGTTGGTGTAGTAGTTGGTGTAGTTGTAGTAGTTGGTGTAGTTGTAGTAGTTGGTGTAGTTGTAGTAGTTGGTGTAGTAGTAGTAGTTGGTGTAGTTGTAGTAGTTGGTGTAGTAGTAGTAGTTGGTGTAGTTGTAGTAGTTGGTGTAGTTGTAGTAGTTGGTGTAGTTATAGTAGTTGGTGTAGTTGTAGTAGTTGGTGTAGTTGTAGTAGTTGGTGTAGTTGTAGTAGTTGGTGTAGTTGTAGTAGTTGGTGTAGTTGTAGTAGTTGGTGTAGTTGTAGTAGTTGGTGTAGTTGTAGTAGTTGGTGTAGTAGTTGTTGTAGTTGTTGAAGTTGGTGTGGTAGTCGTAGTTAGTGTAGTTGTAGTAGTTGGTGTAGTTGTAGTAGTTTGTAAAGTTGTGGCACTTGGTGTAGTTGTAGTAGTTGGTGTAGTTGTAGTAGTTGGTGTAGTTGTAGTAGTTGGTGTAGTTGTAGTAGTTGGTGTAGTTGTAGTAGTTGGTGTAGTAGTAGTAGTTGGTGTAGTTGTAGTAGTTGGTGTAGTTGCAGTAGTTGGTGTAGTTGCAGTAGTTGGTGTAGTTGTAGTAGTTGGTGTAGTTGTAGTAGTTGGTGTAGTTGTAGTAGTTTGTGTAGTAGTAGTAGTTGGTGTAGTTGTAGTAGTTGGTGTAGTTGTAGTAGTTGGTGTAGTTGTAGTAGTTGGTGTAGTTGTAGTAGTTGGTGTAGTTGTAGTAGTTGGTGTAGTAGTAGTAGTTGGTGTAGTTGTAGTAGTTGGTGTAGTTGTTGAAGTTGGTGTGGTTGTAGTAGTTGTTGTAATTGTAGTAGTTGGTGTTGTAGTAGTAGTTGGTGTAGTAGTTGTTGTAGTTGTTGAAGTTGGTGTGGTAGTCGTAGTTGGTGTAGTTGTAGTAGTTGGTGTAGTTGTAGTAGTTTGTAAAGTTGTGGCACTTGGTGTAGTTGTAGTAGTTGGTGTAGTAGTAGTAGTTGGTGTAGTTGTAGTAGTTGGTGTAGTTGTAGTAGTTGGTGTAGTTGTAGTTGTTGGTGTAGTTGTAGTAGTTGGTGTAGTTGTTGAAGTTGGTGTGGTTGTAGTAGTTGTTGTAATTGTAGTAGTTGGTGTTGTAGTAGTAGTTGGTGTAGTAGTTGTTGTAGTTGTTGAAGTTGGTGTGGTAGTCGTAGTTGGTGTAGTTGTAGTAGTTGGTGTAGTTGTAGTAGTTTGTAAAGTTGTGGCACTTGGTGTAGTTGTAGTAGTTGGTGTAGTAGTAGTAGTTGGTGTAGTTGTAGTAGTTGGTGTAGTTGTAGTAGTTGGTGTAATTGTAGTAGTTGGTGTTGTAGTAGTAGTTGGTGTAGTAGTTGGTGTAGTTGTAGTAGTTGGTGTAGTTGTAGTAGTTGGTGTAGTTGTAGTAGTTGGTGTAGTAGTAGTAGTTGGTGTAGTTGTAGTAGTTGGTGTAGTAGTAGTAGTTGGTGTAGTTGTAGTAGTTGGTGTAGTTGTAGTAGTTGGTGTAGTTGTAGTAGTTGGTGTAGTTGTAGTAGTTTGTAAAGTTGTGGCACTTGGTGTAGTTGTAGTAGTTGGTGTAGTAGTAGTAGTTGGTGTAGTTGTAGTAGTTGGTGTAGTTGTAGTAGTTGGTGTAGTTGTAGTAGTTGGTGTAGTTGTAGTAGTTGGTGTAGTTGCAGTAGTTGGTGTAGTTGTAGTAGTTGGTGTAGTTGTAGTAGTTGGTGTAGTTGTAGTTGTTGGTGTAGTTGTAGTAGTTGGTGTAGTTGTTGAAGTTGGTGTGGTTGTAGTAGTTGTTGTAATTGTAGTAGTTGGTGTTGTAGTAGTAGTTGGTGTAGTAGTTGTTGTAGTTGTTGAAGTTGGTGTGGTAGTCGTAGTTGGTGTAGTTGTAGTAGTTGGTGTAGTTGTAGTAGTTTGTAAAGTTGTGGCACTTGGTGTAGTTGTAGTAGTTGGTGTAGTAGTAGTAGTTGGTGTAGTTGTAGTAGTTGGTGTAGTTGTAGTAGTTGGTGTAATTGTAGTAGTTGGTGTTGTAGTAGTAGTTGGTGTAGTAGTTGGTGTAGTTGTAGTAGTTGGTGTAGTTGTAGTAGTTGGTGTAGTTGTAGTAGTTGGTGTAGTAGTAGTAGTTGGTGTAGTTGTAGTAGTTGGTGTAGTAGTAGTAGTTGGTGTAGTTGTAGTAGTTGGTGTAGTTGTAGTAGTTGGTGTAGTTATAGTAGTTGGTGTAGTTGTAGTAGTTGGTGTAGTTGTAGTAGTTGGTGTAGTTGTAGTAGTTGGTGTAGTTGTAGTAGTTGGTGTAGTTGTAGTAGTTGGTGTAGTTGTAGTAGTTGGTGTAGTTGTAGTAGTTGGTGTAGTAGTTGTTGTAGTTGTTGAAGTTGGTGTGGTAGTCGTAGTTAGTGTAGTTGTAGTAGTTGGTGTAGTTGTAGTAGTTTGTAAAGTTGTGGCACTTGGTGTAGTTGTAGTAGTTGGTGTAGTTGTAGTAGTTGGTGTAGTTGTAGTAGTTGGTGTAGTTGTAGTAGTTGGTGTAGTTGTAGTAGTTGGTGTAGTAGTAGTAGTTGGTGTAGTTGTAGTAGTTGGTGTAGTTGCAGTAGTTGGTGTAGTTGCAGTAGTTGGTGTAGTTGTAGTAGTTGGTGTAGTTGTAGTAGTTGGTGTAGTTGTAGTAGTTTGTGTAGTAGTAGTAGTTGGTGTAGTTGTAGTAGTTGGTGTAGTTGTAGTAGTTGGTGTAGTTGTAGTAGTTGGTGTAGTTGTAGTAGTTGGTGTAGTTGTAGTAGTTGGTGTAGTAGTAGTAGTTGGTGTAGTTGTAGTAGTTGGTGTAGTTGTAGTAGTTGGTGTAGTTGTAGTAGTTGGTGTAGTTGTAGTAGTTTGTGTAGTTGTAGTAGTTGGTGTAGTTGTAGTAGTTGGTGTAGTTGTTGAAGTTGGTGTGGTAGTCGTAGTTGGTGTAGTTGTAGTAGTTGGTGTAATTGTAGTAGTTGGTGTTGTAGTAGTAGTTGGTGTAGTAGTTGTTGTAGTTGTTGAAGTTGGTGTGGTAGTCGTAGTTGGTGTAGTTGTAGTAGTTGGTGTAGTTGTAGTAGTTTGTAAAGTTGTGGCACTTGGTGTAGTAGTAGTAGTTGGTGTAGTTGTAGTAGTTGGTGTAGTTGTAGTAGTTGGTGTAGTTGTAGTAGTTGGTGTAGTTGTAGTAGTTGGTGTAGTTGTAGTAGTTGGTGTAGTTGTAGTAGTTGGTGTAGTTGTAGTAGTTGGTGTAGTTGTAGTAGTTGGTATAGTTGATGTAGTTGGTGTAGTTGTAGTAGTTTGTGTAGTTGTAGTAGTTGGTGTAGTTGTAGTAGTTGGTGTAGTTGTAGTAGTTGGTGTAGTTGTAGTAGTTGGTGTAGTTGTAGTAGTTGGTGTAGTTGTAGTAGTTGGTGTAGTTGTAGTAGTTGGTGTAGTTGTAGTAGTTGGTGTAGTTGTAGTAGTTGGTGTAGTAGTAGTAGTTGGTGTAGTAGTAGTAGTTGGTGTAGTTGTAGTAGTTGGTGTAGTAGTAGTAGTTGGTGTAGTAGTAGTAGTTGGTGTAGTAGTAGTAGTTGGTGTAGTTGTAGTAGTTGGTGTAGTTGTAGTAGTTGGTGTAGTTGTAGTAGTTGGTGTAGTTGTAGTAGTTGGTGTAGTTGATGTAGTTGGTGTAGTTGTAGTAGTTTGTGTAGTTGTAGTAGTTGGTGTAGTTGTAGTAGTTGGTGTAGTTGTAGTAGTTGGTGTAGTTGTAGTAGTTGGTGTAGTTGTAGTAGTTGGTGTAGTAGTAGTAGTTGGTGTAGTTGTAGTAGTTGGTGTAGTTGTAGTAGTTGGTGTAGTAGTAGTAGTTGGTGTAGTAGTAGTAGTTGGTGTAGTTGTAGTAGTTGGTGTAGTTGTAGTAGTTGGTGTAGTTGTAGTAGTTGGTGTAGTTGTAGTAGTTGGTGTAGTAGTGGTAGTTGGTGTAGTTGTAGTAGTTGGTGTAGTAGTAGTAGTTGGTGTAGTTGTAGTAGTTGGTGTAGTTGTAGTAGTTGGTGTAGTTGTAGTAGTTGGTGTAGTTGTAGTAGTTGGTGTAGTTGTAGTAGTTGGTGTAGTAGTAGTAGTTGGTGTAGTTGTAGTAGTTGGTGTAGTTGTAGTAGTTGGTGTAGTTGTAGTAGTTGGTGTAGTTGTAGTAGTTGGTGTAGTTGTAGTAGTTGGTGTAGTTGTAGTAGTTGGTGTAGTTGTAGTAGTTGGTGTAGTTGTTGTAGTTGGTGTAGTTGGTGTAGTTGGTTTAGTTGGTGTAGTTGTAGTAGTTGGTGTAGTTGTAGTAGTTGGTGTAGTTGATGTAGTTGGTGTAGTAGTAGTAGTTGGTGTAGTTGTAGTAGTTGGTGTAGTTGTAGTAGTTGGTGTAGTTGTAGTAGTTGGTGTAGTTGATGTAGTTGGCGTAGTTGTAGTAGTTTGTATTGTAGTAGTAGTTGGTGTAGTAGTAGTAGTTGGTGTAGTTGTTGTAGTTGGTGTAGTAGTAGTAGTTGGTGTTGTTGTAGTGGTTGGTGTAGTTGTATGTAAAAATATAGCTAATAGGACAAATAGTGTTTCACTTCGATACAATTTTTCCATATATCTTCTTTGTTTCGCCATTTCTTTATGTTTATAAAATAGTTTTCGATCTGTTTCTAGTTTTAGAATATTATTATCAAATCTCTGTTTCTAGTGCTGTACAATTTTATGTTGCAAATGTGAACTGTGTTTTTTGGTTTCATCCCTTTCTGAAATAAAAAAAAAGATAAATAGATAGATATAGGTATAGAAGATAATATATATATATATTGTTATGACATGATTAGGAATTAGTTATTTGTTTCGGGAATAAGGGTAAAGTTTTACTTAGCGACAAATGACGTGACAGATCTTTAAAAAACAAGAACGCTCTTAGTGACGCTAAAAAGAGGATGCTTTGTGTAGAGCAGTAGAATATAGATACGGATTAACGGACATAGCTGACATAGGACGATTCCCTTCTTAGTAATTAAATGGATTTGTAAACAGCATCAGCGTCGACTACATATTTTGTTTGTTTCGGCTTTTCGCCGGTGTTACTGAAGTAGTTTTGAGTTCGGTATTACCTCCAGTCAGACGTAGATCTACACTAGATCTATCTACAAGCATCAACACCGCGCAGAAGCCTGAACAACGTGGCGACCCCCGACTCGGAGCTTACTGGCAGCAACATCAAGAAGAATAGAAGCCCTCTGTTAGGAGGAGGCAGAAGTTAACGTCATCGGCCTAGTCTGCAGCTAGACCCTGATTATACGGCCACGTCGGCGAAGGAAAGCCAGTGAGATCCTGGACTCGTAGAACTAGGAGGTAACGAAATATAGATCTAGATCTACAGTTGTGATTTGTAAGTGCCCATACTTGTGGCATCGTATTGAAGCTTCTATCGAGAAGGCTACAGTTTTGTGGAGGGAAGAAAACCGTCCTGTCGATTCCGTACTGAAGAGATATCGCCTGCCCGGCATAGTGAGAACGAACGTGAAGGTCACCGTCTGCAAGGCCAAGATCGACCGTTGGGGTCACGCCAAAGAACTTTTGACGTAGGAGACATCGTACTGCCTACGGCACTTAAGTACAGTAGTGCTAATTTGATCTACAGCTCGGCTGAATTCTGTGCTACACGTTAGATAGCCAGATAGCCGGTAGTTTAGCACTGGACTTTGACTTTGTCGCTGTGTCAATAGTTGGACCGTTACAGGTTCACTTTGGACAGACGACCACCTGGAACCACCGTACCTGCGTCGGAACCAGCAGCCGGAACCAGACTCTACGCCACCGACGAACCGGAGCCAGACGACAGATCACCGTGAACACCAGAACCAGACGCCGTACCACCGAAGAACCGGAGCCATTGCAGACCAGTACCGGAGGACCTTGGAGAGCCGAAACGTTCGTTGTTCTTGTCTCACCGCTAGGGAAGACATCGCCGTGAGCCTTGCCGCCGGGACAGACATTAGCGTAGGAAGAGTGGACCCGATACTGACTGTGGAGTTATCACCGCTTCTTAGACAGATAAGTCAAGTGTTATTTAACTACTTTCTCCTTAGAATAATTAGAGTCTGTAGGGAAGTGACCACTCGCTAGATTATCACTACCAGGTTAAATCGTGGTGGATTGGGGATATCCTTAAAATTAGGTGTAATCTAGCAAGAGGTCCATATATATGTTTAGCTGTTAATGCGTCCTGTATGTGAGTGTGAATCATTTAGTTAAGCATTTTTTGTTAGTAACGTCATGTATTAATTGTTTGCAATACTCCCGTCTTAAGTCTTACTGTCAGACGAAAGTCTCATTCATTGGAACTAGATCTATAGTTTGGTGTTTATCGTATTTAAGTTTATTTTCATAGTTTATTTGTATGAGTTGTAAGTTATATACACTCCTGGCTGTGAAAGCAGGTAAGAAGTAACTAAGATCTAGCGTAATCTAGACTAGATCTGGGGAACAATCGAGGTGAAGCCTGATTGCCCATTTGTAATTTTTGGTATTTGTAAATAGACAGGTTGGTCTATTTACCGGCCACTCGTGTTGAGTAACACGTTGTCGGTTGAGGGTGCGTGTGTCGCACAGCGTATTCAGTCGGGTCAAAGTGTAGCCTACACACTTGTACCAAGGATACTAAGTGTATCTTGAGAAAGGGTAGAAGTGGTTATTAGTCTACGTTGGTAGTTAGACGCCAAGGGTTTTGTTTGTTGGTATAAGAGGTACCATAAAGTAGGATAAAGTAACAAATAAGTAATATGGCAACTGCTCCAGGGTACGACCTAGAAGAATTTAGGAAAAAGCTAGAGGCAGAGAAAAGGAAAAAGAAGAAGCAGAACGCTTGGAGAAGGAGAGAATTAGGGAAGCAGAACGCTTGGAGAGAGAGAAAGCTAGAGGCAGAGAAAAGGAAAAAGAAGAAGCAGATCGTAGAGAGCGGGAACGAGTCAGAGAAACTGAAAGAGCCAGAGAAAAAGAAAAAGAAGAGGCAGACCGTGTAGAACGGGAAAAAGTCAGAGAAGCGGAACGCATCGAGAGGGAGAAGAAAGAAGAGGCGGACAGAAAAGTGAGAATTCAAGTTGAGCAGATGAGGATAGAGGCTGGTGTAAGTGTGCCCATTGAAGGGAACAGCAACAATAGCGCCAATATAGATAGCCATGGTAGCGCCGCATGGATGAAAAAGAAAATACAACCTTTTGCGGAAGACAAGGACGACATCGGCGACTATCTGAAACGCTTTGAAATTAAACTAGCAAAGTTTAATGTCCAAGAGAGGGAGTGGTCCGAAATCTTGTTGGACTTCGTGCATGGGAAAGCCCTCACGATTTGCCAGAACCACGATCACTCGATGCAAAATAGCTATCAGGTGCTAAAGAAGGAACTGCTAAACGCATACGGGCACAACGCGGCAACATTCCGAAAGAAGTATTACGAAAACACTCCATCCAGCCAAGTTGATCCACAAACAACTATCAACTCAGAGAAGGACTTCTTCACTAAATGGCTCGGATTCGAAAATGTGGAGAACACCTACGAGGGGTTGAAGAACTTTATTCTAATTGACAATTTTATCAATAAATGCGACCCTCAGCTACAGTCTTTTATAAAAGAAAGAAACCCTAAGGTAATTGAAGACTTGGTAGAAATTATTAGGATCTTTAAGAATGCTTATCCAAACAACCCACTTTCAGTTAGAGACCACAAAAAAGTTATTGACCTGGTAAATTATGTAAAGGGAAATGATAGCAATGATAGGGAGTATTGTAGAAGGAATGATGTTAGTGATAGGGACACCTATGGTAGGAGAAATGGTAGGTTTAGGGAACGTGGGAACAATAGTCGGGATAGTTATGATGGCATAAAGGATAGATCCTGGGAAAATGAAAACAATGGCAGGGAAAGTTATGATAGGAGAATAGATAGACCTAAAGCAAGTGATAGAAACCTTAGGGAGGTTACATGTTTTAACTGTCAGGAAAAGGGACACATGGCATACCAGTGTAGGAAACATAGAGGGAATGGAGCTGGCAATAGGAATACACAGGATAATAGTGGCACTAGTGATAGGAGAGGTAATCAAGGAAACCGTAGACAAGAGAGGGATAATCGGCCACCAGATAGGGTTAATTTTGTGAGGAACATTCAAGGTAGGGAACAGGATAATGGAGATAGTGAACCAGATGAAGAAATTAACTACGTTGATTGTGGGGAAGATAGATTTAAATTATATCCGGGCATGATAAATAATAAACAGATAAATGTGATCCGGGACACAGCTAGCAGTACACTCGCGATTAGAGGGGGATTAGTTAAGTCCAATGATTATTTAGGCTATACCAAATCAGTCAGATTGGCAGACGGCGCAGTTAAGAGGTTCGAAGCGTGCAAAGTGTTCCTTCGATCTCCATTGTACACAGGGTATTGTGAAGGGGTAGCCATGCCGAGGTTATCTAGAGATGTTTTACTTGGAAATGTAGCAGGTGTCAGAGACGCTTCTGACAAACAGGTTAGAAGTTGGAAAAACAGGTATGGCAACATGAGGCGAAACAAACTTAGAAAGGACAGAATTTGTTTTAACTGCCATAAACATGGGCACATCGCTAAAGACTGTTGGAGTAGGGCAGAACAGTCTGAACAGAAGATTGCGAGTTCGGATAGGAGGCACAGGTCTGTATCCGACATTGATGATAGAAGCGATGACTGTGGTAGCGGTAAACGCACGTCATACAGAGGAAGAAGGACACAAGCGGGCTATAGTGGTGTAAGAAGAGATGTTAACTCCAGTTGGAGAGAACAAATGTATGGGTCGTGTAGATAGCCTGTGAAACATAACACGATACAACCGTAGTGTAAATAAGTTGGATTTTATTTTATTGTTTATTCTTAATTAATTGATTTGGCTAGTAATCATAATCAGATGGGTATTATGTTGTTGTAGTATTAGTTAGTATTAGATTGACTCATGTTAGTTATTTATTATATATGAATATTAATATGTATGAATTGTATGTATGGAGGTATGAATAGATAGGGCATTTATAAGGCGACGAGGTATTGATATCAAGGGAAAGTAAGTTTTAGAAGTTATTCCTTGTTGTTGATCATGATCATACATCAGTAAAGAGTTAGGTCGCGCTGGGACAAGTAAGTGGAGAGAGGAAATAAAATACACTTGTAAATGCCCGAACGAACGTTAGGTGTATAGTGGGAGAATGATTATTGATAAATGTCAATTTGTCATATTAGGTAAAATGTCTGTCCTGACGTGTGTGGGAAAGTGGTGGAACCTCTGGAATGTGATGTGATAAAGTATGGATATACGGACTATGTCGGCGGCCACCTGTGGCACATCACATTGGACAGTAGCACTTGGTGACAGTTGAGGGAAATATGTGTTCAGATCAACTTGAGTTTGGGACAATGATGAAGAAGTTGAAACCGAAATCAAGACTCAAGTTGTGTTGTCTTTTATGTTTCCCTACATTTTGGCCCTTGCACAATGTAAGACTAAGACAGTAGATAAAAAATTGACTGGCAATTTTTTTTAGCGGGAGGGGGAGGAGTTGTTATGACATGATTAGGAATTAGTTATTTGTTTCGGGAATAAGGGTAAAGTTTTACTTAGCGACAAATGACGTGACAGATCTTTAAAAAACAAGAACGCTCTTAGTGACGCTAAAAAGAGGATGCTTTGTGTAGAGCAGTAGAATATAGATACGGATTAACGGACATAGCTGACATAGGACGATTCCCTTCTTAGTAATTAAATGGATTTGTAAACAGCATCAGCGTCGACTACATATTTTGTTTGTTTCGGCTTTTCGCCGGTGTTACTGAAGTAGTTTTGAGTTCGGTATTACCTCCAGTCAGACGTAGATCTACACTAGATCTATCTACAAGCATCAACACCGCGCAGAAGCCTGAACAATATATATATATATATAAATATATATATATAAATATATATATATATATATATATATATATATATATATATATATATTTATATATATATATTTATATATATATATAATATATATATATATATATATATATATATATATATATATATATATATATATATATATATATATATATATATATTTATATATATATATATATATACTCTACTGTATATACTCAACATGTTTATTGTCCTACAAGGCGCGACAAAATTTTGGACATGTGCTAAAGCAACATAAAAATGGCCTACACATCTCGATCGTTATTTCCCCTGGGAGAGTCTGTGAAAACATGATTGTACCAAAGAAGAAATTAAAACATTTATAATAATAGACCACGGATGACCAACATTAAAAATTAACATTCTGTCGTCATCGAGAAGTACTTAGAATTCTATTTATAAAGCGCTGGTTATGAGTGTGTATGTGTTTTTTTTGTGTTTATTTCGTTCGTATGTGCATCTATATTGTTATTTTACAGTAGTTACACTGAGGTTGTCAACTGTGGTCAAACCGAATTTCCATTGGATCAATAAAAGTTATCTAATCTGATATATATATATATATATATATATATATATATATATATATATATATATATATATATATATATATATATATATATATATATATATATATACATATATACACAAGCCGAGCTCTCTTTACTAAGACTCAAGGTCCGTTAGTCGGTTAATGATAAATAATAAGAAAGATATTATTTTGTCTCTGGAATATTCACAATTTCAAATAATCTTTTTCTTACTTGAAAACAAACTTAACAACCTATTCACGATAATGATACTTCTGGACATTTAGTGAAGAAAACTAAATGTCATATTTCAGATAATCTTTGGGCGTTTTGTTTTTTTTAAATAGATAACAAATAGAACATCATATTAGGTTCTTTCGTTTGTTTTTTTTAAATAGATTCTTGACTGACCGACAGACAGACGATACAAAACTTAAAGTGGGGTTTCATTTTATGGAGTCCGCCAAAAAACAGCAACTGAAAACAAACTATTATTTGAGACATTTTGGAGACTAACATAGCCCCCCCCCCCCCATTTTTGTGAACACTAAAGACCGATTAACTATCAAAGGCGGGATCATCTATGGAACAACCAGATTGACCTATTAACCACATCACCCTATGTTAAATGTTAGTCAACAATGGCAAAGAGGAGTGGCTCCAACCAGTGGGCATAAGGGAACCGACAGAGATGTACAAAACAAATGGCCATGCCAAACAAACTGGACAGCATTGACTTTCTTCCCCGCAAAGAGCAATCTACAACCTTCCAACCAAGAACAGGACACACACCTCTTTTAAATTACCATTTTAACAAAATAAATCCCACACACATACCCCTAATGACACTGCGCCTATCCTTACGAAACTGTAAGCAACATCCTTTTTAAATGCCCTTTCCAAATCGACCTTAGGCAGACCCTACTAACCACTACAGCCCAACCAACACTCTGTACGGCAGTGCTGAACAACTGAAGAAAACAGCACACTATTTTTCCTTGGTACAGTCTGCAAAAGAGCTCAGCAGCAAAAAAGCTGGCTAGAAGAAGAAGAAGAAGAAGATCACTGTCGTACTAGTATTGATTATCAGGTTTATATAGGGCCTACATAAGTGGACTAGGTCTAGAGTTAGGGCCTACATAAGTGGACTAGGTCTAGGCTTAGGGCCTACATAAGTGGACTAGGTCTAGGGTTAGGGTCTACATAAGTGGACTAGGTCTAGGGTTAGGGCCTACATAAGTGGACTAGATTTTAATATTGGGATGGAAGCTGAAGGGAGTATCACAGAAATAATGGGGAAAAAAAAGAAATTGAAGAGAGGAACATCATTGAAAGTAGCTTTTTGGGGGGGTGGGTGAGAGGGGTGCATTGTTCAAATAAATGTCAACCATTGTGACTCAATCTAAAGGTGCCCAAGCGTCCTACCTCCCGCCACCAGTGTATACCTGCTTCTATCTCACATGCTCTCAGACGTGCTAACGATAAACAAAGACTTTGTACTGTTTAATGTGACATTTAATGTTCCCAAGTTGTCTCCGCATGGCATTTGTCCATTGTTCGCTACCCATGGGGCGTCCGGTTCATTCGAGTGCTCCTTATACGAGTTAGGGTGGAGGTGAGAGTTGAACATTGTGTAACCAGACAGTCCGAATTCAGACCTGTGTCAATAGTGCGAAACCAAACAGGAACTTGAGCTGTGAAATGCCTCGCATTTTTTTAAAATTTCTTTTTTTATTAACTCATTATTTCGTAATAGTCAAAACCTTTTCTCAATAAGTCGAAATCACAAATATAAAAAAAAAAATAATTGAATCATTTATTTCCAGCTGTTAGAGCGTTGTTGTAAAACGCTAATGTCGTGGGCTCGATTCTTTTATTCTGACCTTTTTTTTTCCATTTCCATAAAAAAGATGATTGTTAAGTTTGCTACATTATTTGAACATAAATACGGAATAGATTTTTGTTTAAATTACATATTTCTTGTTTAATAATGCGTTTCTGCAGCTCATAATTCTGAATTCCACCTCTTATATCAGAATAATGGGGTATCCTTTGCCAATTTGCACATGCCCTCAAACCCCAGGTCTGTGGCTGATCAAACGCATCGAGTTTGATCATCTTTTAACTAGTAGTTATTGCAATGCATATGAACAAGGATGCCACCAAAAGAAAGGAAAAAAAAAGGGGGGGGGTTGGCTAAGTAGTACACACTATGAAATAAATATTGTGACTAGTCATTCTTTACTATGAAACTAAACTGCTGATAATGCAAGTCCACCATCTCTGGCTGTACCACCCCCTTCCCCCCCTCCCCTATCCCGCTGCGACACTAAATGCTCTATGGTAGGCCTGTGGGTTTGTGGTTCATTTTGCGTGTGTGCTCTATTTGCTATGGTAGACGTACCCTTTTGACCATTGACAGAATTGAGAAATGTCTTGACTCGTCTCTACAAGCCTTGTAAAGACAATTTGAATATGAAGTCAATAAAAAGTCGATTGAACACATCGGACGCGTTAGGGCGCCGAAACTATAAGCGCTTCTCAAACTGTGGATGGCGCGCATTAAATTTATTATTGGAGTTTTTTTTTTGTTTTTTTTCTTTAATTGCTCTGTGCATTGTAGTGATAAATCCACATTTGAATATTAATCCAGTACAAATGAAATTACTGTCAATCTTTCAACGTCATTTAGAGATGTCACAACGTTAACGTCCCTTTGATTGTTTGGCCAAACAGGCTAACACCTCCAATGTTGTTGCTGTAGGAGAGGATGAAGACATCTCTGTAAGTCCTAGTCAACCCGAGTCTACTTAACTTTCTTATCTCAGAGAGATCAAATCCAGACTGGTGTGCATGGACGACACGATTTGAAGGGATACAAACAGGCCCGCTATAAGATATCTTGCTTAACCTAAAGATGACCATTACATTATCACGACAAATGACATAATTACGTGCGTTTTATAGGATCAAATTTTTTAATTTTTAAAACAATAGAATGAATATTACTCCTGAGGAATACATTCTTTTTTAGCTCGATTCGGAGAAACGCTTGTCATACTCTCCGAGGACTTTACAGCACTCCCAAAGTTTTGTCGTCTGGGGGGACATCACATGTAAAAGTTTTGAGAAACACAAATCTAGGGCATTTTTCGTGGACCACGAAGCAGAACAGTTCAGAACAATCAGTCATAGACCAGTTTCCTGCTCTGCACATAGTTGTAGTCAGTTACGTTCAAATGCGTTCAAAAATGTTATGGAAATACTGTTTCATAGTTGGGGAAAAATAATTCAAGACTAAACAAATGCTGCACCAACGGACCGTGGTTTGCATCTCTCTCTCTCTTTCTCTCACTGTCTCTCTCTTTCTCTCTCTCTCTTTCTCTCCCTCCTTCTCTCTCTCTTACACACACATACACTTATAAACGCTCGCATTTAAAAAATTGAGAAAATATGTCAATGAGAGATGGCTTCTATCTATATCATGAACAAATGAAGAGAAGACGCTTTGTGACACTATCTCCAGGCATATGTCAGAAGTAAAGAAAAAACATAAGACAGAACTAAAGAAAGACATAGATAGTACAGACCTTTGGCAGAAGAAATACATGTAACATAAAATAAGAAAGACATGACAAATGAGATGACATATTCCCAAGCTCTGGCTCTTATGCTGAAGTCTAATGATAAATATTATTTTAAAAAAAACAGAATTAACCGAAAAAAAATTTTTTGATTTTGTTTTACGCACATATTTTTTTATTATATTTTTTTTTTACAAATATTTGCTTTACTGACCCTAATCCTTACTCTAACCCTTTTAATCTTTAACCCTAACACTGACCCTAATTCTAACTCTGGAAATAACTTTTACCCTGACCTTAGATCACTTTTATCTAACTATGACTCTGATCCCAACTCTGACCCTAACAATTTGACCATCACATAACCCTGACCTTGACCCTAACACTAACTTTGTTCCTAAATTTGACTCTACCGCAAACTCTGACCCTAACGCTTACACTGACCCTAACGCTTACACTGACCCCAACGCTTACATTGACCCTATGGCTTACACTGACCCTATCGTTTACATTGACCCTAACGCTTACACTGACCCTAACGCTTACACTAACCCTAACGCTTACATTGACCCTATCGCTTACACTGACCCTAACGCTTACACTGACCCTAACGCTTACGCCAACCCTAACGTTTACACTGACCCTAACGCTTACTCTGATCCTAACGTTTACACTGATCCTAACGCTTATACTGATCCTAACGCTTATACTGATCCTAACGCTTACACTGATCCTAACGCTTACACTGATCTTAATTCTTACACTGATCCTAACGCTTACACTGATCTTAATGCTTACACTGATCCTAAGTCTCACTCTGATACTAACCCTCTGACCCTTACCAAACTTTGATCAAATGTTTTGATAAATTTTAAATTAAAATTTAAAAATATTTTTATTTAGCAATTTTTACATTGTGAATCTCTTTAGTTAGTTTTTTTTTTTTGGTCTAGGAAGATCTTCCTTGATGTTTGGCTTTATTTTAACCTTCCTTGATGTTTGACTTTATTTTAATCGTCCGTGATGTTTGACTTTTTTTCCCTTCACTTTTTGTTTCGTTTCCAAGTCAATTTACAGAACCAGACTTCGTAAATCTATAAATCTATATGTTGACATACTTTAACACCCATGTTAATTCTCAGAAAATTATATTTAAGGTTTTTTATTGCTTTATTTATTTGGGTAGATTTGTTTCCTGTTCAGATAACAAACGACAGACTAGCAGGTGATTCGGAATGTTAAGGTTTGATCGATAAAGTCTACAAGACAATTATAAAAGTGTGACGTCCATCGCGTCCATGTGACATAGGCCTACACGTAGATCTAGTACTAGACTAAAACGTATATGGGCTTCGCCCGGTACCCCCAGATTCGTTGTCTTGCTTGACCCTCCCTATTCCGAAGCGCTGGCTCTGAATACAATGATGTAAATGAGGTCGTGTCTCTAATCGTATTGTCTTGGAAAATGTCTGCTGATCTTAATGTTTTTTTGTTTTTTTTTTACTTTTATGATGTCTTTTTCCTCCATATGTATTTTTTTCTGTCATGTTTTTTTTTTTTAAAACTTTTGTCATATGTCTCTTTCTTTATTTCTTCCGTCATAGGTCTCTACTTTTAATTACAAAGCTTATATCAATTTATCAACTCACCTTGTCTGTCTGTCTGTCTGGCCAGAAGTTTGTACACGTTATTTATCCGACACTCAATCTCGTATCAAGCTGAAATTTGGCACTATTTTTTTTTACCTGACAACACAAGGATCAATTATAAAAAATTAACCAATTAGTTTATAAACTATTGGTAATAAATTACTTTATTTGATATCTCATAAAATGGAAAGAAATAGTACTTGACTGAAGTGGAGGTATTAGCTGAATTAGTCCCCTTTATATATTGCTGTCTGAGGCTTATTACAAAGCTAATTACATGATGATCCAAACTAATTGATACACTTAATATAACCTTTTTTTTAAAGTACACTTTTGTATTTTGCTTGTTATATCTTTCTTTAGTTCTGTCATATGTTTTACTTTACTGCTGCAATACGATGTATGCCTTGAGCTAGTGTCACAAAGCGTCTCTTTTCTCTTCATTTGTTCATGATATAGATCCCTTGTGTTTGTGTCTCTTTGATTCTCTCTCTTTAATTCGATCTTGTCATTTGCAAGCCTGTCTCATTGTGTCTCTCTTTACATAGGTCATGACATAAGACTGGTGTCAATGTCTTAATATTTATCTCTTCAATTCATCCGTCAGCACAAATGGCAGTGCAGGCGTGTCTCGGTGTGTCTCAAATGCCAGTGTGTCTCAAATACCAGTGTGTCTCTCTTTTATAATTTACTAGTCGACACACAGCGTAGCATACGCGCTATTTTGCAGGGCCGGCCTTAGGCAACTGCAACACATGCGACTGCAGTGGGCCCCGCACTTTCATAGGACCCGCGCTAATTCTAGGTGTAAATTATTAAATAAAACCATTTTATAACTTATAACAGATTTCCTGCCGCCTCCTGATTTACCAGGAGCTCCTGGAAATCTTCTGAAATTGCAAAATCTACACCAAAAAAGTCCTAGAAATCTCCGGAAAATATTAAAATCTTTTGAAAACTCATACAAATCTCCTGAAATATATAGACAAAAATTGTCATTGTCATTCAGTATGGTAATTCTTGCTAATGAGCGTGATATATGTAGGAAATATTTTTTTTATGATATTGTTACGTATTTCTGAATCTTCTGGCTAAATGTACTAGTAGGCACACAAATAAAAACACTGTAAAGAACTTGACGACTCAGCTTTCAGTTTCATATAACTTTAATAACTATTAACTCTAACAATTCGTCACTGTAACATGTAGCGTAGAAGACTGTACAATATCTGTCAGTTTACAGTTAGCTATACTTCATTGTAATTCATCTCTTCACTTCGTTGCAATTCATCTCTTCTCAACTTGCATCGAGCCGTATTCCACAGAACAGACCAACGACACACTTCCTAGTGTCGCTCCAGGTCTCCCAAAGCTGAACCAAGTCGTACTCAAGTCTACCAAATCAGAGCCGCACACGTCTTACATCGACTGTATCGACTGTAACGGCTCAAGTTCACTGTAGTTCGCTGTATAGACTTTAACGACAGTAGTCCACTCCAGTTAACTCTACCCTAATTAACTTGCATCGAGTCGTACACATTTCTCTTCCACTAGAGTCGCACACGTCTTACATCGTCTGTATCGACTGTAACGGCTCACTCACGACTGACTTTCACGTTAACTCTCTGGCTTATATAGAGTCCCTAATCGCTCCTCCAAAGTTGCACAAACACTGCTTGTATCATCTGGAATAACACGTGAGTAAACGTCACATCCTCTATTTATACATGTACATTCCAGAGAACACTCGCTGCAGTGTCATCAAGCCGGGGTCACACGTACTGACCTCTATCTGTCACTGTTCATTAGTAACTGCCCCCTTCTTAGATCTGTTTGTCCCCTGGAACAACATGTGAGGACACGTCACATCCTGTCTTTGTTTATACGCGTAGATTCCAGAGAACACTGGCTGCTGTGTCATCTCGCTGGGGTCAAACGTTGACCTCTACTTGTCACTGTTCATTTGTAACAATATACTGTATGACTTCGCTACACGCAAGTCTCGCAAAGTAATTATGTAAAGAATGAATAAAATGCAAAGACGAAAATATTTTCTAATACAAACTCTTAATTTTCACGTATTATCCGTATGCCTTCCAAAACTTGGCCCCGCGAAATCCGTTTTGCATAGGACCTGACAACGGTTGAGTCCGGCCCTGCTATTTAGTGACAGGTGAATACAGAGTAGATTACTTGTTCTCCCCCCCTCTTTTTTTTTCGCCGCTAAAGTTATGTGGGGTAGAAATAATTTAAAGAGTTATCTTTCCATGACTTCTTGGTCACATAGTTAAGTCCGGCCCTGCTATTTAGTGACGGGTGAATACAGAGTAGAATACTTGTTCTTTCCCCTTCCCCTCTTTCTTTCGCCGCTAAAGTTATGTGGGGTAGAAATAATTTAAAGAGTGATCTTTCCATGACTTCTTTGTCACATAGTTAAGTCCGGCCCTGCTATTTAGTGACGGCTGAATACTACTTGTTCTCCCCCCCCTCCTCTTTTTTTTTCGTGGGATAACTCTAGTCCGACTTGCAGAAATTAAAGAGAGATCTTTCCTTTACTTCTTGGTGTCCAAACTGTTGAGCCTTGAAGAGAATTATATAGAGAGATTTCTTTCGATCACCCAGAAGTTTCATTATCACTTTTTTAATAAGCCGGCTTTCCCTTTGTCAATAGTATAAAAATTAACTTTTATACTTAAAGGTTTATCAGATAAAACTACTGCTAGTAAACTAAAGTCTTCATCAACTATTTCTGTTCATTATTCGTTATACGCGAACATGGGGTCGAGGTGAAATAGTGGTAAGCGCTTGGCTTCCAAACCCAGGGTTTACGAGTTCGAATCTCGGCGAAGACGCCCTGAATCCACCCAGAGAGAGCTTCAGGCCTCATTTATGGTCTGAAAGAGTGGAGCCATTACTTCTATTTACACACGGCTATGTGTTGCTCTTATTTAGCAGCGGGCGAACCTCGCTACAGCACCAGAATGAGGTCATCCAGGTGACACGTGTGTAGCGAGACTTGTATCGACAGAAGGAACCAAGAGGTCGGGAAGGGGTGCAACTCTACGCGTGTTAAACATCTAAAAACAACAAACAAACAATTGGGGGAGGGAAACTTAGACAAGTTGAAATAGAAATGTGTAATGACGGGGTGGTATAAACAAGAGAGAAGTCAATCGAACAGAAACCAGTTGCTTAATCTTCAACACAATGATTCTAAAACTTTTACAATTGACCTCGACCGAAATAAAAATGTGCATATATAGCGCCCCCTACAAACCTTAGTCAGCTAGGAATTAGATGGCTCACTGTTAGTTCACACAGTATGGTCGACGCCTTGCTTTTTCCTTCATTCTGAGTGATATAAATTCATTCACCCGGCGCCTCATCTCATAGGCCCTCCGACACTTTCCTCCATGCGTTTCGCGTTAGAGTTGGATGGACTCAGGGACGACCTAAAAATCACGGAACTTAAAATCCATGTCTTCACCGGGATTCGAACCCAGGACCCCGTGTTCGGAAACCAAGCGCTTAACCACTCAGCCACCACACTCCAAACAAGACGGTGTGTACATTTTGACAGTTTAAGAACATTATGCGAAAAAAAAAAAGAACGTAACCTAACCAATCACTCATTAAAAAAAATTAATAACAAAATCAAATCCCCAATGCTAAAGGTTTTATCTCTATTTCACTAAATTTAATGTAAAAGAAATACTACCATCAGAGTATGATTTGTAATATCTGAGCTTGATCATGGAAATACGAAGAAATCAATACATTTGTAATCTTTAATTTCAATCCAGATAAGTCTTACATAATCATGGGCAGGAGTTTTAAAAATACTGACTGATTTTTATGATTAGATATAAAATGGAGACTTTTATCAAGAATTAAACGTAATCTAATACCTAAATAAAATTACATACAATAGAAAAGCCCCCATAAATCTTTGGAATTTGTCATATTTAAAACCCAACGCTATAATTGGAAATGGCTGAGAGTCTGTACAGGGGTGTTACTAGAAACATAGCTGACTAGGAGTGGTGTCCCTTCGATAAGAAAGCAGTTTGATTAACTTAAAGGCTTTTTGGCTAGGGGAAGAGACAGAGACTTGAGGCAGGACTGGGTTATCGTTGCATTGTACTTGAAGTTTCCGGATGTAGTGAAACAGCCCCGCCTACATGTCTACAGGTGCACATTTGATTTAAGAATAGTTTTTCGATGACAATACACTAAACATATCACGGCTCAGTTCACACGATTCAAGAGATGTTCCGCCATGATTGATCTATACCAGCGGTTCTCAACCTTTTTAGCTCCTCGACCCCTTAGCACAATTTTTCACCAGGGCGCGACCCCCAACCATAAAAAAATGTTGTCATAGGTCTAGGTAAATGTGATTTAGCTAATGATATGGTTATCAAAATGTACAGAACTAATATCCATGATGTTAATTTAATTGTTACAAACGTATCCTATTTATTTGTAGAAAATAAATTTTTGATTTAATTTTTTAAAAAGCAGATTTTATTATTTTTATTTATTTACTTAGGCCTATCATTACGTGTTTATAATATTCACATTACATACATATTTTATAATTTAAAAAGTATTAAATCATAAAAACTGTTGAGACAGTATTTTCAAACACGTCAAAGGTTGAGCTTGTTTTATTTCACTAGTTTAGGAATTCACATGAAGTTTATTTCTGTATTTAGACTTGATCATTGACAGGCAGAACCAAACAAACATGTTTCACAAAGATACAGTGTTGGAAATGGAAGAGGAAGTCTAGAAAAAATCTTTTTTATAACAGAATGACTGCAAACACTTGATCCAAAATTGTGTAACTGACATTGAAGAGAAATATTTGATGCATTGCTATTGACGTTTCTGATATATGTCGATGAATCATTAATGAGTTACAATGGATTCTTATGGTGACTCATTCTGTAGCAAACATTGACATCCAGACCGACATCCTATCATACTTAGAACACCATCTGTGTGACTCATTCTGTAGCAAACATTGACATCCAGACCGACATCCTATCATACTTAGAACACCATCTGTGTGACTCATTCTGTAGCAAACATTGAAATCCAGACCGACATCCTATCATACTCAGAACACCATCTGTGTGACTCATTCTGTAGCAAACATTGACATCCAGACCGACATCCTATCACACTTAGAGCATCATCTTTGCTGACACCACAAATATTTTTTCCAAGAGGTCTTTTACTTTTTCAAATAAAAAAAAAACTTTGTCAGTTACGTCACGCGCTGTAGATGTCGTTTATAGAGGTTTGCATAGAAACGTATCTTTAAAATCGCCATTATGTATATATCGTAAATATACAGGAACTAGTAGTTTTGAACAATTTACAACGCCTGTGGATTCATCAAGCTGGATCAGGGCCGGTCTTAGGCCAAAGCAACCTATTCGGCCGCAGTGGGCCTCGCACTTTCATAGGCCCCGCGCGATGCAAATTCTAGGTGTAAATTATTAAATTAAACCATTTTAACTTATTATTAAAGGGTTCCTTGAATTCTCCAGAAATTATATATATACGAAAAAGTCATGAAAATCTCCTGAAATTATTAAAATCTTCTGAAAACTGATGCAAATCTCCTTAAAACAGACAAATTTGTCATTTCGGGGTATCATTCAATATGGAAAACGCCAACCATACAAGTGATTTTAAAAAAACGACTTTGTCAGCTTTCATTTAACAAATATGTAATAGTAAGCCGAATTTTAACCAAAACAAGAAGTTCAAATACTTAATTTATGTTAATAGTCACTGTCATACAAATATAGATATAAATCTATCTCGACCTCTTAAGAAAAGCAAAAACAATAGCGATATTTTGCTAGTCGATAGTAAATCTAAAAGGCAGATCTGAATGTTTATCTGCTTTTTTTTTTTTTTTTTTTTGGAAAACTACTACTGTAGATGGCTCGTAAAGTTAATTTGACAGTGATTTTGTACTTATTTAAATATAAATAAAATGCAAAGACACATTTATTTTCTAATACAAAATCCTAATTTTCACTTATTATTCTTATCACAACCCAAATTAGGCCCCGCGCAATCCGTTTCGCAAAGGGCCCCGCAAACCGTAGGACCGGCCCTGAGCTGGATGCTAAATATTGTAAAATAAGTAGACATCATTTCCTTAATATCAGAACTTATCTTCTGTGAATAGTGTTATTAGGTATGGAAATAGCACTAAATTTACTATTAATAAATTTGGCTCCAATCATAAGGAGCCATGTCTTTGGCCGCTGACAATAACTCCTTGGTAATGGCGTGAGGTTTCAGAACTCTGGCGATTCTGAGAGCCACCAAAATAAAAAGCTTTATAGGCTGATATGTTTTAATTATGGTACTTGCCATCTGAGTCGAGTCTGAACTTCATCAGGATTCAAAACTAAACAACTGAATTTCGTTATCGACAAAGCTCGGGCGTTTGTTCGGCCTCCATTCATACGTCAGAGAGAACTTCATGACAAATGCTGCATACTGGTCTCTGAATTCCTGCTTGAACTATTGAAGTAAAATGTTACTGCCAAACGATCGTCATTCTCTTTTCTTTTATTATCTTTCTTTTGTTCGCAGTCCGTGTTCATGAGTTGGTCCACAATGATTCTCTTCCCGTCGACTATAATACGTGACGTGATTAGATCTTCACCAAAGAAATAGTGACCCTGCAATGTGGTTTCGACGCATTGATGGACAGTCAATTCAATTGTTGAAAAATGTATTCTGTAACAACGGAGATGTAGTCTGTAACAACGGAGATGTAGTCTGTAACAACGGAGATGTAGTCTGTAACAACGGAGATGTAGTCTGTAACAACGGAGATGTGGTCTGTAACAACGGAGATGTAGTCTGTAACAACGGAGATGTGGTCTGTAACAACGGAGATGTGGTCTGTAACAACGGAGATGTGGTCTGTAACAACGGAGATGTAGTCTGTAACAACGGAGATGTGGTCTGTAACAACGGAGATGTGGTCTGTAACAACGGAGATGTAGTCTCTAACAACGGAGATGTGGTCTGTAACAACGGAGATGTAGTCTGTAACAACGGAGATGTAGTCTGTAACAACGGAGATGTAGTCTGTAACAACGGAGATGTAGTCTGTAACAACGGAGATGTAGTCTGTAACAACGGAGATGTAGTCTGTAACAACGGAGATGTGGTCTGTAACAACGGAGATGTGGTCTGTAACAACGGAGATGTAGTCTGTAACAACGTAGATGTGGTCTGTAACAACGGAGATGTAGTCTGTAACAACGGAGATGTAGTCTGTAACAACGGAGATGTAGTCTGTAACAACGGAGATGTAGTCTGTAACAACGGAGATGTGGTCTGTAACAACGGAGATGTGGTCTGTAACAACGGAGATGTAGTCTGTAACAACGTAGATGTGGTCTGTAACAACGGAGATGTAGTCTGTAACAACGGAGATGTAGTCTGTAACAACGGAGATGTAGTCTGTAACAACGGAGATGCAGTCTGTAACAACGGAGATGTAGTCTGTAACAACGGAGATGTAGTCTGTAACAACGGAGATGCAGTCTGTAACAACGGAGATGCAGTCTGTAACAACGGAGATGTAGTCTGTAACAACGGAGATGCAGTCTGTAACAACGGAGATGCAGTCTGTAACAACGGAGATGTAGTCTGTAACAACGGAGATGCAGTCTGTAACAACGGAGATGTAGTCTGTAACAACGGAGATGTAGTCTGTAACAACGGAGATGTAGTCTGTAACAACGGAGATGTAGTCTGTAACAACGGAGATGTAGTCTGTAACATCTAGTTTTGAATAACAAATATAAAAACGAAAAAAAACAAAAAAACAAAAACAAAGAAGAACCAATAAAACAAATCCATGTCTACTTTCCAACAAAGATGATACATTTACTAAAAGTGCCCTCCGTATCCTCTGGCAGTATATCCTTGTTCATATTTGTCATTCACACTTTTTGTTTTTCATTCAATCTTGACGATCCTTTCATAATTTGTTTGGTGATAATGTAATTTGAGTAATATCCCTTACCGTTACCACTAGTTACGTAAATCTACTAACACTATGGTACAAATATGCTTGTACGACACATTAGAAACAAACAGATTTTTAAAAATTGCCAACTCCCCCCCCCCCAATTTTCCAATGGTCTTATGCGACCCCTGGCAAATGGTCATATAACCCCCAAAAGGATCGCGACTCTCAGGTTGAGAACCCCTGTTCTTATATTGATTCTTTATCAATTCTTGATCGTATTAGCCCATTATTTCGTTTTATTATCGAATTGTTTTTTCTGTTCAATCTAGAGGTATGTTTCGAGTTAGCTAGATTCACAAGTTCCCGGTTTATGAGCACTATCGCCTATCGATATCAGTGATGTCCCCTTATGCTCTACAAAGTACTGAATTCTTAACAAGGGTCTATGAAATCATCGCATATGGCTTCCTCCTGATATCATATAGACAACGGGACAAATAAAAGAAAAGTAAAAGTTCCCCTTTTAGACCTTTTGCTCTATAGGGCAGAGGATGTAAAAGTCATGTGGCCAGCACAAAGATCAACCGCCTTTACTTTTCCCAATTAATGTTAGGTATCCATTAGAGCTGGATGGACTCAGAGGCGCCCAAAGATCCCAAAATTAAAAATCCCAGTCTTCATCAGGATTCGAACCCCGGACCTCGGTTTGGAAGCCAAGCGCTTTACAGCTCAAACACCTCGCCTCATTGAATTCTTAATCTTCGCATATGGCTTCCTCCTGCTATCAAGTAGTTCAATGTACAACTGGACAAGTAAAGGTGTTTTTAAAATTTCCTGATTTTACGGCACCGCCAGCGAGTCCAGCGATAGCATTGTGACCTGAAATTTAGAATGTTAAATCGAGCAAAGTCATCCGGTTCCTAAGCTTTAGATCGTCCCAGAAGAATACGATATAAAATAAGATTACAAAGCAAGTTTGTTTTCTTACACAAACTCAGAGGCGACCCCCCCCCCCAAGCGTCTATCTCTTTGGTGACCAGTGCAAGTAAAAAAAAAAGCAGGTTTCAATAATTTTTTTTAATTAAATATCCCAAATTTATAAAGTACAAACAATCAAAAATCATTCCAATTGTTCAAAGTACAAAAAAAAAATAATTAAGTTTAGCTAGAGAACGAGAAAACATTGCTCTAGAACGGGTATTTCCGAATGTAGGCGTTATTCATTCTAAAGTTTATTAATGAATATTCACGAACATTTTGCGCATCATCTATTATAGGAATTTTATCCAGTCTAGTAGATTTTACTTTCACTTAACCAGGATGTCTCCTCTATCGGAGGGGAGGAGGAATTCGGCGTGGAAAAAAAATGTTCAATTTTTAAAATCTAACATTCCTTAGTGATTATAAGATAAGATAATCGCCTTATAAACTGTACAAAGGATGTAATGTTTGTTGTTTTTTTGTTGGCATACTAGACGCAAACTCGGCAACGCAGTCATTGACATTTAGAGTTGGCTGTAAATAAGCACATCATTGATACAATTTTCATTCAGTTGTGATAACACATTTATTTAAAGGCAGCTCCAAGTCCGCACATGTCATAAGATTGTGCAGACAATACAAAGCTTTCTCCAGAGATAATATCGTGACAACATAAACTTAAAGTTTTATTACATGTTTCAATGAAAATTAATTCATTATGCCAGATATTTTGCATAAAATGAAAATAAAAATAAATTCCGAAAAGTTGTTTTAGTGTTAATCAGTTTTATTTACGTAATTTTTAAAATTATTTCATGTATCCGCGGCGATAATAAGGAACGTTGCATTTTAATTTAAGTCCTATCACTAGAAGTATGACAACTTTCCTAGTGTGACAAACTTCTAAACTCTCTGAAATATGCATTGCATCTTAGTCAAATGTTTTGAGTATAGAGAAATTTTTTTTCCATATACATAGTGTAGCTTTGACATATAAAAAACAAATGTTTAAACACTTCTATGGAACGATACACTGACTTGACCAGACCAGAGTCCTTTTTCTAGATGAAAAGAGGTCATCCAGAGTTCAACCTATTCTATTATTCCTCCACGATGTTTGCAGTGGACTAACAGAATCAAGAAATAATTGTAGCACACTCCGGGGACACTCGTAGTTCAGCAAAGCTCTCATACTGGTGTGGTCCATTTGCATTCGTTAGGTTCTATTGGAAGTGACATTTTCTTATTTTGTCTTTGAAGTGACCAAGGGTGATTCAAAGAGAACCTAATTTTATATACTAATGGGGGGGGGGAGTATCAGCTATCAGGTATTGTTATACAAAGGGTTTGGGTTCCTGAGACCCTGATTGGTCACTTTCACTCTAACATTCAGCCAGAGTAGTAAACGACATTGAAAAAAAACAAAAACTTTATTCAACACTAATTTCATATTTGGTTGTCCTCCTTCAGTCGAAGAACGTCTCTGGTTCATCTCGAACACTATTTCATGTGACTGTGAAGCCCTATTTCGGAGAGACATTCCCGTGGGAGACGGATCCCTGTCGGATCCGCATATTCGCTGGTCGACTGAGGATGGCATCGAGCAGGTTATGAAACAGAGACCGTAGAGATAATCAGTCCTGCGCGCTAACCGCACGACCAGGCATTGCTCTTAATCTAATGACAAACTGGTTACAAACTAATAGCCTACTATTGATTATATACCTACACATTACGGAATGACAACTACCGGATATGTCCAATATGTCATAAGAGCGATTTTAGATAATCTTTTGGTATTGGGCATTTTCATTTAAATGGAACTAGAATGAGGATATAGATCTATCTAAATTAAACTACTAATTTAGCACTCTAAATATCTATATCTGCTAGACCTAGATCTAAAATATATATTTGGGATAATGTAGATGTAATTTAGATAAGATTTATATAAAAAAACACACTAGATAATCACTTAATAGACTAATTGTAATATGAAATATTAAAATAGTAGATTAGTTTTAGTATTTTATAACATTGCAATATTGACATATTGACAATCTAGACTTTAGAAATAAAAATCTACACTTTAAACCTAGAAATTAAAATTATAGATCTTGATCTAGTCTAAATCATGGCTGTCTGGTGTTGCGGTTTGCGCGCTGGACTGTCGTTTGGATTCATTGATGGTCCCAGGTTCAAACCCTGCCCGCTCCCACCCCCGTCGTCCTACGAGAGGTTTGGACTACAACTCTGAAGGAACATCCGAAACATGTAAAACATCAAACATTCTAAACCAGACCAAGAAATTCTAGATCTAGATTCTATAATGATTTTAATTAGAACTTAAATCTAAATCTAGTTTAAAAAATCTAGCTCTAGTGTAAGAAAAAAAAATCTAGATCTAGTGTAAATAAAAAAATCTAAATCTAGTGTAAAAAATCTAAATTAGGTCTAACTCTAGCTATTATGTCTTTTTAAAATGCGAGTCACGTTACGAGGTTTAATAAACATTACTATACCGAGCTGTTTTAGCATTTAAAGAATTTATTCCATATGACGTCAAAGGAAAAAAAATCCACTACGTCACACGGCCTAGTTAGAATAAAAAAAATCATCTATACTAGCAGCTTGTTGAGTGTTCATAGACATTGGTGCACTTAGTGATTTCTTTTAGCATTTCATTTAAAGAATTAACTCCATATGACGTCAAAGGACAAAAAAAATCCATTACGTCACACGTCCAAGTTAGACTAAAAAATGTCATCTATACGAGGAGCTTGTCGAGTGTTCATGGACATTGGTGCACCGAGTGAGATCTTTAAGCATTTCATTTAAAGAATTAACTCCATATGACGTCAGAGGAAAAAAATTCCATTACGTCACACGTCCTAGTTAGACTAACAAATGTCTTCTATACGAGCAGCTTCTCGAGGGTTCATAGACATTGGTGCACAGAGCGAGTTCTTTTAGCATTTCATTTGATGGGCCAGTTAGACTAAATATGTATATAACATATATTTAAAAGGTTTAAAGACGCTTTTTTTGTTTTGTCTGTCAGTCTGTCTGTCCGTCATGTTAATAGCGAGAAAAAAAAAAGACTAAAAGCTATTGGAAATCTGATTAAAATTTAATTTCCCTTCCGAAACATTGCGTAAGTTTTAGGTTTCTATAATAGATTGTTCTGGATGTTTATATATTTATAGTGAGAGAAAATAAGAATTCCAGATTAATCAAATAACGTTAATTAAATTTGTGGGATGGTTTGTTATGAAAATTAGATGTATCATAGCCTTATGGAGAGATTTTCAAAACATACTTTGATGTTAGGAAGATTTTTTCCTTAAAAATCGGAACATAATCTTAACGATAATTAGATTTTCTAACGTTTTAGCTAGAAAGTTTAATGTAGTGTAAGAGAGAAGTGCGATTTTACATAAATAGTAGGGTGGTCCAGAAAACCATACTGAAAAGTTTAAGTTTGTAGAATCATTGCTCCACATGGTTTGTTTTTGTCCATTGGGTATAGGTATTTGGCCTGCAAAATTTCAAGCTGATCGAGCAACATCTACAGGTCAACCCATTATCAACATTACTTGTCTGGTGTCCGCGCTTGCGATTTACGTCCGACTTTGACACGTTATAAATTAATTTACTTACTTACTTGTGTGCTGAATTCTAACGTGCATGTTATTTTTTTATTTTGCAGTTGTTACTGAATTAATACTAAATTGCCATTGAACTGAAATTGACCTATTGAACTCTTCAAGTAATAAACTATAAACAAACATGGCTTCCTCCAGTTTGAGATCCGACCCACAGAACTGGCTGATTGGAAAGCCAATTTCTCTGTTATCTACAGCAAGATTGCCACGTATGCTGGATGTACTTCAACTGCTCCAGTTTCATTATTTAACTGAAGGACGAACTCTTCCGGAAAGTTATAAAATGACTTGTGATGCAGCTATTTGTATTTGGATGCGAGCCAGAATACCAACACAGCGGGTTGACTCATGTGTCAGAAAACTGTCAAAGCTGCATCAGAACTATCTGGCTCTGAAGGTACACAGAACACGAAAACGAGAAAGCGACAGGATGAAAGAAGACATGTTTAAAGGTGACCTTCAAGAATTGTTTGATATTGCGACAAAGGACGCGATGACAGAAATACAGAACGAAGAAGATCGGGAATTTCTTCGCATGCAAAGAGAAGATACTTTTTCCTGCAGCATGACTGGAGTAGACGTAAAGACAGCATCAAAAGAAAGCAGGAAGAGGCAACGAGAGGAAAAAGAGAGAAAGGTGAAAATGAGATATGAAGAACGCATGACAAAGGGCTTCAATGAAACAGAAGGTGAACTTTCTTCGTTGACATCTAATTCGGAGTCAGAAGAAGATGAGGAGTATCAGCCAACTCAAACTCAGCCATGTACGCCTACATCGTCAACATCAACAGATTCAACACCTGGTGCTTCATCATCAAAAAAGAAAGTTAAGAATATCTTCCAGTCCCCTGAAGTTGTAGGTGCTTTGGATCGTGTTTGCCTCCCAGACCGTGGAGCTGTGTTTGTTGCTGGAGCTGTTGCACAGGCGCTTGGCCATGACATTTCAGAAATAACATTATCTCGAAGTTCAATCAGACGATCCAGAATAAAAGAAAGACAACGGGCTGCTGCAATGGATGAAAAAGAATTTTCTTTGGCAGGACCACTATTGCTGCATTGGGACGGTAAAATATTGCCCGACATTGATGGATCAAAGGAAAATGTGGATCGCATAGCTGTTATTGTAACTGGGAATGGCCAGGAAAAACTGTTGGGTATTCCAAAAATGGATAGAGGAACAGGAGAGGCTCAAGTAAATGCTTGCATTGAAGTAATTGAGAAATGGAATCTGCGTTCCCAGATCAAAGGCCTTGTATTCGACACAACAGCTAGCAATACAGGGCTTCATAAGGGCGCATGTGTTGGAATTGAAGAAGCTCTGGGAACTGAAATGGTCTGGATTGCATGCCGTCATCATGTCATGGAAGTTGTCCTTTCAAATGTTTTCAAGTCTCTGTTTGGTCCAACTGAAGGTCCATCAACTGCACTATTCCAGCGATTTCAGAAACAATGGCCATCAATGAACCAAGATGCTTATTCTACAGCAAGTGATGAACTGTTTCAGGATCCAATATTGAAAAACATGCGACAGGAAATGCTTGTCTATTTACCAGGTGCTCTTGAAAAAAAGCACCCAAGGGACGATTATCAGGAATTTTTACGTTTATCCTTCTGGTTTCTTGGTGGACACAAAGACAAGGAGAAATTTCGAGCTCCCGGTCCAACACATCATGCGAGATGGATGGCAAAAGCCATTTACGCACTGAAAATCTTTCTTTTTAAGAGTCAGTTCAAGTTGACTGTTCGTGAATCCCAGAATATCACACATTTGGCTCTCTTTGTCAGTCTTGTTTATGTAAAACAGTGGAACGAAGCACCACTTGCAATCCGAGCCCCTCTCAATGACATCGAATTTTTATCAAATCTGAAGACCTATCCGAATAAGACTGTTGCCAGCAAGGCACATGAAGCATTTTCAAGGCACCTCTGGTTTCTCTCTGAACATTTGGTTGGCATAGCCCTTTTAGATGACAGAGTGTCAGCATCAATCAAAGAAAAGATGGTACAAAATCTACTTCGACCAGCATTGGCAGACATCCCTCGGCGTGTAAAGTTGACAAGTGAATCTGAACAGTTGAAATTGGAGGACCTGGTGACAGAAAGGACGACATCTTTCTTTGATGTCCTCATGGAAGAAGGCAAAGAAAAGTCTCAGACATTCCTTAAGAAACCACCAGGACAGTGGACATCTGATCCAGTCTTCAAGAAATTTTATGAACTGGCTGCACACATGACAGTTGTAAATGATGTAGCTGAAAGGGGAATTAGTCTTATTGAGAAATACAATGATACACTGACAAAGAATGAGGAACAGAAACAGTTTATTCTTCGATTGGTTGCAAACCATCGCAGGAATTTCCCAACTCCATCAAAGACATCACTTATGTCGTCGTCATAGATTATCCACTGTGAAACTGTCAAATTTTAAAACTAAGGTTTTCATTAGATTGTAAGTTTTAGTTACATTTTTTAATTACAACTTTAATTTAATTTCTTAATTTTAATTTACTTTAAAATTTTAACCTTAAGTTTTAAATCGATCATCAACTATAATTGACAATAACTATTTCATTTGAGATAACCCAAAAAACTGTCAAATGGGTTGACCTGTAAATATTATTTGTTTTCATTAAAATTTTGCACAATTGTTATTAACATAACAAAGAACAGAAATAACCTTGTGGACAACTTAAATCTGTTACTTTGTTTTTCTGGACCACCCTAATAAATAGAGTTAAAATATTTTTCATAAAAAATCCGGAAAAACCAATTTTCGTAAATGAGAAAATTATGTGTTTTATTTATTAGAAGAGGGATTTCAAACATTTTTTTGCGTTATTAGATTTTCATATAAAATTCGGATCATTTTTGGCGACGATTTGTAAGAAAATTAAAGTAATGTAGGTCAATTTCTGTTTCGAAACAAAATCCAGAACATTCTTTACCAATTAAACAAGTCAATTACTTTCTTATTTTAAAATCCTGAACAACCTATTGTCAAAATTTAAAAAAATTATTTGACATTTATTTGTTTTAAGTTAAAAATTCGGAACAATGGATATTGATAAATAAACTATAGTGACGTAGTGTCAAAGAATATAAGTGTAATATTAGTCAATTATTCAATTTCAAACAATCATTTGACATAATTTATTTTTTATAAAACAGTATCCGGAACAACTTTATATAAATCAGTATAGATATTTTTATTTAGCATTTATATGCTATTTACTTTAAAAAACTGGAACAATATATTAAAGATCATGTGTTTATTGCAACGTTTAAGCAAGAAAATAAAATCTAATATAAGTTAGAAGAGCAAACAAATATTCGCTGGTATTGATTTGTTTTTCACAAAATATTCGGAACAATCTATTATAGATCCTTGAAACTATTGCAATATTCCTGAGTGAAAAATTAAACGTTAAATCAGATTTACAATAGCCTTTAGTGTTATTTGTTAATCTAATCGTGACGGACAGACCGACCAACAGACAAAACGCACAAAAATAAGCTTCTTTTATTCGGATGGGGGCACTAAACAAAAAATAAATAGAATCTAATTTTTTTTAAAAGTCTAAGAAATTGGTCCAGCATTGTACCATGTTGCGACGTTACGCTACTGCACGAAAGTCGCTGCATAAAAAGTCCATGTGCGTGATATTTACATAAAAAGTGCATTATTAGCCTTTATAAACAAACAAAAATGTTTTCTTTTTTTAATTATAGCAGCTAGTTGACCAGAAAAACACCTTTAACTATTATTTATATTTGGTGTAAACATTTCTTGTACATTTTATAAATATATTTGACTTATAAATACTGAAAATACACAAGAATTGCTCATCTTTGATAGCATATTGTAACATTGCCTCCCTTACATTTACGGAATTTTTTTTAGAATTGGTGTATTTTTATAATATAATAATAATAATCTTTATTATACGTATGGAAATTTGTCTTACAATTTGTGCATTACACCAAACAAAAAAAACAACATAACTATAAGAAACCAAAGTGTACATTCACACCAGACTCATAATTTACATGTGACAAAGTTTATACCAGATTGTTCTCATTTAATGATTTGATTGCCAGGGGAACAAAAGAGTGTTTGTGTCTGTTTGTCTTTGCTATCGGTGTCTTGTATCTCTTTTGTGATGGTAAAATCACAAAATCCTGACACAAAGGATGATTCTTCATTTCGAGGATCTTGTTAGTTTTTTTATAGATGTTTGTCTCAAACAACTGCCCAAATGGGGTTTGTTTTTTGCCAATGATTTTACCAGCAGCATTTAGAATTCTATAAAGTTTATTTTTATTTTTAATGCTCAGATTGCCATACCAGGCAGTGATATTGAAACTTAAAATATTGCAGATGTGAGCGTGATAAAACATAGCCAAGGCCTTTTCGCTAACATTAAACGAGGACAGTTTTCTTAGTAATCGTAATCTTTGCTGCCCTTTTTTGCTGATTTAATCAGTATTTGCAGTAAAATTTAGTTTATTGTCTAGGATAGTACCAAGGTATTTAAAGGTTTGCACTATTTCAATAGTCTCTCCAGCTACAGAAACAATATCATTTTCCTTCTTGTCCCTACCAAAATCGATTTTCATTTCTTTGTTTTTTTTTACATTTAATAATAAAAAAATTATCTTTACAGTATTCTTCAATGTGTTCTATTTTTTTGAAATACTCATTTACGTCTGAGCTCTCTGAGAGAATTTTGTGAAGGAGCAACAAGAACTATCGGATTGAAAATCATTGGTGTACAAAATGAACCACAATGGCGATGTCACAGCCCCCTGGGGCGCCCCTTTTTTAACTATGGTTTCATTAGATATAACATTGTTTACCCTAACCCTCTGAGCTCTCTGGGTCAAAAATTCATTAGCCCATAGTATTATGTATAGACTAATCTTCAACGCTTTCATCTTTTCAATGAGTAAATGAAGTTGTATAGTGTTAAAAGCTGATGAGAAATCAATAAAGAACAATCTTACATAAGTGTTCGGTAAGTCCAGATGTTTGTAGACACAATTTAAAATATTTAGGATGGCATTGTCTACACCTTTACCCTTTTGGTAAGCAAATTGTAAAGGGTCTAACTTATTACAAGGATCATTCAGAAGAAACATTTTAACCAATTTTTCTAAACATTTAGACACAATGGAAGTAAGTGAAACAGGTCTATAGTCATTCATTTCCTTCGGTTTGGAAACCTTTCGCACAGGTACAATTATAGATGACCTCCACACAGATGGTATCTTATGGTTTAGTAATAAAGTAGAAAAAATATCTTGGAAAGGTTCAGCTAGTTGTTCAGCACATTCTTTTAAGATTCGCCCTTTTATTCCATCAGGCCCACCAGCTTTCATTGGGTTGACGTTTTTGAAAATGTTACAAACTAGCTCTTTAGTAATCGCTAATTCTGAACAGTTGTTAACATTGACATCCTCAAGGGCTTTGAGTCTTAGATAATTAAAATCTTTCGTGTCGAAGCGACAATAGAAATCCTTTAACTCGTTGGCTAATGTTTTTTCGTCTCTTGTAGCAAGATTATTTTTAATTTTGACTTGTGCTCCTGCCATTTTGTTCATGATGCCTCACGCCTGTCTCATGTCACTTGTATTAATCGAGTCTTCCAGCTTGGTGCGGTAATTTCTTCTCCTTTCCTCAAGAACGACGTTGAGATTTCGTTGAGCACGTTTCCTTGTCTGTCCATCGCCACTCATAAATGCTCTTTTCTTTTTGATTATTTCCCATTTTATTTTTGCAGTGACCCATGGTTTATTGTTGGGGTAGATCTTGATGCTCTTTGTACTGACACACATGTTTTAACAGAATTTGATGTAATTTGTCACTGCGTCGAGCCATTCTTCCAGATTTAAAGTGGTCTCTTTAAACAAATTCCAGTCAGTGCAGTCTAGACATCCATGTAGTTTGAGGATATTGTCTTGAGTCCATTCTTGTACGTTTTTTTTAAAATGATTTTTCCTTCTTTAAGTTTCGTGCGGTAAGTAAGCAGCGTTTATATTGTTTTGTGGTCCATTGATCCTAGTGGTGGCTTTTCACGAGATGTGAATGCTCCTTGATGTTACAGTAACAAAAGTCCAGAGGGTAATCCTGTAGATCAGCGCCCCGCGTCATTTTCACGACATTCTTTGTTGTCAAGGCTTGATCAGCAGCTTAGCTAGATTTTTTTTTTTGGCGGGGGGGGGGGGAGGCGTGTCATTTCGAAAGCTGCTAAATACAAATAAACATTTCTTTTACAAATCTAACTACTATTTTTTTTATAAGAAAACGTTTTTATTTTATGCAGATCTAAAAAAAAAACAATTTGATAAATTATTGTAAATATATATTTTTGTTTTTGTATTTTTATTTCAAGTGCACATTGTTTGTTTAGAGTTTTGATCTAGATCTATGTCAAAAATACATATATTTATAGGCCAATATTTATATATATATATATATATATATATATATATAATATGCTCTTATGCTGTGATTGTTTAGATCTATGTCCAGATTTATTAGATACCTCACCAGTATAAATAATTATTATGTCTTATGTTTTTCTTTAGGCTCTGTTACTCATTTTTTCCAGAATTTTTTTTATTCAGAAATTAAAAAACTTAAAATAGTAAAATACTGTGATCAAATTACAGCCATTGACAAATATAAGAAATAGAGATGTCCAACCAACCTACCATTCCCATCAAACCATCGAACCAACAATATCCAACCAACCAACAAACCTACTAATATCCTTAAACCAACCACAACCAACCAACCAGCACCATCAAACCATCCAACCAACCACAACCAACCAACCTACCAACCCCATTAAACTATCCAACCAACCATCCACAGCAAACCAACAATATCCAACTAACCTACCAATACCATCAAACCAACCACAACCAACCTAGCAACACCATCAAACCATCCAACCAACCACTGCCAATCAACCAAAAAACAACAAACCACTACAACCATTAAATCATCCATCCAACCAACCAAAACCACATAAAATCAACATCCAACCATCAGACACCTTAACACAACCTTCCAGCTAACCATCTATCCATTCAACTACAACCAAAAAACCACTGCCAACCAACAAAAAAATCACAACCAACCATCAATCAATTCAACCAACAAACTATCCATCCAATCAACCACAATCAACCTACCACCATCCAACCACTGCCAACCGAAAAACCACAGCAAAATAACAACATTCAACCATCAAACATCCTAACACAACAATCCTTCCAACCAACCACAGCAAACCAACAACATCACACCATCAAACACCCTAACACAACCATGCAACCAACCATCAATCCAAGCAAATAACCAACCACAAACATCCATCCACCCATCTATACATCATCAAAATTTACCTAGGTTTCTATAATTAATTACTTTATTTATCTTTAGTACACTTGCAACAGCCTTTAGTAAACAAAATGTGAAAAAAAAAAGAATCTTAAAATACTACAAGTTGGCAACACCACTGTACATAACCAACAAACAAAATGGCGGCGTGCAGATCATATTAAAAGTCGCTAACGTACTTTATTCATGTCATTCAAAATGTAAAGGTTCTTTTTTTTTAATACAAATTAATTTAAAACACTAATTACATGTATTAAATGAATTAAATTTTATCCGGGCTAATTATCGGCATTTTATGAACGCGGGACGATGATATAGAGGATTACCGTCCAGAGTTCTGTTCTCTCTTGTCGGACATGAGATGTGTTGATAGAAGGTGGGTAGGTCAACCTTCAAGGTGCATTTATTAATATCACCCAGTATAACTACTGGTGCGTCCGGTGACCTTGTCTGAAACTCATGCACTACGTCATCGATGATTGCAGCTGCAACTTCCGTTTTGGCTAAGGGGAAACATAAACCAGGACTATGTAAATAACACCAAAGTCTCGTGGCTAATAAAAAGGTCTCAATGAGAGCGCCAGTAGTTCTAGATCCGGACAGCACATTCTCTTTTTAACCGTGTAGTTGGTAGTTGGTACAGTACTTGATGTTGATGTACACACACACACACCCACCTTTCTTCTTCTTAGACTCAGCCGTTCTGTCAGATCTCACGCAAGAGAAACCATCAATAGCAATCAGGTTGTCGTTGTCATCCTCCTCTAACCATGTCTTAGTAAATGCCAATAGACAACTTTCCTTAAAAACGTGGTCGTAGCGTACATGGGCACATATCTCATCCACTTTATTTCTTATTGCGCGGACGTTAGCTAGAATAATCGTAGGAAGTGGTGGGCGAAAACCTCTTCTTCTCAGTCTTTGCCGTAGTCCTCCTTTTTCCCCTCTTTTCCTTGTACTAATAGAGGAAGGGTAGAGACAATTTATATGTGCATAACATGGTGGGAGAGGCTTCCTCTTTGAACGAAGTCCGAGGAGTTGATCTTTACTATAATGAATAGATCTAGTACTAGATCGGCCGCAATCTTGGGTCGCCATTTTGTTCTTTTATTTCTAATCAAATAACCAAAGTTAAACAAATCTAGATTTAGTAAAACGTTTAATGTAAATACTCATTGTGGAGCCCACCTTGAAAACAGAAGTCTTCATCTGCATAACTAATTACAAAAGAACATTCAATATACATCCAGCAAAGAAATAATAATAAATAATTAATGCACAAATTGCATGTCGCCACACTGCAGCGCCATTTAAAAAAAAACACACACAAGAACTGCTTATCTTTGTTAGCATTTTGTAACATTGCCTCCCTTACATTTACGGAATTGTTTTAGAATTGGTGTATTTTTATGAAAACATCGCTTGCATAATTAATTTTATAAATTAAACGGTTTGCTTTTAGAAAACCAAAAGTAGCCGTTGCACCTAAACTTTTCAAGCCGCATTTAATGGTGAAATAATATTTTTCATATCTCTTCTAGTTTTTGAGATCTGAGTGTCACAGACAGACAGACGGACAGACGGACATTTTGCACAAACCTAATAGCGGCTTTTTCCCCTTACGGGGGCCGCTAAAAAAGCATTTAGAAATAAAAAAAACAACCTGAATTATTACTTAAGGCCCAAGCCTTCTCAGGCTTCTCAAGCCAATACGGTAACCACTCTGCTAGTGGAGAGCGTTTTATAGTTATCTAGTTATCTAGTGTTTCTATTGTCAGCCTCTTCCTATTTTCAGGCTTTTGTTCACTAAGACTCAGACGACGACCTTTAAAGTGGACTAATTCAGCTTATACCACCACTTTGTCAACTACAATTTCTTTCCCTTGTTCGAGTTACCAAGCAAAAATAAGGTATTAACAATATTTAATTAACTTATTGGTTGCATTTAAAAAATTGGTTCTTTTAAAATTGGTTCTTGTGTTGTCAAAAGAAATAATCGTGTGCACAATTTCAGCTTGATCTGAAATTGGGTGTGGGAGAAATAACGTGTAAAAAAATTTTAACAGACAGACAGAGTAGATAAAATGTTTTGTAAAAAAAAGTACCCCTTTCAGGTATTGCAATGTATAGGGCAGATAATGTAAAGGTCATCTGTTTCTATGGCCGACGGTTACAAGGATGTCATGTGGCCAGCACTACGACCAACCGCCTTTACTTTCTCCAACTAAAGTCAGATACTTTTTATAGAGATACAAATCCCGAAATTAAAAATCCCAGCCTTCTTGGAGATTTAAACCATGGACGTCTCGGTTTATCACTTAGCCACAATGTTTAAACTAATGTTATAGGAGGTCTAGGAAAGAATTCCTTTTTTTAAAAAAATTCTTTCAAGTATAAAGACGAGATCAAGAAACAAACCAAAAATGTTTGCAATCAATCGATAAAAAGTTGTATACTTTATTAACAAAACAAATTCCTACTTAATGTTCCAATCAAGTTTTCGCTGTCATTGAAAAATAAAAAAGATGGAAGAATAATTGGACAGTACGGGGTCGAATCCATCACTTTCCAGTTGTCAGCGCAATGCTCTATCACCTTAGCTATTAAGCTTCTCTACTATGTGCGAAATTGTAGCTGTAACGGGTACTTGACATTAGTTAAGGACAAGTAAAGACGGTTGGTCGTTGTACTGGCCACATGACCGTTAACCTTGAGACACAGAAATAGATGGACCTCTACAGTATTTGAAAGGGGAGCTAAGCTCTTTTTACCTCACTCTCAAAGACACTGATTCTTAAATCAAAAGGAACAAATCTAGTTACGATAAGCAAATCCATATCAAAGCCACGGAGTATTTTTGCTTTAAAGAATGCATATGTTTCAAAGGAACGTAGACGACAAAGAATTGCAAGTCTACATACTCTATGTAATATGATAGAATAGAGCAACAACTCACGCTGTTAGTAGATCCTCGACATTGTAACAACTTGCGGCTTCTTAAGTTTTGTTTTCTGTTACTTATTAAAAAGAGCACAAAAGACCGCTGGGGTGTTGTGTTCTGTATAATATATCCAACTGTATATTTCTCAAAATCCTATCTGGTCGTCTTTGAGAATATCACTTTATCCATAGACTAATTGATAGTTTGAATCACAGATCAAATATTTTAATGAAACTCACTAGACATTAGATCTATTAGGGTTTCGTTGTCACCTGCATTTTGGACTACTATTCTATTTTTAGAATATAAAAAAAAAAGAAAACGGCTTCGTAAAAAAATATTTTCAAAGAAAATCACTTTTAGTTCCTGAATGTTTGGATGATAAACTTTAAGTCCTTCCTTAACCCTTACAACCTTTTCTATTGGTTTCTCTCTCTCTCCCTCTCTCTCTCTTTGACGAGTGTTGTTCTTTTAATGATCCATTAACCATTTGATTTCTTTTCTTGATTCCAGTCCCACCCCCACCCTCCTCTTTAAATAACATTAAAAGCATGAATATAAGAATCGGCCGTGCGTCACGAGAGCTAGACAAGAAAGAGGGGTGACATAGTTGTTTCAAGTTAGTGATTTAAATCTAACGGAGAATTTAGTTGTTTTTGATGTTATGTTCGTACAGGCAACGCAAACACAGTTTAACCATTGAGTCACACTAGTTGTACGCGTTGAAACACACATTAATAAAATAAACTCGATTTCACACAAATAGTTGTCAACCGCTTTCCTTTCCTTTACTGATGTCTGGTACCCATCGGAGTTGGGTGGATTAAAATCCCGAAATTAAAAACCCCAGTCTCACTGAGATTTGAACCCCTCGGTTCGGAAGCCAAGCACTTTACCATTCCACCACCACGACCCGGACAGTTAGACAACAATCCTCCTTTCTTAAGGAGCGTGTGGAAAGTACACATTTCTTCTCAAATTTGTTTTTTTTTAATTTAATGCTGGGGAGGTGACTTTAAGGCACACGATCCTTCAACAAAAAATGCTTAGTTCCTAAGCACAATTCACTTGCTATGGATTCATGTTTCTGTTCACTACAAGGCCATGCGGGTAATAATGCACTCGACCAAACCAGTCCACGCCACTCTTATACATTTTAAATCAAAGAGACAGGGTAATGCAAGCTGACTTAACGAAAACAAACAAAGAAATATTTATCTTCCACAATTAAAGAAAAACAAACTCTTTTTTTTTTCTTCATATTTCTGATTTAGTTTTCGATTTTATCATTCTTTCTATCTGTTTGTCTTATAAGCCTGAGTTTCTTATTCTTTTTATTTGTTAGTCTTATAAGCCTGAGTTTCTGGAAATCACCAGAACACTGAAGTTAAAATGTGACATGTTATTTTAATGAAACTCTATACGACCCTAACCAAACGACAGACAAGGGCTACCATCAAATGCATTACTCTAAGACACAATGGAAATAAAGTAAACATTTCCTTGACAGTGTCTCCTACTGCCGAAGTGTTTCTCTCCCTGCCTAAGCTCGGGTGTCTCAGAAAATATCAAAAGCATTTCCGTTTATATAGGCAACTATAAATAGCACTGCGGTCCTACCATCCCCCCTCTCTCTCTTTCTTTTTGCGTCCCCCCCCCAACAAACAGCCCCCACTCCTTCCAACCGACTTGGTTTCATGTAGCACTGTCCAACGTTGTCAATCTGAATGTCGAGACACTGGGTAAGGCCTATTGGTAAATTCTAATCATTTAAATAAATAAACGAACTCACACACACGCCCAATAGAACAGAGGTCTCAAAAAAATGAAACGCTGGATTGCGAAGAATTTTGATTGTAACCGTTTTGTTTTCTGCATTCGAAATGTGAACATTGTTTTGGAGGTAGAGTATTAATCTCTACAATGGGATTTGCTTTAAGCTGAAAAACTTCCTTCACCTTGTACAAAAAAAAAAAAATAGATGGTGCTTTGCATTTGTGCAATTTGAGAGTCCCCGTTAATACGCACAAAATTGATGCCAAAGGCAAGGTTAGGAATTGAATGCACCAACAGTTTTGAAAGAGTTAATTGTAATATATTTTTTTTAAACATATTTGAACTTGAATCACTTACAAATACAGCTACTCCAATGGGAAAAGAAGAAAAAATCTGTTTAAAAGGGCAATAACCACTAGGGCAAATGATTTTCAACGAGCGTACCAGATTCAATAAGATTATTAACTGGAGAATTACCTACTGCCTTGAACTACAATGTGTGGATTTTCTTGTTCATTTTCCTGGGGTTAACGCTTCACATTTGTACAGTTCATGAGGAATTTAACTTAATTTAACTCTATCCCCCCCTTCCCCACGATTGTCTTGACTCTTTAACTACGGTAGTTCTGGATTCCGAACTTCTTCATTCCAATGCCACTTTATATTCAAAGTCATAGACATCTTCTTGTGTTACACCAACTGTGAAGCCATTCAATTTGGTGTATGTGTAAGACCAGTCATTGTTTTCATTCACTAGTGTACTTTTTTCTTCTTGAGCTTTTCACGTTGTGTCCTAGTAGGACAAGTCCCTGGTGTCCTCAAGTATTTTGATGAAATTAACGTCACATTACGACATAGTCTTTCTATCTTAATTATTTTTGTTTCCCATTTATGACGCTCTCTCCTCCTGGGTGATGGAAAGGTGGAAGAAAAGAGTGGATCAAGACCTGGTAGTCTGGTGAATACGAAACTAATGGAAAAGTATGTAGAGCGGCGCCCCAATAGCGTGAATGGCGTGAGTTCGATTTTCTGATTGGCCAGTTCATTTTCAACAATCCGATCCTATCAGATTTTATTTGATTAGGAATTGATTTTTAATTTTATATTGTTTGAAGTTCATCATGATCCAAAATCTACTTTTCAAATTTGAAGATATCTCCCTAAGGCAGTTCGTCTAAATGTGTTTAACCTTTAGTCCAAACTCTGACGTTAGAGAGCTAACACGAACAGGCAACCCCAACGTACGCTTAAGTCAAGTCGTTGTGTCTGTAACGTTGGTTGTCTGGCTGCATGACATGGCTACCTTAAGTGACCTGAGTTTGAATCCCGATGTAGACTAAAATTTGACTCAAGCTAGAGTGTGTTTGCTGAGCTCCTAAAGGGAGCAGGAAAACCTTTTTCAAGTATTCGCCCAGCCCCCATGAAACGATGTAGGAACATGAAATACTCACTATAGAGACACAATAGCAACAATAAGAACTAGGTTGTAGACTTTTTGTTTGTTTGCTTCGTGTGTCTTGGAATACTTTGCAAGATGTTCATTTCCTATATTGCACTGCCATACAGAGGGATGGTCATGCTGGGTTGTTGTGGTAATACTATCTGTATGTCATTGTAAAAAGTAGACGCATTCTAAATGATATATTTGACGGTTTCTTACTGGGGGGGGGGGGGCAGCTCTAAAGTTAAAACGAGGAAAGGATCAGATTTAATTTTCTGATGCTAGTCACATTTTGGATGCTGGGCTGTATGCCTTTTTTTTTTTTTTTTTGCATCCTGTGCCATGGAAAAGTTTGCGAGATGTTCATCTCATGCTCGGCACTGCCATACAGAGTGTTGGTCATGATGGGTTGTGTTGTGGTAATACTGTCTGTAAGTAAAAAAAATTGACACATTCTAAGTGATATTTGACGGTTTTATAAGGGAGGGGAGGAGGTAAAGTCTCACGATGGGAATGTATGGGTTTTATTTCATCTATTTAGATGGGAATGTATGGGTTTTATTTCATCTATTTAGATGGGAATGTATGGGTTTTATTTCATCTATTTAGATGGGAATGTATGGGTTTTATTTCATCTATTTAGATGGGAAATATTAGTCGTACGACCTGTTCTGAGTTGAAAGCGTGTGGAAAAAACGTTTTGGTATTGTTTAGTTTATTGGGCGTTTTCGTGTGTCTATTCAAACGCCCAGATATAAATTGTGTTAAGAGACGTAGGATTTATCTGGAAATAAAAATATTTTTAAAAATCTAGATTAGCTTGTTGACCATTGCGAATTTAGTATTAAAATCGTGCCGATAAATGATACATGCATAAAATAAAACGGAAGCAGAATCAAAAAAGCAAAAAAATCAACTATGAGTTGGACCTTTATTTATGTGTCTACAGATCATAGACATTTATCTATAAGGACTCTCTTCTTTCTTTCACTCATGCTTTCTCTCTCTCTTATCTTATCTTCTTATCTTATATAATACAGACGTTACTTCAAAAAAGAAGATGATTACGTCCTACGCGTCATGCATTTAGTCATGCATATTAACCAATGACTTAAATTCTGCCAAGTCACTGGTTTTCCTGGCTAGCTCAGGCAACCCATTTTATGTTCTAATAGCACTAGGGAAGAAGGAGTATTTGTACAAATTTGTCCTAGCATATGGGACAAGGAATGTGCCTTTATCTTTGTGTCTTTCAGAGTATTTTATTAAATTTTGTTTTTGTATTTGAAGATTATGGCTCAGTGTTTTATGCATAATTGCTACTTTACTTTTGAGTCTTCTGTCTTGAAGGCTTTCTAAATTTTCCCTCTCTCTCTCTTGCTGTCTCCCTCTCTACTTCTCACACTCTTGCTGTCTACCTCTCTACTTCTCACACTCTTACGTTCTCCCTACTTCTCACACTGTTGCTTTGTCCCTCTCTACTTCTCACACTCTTGCTGTCTCCCTCTCTACTTCTCACTCTCTTGCTGTCTCCCTCTCTACTTCTCACACTCTTGCTGTCTCCCTCTCTACTTCTCACACTCTTGCTGTCTCCCTCTCTACTTCCCTCTCTCTCTTGCTGTCTCCCTCTCTACTTCTCACACTCTTGCTGTCTCCCTCTCTACTTCCCTCTCTCTCTTGCTGTCTCCCTCTCTACTTCTCACACTCTTGCTGTCTCCCTCTCTACTTCTCACACTCTTGCTGTCTCCCTCTCTACTTCTCACACTCTTGCTGTCTCCCTCTCTTCTTCCCTCTCTCTCTTGCTGTCTCCCTCTCTACTTCTCACACTCTTGCTGTCTCCCTCTCTACTTCTCTCACTCTTGCTGTATCCCTCTCTACTTCCCTCTCTCGCTTGCTGTCTCCCTCTCTACTTCCCTCTCTCTCTTGCTGTCTCCCTCTCTACTTCTCACACTCTTGCTGTCTCCCTCTCTACTTCTCACACTCTTGCTGTCTCCCTCTCTACTTCCCTCTCTCTCTTGCTGTCTCCCTCTCTACTTCTCACACTCTTGCTGTCTCCCTCTCTACTTCCCTTTCTCGCTTGCTGTCTACCTCTCTACTTCCCTCTCTCGCTTGCTGTCTACCTCTCTACTTCCCTCTCTCACTTGTTGTCTCCCTCTCTACTTCCCTCTCTCTCTCTCTTGCTGTCTCCCTCTCTACTTCTCACACTCTTGCTGTCTCCCTCTCTACTTCCCTCTCTCGCTTGCTGTCTACCTCTCTACTTCCCTCTCTCGCTTGCTGTCTCCCTCTCTACTTCCCTCTCTCACTTGCTGTCTCCCTCTCTACTTCCCTCTCTCACTGTCTCCCTCTCTACTTCCCTCTCTCTCTCTCTTGCTGTCTCCCTCTCTACTTCTCACACTCTTGCTGTCTCCCTCTCTACTTCCCTCTCTAGCTTGCTGTCTACCTCTCTACTTCCCTCTCTCGCTTGCTGTCTCCCTCTCTACTTCCCTCTCTCACTTGCTGTCTCCCTCTCTACTTCCCTCTCTCTCTTGCTGTCTCCCTCTCTACTTCTCACACTCTTTCTGTCTCCCTCTCTACTTCCCTCTCTCGCTTGCTGTCTCCCTCTCTACGTCTCACACTCTTGCTGTCTCTCTCTCTACTTCTCACACTCTTGCTATCTCCCTCTCTACTTCTCACACTCTTGCTGTCTCCCTCTCCACTTTCCTCTCACTCTAGCTGTCTCCCTCTCTACTTCTCACACTCTTGCTGTCTCCCTCTCCACTTTCCTCTCTCTCTTGCTGTCTCCCTCTCTACTTCTCACACTCTTGCGTTCTCCCTCTCTACTTCTCACACTCTTGCTATCTCCCTCTCTACTTCCCTCTCTCTCTTGCTGTCTCCCTCTCTACTTCTCACACTCTTGCTGTCTCCCTCTCTACTTCCCTCTCTCTCTTGCTGTCTCCCTCTCTACTTCTCTCACTCTTGCTGTCTCCCTCTCTACTTCTCACACTCTTGCTGTCTCCCTCTCCACTTTCCTCTCTCTCTTGCTGTCTCCCTCTCTACTTCTCACACTCTTGCTGTCTCCCTACTTCTCACACTCTTGCTGTCTCCCTACTTCTCACACTCTTGCTGTCTCCCTACTTCTCACACTCTTGCTGTCTCCCTACTTCTCACACTCTTGCTGTCTCCCTACTTCTCACACTCTTGCTGTCTCCCTATCTCTCTACTTCTCACACTCTTGCTGTGTCCTTACTTCTCACACTCTTGCTGTCTCCCTATCTCTCTACTTCTCACACTCTTGCTGTCTCCCTATCTCTCTACTTCTCACACTCTTGCTGTCTCCCTACTTCTCACACTCTTGCTGTCTCCCTACTTCTCACACTCTTGCTGTCTCCCTACTTCTCACACTCTTGCTGTCTCCCTACTTCTCACACTCTTGCTGTCTCCCTATCTCTCTACTTCTCACACTCTTGCTGTGTCCTTACTTCTCACACTCTTGCTGTCTCCCTACTTCTCACACTGTTGCTTTCTCCCTCTCTTCTTCTCACACTCTTGCTGTCTCCCAATCTCTCTACTTCTCACACTCTTGCTGTCTCCCTATCTCTCTACTTCTCACACTCTTGCTGTGTCTCTACGTCTCACACTCTTGCTGTGTCTCTACTTCTCACACTCTTGCTGTGTCCCTACTTCTCACACTCTTGCTGTCTCCCTACTTCTCACACTCTTGCAGTTATTTTTATCACTCTCTCTCTCACACTCCGTCTCTCTTACTCTCAATTTAAAAAAAAGTATCCTATGATACGATATCCTAGTTAACCGTCAGCTACTTATGACCTATTCATATTCTTCTCCATTGATAGCAAGCTCTGAAAGGGAAACTTTTCTGTTGTACATTTTCCTGAAAATGCGCCACTGCTATGTGCGTGCTCAAAGGCAAGTATGGTTCTTTTAAAAGAAGTCATAGTCGGCTATGACAGTCACGCTTCACTCCTAGTTACGTGAATACTTCTCTTATCAAATTGATCATTATCAAAGACTACTTTTACTTTTTTTTTAAAATGACTAATGTACTTTCTCTTGCTGACATAGTCCCAAACTTTTTAATCCTTTTTATAATCTTTTCTTCCTGGGGCGTCGTCTCATTGCAGTTTGTTCCTCTGATAACATTCTGATAACACAATGATCACATTGTTACGACCAGTCACTCGCTCGTCTAATGAACAAAAAGGGTTCCCAAGCCTGTGGTACGCGTGTCCTTTGTGGTTCTTGTTCCTTTGTGGTTCTTGTTCCTTTGTGGTTCTTGTTCCTTTGTGGTTCTTGTTCCTTTGTGGTTCTTGTTCCTTTGTGGTTCTTGTTCCTTTGTGGTTCTTGTTCCTTTGTGGTTCTTGTTTCTTTTGTGGTTCTTGTTCCTTTGTGGTTCTTGTTCCTTTGTGGTTCTTGTTCCTTTGTGGTTCTTGTTCCTTTGTGGTTCTTGTTCCTTTGTGGTTCTTGTTCCTTTTCACAGTGGGCATAAGAAACAGTTCATTTTCTTAATAGGCTCTGAGAAACAGAACCTATTCAAGTCCTTTCATACTGGGCATTAATAAATAGGTCCTTTTCCATCTGGGCACTGAGAAACATATCATTTTCTTAATGCTCAATGAGAAACATCTCCTTTTCTTAATAGACAACGACAAACAGGTCTTTTTCTTTATGAGCACTTAGAAACAGTTCCTTTTATAATGAGTACTGAGAAACGTGTACTTTTCATAATGGACACTGAGATACAGGTATATCACAAACCAGCATAATTGCACTTAAAAGTACACTTTGGTAAGCTGTAATCTACCTGGACTACACAATCATATATATATATATATATATATATATATATATATATATATATATATATATATATATATATATATATATATATATATATATATATATATATAAATATATATATATACATACACACATTCAAATAAGATCATTAGAGTCGCGCCTGCGTTTAAAAAGTACCGCTTTCATCTGTGAATACATTATGCACTAGATCTACTTGAAATAGTCCAACAAACATTTCTAGAATAGTCAGACTATTGTTTTGTTTCATATGCTAGTGGACATTTTCAAGATCAAGTAAACAATGCAAAGGACGCCAAATTGAACTTTCTTGTTGCCAACTAAATAAAAAGAATTGAGCCATAAATTTTAACACTATCTTCGTATAATTCTTCTTTATTACCGCTAGTTAGTTGCCTTTTTAGTTGTTTTTTTAATAAGTTGTGAGTCATCGAGTGAAAGTCTAATGCTTCCTTCTAGTGAAATTATTTTGTTACAAAAGGAAGAGCTTTGAAGATTTGATTCTGCAGTGCTAAAAATAACAGAAATAGTATCATATACATTTAACACAACATAGCTTGTCAAAGAATGCTTTATTCTGTACACCGCATACACCAAAAAGTGAACTATTTATAGTTGTTCCGCTCATCCAAAACTTTATTTTGTGTTTCCTTTTTTAATAAGTTCATTTTAAAATAAACGAGATCATTATTCTTGCTTGCCCAAACAACGTGCGGTCTATATATTGCATATGTGTATTTAATTAGCTGCAAAAAAAAATTTCAAATCGTAACGATATTATAATTTGTTATTTCAGCAATTATGCCAGTATGACAACTGCTACAAGACTTTCTTTTTGATGATCTTATATAAGGGAGAAGAGCCGCAAGTCGCCCACATTCAATATATACTGATGTATGCAAACGTGACATGATGAAACCTATTGTACAATTTGTGCACAGCCATCAGGAGGCCTAATTCTGGTCTAATTATTTAAATGTGATAATATTATCATTGCAGCAAGAGAACTAGCTTGTGCTAGAGAGGCTAATACAGAATTTTCACGAAAAAAAAAACAAAACATGTTTGATTGCAAGCATTATGATGAACGAAAATCAGGCCTAGTATACCTCTACCAGCTATAAGTCTTATTGATTAGAGCACATTGCTTAATATGGGATTTGGGCAGTATTCTGGAAGTTTTTTTTCTCGCTAATGACAGTAAAGTAATGCCATGGTAATTAGAGCAGTCGGACGTGTCGCCTTTTTTTTTTGTACAGGGATGTGGTGGTGTCGTCCAGCGTAAAGTGAAGAGGTCTGTTCGACTTTCCGTGAGAGAGGTACATCTATTTTAAGGACTTCTGCTTGAAGAGCATCAGAGCCAGAAGCTTTATGTCTTTTTAGAGTTTTCCCATTGCCGCCTCAATTGATGGGAAGTCACATCTTTGTGTTAACTGTTTCCTGCAAAGAGTTTCAGAAAGGAGACTTCTCAGAGACAATCCTTTCGCCTTTAAAAAGTAAATTATCGTGCTCTGTCTTCCGGTTTCCCTAACCTGTCATGACGAGACCGGCGGCATTTTGGTCGTCTCCAAATCAGAGTGTTGAGGAATGGGGTTCTACACCTAACAAAGTATACAGGCAGTGATTTTACACTTTTGTATGGTTCTGAGGCCTGGTGTTCTATGTGAGGCGTCAAAGGCTCCTCGAACGCTTCCATCAAGTGTGCCTTCGCTCCATAATGTGAATACACAGGAATGACTACATTACAAATTACCTTTTTTTTTGCTTGAGGCCTGTGTAGAGTTTAGAAGCACTACTTAACAGTCGACAGTTGCACTGGGTTTGAAACCTATCCCATATAGAGGATTACCGCTAGCTAAAGAGGATCCTTCTTTGCATAAAAGATTTCGTAACAGAGGTCCCCCCCCCAAGAAGTGCTGTTAAGAACAACTCAGGCACCATTTTGAACTCTCAATCATTGAGGAACACAGTCGGCAGTAGATGGCATCTGAAAGAGACATCTGAAGAGCTCTCACAGAAGGTCGAGGGACACGCATTTTTGGCCGAAGACAGGAGCAGACAAACAAATAAAACTTAACAAGAACCACAGCTAACCAGGGCTTTGTCTGCATCGGGTGCAGCAAAAAAAACAACAACTGAATAGCAATTTGATATCTATGTAGGGGTATGCAATAACTTATTGAAACATTGAGAGCATAGAAATGTATTTGAAACTTGAAATGGGTTCCGTTGAAATACTGGAATATATTTGTAGTAATACATTTTCCTCAACTTGTTCAAATGTAGTAATTTTATTACAAATTTTTAAAACTCTTTCAAAGACAATGGTTAGAAGCGACGGTCATTTTTTAAATTAACCTATATAAAGTTACCCAAGATTAACAAAGTCACAAGAGTGACAATCAACGATAGCACTGGCGGCATGGAAGAAATATTAATTCGTGGTTTTACTTTATGTATGGAATTTTTTATTTATTTTTTGGTAAGAATCTACAGTGAACATTTGTTTTTTTTTTCCAGAGTGTGAAAACGTATATTTAGACTACTCTAATGGTTAGCAATAAGTGTTCATCTGTTAGCACATGCACCATTACATACCGCATTTATATACAATTAAAAAAAAGCTGCGAAATACATATAGGATGGAAGCGGCCACAAGCCTCACATTGAAAAGGAACTTCATCTCGCCGTCAATGAATTTGGTTAGGCTTTTGCCTCGTTTGGTCAGTCCATTAACCTAAAAAAAAAGCAATAGTATGCTTCAGAGGTCCCCATTGGGAACTAATCCAGTTCCTCAAATCAATGTGAATGGCAATCTCCTTAATGTTGTTGACCACTTTTCCTACCTAGGCGTCACTGTCCAGAGAAATAGATAACGGTCTCACAAAGGCCAATGGCACTTTTGGCGCCTCAGAGTGAAAGTAGGGCAGAATAGGTGTTCACCTAGCAACAAAAATCAATTTTTATAATGTAGTGGTTTTCACTACACTCTTGTTGGACTCTGAGATCTGGGTGCTCTAACGAAGGCATTTAAGGCGCCTCGAACGCTTCCATCAAAAGTGCCTTCGCCTCTTGATGGGCATACGTTGGCAAGACCACATTACAAACAAATATTTTCTGCTGAAGGCCGGAGTGGACAATATAAAAGCACTAATTACCATTCTACACCTGCTCTGGGTTGGACACTTATCCCGCATTGGAGACGAGAACATGCCAAAAGAGATCTTTTCTGGCGAGCTTAGAGGAGGACGGCGTAACAGAGGCGCTACCCGTTAGCGCTAAAAAGATCAACTCGGGCGCCACTTTACCCTCACTGGCATAGAGGAAAGTAGCTGGCAGCAGATGTCCTCTGAGATAGTTGGAGAGCTCTCACATAGGCTGCGGGACAAACATTTGAGACTCAAAGAAAAGCCATTAGTGAAGATAAGCGCAGAAGACGGAAAGAAAACTTAAACAGACCGCCAGCGGACAACGGCTGTATCTGTACGAAATGCGGGAAAATATGCAGGTCCTAACCAGGTTTGCGTAGTCATGTGAAACATTGCAATCATCCTTAATCTTCGAAATCGAAGATGTTGCCACTATTATTATCATCATAACAATAACAACTATAACAATAGAGCTATTGGACTATGCGACATAGATCGTCATAGAATAAACATGTTAAACTTTTGAATGGAACCACTAAAGCCCTCAGTGGCCCCAAAGTAAACATAATGCTAGAACTGTATGCTTTTGTTTGTATAAGGCCTTGCGAAGACATGTAGGACAGGTGAACAAATACGTTCACACCCAATCAGGGTGTAGAGAATATCTAGGACATTGCAAGATCATGACTTCTCTCCCTTTAGGAAATGAGCTCATGATATGTTCAATAACCTCAAATCTGAGATTAACGTTTGCATTTTTTTTTTTACAAAGCTTATATTAACTTGCCCCGCCTGTCTGTGTGGTGCACATTGTGCACACGTTATCTCTTCGACATCCTTTTCTCCGATCAAGCTGAAATTTTGGACAATTTTTTATAATCGATGACTACTTGGACCAATATAAAAACAAATAACTAATTAGTAAATCAATTAATCGTAATTAATAAGATTCATATTATGTAAAGGAAAAGGGAATTAAACCTTGCAGCATTGAGATATAATGCGGTGATTTAGCGGTTCTTCCTCTTAGATAACCTTTGCCTTTATTTAAAAGTAGTTGTTTTTTTATTTTGTTTATCTTATCTTTAAGAATACCTGGTGTAACGCAATGACGAGATACAAATTGAACTTGTTTATTTTTAAAACAGCAAAACAACATGAACAAAAACCAAACGCTGAATCCCCACAACGGGCCACTGAAGCGTGCTGCATAATGTGTGATGCCGATGATTGGAAATAGTATGGAGACATATTCTCGGCCCAAGTAGACCACGACACTTTGTTTATGTATGAATGGCTCTAAGCTTGGCCGAATCAATTTTGTCAGTGTTCTTGTTGACTTCAACTACATTTTAAATTTTTACTAAAAAATTAAAATGTGTTCCATATATAACCTGTAGAGTCTATAACCTGTAGAGTATATAACTTTTAAAGTATATTACTTAGTATAAATAAGCGTTTGAGTATATAACCTGTAGAGCATATAACATGTTGAGTATATAACCTGTAGAGTATATTATGTAGTATATATAAACATTTGAGTACATCAGCTTCAGAGTGTATAACATGTAGGGTATATGACCAGTAGAGAATATAACCTGTATTGTATATAACCAGTAGAGCATATTACGTATTATAAATAAACATTTGAGTATAAAACCTGTAGAGTATATAACCTGTAGAGTATATTACGCAGTATAAATAAACATTTGAGTATATAACCTGTAGGGCATATGACCAGTAGAGAATATAACCTGTATTGTATTTAACCTGTAGAGTATATTACGTAGCATATGATATATAATAATAATAAAAAAATAATAAAAATAATAAAAATAAATAATAATAAAAAATAATAATAAAAATAATAATAAAAAAATGTGAAGGGTACATTCACCATGTATGACATAGATCTAAATCAAATCCACTTGCTAGATCTGTAATACCCAAAATAAGTCTCGCAGGCCGCTGGTCATATCCAGCTAGATAAAAATATATCTAAAATATAGGCACAGTTCTGACCAATGAAATATCCAATATAAATAGCCAATAGAACAAATAATAGTTGTACTAAATGATGAAAGTATATCCTTCAACTCTAGAAACTCAAACCCAACTGTCCTGGACAGGAAACAAAGTCCATACTGTTTAACTAAGAGTTGCATTCAATTCAAAAGAACATCTCTCAAGGAAAAGAAAACAAACGATCTTCAAGTAAATACCTGAATTGCCCCCCTTCTCCTGAAAGGAGACACAGACTGACCAAAACTCAGTCTTGAAATTTCACCACCTCCTCCTCTAATTTTGCCTGTATCGGGGTATATAACATGCAGAGTATATAACCGGCCTGTAGATTATATAAATTGTATATAGCACGTAGTATATATATATATATATATATATATATATATATAAACGCTTCAGGGACAACCTCAAAGCTTCTCTGAAAGCCTTCAGCATTGACCCAGCCACCTGGGAGACAGAAGCATATGACAAGAGCATCATAGCGTCGTGCTGTGAAAACTGGCGCACAATTTGCTGAGGACAAGAGAACAGTGCTGGGAGATGAAAAGCGTCAGAGAAAAAAAAGCAAGGCCAATGACACTAGCTCCAGAGGAATACCTGCCCAGTGTGCAGCCGAACATTCCGGGCTCACATAGGTCTCACCAGCCACATGAGGAGGCACAAAACCGCAGTGCAAAGCCCTCAGCTCCCATGGATTACAAGAGTGGTCATCATGGAACCACGATGGACGAACAATATATATAACCTGTAGTGTATATAACCTGTAGTCTATATAACCTGTAGTGTATATAACCTAGTGTATATAACCTGTAGTGTATATAACCTGTAGTGTATATAACCTAGTGTATATAACCTGTAGTGTATATAACCTGTAGTGTATATAACCTGTAGTGTATATAACCTGTAGTGTATATAACCTGTAGTGTATATAACTTGTAATGCATTGTTGCTAAACGAGAGTTTTAATAATATTTATCTTGATCATACGCAATCAGAAAACAAAAACGAGTTTGAGTTTGAGTTTTGAGTTTAGTCATTGGATCTTGTCTAGTCTAGGCACTATCAAAAGTTATGTTTATTTGATATCTAGTGCATGTATTGTCATTTACACAAGTCAATGTGACTTAGACCACGCCCACTGATAACGTTAATTGTTCTTTTCCAAACAGGAACATTTATTACGCTGAGGGTCATAAATAAATCAACTTGCCAACCTCAAGCGTACAATCGCCTCAGGGCGCTACGAGTTGCAGGGTAAGTTTATTAGATCCCCTTTCGTGTGGCGTAATATTCGTATTTTACTAACCTCCATTGGTGAGCTGAAAAAAAAACATCAATAGAAAAACAATTTGAATGTCATCTCTAAAACATTACCAAAGAAAAAGTAACCATCGAAACATAGCAAAAAGCTCCGTAAAGATTCTCGTTGTTTGTGTGGAAATGTTTTCAAAGCATACCGTCCTCGCCTAGTCTGTTAATGCATTACTAATGCCTGCACGTGCAGTATTAGCTTCGGACTGTAGTCATGACGGTCTTGAATTCGAGTTCGAGTCATCCCCTCCCGTCTGATGGACACTGTTGAACCACATTTTAGTCGTCTGGCTATAATGCATGAGATGAAATCCGGAATGTATATCTGATGACTCGATATCTAATTGTAGTCTGACATCCTCGGCTGATGTGAAGAAATAAAAGAATCCTCGATACGAATTAAAATATTTTAATTTTAAACAGACCGAATAACAAGCAAAATAAAAATTTAAAAAAATTCAGCGAAGCTTATGTGAGGAAAAAAACTACATAATTACTGATATATATATGTATATATATATATATCAATGCTGCAAAAATTTTCTATCTAGAACCAAAATAATTAATTACCACTACTTAATTAACTAATTCTTTTTTTTTTTTTATTGATTCATGTGGTGTCGTAGACTAAGAATAATCATGCAAAGTTTGAACTTGATCCGAGAATGGAAAGTGGGAGAAATACCATGCATAAGATATTTGTACCAGACAGACAGACAGACAGACAGACGGCTCTGCGTTGATCTAAGACTAGAGGCTGTCCCCCTAAAAATGTTGTCTAGCTAGAGATTAGGCACGACGACGAAATCTGAACTTTGGGAATACGACAATGTAAGACAAAAACTTGTCCACACCACAACAAATAGTGACGTAATATAAACATATTAGCACAGCGGCGACAGGGAAGTGGCCGTATGCCAGAAATTGATACACTGGCATATTTATGAGGAGTTTGTGAGTTTTAAAAAGAGGATTTGAAAGATTGAATTCAAGTCGTGTAAAATAAGCAGTTGCAAACAACATCTGTATAAAAGCTGATACTTAGGGCCAACGCCTGCCGGACTTCAGACACCACCCTTAGTAACCTATCTACACCATTATTTTCAAATGATATTCAAGTCATTCTGTCCAACTGATATATCTGTTCTGTCCAACTGATATATCTGTTCAGTCCAACTGGTATATCTGTTCTGTCCAACTGGTATATCTGTTCAGTCCAACTGGTATATCTGCTCTGTCCAACTGATATATCTGTTCAGTCTAACTGGTATATCTGTTCTGTCCAACTTGTATATCTGTTCAGTCCAACTGGTATATCTGTTCTGTCCAACTGGTATATCTGTTCAGTCTAACTGGTATATCTGTTCTGTCCAACTGATATATCTGTTCTGTCCAACTGGTATATCTGTTCTGTCCAACTTGTATATCTGTTCTGTCCAACTGGTATATCTGTTCTGTCCAACTGATATATTTGTTCTGTCCAACTGGTATATCTGTTCAGTCCAACTGGTATATCTGTTCTGTCCAACTGATATATCTGTTCTGTCCAACTGGTATATCTGTTCAGTCCAACTGATATATCTGTTCTGATCAACTGATTTATCTGTTCTGTCCAACTGGTATATCTGTTCTGTCCAACTGGTATATCTGTCTGTCCAACTGGTATATCCACTATTTTATTCAAATGATAAAGATCCACGCGCCAGAATGCTCAAGTTACACACACGTCATTTTTGTTTCAAAATGTCATTCCTGCCATTCTAATCAAAGACTTCCCCTTCCACGTTCTGGTGTTCCAATGTGTTTCCATTTGATTCTTCAATACAGGTAACACAGAGGGTATGCTAACCGTCCTAAATGTGTAACAACTCCACTCTATGGTAAAAAAAAATGAAGGAACTTTACCAGAATCGCCATTCGATATTATTCAAATTAGTTTCTAGTCATAGCATGCTGAAATTGAATATCTTGGCGAGCTCGGTATTCAGCATTACAAAATTGTGGGCAGATAATAAATCACATTTAAGCATGGCATTATACTTCCTTTTGCAGCAAAAGTGTTTTATTGTTATTTACTGCACTGGATTTAGAAAAAAAGCTACGCCGTTATTTCCCTTGCTTTCAGTGCAAGATTTAAACTCGATTATGTCCAAAAGTATTAAAGATATTGGGCACTTTATAATTCCAGATATTTTATGTTAAAGCCAAAAATGATTTTCGGATGCCTAGAACATATACATTTAAGAAATATAAAGATAGTGACATAAGATATCTTTAAATAAAAATCATTATTATTCATAATAAACATACGAAATAAAGCAAACTATGGTAAAAACAAAAGTTATCTTATTAAAGCGGCTCAATTTTGTACAGCGGAAAGTGACTTCAAAGTGTGACTATCCGAGAAGTGAGCTTCGCATGAGATTCACCATTCCATAGTATTGAAATTAGTTTCTAGTTAATTGTATGTTGAAAGTGTATAGGTTAGTGTTGTTCTCCTTGAACGTGACCAAAGTGTATATCCTATGTGGCTTGTCGTGAAGTCTGAAGCTAAATGAGGAGTACAGCATTTCATTTGGCTAAATATTGCATTGCCTGCGCTGAGTGTGTTTAATGGGATGATTATGTAGCGCAGTCCAATCTAGACACTAAATCTAGATAAGTTTTAGCTTTTATTTCGGAGTTTCCATCTTCTACAGATAAAAAAGCACATTGGATCTAATCTCTTCAAACAAATTGTAAGGATAAAAGAATATATCAAACTAAAATAGTTTCTAGTTCTACTTTGCCTGAGGACATGAGACTGGCGGAACACAATTTATCTTGAGTCATTCTTGTTCTTTAATCGTTTTATCCCTCTTCAACTGCGAAAAAAAAAGATATTTTTTCAGAGCAATTCGTCAACATCATACTAAGAAACAATCTCAAATAAAGGCTTCTACATTATATACGCCATGTCTTTGATTACGAAAATTATGGCTTATGCAGTAATTCACATGATTACAAACCCGGTTGCACCTGTTTTAGGCAAGGGTTTCAATGTGTGTCTCTTTCAGAAGCCATCTGCTGCCAGCTACTTTCCTCTCATGCCAATAGGCACCTGACTTGATATTTAGAGCGCTTCCAGTGGCTCTTCTGTTACGTCATCCATCTTTAAGATCGCCATAAAAGATCGCCTTTGAATTGCGGTCGTCCCCCATGCGGCATAAGTGTCCGACCCTGCGTAGATGTCAAAAGGTAAGATATGCTTTAGGAATGAAGATTGGACAACACATCATTAACTATTGCCCTTTTCAAATTTTGATGTTTTAGATTATCATGTTCCGATATTCATAGGCTTGACTTAAGTATCTAAAATTTTGATGTCACTTCCTATTTTGTTAAAGAATGAAAACTTCTTTGAACTATCACTGACCCTCTGTGTCAGATTTGACTCCAACGCATTTAGCGTAGGTATAAATATTTTGATTCTGAACTTTGTTTCTTGTTTGAAGGTTCTCGAGAGCACCTTCTATATCATCTTATCAACATAAGACGATTAATCCTCTTCTTTTTCTTCAAAATGATTAAACATAACCCCGAAACCTTTCAAAAAATCTTATAGTTAACTCTTTCTCTCCTAATTGACGATACCATTGTTGAAATGAAATTAAAATTAGTTAATGTTTCATTTTAAAAACTTTACCTTGTTTTATATTTTTAAAAAATGCATGCGTTTCCCTTTAATTCCATACCAATTTTTTTTAAAATTCTGATAAACGTTATTGAAGCTTAATAATAACAAGTTAGTGAAACACTAATGAGAAAAAGGAATATTTCAGTCGAAACATGGAAAATAATTACGTAGAGAAAGGGTTAAGCCAACATACATCTAGACTCGTGGGTCATGCAGTGATTGATTAGTATTGTGAAATTCATATCGAGAGTTACTCCATAAAAATAACATTACCATAAATTTCAACTCCATTATGTTTTCAAACTTTTTTGGAGCTGATATCTTATTTGCTTACTTTCAAGAACGTGATTGTCCTTTCAAAACCGATGTTGGATCTTGAGTTCTAGACCTATATCTAGTTCTCAAGCCAAATTCAAATTTATTTCATTTTTTACTTACAAAAAGATAATGGCCAAACTAGAATTTTTCCTGTATGGCCAACGAGCTAGTAATTCTTTTCTCAGCGATCTACTCAACTGTTAAATGTCTAGAAATATTATTAGAGCCGTTTTTGAGACCAGCGTCAAGTTTCCACTTAAAACCCTCCGACAACCCACCCACCCACCCTCCATGAAATTCTGACTTGATTAGAGGTATTGTAAAAAAAGTTTTTTTTTACATTAAAATAATATATGTTGTTTAATTTATACAGCAAACAATCAAAAAGAAACACACACAACCAAAAGGACACAATAAAACAACAAGCAACAGAAAGAACACAAATCATGCACAAACGCAACGTAAAAACAACAGCAAAAGAATGTCAATCCTAATAACAAACATAGAAGCTACAAAAACAAAACGAAAAGAAGAACAGAAAAAGAACAAAAAAACAAAAAGAACTCAATAACAGAACACAACCAAACAAATCTATAACATCTATGTGAAACCCATCGAAGTCACCAACAGACCAGGAATATTTAAACCATAGTCTTGTTTTGATAGTTTAAATTGATAAAATAGTAAAAAAATCATTTGGCGTTTTTTTTTCACATAAAAGCAAACAGGACAACACTTCATCTTTGATAAGACTCTTCTAACTTTTCTGATCACCTAAAAACAGAATTGAAACCTCCCAGACAGTGTCGGTGGCACCTTGTGCGGTAGCTCAGGGTGTCATCCCTTCCCATCAACTTTCTTCTAATATGTTCCAATAAACACTATTGCTATTTAGTTCTTTTTGTTGAACAAATACAGTGAGCTGATTACCTAGTATTATTGAGTTTTACTCAAACGTAAAATGAGTGTCACTTCTATTATAAAATCCCACTGTTTATGACATTTATTCAAATGTTATTGCAAATTTTATAATGATATTTAATTAAAAAAAGAAACAAACTGAACATCATATGAACAGATTCTTTTGTTATACTTTATAATGTTGTGCTTTGACATTTAAACATAAACTACAATCTACACATGTCTGTACATGTTAGGGCATATATCTAGAGATTTTAAAATAATTCTCTTTTCCGGTGTGTCTGCTTTTGCCAAGATATAATTTTTTAAACTTGGTTATCATCCCAAAAATGGTTTCACACTGTGCTACTGCACCCTTCGCACCCCCCCCCCCTCAACCCCGTAGTGACGCTACTGCTCCCAGATACGTACCTCTCCCCAACAATGTCGACTTATATATTGGAGTAGACGGACTAGGAAATTTTAAAAATATCAGCCCGCACAAATAACCGGTTTACCATGCGAACAGCATAGTGCACTATTACTAACTAGATTTGTAGACTAGTTCTATATGTTGTCTAGATATCTAGGTCTAGACCTAGTATCTAGACTAGGTCTAGACCTAGAATCTAGACTAGGTCTAGATCTCGAATCTAGATTAGGTCTAGATCTCGAATCTAGATTAGGTCTAGATCTCGAATCTAGACTAGGTCTAGATTAAGATCTAGAACTAAATCTAGAATCCAGGCTTTATCTAGATTAGAATCTAGACTAGACCTGTAATCTAGATATAAAATCTAGATCTAGAATAGAATTCGTATGACTTTAAATCTTAAAATTACTAGACCTAGAGTTAGGCCAATATTATGATCAGGATTAGATGTAGATCTAGTAGGCCTACTATGGATAATAATGCACTATGCTGTTCGCATCACATTCACTTCTTAATGTGATACTGTTTACATAATAAATAAATCTGCACCCCTAAACTGTAAGAAGATAAACTATTTCCTTAATAATTTATAGATGTAAATTTTCTTCAAATTGTTTAATACGTTTAAATCTAGATCTACATCTGGCCTCTATTGTGTAAAATGTAGACTGTTGTCAAGTGTATCATGAAGATATGTCAGATCTACGCGCTATAAAAGTAGTTCGTTTTTTTAACTTCAAACTAAAACGAAGTTCGTATTAAAATTATTTTTAAAAACAATACTTAAATCAGTATTCTATTTCATGAGTTAGTTAATAAATGGCTAAACTATTTTATAATTATCCATTGATACTTTTCCATAGTGACCTTAGATGCAAATTTTTTGTACCAATGCGGCGATGCGCGAATCTATGAATGTAGCTCCATTTATTAATTAAGAAGTCTGTGACCCTTTTAACGACTTACCTTCCCTGAAGTGAATTTAAAAGTGGTGTATTTTTTTTTTTTTGTTTTTTTTTTTAAATCTGCTTGTTTAGATCATTTTAAAAATTGGTTCACTTTCGGAAAAGAAAAAAGTAGCCGTTGCATCAGAACTTTGAATGATCTAAAATATCAAGATGTCCGCTTTTCATTTTATCTTCTAGTTTCTGAGATCTAAACGGTACGGACCGACAGACAGGCCACACAAAACTAATAACGTCTTTTCCCCCTTTCGGGGTCCGCTAAAAATGTTTTTAAAAAGCACATACACAAAAATATGAAGTAAAGACATACAACAAAGTGTGAAGTGGTGAATATTTGGATAGAATTAAAACATTCTTTGTTTCAGTCTCATGGTGTCTCTATAGAAATGAAACAGTTGACACTATCTCACAGTAAATGATAAGTTGATAGGCCAACTAGTAAGATTAATATTTCATAACATCTTAGTTTAAAAGCTTTTGGAATGATATAAAGGAAAGGGTTATAATATTATCTCCACCCAGTGCGCCCACAACCGAAACCTTGAATACGCCTCAAACGTAGTTTAAAAAGGGGTTCGAAAAACTTCATTGCGACATTCATTCATTTCACCATAGAAAAGATAGAGTTGAAATCCAAAAGAAAACTTAGCTGCGCCTTCAAGCGTAATTTGCATTCCGCAAGGGAGAGGGGGGGGGGACACACGATTTCCACTTTGAATAAATGCAGTCTAAACAAGAAATAAAGGTCGGATGAACTTATGAATGTATGTAGATCGCAATTAAATCAACTATTGAACTATTATGAAATAACCATACATCAGGCTCCTGTCTTGTGTTTGATATTGGCAACACCGCCAAGAAGCACGGAAATAATAATTGATTTTTTTTATTACATTAAGTTCAGTATTTATCATCATAATTGTTATAAGATTTTATATGTTCTCGATAAACTAAACAATGTCAAGGAGGCTCAATTGGATATTAAAGTTGCCAACTAAATTAAATTGACAAAGAGGAGAGCTTAGGAATTTCATTCTGCAGTCCTAACAAAGTGCTCATACTCTCTACACTTGACTTTTTAAAAACATAGGTTATCAAAACTTCTTTTAGTTTGTACACCGGAAACACCAAAAAACTTGCTATTTATAGTTGGTACCGCGATGTATGAAAATCTTAAATAGAGATATTTTATGAGAAAGTTTCTGTAGCTTTACTAAACAGGATATGCACTGTCTCTCATCGTTCTCTTGTTTGGTGCATTGCTTGGGGGAGGTAACATGTGTAATACATTATATGGACATCAGATAGGTAGACTGAACTGATTGAGTTGAACTTGAAACAGGTGTTTACTAACAGTTGTGCATGAGAGGACATACCTTCAAACGTGCTAATCATAGGCATGGTTGCTTTTTCTTTTTTTTTTCCTAAGCGCTATGATCCAATCGCATAAGATTATCTGATTGGATCAGAGAGAGAGACACACACACACAAACACACATATTTGTATGTTAACTCAGACGGAGAGGGCGGGAAATACGAGTGATTTTTAAATGCTTGATGTGTTGCCTTTTTGGAATTCAAGAAACTTAGCTTAAGCTAAATCCTAGCCTTTATTTGAAACCTAGAGGTCTTCGTTGTCAGGATGTATACCAGGAACAGGTTTTTGTGTTATCTTTATACTTATGTTTTCTTGGTTTTGTTTCATTTCTTGAATTGTAATAAAAAATTTACTTTCTTTGGCTGCTTCTAACGAAGCTGATATTTTATTATTGTAATAAACCTGGTGGAGACACAGATAGGGGTAGTGGTGTATGAAGACAGCCGACGCAAATCGCCTCCAAGCCCGCGCTAGAGGAGCAAACAACCGTGACGAGCCAAGACGGTCAACTGCGATGTCTGGCTAAGTTTGTAGAAACGTCTAGAGTGAATAGATCTCAGGAGCGTCAAGAGGGATGTGGTCATGTGATTAACCGAATCAGAAACCCCATTAGTAACGAACCATGCTGGGAATTACTCCATTAGAGCACGTGAGAGGAAGCGAGCAGTGAGTCTTAAGGTCGCCTTGTCCCCATACAAGGACAGCCTTTGTGTCGGACATGTACCAGTTATCTCTCTATCAAATCCTTGTCACAATCATCCTTCGTGCAGAACTCTGCATTCATAGAGAATGTGTTCTATTGTTTCATCGTCCTCCATGCAGTGGCGACACCGTGTGTCGTAATTTTCACTTCACCGTACGAAATAAACACCAATTGTTTGTCGGCCAGGGATCGTACACTTTGGTATGTGCACGGTTCATCATGCTCGAGCGCCGTCGCGACCGCGGTTTTTGCGAGGTGATCAGCCAAGTCGTGGCTTACCACTCCACAATGGACGGGCACCCATTGTAAAGTAATGCTCACTCCGAATCGAAGGAGACGCCCCTCGACCGTGAGGACGTCCCATACCCTTCTGACATCTTCTTCTAAGGCCTCTAGTGCGGACATCGAATCCGTGAACAGACACTACGTTTTTGGCTGGCTCAGCCCCGCTACGTACTTTTTCTTCCACCCAATCCAGTCCCTGAAACATTGTCTCCAATTCAGCCTCGATGCTGCTTTTCCCCTAGCAGGGTCCCATGAGTTCGTCTCTTTCGGGGGTGCCAGAGAGTCAAACTACCGCTCCATACCCAGCTTTCACAGTGCCTTCTAGCGTCTTCACAGAACCGTCTGTGTAGATGGTGGTCACTCTGGCTGGATACGATACGATAGCCTCTCTGGCTGCTTGAAGTAACCGTGTGGGATGACTCTGCTTTGTTACCACTGGGTCAAGTAGGCACTTCCGTATCGTTGGCATGCCGAGAGCCTCCATCGGGAAGAAAGAACCGGACGTGGAAGGAGCAGCCCGCTCCACCGGCAGATTCGCCTCTCTGACCAGCCCACGCGCCAAATGCATGAAGCAGGGCCGGTTTTTCTCCTACCCTCCCAGTTGTCGACCAGACTTCTGAGTGGGCATCCCTCCTCCAGCCGCATATATCTCTCGTGAGCTAGTAAGACGGCTCGCTCTCTGTGAAATTTTAACGATGGTACGTTTGCCATATTCTCGCCAGCGGCTATTTGCGTTGTCCTGAAGGTTCCACAGTCTAGTCGTATGGCGCGGTTCTGAACAGCGTCTATGCTTGCTAGAGTCGTTTGCGGCCCAGACCTGAACAGGAAGACTGTAGTCCAAGTGAGAGCGTACTTCACCCATGTACAGACCTCTCAGCACGTCCGTAATTTTACCTCTACCGTCCGAAGTAAACACCAATTGGACAGTGCCCGAGCCGGAATATATATACATGCATACAAGAATTGCTCGGTTAAGAGTATAGGATATATTTAAAACCGGTTCCCGGTCATTTCATCCTCGATCATTTCATCTTTGGTCACTTCATCCCTGGTCATTTCATCCCCTGGTCATTTCATCCGCTGGTCATTTCATCCTCTAATGCATCAAATAATAATCAATACTTCATATATTTATTTTCATTGACATGACAAACCAAAGTGACGCATCAAATAAGACTAGAATAGAATGTCATTTAAAATATAAAAATCTAGTATCTATAAATATAAAGCTAATGTAAAAATTGTTGTGGATTGTTAACTAAAATCAATAAGTTATGGTATTCATTGTAGGTACAGAAGACGACCTATTGGTTCGTATTACTGTACCCTGTTTGTAATTTTTTGGCCAGTGTTGCGTATTTCTTGAAGTCAGCGTTCGTTAGAACAAATAAAACATTATATCAGGATTTGAAATGACATGCTCATACTCAAGAAAGAATGATTGACAAATAAAGATAAAGTGAAAGATGGCCGTCAGCGGCGTGATCATAATGTATTCTAATCTTTCTCGTCTCTCAAAACATGTTCCCTACTTCAACCACACCTTTAATCATTACATCATGCAATATGCGCAGGATAATATTGACATTCGTACATGAAATAGAAACATTATAACTAAATACAAACCCCGCATCACAATAGATCTAATTATTGTTCTTTTATTTCTCAACAAGTATGAAGAGAGGAGGGAGAACACTATAAACACAGGAGGGGGAAACACTATAAACACAGAAGGGGGAACACTATAAACACAGGAGGGGGAACACTATAAACAAAGGAGGGAGAACACTATAAACACAGGAGGGGGAACACTATAAACACAGGAGGGGCACTAGAATAACGTTTCAAAAATTTTGAAAAACATTTCAAATATATTTATTTACTCATTAGATGAAATGAGGGCTTAAAGGCAAAGCCTTAACAACACAATTACACAATGACTAAGAAAAAAATATTTAATTAGGATGAAATGACCGGTCATTTAAAAAAACACAAACAGCTCAAATGACTGGGAAATGCAGTGAAATCGTCAATACATATTTTTATCTTATCTTATCTTATTAAATACAGACGTAACTTCAAAAAAAATAATGATGATTACGTCTTACTCGTGCTTCTAGGTCCATCTAGTCATGCAAGGTTCTGAACTCCCCATTGTTCTCTGACAAACCAAATGCTACTGTCACGTAGCACAATGAAGCTTAGTATATTTTTAGTTCTCTGCAACCAGCTCCATAGCAACGTCAAGGTTGATTGTCGACAAGCTCTTGCAGCAAGCATGCTTTCTTGGAAAAGAAATTATTCAATGACCATAAAAGGAGCAGCGAAGATTTAGCTGCGTGACAGTCGTGGCTTGTTCGCCAATGCAGAGGTTAATCGCTAAAAAGTAAGTTGTAGTTTGAGTTCTAGAATCAGAACCATCGCTAGTTTTAGTTGTAGTTAGGAGCTTGAACGAAGAGAGTTAACTTGTTCAAGTTTATTGTACAGTGTCTATTTGATTCAAGTGATTCCTAGTTCCAAAATCAAAGCTTTGTATTCATTGTTTTAGAATCTGTATTGTTTGAACTAATAGCTGTATTTGAATCTCTGGCATGATGATCTTATTGAAGTTCTCAGTCATTGTTTAAAATAAAAAACTACACTAATTTGTAATATCAGAAAACGCATTGTCTGATCAGCACAATCTCATTTTAACATCAAGACATCTCTACATGAAGTACTGAAAACAAAAGATAGTCACAGCTATACTACATTCAAATAGAACATTTACACCTAGACCTACTGACTGCACATTTTGTTTTGTTTTTGTTTGTTTTTCTTTGTTGTTGTTGTTTTACCTACTTACTGAAAACGTAATTGTTTTTGTTTTTGTTTTTGTTTTGGGGGTTGGGGTGTTTTTGTTTTCCTTTCTCCGTTTAGTGTCTATTCTGTTCTCCTAACGCCCTGAGTCGACGTTATGTTTGTTAACAGTAGTTAATAAAGTGAGTTTATTATTATTGGTTTTTATTTTCAATCTCTTCCGGCTTACACACTAGGATAGTTTAAACTCTTAAAGACCCATACAAAGAGTTTAAACACATATACTAAGAATTTAAACACCTATACAACAACCTACTTGGTGCTTCACTCTTAATTCGTAAAAAGTGAGTTTATTTTCGGCAGGCATATTTTCTCCGCAAAGAGAAGCGCTTGAAAAAGAGAAGCCCTGTATGAAACATAGTCATTCCGACCTACTTTTTTTTTCCAATCTGCAATCTATTGATACGTACAAAGCAGTAAGAGTGTGTGTTCCCTCCCCTTGCTGGAATGTGGCCTTCTTATATGGTCACGCCTGAGGTAACAGTGAACAAGATTAAGTCCGTTTTGGGGACAATTTGAGCTTATCTTTTCTCTGGATGAATGCATGAATGTCGCAGTGTAGTCTTTCATATCGCATTTAACCAGCTTTACGATGTGTTTAATGTTTCCTTTTAGGGCGTGTAAGAACAGGGTTAGGGTTAATAAAAAAAATATAACTTGTCTTTAGATTTCATCAACTTTAAGGATACTATGTTCTATTGATTTGTTATTGTAAATTTGGCGTTGAGAATTCCAAATAAACTTTCTTCAGAAGAGGCAGACAGAGAAACCGATGGGAAGACAACATACACACACACACACATATATATATAATATATATATTGCCGTGAGGGAGAGAAAAATCCCACCCATCCGAAAACAAAAATCCTGGCCACTCCCATGCTAACTTATGTTATCTTGTTACTTTTGACGTACCCTGTCTTTCCTTCTTTTTAAAACATTTTCTTTGAATTTCTATCTGCAAAAACTTTGTACTTCGTTGATTATTGAGTATTGATAGGGTTTTAGAGTGCACTTTGTTTTCTTTCTATGTATTGTTCCAGTAGGGGACAATTATAAGCAGATCGAAAATGGGTTTGGGTAGGCATTTGAAGGACTGCCCTCAATCTTAATCTTCGGAATCGAAAACACTATTATTGCGTTCCAGTCAAGATCCAGTTCCTTGTTAATGGTATTATTTACTACTCTAAGCAAGGAGCGCCCGTTGCATATCTACTTTGTAGATTTGTATCTTATTCATAGTCCCTCTGTCCCTCGCCTTTAAATAGAAATGTGTACGCTTGTTCAAGTTTCTTGTATTTACCTTAATACTTGACTATCTTTCCCTCATTGGTGGGGCCAGATGGATCTATATCTATGGTCTATAATCTATAATCTATAGTCTAGTAAGAACGTTCATAGATCTCTCCTTCTTCAGAAGTCTCTGAGAAGAAAAATGGCATTCAACGAAGCGCAACTCAAGTTTGATGTTAGGTAAGTGTACGATATTATTGTAGTTGTAACCTCCCTTGAAAACATAAAGAGCATGATAAGTCTTTAAAATAAACGAGAAATAATAAAAAAAATCACATACAAATAAACCTGAATTTATAAATAGAAAAAAAAATGTTCACTAATACAAACACATACACTGACAAACAAATACACAGACAAACAAACGACAATAAAAATCGTGACTTTTTTCGAGACTTAGCATTGCATTGGTGCTAAGGGCGTGAAGCCAACATGTCAACAAATATGCAATGTGAGCAGCCCAACAGACAGACTCCATTACTATCCCCAAGCCATGTGTCCTGTATCTCGGGCTAGCTACTCTGCCTCGCCGTGGTACCCGGGTGGAAACGGTAGTGAGAGGGGACAACTAGTCCAAAAGGGTAGCAAGACAAGACTCCCGTGAAGAGTGCCTAAGATGGTGCGAGAGCATCCTCATTGCACTGTGCGGGGTTGCAAAAGAGTTCCCACAGCCATTGCCAAAAACCAGGCGTAGTCCATTGAGGGGACGTTGCATAAATGGCGTTTCCCGCACGGTTAGCCTGGCAGAGTAAAGGAATATGGCGGGGGGTCATTTCTCTAGTCCGCGAGTCCGGATGTCCGAGTCACTGGATGTGAAAGTCAAATTAAACATGACAGAACAGTGTATACGAGGTGTACACTGTTCATTCAGGCCGGTGAGAGGAAGCTCTTGTTTGATTTTGCTTACCTTAGGGTTCCAAGTGCAATGCACAACTCTACACAACAATGTCATATGTGACCGGTATCAACCGGAGCATGAGTCAATAGAATTGTCGTACAAATACCCCACCCCCCTTCCAAAACAATAGCCAACACATGGGTTTAAATCTGAGAAACTTGTGTCTATATCTATCTATCTATCTGTCTATCTATCTATCTATTACGTAGGCCTATATATTTAAACTCTCTTTGCTATCAGTCTGTCCTTCTCTCAATTAGATGTATCAAAATTATTACACGTTGAAGTCTACCATCAACCCATCCTACATGACCTCTAACAGAACATTACAATAAAATTAAAAATGTATAAATTTCACATTTTAACTCCTTAAGTACCAATTAGTGTATTGGCCTTTTGAAAGGTTTCTTCAATATGACTTACCCCCGCCCTCCCCTTTCCCCTACATTCCCCTAACCCGAGCTTAGAAGAAAGAAGGCCTCATGCAAACAAATACATCGGGACTATTCATTGGTCTACCGTGTGATAACCCAATGTTGGTCTGTTTGGTAGTGTCGGTCTGTTTGGGTAGTAAGTCTATTGGTACGGGCGTGTGTTCTCAAACTTGCAATGTAAACATACACGAGAGCAGTTGACCTTCTCAATCTTTTGTGTCTTGTCACAGTTGGAGTAAAAAGTACCCCCCCGCCCCTTTAAAAACTTTTGGGACAAAGTTACCAGGGAAGAACGTTCTCCGATTAGGGGGGGAATTTTTTTTTTTTTAGATATTTACTTTTGATGGTTGAGAAGTGCGACACCTCTGTTTGACCTGTCCTCTTTTCGGCCCCACGCTAAGCTACTTTTGGCGGACTTCCTCTTGTCACTTGTCGTCATTTTGTGCTTGTAACAATAAAATTTGGCGGTAAACGTATTTTTTTAGGATTTTAGAAGATAAAGCCGATGCCAATATTCAATGTATACAGAAGATCCTGAAACAAACTCTTCTCTTGTAGATATAGGTTTACTAATCGAAAGTTCTAGTAGCGAAAACAAAAATACAAATTTTTCATGTCTAACTCACTTTCTTGAAAAATTGACTATTCTGTGTAGAAATTCGAATCTTCGAGAAAGCAATATGTAAATAAGCTTTCTGTTTACACTTCTCTTGCAGCAGTGTTGTGTTTTTTTTCTATTATTTTGACCTTTTTAGTCAAATTTTTACAAACATTTTCGACCACTAATTTAAATATGTCTCAGGTATTGAAACTAATGTAATATAATATTAAAACAAAATTAATTAATTACGACTTATTGATTTAATAATTAATTATTTGATTTTTTTTATTGATGAATGTGTTATCATGGAGCTTGAGCTTGTATGCAAAATTTGATGAGTAGAAGTGGTTGAGAAATTGGATTTCGGAAATCTAAATATACATGAAAGATACAGAATGAGTTGTAAGCCAATGTAAATCTTTGCGAATAAACAAACACACAACTACGACAGAAACTTGACTTTAAATTTTAATTTGTAATAACAATTATCATTGTAGGAATTTATTAACTTCAATGTAGCGTGTATATATTTATATGTAGTTTTGTATATAAAAGTATGAATATATATAGATCTATGTAGGTTTGAGCATATCTTTATTACAAATCTTATTTTAAAATAGATCTTTGCAATTTTTAAAAACATTGCCACCCTTTTCTATTTCATACGAATGTTGAATTTAAAAAAAAAGTGTTTGAATCTGTTTTTCCATTTCAGGAGCCATACATCCAAGATGTCTGTAGTTTGAAGTGATTCAAGCCTATTGCAAGAAAACGAAAAGATGAATGTACAGTAGTAACAGTACAAACATTCACTTCGGATAACCACAAGAAAAATAAAAATGTCAACATTATGTCTTGCAGCCACGCCCTTGTGTTCAGTTACTCTAGTTCTATACACATATAGTTATTTGTGTGTGTGGTCCAGTTCATGGGTGAATATGGACTAGAAATAAGAAGTGAAAATATCAATTAGGAAAATGAACAAGAAATATGAGTGTGAACTAGGAAGGTGGAGTTTTAATACAAAGATTACTGAGTAAACAAAAAGAGTTGTTTTTTCTTTCCAGACATTCAATTTTGTCTACCACTTTAGAAAAAAAAACCTGTTAGATAGTGCATCTTTCATGCTCAGCGCGCTATACTTTAATATCCTCCGTGGACCAGTGAAGCAAAGGGGTGTCTCGGAGAAGTTTCCTTGCTGCCACGGAAGATGTGGACAAATATTCAGGTCGCTATTGGGTTTTGCGTAGTCACGTGAAACACTGCACGCATTCTTAATATTCGGAATGGGAGACATTGCCATTATCAGTGGCGTCACTAGGCAGGTGCAGGCCGCACCGGGTGACACCCACCAGGGGGTGACACCCAAGTGGGAAAAATGCACTTTTCCAAAATGCAATTTTAAAAAAACAATAACTGCCTCGAATGTCTCTCACAGTTTAGTATCAACATGTCCCAACCCTTTTTAATTTAATTATATTTGACTTTATTATGTGTTGTAGACGCCAGGAGTTTCTGAAGCTCAGAAATGTAGAAAAACGCTTGGTGCCCGGGGCTTCGCCCCGGACAACTTTGTGTGAATTTAAGGCACTCCCCCAAACATCTTAATTGACCAGTTGAATTGTGAACGTAACATTTTTTTTTGTTGCAATTTATAAAAAAAAACACACAGGCGTAAGCCTCTCAAACGCTATTTGACGCATAACGCTGCAAGCTTTCTCCACGGAAATCAGTCTAAGGCGACTTTCAAAGCCACTTCTCAGCAGGTGCCCACGAAATTCAGGACTTCTACAAAGGTGTGACGCCAGGTTTAGACGTTGACGGCCATGTTTTTTAATTCATCTTTTCGGCTTTCATGTTAATTCTGACTTTAGTAAACGTGTTTCGTCTTGTCTAATGATATGTTTCATAAATGCCAATTGAAGTTCAGTCAACTCTTCCCTTAGACAGCGAATGCCTGCGTGCGAAAAGATTTCTCTATTGGTAACATTATCTCGGGAGGATTCGTAGGATCCTTCTCAGCCATCCCTACTTAGTCTCTTTTCAACCTGCCACGCCTCGAAGCGTAGATTGCCATTGGGAGAAGGATTGTATTGAGTAGGTGGATTTTAATCTTCAGGCTAATTGATTTGTTTGTTCTGATAGGCCGTACTTATTGAAAGACGGCTCCTGTTTTCCAATCCGACATGCAACATCATGATATATATCTCCATCAAATTTCCCAAATTAGGTTAACATTAAATTTGTTCAAGATCTGTATGACCAATGTTGATCGGGAACTGGGTAACCTGCACGCCATGGCAACCCCAATGCAGCCTGTTTAATGACATCGTCGATGGCTACAAAGAAGGGAAATGTGGATAAGATACACCCTAATATGTATCTGTTGAAGAATTCCAGCGTCTGTTATGAGACAACAGCTTGATTTGCTTTAGACATTTTGCTGAATCTGGACAAATTGCTGCAAGATACCTTACTCTTTTGCTATTCTCCAGAGTGATTCAGCTGGACGCTATCAAACTATTTTTTTTTTAATCTACAAAACTGAATTTTTGCCCTTTGTTGGTATTCCAGGCTTTTTTGACGAAGTTTCGCAGGAAGTAAACATGTTCAGTGCTTGATTAGCCTTTTCAGAAGTAGCTGAGAAACACTAGTGTAATTTAAGACCTTTTCCTTAAGGAGCTCTTGAATAATCTCTAGTAAAAAATATGTTGAACTCAAGGTTTCTCAATTCTATGATTGCACATTTTTAATGTATACAATAATATTTGATAAAATGTGAAAAACAATGACATTTTAAAATAGAATCGAAAACCAATTTTCGAGTATAATCAATTTATTAATTAGCTTACAGTTTTATTGTTCAACTTAAAGAAAGTTGTTTGTTTTTTAGGGGAAAATTATTTTCTTCTTGGGGGGGGGGTGACAACCCGAGCTTACCTAGTGACGCCACTGGCAATTATTATTATATATGTCTAATATTTTATTAGGTAATGTTCAAGTTACACATATTAAAGTAAATTTAGAGGACGGTCTATATTCATAAAAGACAATGCTTTTAAAGTATAATTAATTCAAGCACTTAAAAATTCTTGCCAATGTTCAACAAGGTAACATTTATTGAAGAGAATTTCTATAATGTATTAACACTGTCTGGATAGCGTAATAGTCGATACAAGAGTCGACGCCCATTACAGAAGTGAAAAAGATCTCACGGTATTGATTTCTGAGATCTAGTTGACGAAAGTGATTGTAACATAATTGACAGGTATTAGCTTAACGCCTTAGACAGTTCAATATGAATGTTTTGTTGATATCAACTTTTACCGAAGGCATTTAGTTCCGTGACGAGTTTCTATTAGAATCTAGCAATATGCAAAAAATCAAAAAGGTTTTCACTAGATTGGAATTAGGAAAGTGACATTTGTATAAGCAGAGCGTAGACTTCCTGATAGACCCCCTCTGTCGTGCAGTCGCGTGTCAACAGGCTTGTTTCTTTAAGAGATAACAGTTTTGAAATTACTGCTTCTATTTCTACATGGTAGTTTATTTTTATTTCGCTTTAAATAAGTTAATGTAAAACATTTCGTTCTCCTTTACAAATATTCCATTGCTTGGCTAAATTACGTCTAGTTCTAGGTTTGACTAAGCTTATATCAACGGCTCATTCTTTCTGTCTGGCTGACCAACGTGTACAGGTTAGTTCTTCTACTTCCCATTGTCGGACTCGGTTGAAACTTTGCACAATTATACGTTGTCAATGACAACACATGAATCAGTACACGAAAATTAATTTATTATTTAATTAATTAATGTTGTTGTTTTTTAAAAGAAAAAAATGGAAACAAATATTGTAGTATTGAGATATATAACAGTAATTGGTACTTTCCTGTATATTGGTGTTATAGGCCTATATTTTTAAAAGTATTATTTAATATTTTGCTTGTTTGTTGTTCTTGTTTTGTTATTAATTTTTTTTTACCAAAAAAAAAATGTTCCGGCAAAATTTTCCACGGATTGAACTAACGTTTACTAACCCACAACTACTTACTAATTATCCGCCTCGGATGGACACATTTGTAAGTATATAAATGATTGACAGACAAATTTGAAATCCAGAGATAAAACGTCGCATTTACTTTGTATCGTCATGTACTTTTAAATAAAATTGAAGATACTAGAAAGTTCATGTGCGTTTCTGAACGGGATGGAAACAGCGGAGAAATGGAGAGAGGTGCAATCTGCGCTCTGGACTGCCGTCTCAATGGTCCCATGTTTGAACTATGCCCTCAGCTGGACCCAAGTCCTATGGGAGGTTTGGGCTAGGATTTAATAATCTCCAATTCTGAAGGAACACCCTGAACCTGTTAAACAAAGAAATATAACGCACTTCAAGAGCTTCAAATATTGGATCATTACATCGTCTAAACCAGTGATTATTGTTACGGCCCCTAGTATATATCCGTCTCATGACGGTGGTGCGGTCCCCTCCGCCCAAAGTGCAGAAGAGATTCAGTTCCGTTGGACTCGACAACATATTATTGTGGTGCTGTCTGCGACACGCGTATTGAAAATTATAAGACATCAATCACTTAAACTTTGAGATGACTGATTCATCACAATTAATTAGTCGAGCCATACCCATTATGCCTTAAAGTGTTTATTAATGGCACACCACTGTTTTGAGAAATAGACAACCGTCAGACTAAGACCAACAGAGGTTTTGAGAGTACGGTGAAATAGGTCTCTCCCTATACCAACATAGCTCAGTCTCTATAAAAGCAGTTGTTTTCTCCACAATTGCGTACGGCTCTTAGATCTGACTAGCTTATATGAGGCTTTTAAAGTTCCTCTAATGTGTAGCTGAAAGGCATTAAAAAAAACTTGGTTACAAGAAGGCACGAGTTCGAAACCGGACTCGTGCTGAGTTTTTTTGGTGAGCGCCTGAGGGTAGCACAGAAACCTTATCGCAGATTCCCCCCTACCCCTAAGGCCCACAAAAGAGATTGGACCCTAACTCGCTGTGCATGCTATGGCAGGGAAAATGCATTATACAACAGTAATTCAAAGAAGACAAAATACTGAAAAGGTAGCTACGCTCCATAATGGGTATACCCAAGACTACTTAACAAATAAGTTTCTTCTAAATCGGGTATGGACAGTATTCGTCATATTCTGTAAAGTTACTATGACGATTGGTCTCAATTGGAACCTTAACCCGTCTGAGGGATGATCGCATGCCAAAGCCGTTTTAAGGAAGACAGCGTTACAGTGGTGCCTCAGGAAGCGTTTTAAAGATCAGACAAAATATGTGAGTCGCAAATCTGCCGATTGGCGTGAAATACTGCACTCATCTTTAATCTTAATCTTTTTTGTTTGTTTGATAACACTCCTATCCAGAAGGCAGTATCAAGGTTATTAGGTTCCCTTTCAGACTTACAAATCTATAGGCAGATAATGTTAAGCTCATCTGATTCTATTGCCATTAGCTAACGTTTCTGTCATGTGGTCAGCACAATGACCAAACACTTTTACGTTCACCAACTTATACCAGGTACAGGGGCGTAGCTAGGGATTTGTGGGCCCGGGGAGATAGACCTCTTTCGCTGCCCCTTGCAATTTGACATTCGACATCATGACATGAGATAATGTACTTAATAAATACATAAGCCTACATTAAAATTGGTACATTATATCAGTAAAATTTTAAAGAAATAATCATTAAGATACTTTTGATGAATAATACCGTTATTTATTTTCGAAAAAACAAAATAGAAATCCCAAGTATGGAGAGAAGAGGAGCCAAGATCGGTTGCAAATTGCTTCTGTTGGAAGCTTTCTAATGAACCATGATGTCAAACGTCGTGATATATTTTGGGTCAACTCTACTGGAAACAAATACATCTTTGTTTTGGACAAATAAGCTACCCTTTAACACAATCTTTGCTCGCAGTTCCTCAGATAAAATTCCAGGCTGGATCTATCCAGTCTTTGTACTTAACTACAGCTTTTTCCACTTCTGGAGAAAGTCATTTTGGAAGACCATCACTTGACTCATCATCACTTAGATGTTTTCTGTGATTGTCGTAAAAGGTATTCCCCCGGATACTCTTCAGCATTACTTCTCTCATCAAGAGACATTTTCACTTCTTCGACTGCTGTATCTTTGTATGAATCATCTGAATAGTGATACTTTTCTTAGACTCGTTCATGGTCTCCTTTGTTTTCAGTGCATTTATCAGGTTTCAGCGTAAACGATAAGGATGATGAAATAAACTACCCTATATACCAAGTTACTTCCTGAGAGTCACACGGCACTAGTCAGCGCTACTCCTTGAAATTGAGAGTAAACCCGCACGGAAAGAGTTAATAATCTGTGTGGAATACATGAAACAGGGTCACTAACTTATGTAACAACGTGAAAAGTGACAGTGACGTAGTATTTAATAAATTTAAAAACAAATTCCGGACACTCATTTGGGGGACCCCCTCAAGTGGGGGCCAGGGGGGATATTAAATTTTCCCCCTCCTCCCCCACCCTAGATACGCCACCGACCAGGTAGCCATTTGAGTTGACTCAAGGTGTACTAAAAAACTCATTTCGAAATCCAAGATCTCACCGGAATTCGATTCCTTGGCTCAAAAAGGCGTGTGCCTAACCACTCGGTCATCAGATTTTCAGTATCAAGGACCAACCATTCCTAGTTTCAAGGACCCTTTCTTTGCTAACTTTCACTTCTCAAAAATTAGCTACGCCCTTGACTTGAGTGTAAGCCACAAAGGATGTCATTTAGCCAAACGTGGCACAGAGATAGTGGATTATTCATGACAGTGACCAAGAAATGACACATCAAACAACCACCCGCTTAAGTAAAACCAGCGTCTAGCAGTGCAGGTATTGAATAACATGAATTCAAACAGGGATTTGTATACTGCGCATGTTTATGCGTGTTTGCATATGGTTTATCTTTAATATCATGAATCAACCCATTGTGCGTCTCCGAATGTGCAAGCTCGTGTCTCATTGCTGCTGTAATGGCAGAGCCGGCCTTAGACATAGGCAAACTAGGCAGCCGACTAGGGCCTCCGATTGGTGGGGTCCTTGCAAGGACTCAAAAGAATTAAAGAATAAAATTTCGAAATTTGGTTCAAATCTCAAACATAGCAGAACTCTATGACGTCTATTAGCGTAGCTCTAAGTCTACAACGATTCAAGATGCCCCTCGGAACGCTATGCGAATTGCGTTATATGAATTTATTTTATTTCTTGTTTTAGATAAAGATGCAGGAAGGTTTTAATTAATTGCGTAATTTTATTTTTTTTCTTTCTTTTTAGCGGCCCCCGAAAAGGGGAAAAGACCTGGCCAGACGGTTATCAACTTCCCTTGAAAGTGAGGCGTCATTTGACACTATACTACCCAGATATCTGAAGTGGTCTACCACGTCAAGGGGCTGTCCGTTTACGGTGATCCTTGGGGCTGAATATGTTTCATTGGGTGACTTCTGGAACATGACTTCTGTTTTCCCGAGGTTTATAGATAGACCGAAAGAGACGGCAGCGTATGGCGTGAGCTCTACTAGTTGGTAATAAAGTATTAGCCTATGTTGTTCGCATGGGAAGTTGTGCAGGCTCATTTTTTGTTTATTTCTTACTACGTCTACTCCAATATAGTAATCGAAATTGTTGGGAAGAAGTAGATCTAGCTATCTTGGAGCAGTGAAGTCAATCGGGTGGGGGGGGGGCGAGGGTGCGGTCCGCACCGGTCGACACCATTTTGTGGGTGGCAACCAAGTTGGAAAAAATATATCTAGGCAATAGCAGACACATCGGTAAAGATAATAATAAAATCTCAAGATATATCTTGGGGCAGTGGCGTCACTAGGGGGGGGGGGATGCGGACCACACCGGTTGTCACCATTTTGGGGGTGACAACCAAGTTGGAAAAATTTTTAGCTTGGTAAAAGCAAATACATGGGAAAAGATAATTATAAAATCTCTAGATATATGCCCAAATATGCCTTGACACATCTAGGTGGTAGTGTAAGTGTAAATGATACAGAACAACGTTCTACCATTTAAAGTAAAACAAAAGAAACCTGTTTATGTAATGTTAAATCTGTTTATAATTTTAATTAAATGTTAATGTAAAATTTGCAATAACATTTCAATAAAAGTAATTAAGAATTGTGATTTTACATTTCAGTAAAAATCAATAAAAGTAGGTTATCAGTTCACTGTATTGGTCCAACAACAAAAACTAACAACAGTGTTCATTGGAACATATTTCAAGAAAGTTGATGGGGAGAGGTGATGTCCTGAGTTGCCACCGACACTGTATCGGGAGGTTTCCATGCTGATCTTAGGTGATCACTTAACGCTACTCTACTTATTCCAGAAGAGTTAGAAAAGTCTTATCAAAGGGTTTGTAAACTGTGTCATAAACTTTGATTTTACATCTATATGCTTTACTAGTATTTAACTCCGGCTACGCCCGTTGATTTTGTTCCCTGTGTATATTTTTTTAGTAGTCCCTCGGCCAATTTTTCCCCTCATCTGCTGTCAAAAAATATAGGTTGGTGAAGATGCTTCTTTAATATCTGAAAGTTAGAAAATAGGGGCCTACCCTTTATTTATTTATCACGTCTAGTTACTAATGGAATTGAGTGCTTAATACGTATTGGTACATTCAGAAGTCCAATGCATACCGGAAAATCTTGTTTACATGGGCGGACTGGGTTTATGGGCATTCGGGCAAATGCCCTGTGGCCCGGTACCCAAACGGGACGGTAGGGCCACGGAAAGGGCCGCATGGAAACCACTATGACAAGTATTAAATTGTTAAAGTTTATAATATTCTTTCATAAAAGGGGCCATCGGAGAGTCGTGTTACAAAGGAAATCTTTGCAAACTCTACAATGTGATACTAATTTAATCTAACACATTTTCCAAAATAATATAATAGTCTACATCAGTAGACAGTGCTACAAGTAGGCTTCATCTTTTTAGGGCCTACACGCTTGGTGATTAAAAATCTATAGAGTTCACTATATTCACGCATACAGTTATCGAAACATTATCAAACTTAACATAATGATTTTGACAACAGTTGGGCCTAGCATTGGTTATTGGTTATAACATATAGGCCGGAGTGAAAAGAAATGCATGTGCCGATTATGACACTCTGTTCGATTAGACGAAGAAATTACAGAATTTTTTTAAAAAAGGGAGAGGGGGGTGCAGGAAAAAGATAGCGGGAGGTTAAAAAAAAAGGGTATGTTAGGTTTCTCGTTAAAATGAGGCCCGTTTATTACAATTAAAAAACAAAAAGACGGGGGTGTTCCGCGTAATAATTGACGGGCGTAGCAGGTGTATATTACTAGTTTCAATAATAGATTCACAGCAAATAGTTTACCAGCAAGCCTCTTCTTTTTCTATCATCTACTGTCAAAAAAGAATCCTCCTTTTTTTGTCATCATTTGTACCTTTCCATTCTCGCACATAGTGTTATGGTAGGAACCTCCTCCCCTATATTTCGTTTCCAAATAAACGGACCTGATTTATCGCTTGCTAAATATACTTTTGGCATGTACATTGTGTATCTGCTATCTTTAATTGGGATGACCCGATTTATATCGCCCTTCACTCCACAAACCTCATTTTAGCCTTAAATTCTACTATCACAGACACTCACACACACACGCCTTTTCCGCTTATGAATATGTTTCTATGGCACAACGTTGAGAAGGCGCTCTAGATTGTCGACTCGATATTAATGTTTTGTTTTTTTTGCCCATCGGCACAATTTTGGCATTGTTGTGCCCTTGTCGACTCGATGGTCTATGGATCGAGCCCTAACCGCCATATTCTTTGCGGAGCCATGTTATTCTCATTAATCTTACCTCTATCCAGCCAAACCTAAACTGGATCCTCCAGAATAATATAGTAAAGAAATGTAATTTTAAGATATAGAACTTGTAAAGGTTTCTGACTTTTTAGGCTTCTCAAATCAATGTTGTACAAATTTGATAGGCTGTATGTTGCTCTTTTTGTGGGGAAAATCCCCCCCCCCCCAAACAAATATCTACTTTATAATACCAAATTTTCGGTCTAGATTAAATTAATAGGCCTCATATTTTCTGCAAGAATTTCTTTATTTTAAGTTAATACATGTCCCATGGGCGTAGCTAGGATTTTTTTCAGGGGGGGGTTAAGGGGTATTTTTTTTCTCCCCTCCCCGCCCCCCCTTGAAAAAAATATATTTATATGTATATATGTGTGTGTGTGTATATAATCTTTATTACATTCTTACCCATCATTCTAGTGGAAGACGCTTATTGTGCCCTGGAGTTAGTAAGAAAATTGTAGACTCCCTGTCATTGACAGCAAGGGGGTCTCGAGGAGCGCTAGGAACTCCCCCCAGCGCGGGGCGGAGCCCCGCCGCCAAGCACTATTTCTGATATTGAAAGCCAACAAATTGCATATTCTGAGGTATCTACAGTGCATTTTCTTGCTATTAAAAAGTTTTATTTAAAAAACCTAATGTGCTATTCTTACTGACTTAGACCCTCCCGCACCTTTCGGCGCATTTGCCGTCAAGCTGTTTCAACAAAATCTGTCACTGGTAATGTCTGAAGCCTCTTCCCACCAGCTCTGAGGACCTCCATGAATGTGTGGCGCCAAGTTGTACTAGGATGTCATCACAGCTCTTATTATGCGTAATTCATTTTGTCGGAGAACATGTCCCGCAAACCTCATGCGACGCTCTGTCACAATCTTACTAAGGAGTCGACTCCCAGTTCAGCATAAGATTTCCTTGATTTACACCCGATCTCTATAACTGACACCTAAAATCTGTCTTAGCCATCTTTGTTGAGCCACATTTAGTGTTTTTCAATTTCGGCAGATGACTATTCACTGCACTTTATTAATTGAGCCCCTCTACTAGTAGTAATGTGTAACCTCTCTTGAATACGCTCTTGGAATTAAGTGACTGTAGTTTGATTTAGATTTTATATCGAAAAGGGAAGTTTTCTCGTCAAAATCATCTGTTGGATGTTTTAAACTAAAAAATCTCTGGAGTTATGTCTGTTTTTCTTTAAAATTCAAAACTCCATTTAGCTAAGGTCATAGAATTTACTAACTGTAGTTTGCTTTAGAATAATATTGAAGCTAGAGGTTTTCCTTCTCAAAACGCTATGTAGGGGGATTTTAAACTCAAAACCATCTAGAGGGGTTTTAAACTTTTAAAAAAGCCATCTGTAGGAGAGTAGTTTGCTTTTTTTTTATATTGAAGAGGGGGTGGGGGGTTAAACTCAAAACCCCTTTGGCTACGCTCATAGAATTTTGAGTGTGTAATTTGCTTTTTTTATATTGAAGAGGGGGTTTATTGTAAATTTTGGAGGGGGTTTTAAAATCAAAATCTTCCTTAACTGTGCTCTTGGAATTTGGGGATTGTCGTTTGTATTTTTTTTGTTTTGTTTTATAGAAGAGGTGGATATAACTGCAAAAACCCCTGGTAGAGGTTTTTATACTCAAAACCCCCTTGGCTGTGCTAGGGCAAGTGATGGTTTAGTATTAAAATCTCACCTAAAATAAACAAAATCAAAGCAAAAAATCAGCACTAAATTCCGATCCACCCCCTACGGGGGGGGGGGGGGGAGATTTCATTTCGGGGGAGGGTCTGAACCCCCGAAACCCCCCTGGCTACGCACATGACATGTCCATCTAGATATAATCTTTTATTATAGATTACAGACTTTTTTAAAAACAGAAAAAGCATGAATAAAATAGTACTCCAGATGTTAAAGACTTCTTGTCTAGATCTAGACAGTTAAAAAAAAAAGAGTAAATGTGTAGAACTAATATTAGGCCTATAAGCTGGAGCGAACAAGAAGTGGAACTTGTTATATATATATATAAAAGGAAATGCAAACACATTTTCTGTCGAAATTGAATTTCGTCAATTTAACTCGCGATTTCGATCCCGGATATATCTTATTTGTCCGAAACCAAAGGTAAGTGCCAAAAGGTTTACTTTTTGTATTTTATCGTCCACGGCAAATGAGAGAATTAGTGTTGAGTGAATCGATCAAACCCTTGTAAACATAAAATAGATTTCATGGCTGATGCACTTTTTTTTAATATTACAAAATAAAGGGACACAACTTATGAAATAATCTGTTATTCATATACAGCTTGTTATCCCTCTCTCCCAGTATAAAACAGCATTAATTATGTTAATGTTTATTAGCGTTTAATGTCTTAATACAGTTATACACTTTATGCATCTAATACATTTTTCATCTTGGGGCTATGGTCAATTCTTAAAAACAAAAGAAATATTAAGCAGGCGTGAACCCAACAGACTAGAATGCTGAGCGGACACTCCAAGAACCATTTCATAATTTCTGCCGACGAAGTTTCCAGTGCTGCCTCGTGGTCCTCATTGCTTGTCAGTATCTTTTGGTGTTCCTTCTCTGCAGACGTTACTTTTCGGCGTTCCTGGCTTTCACTGTAAACTTTGTGTTTTGTGTCACTCGGTCGGCTTAAGTCGACGGTCACAATGACATGCGGTCTTGGCGTTTCTGATGCTACTGGAGTGGGGGAGAGTTTCAGGAAAAGAGAGTTTGTTCCGCAAAACTGTGGGTTCAAATTTTCTACGTGTTTGATGAAGTACGTGTAGTCACGCCTGTACGTTATCGTGGATGAGATCTGATTGATAATGTTGATGGTAGCTGATGGTTTGATGGTTCTGTCGTCGCTCCAATGGCAAGAGGTAGCCGTCTGCTCTGATGTGGTTGGCAAACACATAGATTGAGTTGATCGTTCATTGTTTTTTGGAGCGTGGTAAGTAATTTCTGTGTTTTCAAAAGAGGTCGATGGAGTTTCCAAAACTGTCTGTGATTTTTGTAAATTAGGCAAAACAGGAGTAGCCTTTGATTTTTCTACTGCGATCTTTGTCGCATCTTCTTTGGCAAGTTTCGAAGACTCCGCTATGTGTATGGAAGTATACTGTAAAGCAAACTCGTGTTTGTCTTTTAAGGTGCTCGACGCCGACATGAGCGGTTTTGGACCCTCTGAATCTGTACCTGCCACTGTAAGTGTAGTGTATTTTGACAGGTCAACATTCGGTATCCCTAAGGCCGGTATATTTAAATCTGGGATATCTTTCTCGGGCCTATTTAAATCAATATCATAAAATTCCTGAGGGAACCAAGTGTTGGCCTCACCTGTTGGTGGAGGTTCGTTGTTGTAAGGAGAATGCCACACAAAATGTGATGTTTCTGATGATGGGAAATCTAATATTCTCGATGCTTCGACTTCTGAACTTTGATATAGCGCAATGCTACTACTTTTACATTTGTTACAAATACTAAGTGTTGGAGTTATAATACTATCAGCTTCCGTGGCTCTAGTAAGTGTTGAAAAAACGGATCGAGCTTCTTTGGTATCTATAGAAGCCTGCTCGAGCAGATTTTGTCTAGATTCGCGCCACGATTTCTGTGTTACAATGCTTGTTTCTAAATCAAAGGTTCTTTCTGGGTTGACGGCCTGTGTATCTAAAGAAAACCTTACTCGTTTCTGTCTATTTTTGTACCTGCTACATTCTAACGGATAGCTCTGAATGAACACAACGTTGTCTCGAAAGAAGCAGGTTCCTTTTAAATGACCTTGCAAAGCTTCCAATCGTCTGACCTGAACATCGCAACTACACCTGAGGTTCGTGTCAAATGCTATCAAATCCACCAAGACGTCCTTTTTGACGAAGTTCAGGTTTGAAATAGGCGTGTGACTGATATCAAGGTGAAGGCTAATCAAACCGTCAAAGATGGCGTTGCCGAGGCTGAACAGGTTTGGATTGTGTGATACATTGAAATATCTCAGGTAGGCACACCTGTCTAGGACGCCCTCTTCAATCGATGTAATTCTGTTGTAACTGAGATCTATAAAAATGAGTCGGCAATCTGTTGAGATATCCGAATCAGTGATTTCGGTTATTTTATTTGCGGACATATGCAGTATGGTAATAGATTTCGAAATCGCTCTAACTAGCTCCTGGGGAATATGTGTCATGTGATTGTTATTTAAGTTCAATACTTTTAAAGGTACACTCTTAAACACGCCATTGGTTATATTCTGCAGACGACATTTTTGTAACCGCAATTCTGATAGCGCGGGGAATGAAAGCCTTGCTGATAAAATTTGCAGCTCTTCTGTTACGGAAGTCAAATGCAGTACTCTCAAACCTGTCAGTTTCCTTAGTGAATCTATAAGAGCATTTACGTCAGCGGCTATGGGCTCTAGCTTTAAAGTCTCCAGAGTCTCAGCAAAACCGTCGAATGCGTAGCGAGCCAGCTCGATACTGAAAGAGTTGGAGGTTATTTCAAGATGGACAAGCCTATTTCTGAGGTGGTACAGCGAATTCTTTAGCACATAGCGGAAGTTGTTTCCGTTGGCGTGAAGCTCCACTTTTTTGTGGCTCTCGTCGTTCTCGAAGGCGCAAAGGAAAGGTAGAGTCGTGAGGTTTTTGGCGTTGCAGTCAAAGATGTAGCGATCTTGGCGTAGATGGCATTCACACTGGAAGGGACAGACAGGCGTTTCGCATTTCGATGTTACGCAGAGCATGAAACAACGTAGAATCCAAATTCTGTGCATATTATCAATAGTGCAGGCATCGATTGGGTCAGACCCATGTAGTATTCCTTTTGAGAATGCGATCTCTCTGAAAATGAAAAATAAATGAAATATTTTTGGAAGCGAAGAAATGTTATTATAACAAATTGGAATTACTTTTGTTCACGTAGGGAGGCGCTGTGGCTTAGGGGTAAAGCTTTTGACTGTCGAACCGAATGTCACGGGTTCGTATCTAGGTGAAGACTCATTTTTGGAATCTTTGGGCGCCTCTGAGTTTATTAATTCTAATAGGAAAACCAAAGGTGGTTGGTCGTTGTGCTGGCCACATGACACCCTCGTTTACCGTGGGCTACATCGTCTGCCCTCTAAACCGCAAGTTCAAGTAGGAAACAGAAATACTGAAGTTGGTTTTACCTATGGTAAACATAAGCTATAGCTGAGGAGCCCCACTAGATTTAAAAAGGGTTTCAGGGATAATTTGAATCGTTTTGAAGAAAATGCAAAGAATAATTGCTTTTTATTTTTATTAGATTGATCCTATATGTCAAATAGCTAAAGGCCTTATGAAGTCAGGATTGGAATGGATTAATGAAACTGTATAATGTGTGACAACTCATGGCGTCACCATTGTCACGTCCCTAGTGACACCTCATTGTTCACAAAATGAGGCCAGCGTACCTATCTCAAATCAGGTCAGCGTACCCACGCTTAAATGCCTAGAAAGACGCCGATTAAAACTTATTTCAAGGCTACAGCAGGAAAACATAATCAAACTAGGTTAAATTTTTTTTTTTAAATTAAAAGAAAAATTAAGTGTAAACGGGTCAAGGAGTCAAGGATGGGTATTGAAATGTCATGGTTCTTTGTTCTAAAGAAAGATATAAACGGCTAAGGTGTTAGCTTGAGACGGGAGAGAGAGCTAGAAAGTTAGACTTAGAAGTCACTAGTTTTAAAGTAAATAGTTACTCATTTTATTGATCATTTTCACTGAATCCTGTATTTGCTTAATATATCTTTGTACTTACATTTATTGTTTCAAGTTCAAGTTTACATTAATTAAAACTCTAGAAAAGCATATCAACAATTTGTTACTTCATTGATTATTAAAGTGTTTGAACTTTAATTAAGGCACCTCCGAATGCGCATATGTCACAAGTTTATCTCATCAAGATCTTCTAGTCAAACAAACATAATAAACACGTAACAACCATCATTGGACCTCAAAGTTGACTTTAAGGCCTTTATAAACTAAAACAAATATGCCAAATTTAATTGGAAGTTTGAACTAGACAGTTACGATATTGTGACAGAAACTAGAAATCAGGTTATAAAGGCATGTGAAGAAGCGGATAGACAGGTGCTAGAGAGAAATGAATTAACAGGTTCCAGAGTGAATGAACATAGAAAAATGACGGAATTAGAGGTAGGACAAGATGTTTTGGTCGTACATAAGGATAACAATAATGCTTTGGGCACAACTTTTCTGGGACCATACAAAGTAACAAGGAAAATTAGCGATATGGATTATGAAATAGACATTGATTCGATGTTAAAAATATTTCATGTGGATTTGTGAAAAGAGTTTAGACCACGACAAAGAAGTGAAGAAAGGAGTAAAGATGAGTCAATGACAATGGCAGCCTGTGTGACGGAAGAAATGGAGACAGAGGAAAAGTTTAGATCAATAGAGACAGTGGTAACAGAAAGTAGGCAAACATGGAAGGATGTCGCGGTAAATGGAGTTTCTCTTGAAAGAGCTAAAGAAATCAAGGCACTAAGAATAAGAACATTTTTACGGATTTACCCGGAAAAACAAGTATTATAGAACATGACATCAAGTTAACTGGCAAAGTCCCAAATAAACTGCCACAATATACGATCCCACTACAACATAGAGAAACATTACAGAAGGAAATTGATGAGCTACTAACACTGGGAGTGATATAACCATCTAGTTCACCATGTGCTGCACCAGTCGTACTTGTTAAAAAAAGGGTGGCAACTTATGATTGTGTGTGGATTATCGACAGTTGAATAAAGTCACAGAATTGTATCCATTTCCAATGCCACAAGCAGAAGAAATGTTTACTAAGCTAAAAAATGCAAAGATTTTTAGCACGTTGAATCTGTCTAGAGGATACTGGCAAGTACCTCTAAAACAAGAAGCTAAACCATTATCGGCATTTAAGACACCTTCGGGAATATATCAATGGAATGTGATGAGCTTTGGCTTGGTAAATGCTCCAGCCACTTTTAACAGAATGATGGCCAAATTATTCAGCCATAGAAGAGACACAATTTGTTATTTAGATGATATATGCATTTTAGTGAGCAATGGGATGAGCATATACAAAGCCTTGAAGAAGTTTTTAAAATTATCAAAGAAAACAATTTAACATTGAAACCAACAAAGATAAAAATTAGCCTCAGTGAAATTTCATTTTTGGGGTATAAGATTAAAAATGAGTACATTACACCACTGAAAGAAACAGTATCAAAAATATTGGACATTAAGGTACCAAAGACAAAGAAGCAAATCAGAAGCCTTTTGGGTCTATGCAACTTTTATAGAAAATTTATCTCAAATTTTTCAGAAATAATTGAACCACTAACAAATCTGACAAAAAAAAGGAAAACCTAACAATATAGTGTGGACGGAAGAATGTCAAGAAGCACTGGGCATAATTAAAACTTTCTTTTCTGGAGCACCGGTTTTGAAATTACATGACAATACTAAGGAATTTTTTTTTGGCAACAGATGCATCAGCCATTGCAATAGGAGGCTGTCTAATGCAAAAATGGAATGGTGTTCCACATCCTGTTTTATATACGAGTAGAAAACTGACAGCAGCTGAGTTGAAATATGCCACCATTGAAAAGGAAGGACTAGCCATTGTATGGTGTATAACAAAATTAGGGTTCTATCTAATGGGAGCTAAATTAGAACTATGGACTGATCACGCTCCCTTGGCCTTCATTAATACAAATAAATTAGGGAACAACAGAATAGCCAGGTGGGCATTACAACTTATGGATTATAACTTTGAGGTCAGGACAATACCAGGAAAAGACAATGTGATAGCTGACACATTATCACGGTGTACTTAAGGAGGAAAAGAAATGGAAGTAAGAAAGGAGCTAGGCCACGTCAATTTTGTTTCAGTAAAATATTGTTGATGAGAACATAATGAAAAGCAGTGTAATGAATAGACATGTACAACTGATTGGAATATTTTGTAAATGTACACATATATGTGTATTAGTGTAAGTTAGTGTAATCGAAGACTGTATGGATTGACGAAGCTTTGTTACATGCGTGAGATGTCGAGTTATAAACTAATATATGGTGTTATATTAAGAATTTGATGAAACCATTGTTAAACATTTAAAATATATTATTACAGTTACATAGTTAATTATAGTTTATAATTGTGAATTATGAGAGTTTCTCTGATTGGTTCGTTGGGGAAGTCTGGACATTATACATTGGGATGGATTAAGTAATTTTGAATCTAAAATAATAATGTAGTGAATGGTGATATATCATTTTGCTGTTGGATTTTTTGTTGTTGTTGTTGGTTTTTATCTGGTTTAACCGAATGAGAATTAATGAAGATAATATAATTATATTGAACAGTGGTTTATAATTTTATTTGATATTTGAAGGACGTTCGATGTACATCGAACTTGGCAAACAAGGGGGGGGGGGAGGTTACGGTCGTAGCGCAGCATGGTGTGCATGAATAAAGGTGCGAATTGGTGTAATGAATGGAAGGGATGTAACAAAAGAGGAAGCCGGGAGAAAGTGACAGGAAGAGAGATGAAATGCTGAGGTGTACATACATTGTTATAATATTAAAGTATTGCTTGAATAAAACCTGAGAGTGTATTATTATTTGAAGAGTCTTGTGTCGTAACAGTAGTTTTTAGGGAAAAAATAACTCTCTGCTTTGAGGAAAAGTTGGTATAGGAAAAAATGAGCAACTAAATTTAGATGGAGCATTATAAAATGCCTAAATAAAGAAGAAAACAGAGTAACTTGTTCAGTAAAGAAGTGATTTAAAAAACTTTGTTAAAACCAAATCTCGTCAAATTCTTCGTCTGTAATCTTTGACACGTGGACTCAATATGGTCTATAATATGATGCTATTGGCTTATTCAGATTCATTTATTAGGCAATATGATCAATAATACTTTTTCAAAGCTTATTTTAAAATGTACGTTTTTCTTTTATTTTGATACTAGACATATGTTACCCGCGACCCACGAGTTTTTTTGCGCATTACTGTCGATATAGTCACAATTAAACGAAATAATAATGTAATAAGTAAAGCGAATGTGTCAATGTAAAAATAGGGTGAATGAAGCTATCAAATAAAAATAGCTAATAGGCTTAAATCCATTTTTTCCAAATTAAAACATTTGCTTGAAGGCCTACATATATTTGATTAAAATTTGAGATGAATAGACTTAATTTTGTATGTTCATGTGTTAAAGTATAAAGTAGATCTTGAGGTAGACATAGATCTCTAAATGTACACTAATCTAGAGTTAAAAATTGGCTTTTATAGAGTTCATTCTGTGTTGCGCATGCGTGACCTTTTTTCATGAATGAATATAGGCCTATCTCAACACGGCTACGCAACTTTAGGAACAGCGAACGAATGTATTAAAAATGCTTTAGAAAAACAAATTTAAATGTTAAATTTATTAAAATATCAAATAAATGGACAGCAATTAGTATGTTTATGTGTTAAAGCACAAAACTGTCTATGCGAAAAGAAGTTTTATCATCTTAGAGTTCAATAAGAGTTTTAGACCTAGACCTAGGAATAGACTCAGTAGAGAGATGTGTTAATGTGTAACCATTGGTAATGTCTAATGAAAGAATGTTCGCCAGGAAATCTGTAGTCACAGATATTAGGAACTAATTTATGTAAAAAATGCTTTTGAAACACAAAATTGAATGTTAATTTTATTACATAATGAAATCAATTGATCTCCTTTTGTATTTTCATGTGTCAAAGTAAAAAACTATGTGCGCAAAGTGTATTTCTTAAAATTACATCTAGGTCTAAATCCTTTCGATCTTTTCTCATGTCAACCATTGTTAACCATTGCCTAGATCCATAAAATACTATAGCTGTAATAGAGTCGGACAACTTTTTTTTTTGTTGAGGGTCTTAAGTTTGTTTTAGGGCTACAATACATACACTACGGTCTAAGTTAGTACTCAAGGAACATTCCTGCCTAGTTTTATCAAGATTGGTCAAGCGGTTTTGATGTCTATAAGTAACATACATACATACAACTCACATTCTACTTTATAATATAGATAGAAATTAAACTTTTTTCTTCCAAAAACATATTATATTTACTAGTCATCAAAAAAAAAAAAAAAGATGGGCCTGTACAAAGTTCCAGCCTTGGTGTTCCACCTACGTAAAGCCGGGTCTTGCGAGTATTTGGGTTTAGGAAGTGCGGCTACTTCTTTCTTATCTCCTTATCTAATAATAGCACAATGGCGGAAACTGTCTCGAGGTGTCGGTCGCGCTAACAAGTTGAAAGAAATTTTGTTTTTTACGTCATTACAAGTGGTGGGATCTTCTTATCTTATAAAATACAGACGTTACTTCAAAAAAAAAAAGATGATGATTACGTCCTACATGTCATACATTTAGTCATGCATGTTAATCAACGACTTAAATTCTGCCAAGTCACTGGTTTTACATGCTCTAAAAGCACTAGGGAAGAAGGACCATTTGTACAAATTTGTCCCAGCATATGGGACGAGGAATGTGCATTTAACAACTACAACATTTTATCAAAGTAAAAGTATTTTAATTACAACTATTGCGCACTGAGCATGTAAGTTGTGCTATAGAAAAACTATTTAAAAACTTAACTTCCAGAGAATCGGCGATGTAGCAAACACACACACACACAAAACTCACATATAAATGTAAAGCACTCAACAGCGTCTTTCAAAGGACACTTTATAGGTACAAACATCTATAGGCCTACTAATCTATAGTTGTAAATAGTTTAAACGAAGTTGCCAGTCTAGAATGGCTAATTCTCCTTTTAATAATAATAAGGCGTCCTCTAGTTTGCAGAATATATTTATCGAAGAGTGCACTGCTTCACGTAGCTCGTCTAGATATCTGATTACAAAGACTCTGATGTGACCTAAGATTTAAATACATTTAAATCTATAGTCATTCTCTTTTCGAGTACAGTCTTACTAACCAAATACCTAACCAACACAACTGTTACGGAGAAGAAGAAGAAAAAACAACACTCTTACAGTAAGTAAAGAAGTTTGCTTGCACAGTTCTAGATCTGATCTAGATATAATAATCTAGCCATCTCATCATTCAATTAGGTTTTTAAAAGACAATCAATGTTACTTATGTTATCCCATCGGGAAAACCCGATTAAGATGCAGACACTAGTTGCGCATTTTTTTTTCTTCCATTTGACAGGTTTTCACTTTAAAAAAAGAGAAATTGAACTGAAAATTTTAGAATTAGTACAATCTAGTCTTGCGTAAATAAAACCAGTTTAAAATATAGCATATACTCCTTTCAATTCGCAATGCAATTTGGTCTATTTGTCACTAGCAAGGTCCATTTTAGTGGATCTTTCAAAATTTAGTACCAACATACCTATCAATACCTATATAGCATTACTATGACAAAACTGTATGTATCAGTAATTGTTACAAAAAATTGTCAATAGAACAGAGAAAAGGAGTTATGAAAAGACTGTGTCGCTGCCGGCGAGCTAGAGAAATAACAATTGTGTCTATTTGTAAAATAGGCGGGTTTATTAAGGTGCCGGAAGAGATGGGGGGAGAGGGGGAGAGCGATTAAAGATAAAGATTAAAGGATAGACGCATCTGGCAATGTCTTCTTGATTAAAGAGAGACCAGGGGTAGGGGTGGAGAAAAGAGTACAGCAAAGAGTGAAGCATGGCCGGAAATGCGGGGTAGGGTAGGTTTGCCTGATAATGTTCAGGTGGGATCATTAATGACCAGCGGACACAATGCGCCTATGACCAGCGCCGTACTAGGACAGTGTTTGTCTTTCCTGCGTCATGGGGAGATAAGCATGGGAGCATGACAACGTGGTCACCAATGTGGTGGATTCGGTCGAGCGAGAAGAGGAAAAGGTGGCGTTAGGTGACATAGAAAGGGGAAATAATTTAAGTGGGATTTATAAATAATAATTAATGCTGTGATAAACTTTAGTGACATTTTTAGTGGTAGTCCGCATGTGATAGTCGGCCTACCTAAATGTATATACCTTGCATGCGGCCCCTTGGCCACCTAAAATTTTTTTTAAATAATTTTAAACTATTACGCTGGAAAACAAGAGATGACAAGATACTTGAATTGAAAAATAGTATTTGTTAAACTGAACAACGAGGGTGAGTCTGCAGTGAAAGCAAGCTACATTTTGTCAAACTTCATTGTAAGCCATTGCAAATCATTTAATAAATGTGATTTTATGAAGCAGTGTGTCGTTAGAGCCCAAGTAATTTGTCCAGAAAAAGTGAAAGCATTCAAAGAAATAGCGTTAACTAGTGACACTGTGACAGTCAGGTTGCGTGAACAATAAAAGAACAAAATAGCTGATGTAACGGGTGTAGCACAGTTGGTTATATTCATAAGGACCTGTGACAGGAATTTTGACATACACGAGGAACTACTTGAGTTCTGTTCTATGCATAACACCACAACACGCAAGGATGTTTTTGAGAAATGACAGGAGGTGATAATGTAGTACAATTTATCTTTGGTAAAGCTATCTAGTCTAACAAGGTATGGTGCACCAACCATGAAATGAAATGGTTTTGATGCAAAGTTACTTGCAAAAATAAGAGAGGCTGGTGATAATTTTAAATTTGCTCATTTTCAGTGAATCATTCACCAAGAAACATTCTGCGCACAGCAATTACAATTTCAACATGTCATAAGACCGTTTTCAGTCGCTTCTCAATTTTATTCGTGCCAGTGGTTTTAATGCTCGCCAATTGTTTATGTTTCTGGATGACATTGGACACGAATTTGATTGTATTCCCTACAGCACAGAAGTCCGCCGGCTCTCATGACATATACTATTGAAGAGATTGTTTGCACTGCGTGAGGAAATCGTATTGCTTCTGAACATGAACGTTGAACCTGTTAAACATTTCCATACTGACAAATGGGTTCGGGATTTGGCATTAGCAGTTGATCCCACTGGTCACCTGCAAGACTTGAATTTGAAACTTCAAAGTAAAGACAAAATTGTCACAACTGCGTGTAATTATGTGAAATGCTTTCAAGCAAAATTATGACTGTGGATAAACCAAATATGACGTAAAAATCTTGTTCACTTCTCAACGTGTCAGGAACTAAAAAGATTAAATACGGTTGCGACATTTGGTAAATAAGTCCTACACCTAGAATCGTTGGTAGTTGCTTTCAATGACCGTTTTCGTGACTTCGTTACATAAGAGCAAGAATTTTCGTGTTTTGTATCTCCATTTTCATTTGATTCTGAAAATGCTGCTGGAAATGTGCAATTAGAGCTGATAGAATAGCAGTCAGATTCTTAGTTGAAATCGAAGGACATTGAAATGGCTGTGCCAAAATTGTACAGTTATTTACCCTGAACGGTATGTTGAATTGCGGAAATTTGCAGACAGAATTCTAGCTATGTTTGCATGCACTGGTCTCTATGACCAGCTCTTTTCCATAATAAAAGCTACAAAAATACCTCACCGTTCGAGATTATCTGATCAAAATTTGTCATCTGTGAAGAAAGCGTCAGTGGCAAACAAATTTCAACCTGACATTAATAAAATGGTATCCCAGAAAAGATGTCAAGCATTAGGACAAAGAAAATAATGCGAAATGAAAGTATTTTCAAATTAGCCAATTGTACTACAAATTTAACTAAGGGACAGGTATGCCATTAATTATTGTATTCTATTGCGATATTACTAATTTACATAAAACTAGTAGGCTGTTTTGCAATTGATTTTTTTTGGCTGCGGCCCCTCAGGTCATAGTAAGTTTGCTATGTGGCCCATACACCTTAATGAGTTTGACATGCCTGCCTTACAGCTTGATAAAGAGTTACGTATATAAAAATATATCTCTATATATAGGTCTGTGAATCGATCAATCGCGGATAAGAATTTGTTTTCGCTTTCCAGTCTAGATATCATATATATAAGTCTATGGGGCCTACATAGTTTGTAGAAATCGCGAATTAAAAAACAAACATTTTTTAAATAAATTTAACCGTTGCGGTTTCGATCCTGAAAATGGCTATTAGTTGTTAAGTAAGAATAGGTTAAATGTTCGTATTTTATCGATCTCGACAAGTGGGAGCATAAGTCATAATTATTAGTGATCAGGACTAAAAATTTTATATAGTAGATAGAACTAAAAACTGTTTTATTTTATTTATAAAGCCTATATCAACGAACGCTGTCAGTCTGTTACCAATTTTGAATAGGGCCTACGTTATTTCTCCCACATCCATTCTCTGATTAAGTTAACACAATTATTTATTGATCCAAACAAAACATATATCAATTAAAATATCAAATTAAGTAGTCAATTAATTATTAGCTGTTAATTATTTTGTTTGATATAGAAAAAGGTTAATAAATTCTACATTATTGACATATATATAGTTGTATGTGTGAAGTTCTTCCCCTTTTAAAAGCTTTATTGGATTTTTAAACGCATTTTAAAATTTTGCTTTTGTACCTGTAGCATTCAACGCACGGTATGTTAAATGAAAAAAAAAAAAAAACAACGCATAGATCTATAATAAGTTTAATTAGTTAATAATTATCCATTATTATTATATTTAATATCGTTGTTGTTTTGGATAATAATAAACTGGGCCAAAAAAAAACACATACAACCGCGGTAAAATAAAATTGTAAGTTCCGTTAAAAATAAACGAAACTTGAATTATTGTATTTGTATCAACAAGTTTTGGATTTACTAATCTTTGGATTTACTATCTCTCTCTCTAGTAACTCTAGATCTAGATAGTCTAGATCATGTGGTAGATCTTTATTATAGATCGAGATTTTAAATCTAGACTAGTTTAGACATCTAGAATAAGTTCAGAATTGGGCTGGCGATACTAGACTACTCTTAACTCTACTCTCTAGAGTCTAGATCTAAAATTAATTTCAATTAAGTTAGACTTAAAGTAGGGAGCCGAAAATACCAGGAAGTGAAAAAGTAAAAAATGACAGATAAACTTGAGATTGCGTTTTTGATTTTTTTTCACATAAGCCACACTTGCAAATTTATTACACTTTTGAATGAAATGTGAGAAGTTTGAAACTTGTGTTATCGATTACTTAAGACAATGGCCTACATAAAGCTTAATTAAGGTTTTTTTTAAAAGTTATTGGTCATTTTTATATTTATTATAAAAAATACTAATTTTTTGTTTTTTGCAATAAAGGGTCCAGGAAAATGATCAAACATTCATTTTTTTTTTCACGGTAGATATCATGCCTGGCTATAATTCTACCAAGTTTTATCTCTATTTATTCGTTGCATCGCCCAAAAACTTGAAAATACGGTTATCATTGTGGGCTATGGGATTTTTATAGTTTTTGTGAATTTTGATAAGGAAATTTCGTCATCAACTTATAACCACTTGAGGTCATGTAAAGCCTAATATTCTGGATATATTCAAATAGTTTTTGTGTATTAATCGTCGTCGCATTAATTTTAAAGCGCATTTGAAAAATAATTGTTTTAGACGATTTTGATCACACTTTTTAAATATTTTATTTTCTGCCATCACAACGCCGCCATTTTGTCCCCGCCTCTCTGACATTTCTTGTACATCTAGACCCGATAATTTGTTTATTTCATCAATATTTACATTTTAAACAAGTAAAGTTCATAAATATAAATGAAATCAGATTTGTGAGCTTGAAATTCACTATGAATACTAAACTACTATTAAATTTCTTATTTAATAAGTAGATTTATCCTCTACGAAACTCAATTCCAAATTTTAACTTTTTGAGCGGGGGGGGGGGGGGGGTTGTCTCGCTGGCTTAGCGAGCGAGACGCTCTCATCTCACTTCTTCCATGTCAACCTATGTTAAGCCAAAACGACACAAAAAAAATCATAACTTTCTAACTATTAAACATACAGTCATAATTTAAACACCATTGGAAAGTTCTTTCAAAGTATTTTAATGATGTACTAACGAAAAATTGTTTTTTCAAAGATCAATTTTTTATTTCACCTCCCTATAAATACTTAGACTTAACTAAAGTAAAAGTCAAGACTAAAGTGAAAAAAAGAAAAAGTTAAGTCAAAATTTAAAGTGACACTACCGTAGACTACGTCATCTACGTGTCTACGACCTACCTACGAACGAACTTGTCAAAAGTAAATGTATCACATAATTATAATCACATGATTTCTAATTTCACAAGTCTATTAATATTAAGTCTATAGTAAGTATAATACTAGATCTGACTATAGTGATGATTATAGTCTATAGTATACTTTTTTATAGTACTATAATGATAATCTATATTCTAGTGACGTCTATTAGTATGTATATACTATATATTTATAGCTTTTATAAAGCACTATTTTCATGCTTATAGCATGCTCAGAGCGCTTTGGTCCAATCTCATTTGTGGACCAGTGGGGAGGAGGGGGTATCTAGGAGTTGGTTTTCCATGCTGCCTTTAGGCGCTCAGTAAACACAACTCTGCCAGCGTCGGGTGTCGAACCTCGAGCCCCCTTCTAGGTAGCCAAGCCAAGTTCAAGCGCACTTAGCCTCTCGACCACGCTTCCCACTGTAGTCAGTGTAGTATAGTATTACTATTACTATACTGAGTATTCTATTCTATATTATAGAGTCTAGTCTACTATAGGGCACTATATTTTTTTTAGTGACTATAGGCATAGTATAGGCTATACTATAGGACTTCACTTTATAAAGTATACAATACTAGGCAGAGGAGGCTATAGTGAGTAGATCTCTATACTATCTAGTCTATATTATATAGGCCTAGACTGGCCTAGAGTAGAGTTACTAGAGTGTTAGTAATTTATTAGTAATATAAATAGCGTTACTACACTTAATTTAATATAAATATAGAGTAATAATAGTTTATCTAGAATCTAGACCTATTATATAATACATTTAGAAATTTTAGATCTATAATATATATAATACATATATATACATCAATATAATTTAGAATTATTGATCTACTTGGGAGGTGAAATAAAAAATTTATATTTGAAAAAACAATTTTTCGTTAGTACATCATTAAAATACTTTAACTTTAAGAGAACTTTCCAGTGGTGTATAAATTATAAATTAACAGAGCAGTTAGAAAAGTTGATTTTTTACATGTGTGGTGTTTTTACCTGACATTGGTTGACATGGAACAAGTAAGATGAGAGCTTGTCGCTGGCTAAGCCGGAAAAGACACCCCCCCATGTCAAAAGTTAAAAAGTTGGAATTGAGTTTCGTAGACGCTAGATCTACTTATTAAATAAGAAATTTAATAGTAGAGATGTAGTATTAGTAGTAAATTTTTAGCTCACAAAGCTGATTTCAATTATATTTAAATTTATGAACTTTACTTTTACTTACAAGTTTAGAATGTAAATATTGAAGGAAATAAATTTAAACAAATTATCGGGTCTTGAGCTTCAAGAAATGTCAGAGAGGTGTGGACAAAATGGCGGCATTGTGATGGCAGAAAATAACAAAATATTTTAAAAGTGGGATCAAAATCGTCTGAAACAATTTTTTTCAAATGCGCTTTAGAATTTGTGCGCATATGTTTAATATACAAAAACTATTTGAATATATCCAGAATATTAAGCCTTACACGACCTGAAGTGGTTTTACGTCTATGGTGAAATTTTTAAATCAAAAATATCCCATAGCCAACAATGCTAACCATATTTTGAACTTTTCGATATGACGCGCATGAGAATTATAGCCAGGCATGATATCTAGCGTGAAAAAAAAATTAATGGTAATTTTTTTCCTGGACCCTGTATTGCTAAAAACAAAAAAGGGGTATTTTTTTTATATTAAATTTAAAAAGATAATTAACTTTAAAAAAAACCCTAATTAAGCATTAATTCTAAGGCTATTGTCTTTTAGTAATCGATAACAACTTTAAAAATTCTCACATTTCATTCAAAAGTGTAATAAATTTCCAAGTGTAGCCTATGTAAAAAAACATAAAAAACGCATTCTCTCTAAATTATCGGTCGTTTTTTACTTCCACACTTCCGGATTTTTTCTCCTAGCTAGATCTACTTCAATTCTAGAGTATAAGACTTTATTAGAGTCTAATAATGATTTAACTTAAATCTAGAGCTTTAGTAAATCTAGATTTATATTATAGTCATAAGAATCTAGAATGTAGATCATGCACTTTAGAACTCTATACTATTAGTATTAGTTTAGTTAATAACTTTTAAACTATATTATATCATAAAAATTTGTAAAAAAAAACAACTAAACCTAGGGTTTAGAAAAATACAGAATTGTATTATACACCCTGATGTTGTTCAGGGACCCACTTTAGAAATCAATTTAAATTTTCCAAGAACCCCTTGAATGATATTGCAGACCCCTAGAGTCTGTACAGACTATTTTGGGAACCAATGATCTAGATCTAGAACAAAAAAATCAATTCCTAGATTATTAACTTAGATTCTTAAAAACTAGATAATCATTATAGATTTAGAGATCTACTCAAAGAGTTGACTTGAATACTAATACTGAATCTAGATATATACAAAGACTATAAAAACATACATTGTTGTGCTGTCAATACAAAATTAGGTAGTTGTAAGTATATTCTCACATTTTTTTTTTATGCAATTTTTTTGTTTTTCTCAGACTGAGCTAAAAATAAAGAAGAATCATGAAAATTGCAGTAGAAGGCTGTTGTCATGGGGAATTGGACAAAATTTATGAAACTATCAAAGAATTAGAAAAACAGAATGGCTTTAAGGTAAGCTCTTTCTATCAGCCATGGATAGTACTTATTGTAAAGTTAAAGTGTGTGTTAATATGTAACCCTTTGATTGATATGTGTACCATTTTCAGACCTTCAATCTTTGGGGGGGGGGGGGTTGTTTATGGTGTAAAGTTCTTCTCTTTCTATGTCTAATGGTTAGCGAGGCTGTCCAGCACAACAACCAACTGCCTTTACGCCAATGTATGACAGGCATCCTCTAGAGTTGGGTGAAATAAGGGGGGGGGGGGATTCTAAAAATCAGAGTTTGAAAATCCCAGGATTCGAACTCGAGAATCCTTGGTTTGGAAAGATAATCCCTTTACTTCTCAGTCAACACATCCCCCTCCCTTATTATTCATGTAACTTTCAACAATTTTAGTTTTTTTTGCATCTAGTAATATATATTTCTTTCAGGTTGATCTCCTGCTTATTTGTGGTGACTTTCAGTCAGTTAGGAACTTTGATGACCTTCAAGCGATGGCAGTCCCACCAAAATATCAGCAACTGAACACATTTTACAAGTAAGTGATATAATCATGTCAGTGGTCTTTACGTGGTACAATTTTTTTCCATTTTTTTAAAACATATTGATAACTTTTTGGGATAAAAACGTTTTATGTAAAATAAAAAGATTAAAATGTATCAATTTAATCACTTTCCAATTAGTGGAAGCAGGCAAAACTCATTTCCATATAACAGCCAAATATGAATAGGAGGTGGAAATTAACTTTTTTGATTGGATGTCAATTTAATTATTTATTAATTCAGGGCTGGTCTTACGCAGTTGGCCCCGTGCTTTCATAGGCCCTGCGCTATTAAATTAAACCACTATAACTTATATATAATAACAGAGTTTCCACGGCCTCCTGGTTTTCAGGAAATTTCCTGAAATCATTAAAGTCTCCTGAAAAATGGACAATACTGTCATATTTGGGGTGTCAATAAATAAAAACAACATTGTGAGCTTTCATTTAATAAAAATTTATTGCAAAGACGAAAATATTTTCTAATTAAAATAATCTTAATTTTGACATTATGCTTATCCCTACCCAGACTAGGCCCCGCGCAGTCCGTTTCGCATAGGACCCGCAATAGTTAGGGCCGGCCCTGTATTAATTATAGATATCTATTACATTACAAAATTATTTATATAAATACTAGTATTTTAAATTGTGTTTTTATGCAAATATTACTAATCAATATAATAAAAATTGATTGTTGCCATAAAAAGAAAAATATAGATTTTTGTATCAATTTACAAAGAAATTAATTTATAATATATATACTTTAAAAGACAATTTTTTGTGGGAAAAGCCACTATTGGTATTGGTCTCTTCATCCATACGTTAGGTGTTTCTTCTCTATTTCTTGTGCTGATAAGTCTAAACATAGGTAACACTCAAATCACTAAATCAAATAACAAAGCCAAAAATACTTGACACTGATGAATAAGGTGTTTAATACGGTACATAATAAAGGGAACTTTTAGATGCCAGTAAGTTAAATATCTATTTCAGAAACTAAAGTTGACCTCTCTCTAAACTGCCAAGAGTATTCTGTGTTTACTATCATTACACTTTAAATCCTTGTCTTGGTTGTACTAGTCCTGTGATTGTCTTTAAACGGAAACTTGTACCCTTTTGATGAAACAAATAACTTTTCCCGCCAAAGTCTTAATCATGTCCTAACAATCTGTCAGGTTTAGATCTCAAAAATATTTTAATTCTTTTAAACCTAATCCTAGAATTCATACAAAATTTAAAAGACACAAAATATATATATGTATAAACAATACATATATAGTTCGAATTTTGTTAAATTAATTTTTTTTTATGTTAAACTATCTATTTGTATTTGCAGTGGTTTTCTAAATTTATGCACTTCTGTTTCTGCACAACTAAATATACACATTTGTATTAGCATTCTCAAAAACAAGATTTAATAAGGCAAGGATTCGAGTGACAATAGACTTAAGACATGTGAGCAGACTCACAAAAGCCACCCATTAGTTACACAACACTTACTCCATTCATCTTTTTTTTTCTTTTTATTCTTTAGGTACTATAGTGGAGAGAAAGTGGCACCTGTGTTGACAGTTTTCATTGGAGGGAACCATGAGGCGTCTAACTACCTTCAAGAGCTGCCTTATGGGGGATGGGTTGCGCCCAATATCTATTACATGGGTTTGTGTTTTTTCCTTGCTAAATTTGATCAAAACTTTGTTCATTGTGTGTGCTGTAGGAAATTAGTTTTAGTAACATTTTTGAACTGGGAAATATTTGTGAAACAAAGAATACATTTTCAGGCTATGCTGGTGTCATACAAGTTGGAGGTGTTCGCATCGGTGGAATATCTGGTATCTACAAAGGTCATGATTACAATAAGGGTCATCATGAATGTGCTCCATATGATGAGGGGACAAAGAAAAGTGTCTACCATGTCCGCAACTTGGAAGTTTTTCGCCTAAAGCAGATTACAAGACCAGTGGATATATTTTTGTCACATGACTGGCCCAGAGGCATCTATCATCATGGGGATACTGCAGGCCTTATAAAGAGAAAGCCATTCTTTCAGTAAGGACTGTTTCGTTTTATATCTCTCTTTTTTTTTTTTTTCTTGTGTTGTAAAATTGACCATTGTGTCTTGCACAGTTGCCTTATTTTAAACATTCAAACATTCTTTTAATTGTCTGTATTAATTTTGTTCAGTGGCAATTTGATTGGTCCCAGCTTCTGATCTTCTATTCTGAAGTAATATCCAAAAAATGTAAAAACAAATCCTTCTAAGTTGATTCATTTTGTCCAAAAATCTAACACTTGAGAGCCTCATTTTCACAACTGAACACTTTATAACTTTGATGTTGCTTCTGATATAGAAGTATGAGTTTTTTTTTTTTTTTTTTTTTTTTCTTTTAAATTTTTTTTCTTTTTTTATAAAAATTAGAAAAGAAATTGAAGACAATAAACTTGGCTCTTGGGCCCTAACAGAGCTGATGACACACTTGAAGCCCACATACTGGTTCTCTGCTCACCTTCATGTCAAGTTTGTTGCTCATGTACAACATGAGGTAGGCAAGCTCACTTTTACTTAATTATTATCTATCTACATAATTTGAAAGATATAAAAAAAAAATTTACAAAATTTGGCGCAGGACTTACCAAGTGTTATGTTTGTCAAAATATGCATTCAGATTTTTTTATTATATGTTGTGAGGGTTTAGTTTATCTATTAATGTGTTCTGTTATGTTTTTTTTTACTAATTTATATAACAACTAACAACAACTAACTGCCTTTACTTTCCCCAACTAAAGTCAGCCTTTAGAATTGGTTGGACTGCTTAACTTTTTAACCACTGCACCCCCGATATATATTATATATATATGAATGACTTGTTGTGTCTGTCCCTAAATCTGTTAGACTGTTGTGGCATCACACATAATCTCTCAACCATCTCTTAGTTCCTCTCGATCCTTTGCTATAATTAGAATCACTTTCATTGACAGGACGTTCATCCCTTGATGTTGTCATTCACTTCTTTTGTCTGCTTCTCCTTTTTTTTACCTGCAAAAACAGTCTTTGTGGGTCCTGAGGAACTTGTGATATGGTCCTACAGTCTTAGCTTGCATTTTTTGACAATAGTATGAAGTTCATCATAGAGCCCAATCATCATTGCTATCCTTGGATTTCCTCATTTGTAATGTGGTCTTTGTATGTGCTACCTAGCTCCTTTTGTAACATCTTAATTCCATGGCTAGGACCTTCCACTCTAGTTCATTCATCTGATTTTTCTTTTTTTTGTTTTCTAGTCACTTAAATATGTTGTAATGAAACATTTTTTTTAAATCTGTGTAATCTTCTTATTTTAAAGTAGATGCTTTAATTCATTTACATGACATCTAGTACTCTTATCGTTTATTCATGACTACCCTGGGTAGCCGAATACTAGATTCTAATATTATACTCAACTTATTATACAAATATTTGTGATTGATCAAAAGATTACTTATTTAGTTAATCAAATTATGTTATGTTCAGTCAATTGCACTGCTATTTTGGTGTCCCCAGGTAAATTCTGATTCACAATCTGCTAAATCAACAAAGTTTTTAGCACTAGATAAATGTTTACCTCGTCGGAACTTCTTGCAGGTTGGTGGATTTTTGATTTGACTTTTTTTGCATGTTAATGATAACCAGAATAATTTTATTGATTATTTTGATTAGAAGGAGGCAAATCCTTAAATGGCAAGCCTCTTTATTTATCCAGTGTACAGAATACTCAAGTATTCATCAGTTAGGCTTTTTTTCTAATCATGTAATAATTTTTGTGCATTTTTTAGCACTGCAGAATCAAATTTAAAATCAAGTTTTTAAACAAAGTGCAGATTACTCTGAATAACTTTTAGTAAGAAAATCTCTAGTCCAATGTAACTATAATTATAACCATATTATAAGTATTCATCAGTTAGGCTTTTTTTCTAACCATATAATAATTTTTGTGCATTTTTTAGCACTGCAGAATCAAATTTAAAATCAAGTTTGTAAACAAAGTGCAGATTACTCTGAATAACTTTTAGTAAGAAAATCTCTAGTCCAATGTAACTATAATTATAACCATATTATAAACCATGATACTTTCCCTTTACTAATGGTGAGTCAGATAGAGGCACTAATGCTAACTCTTTCACAACCATCATCTTGACACCGTGCTATTGTTTAATAGTTTGCACTTGGTTATATAGATTTTTTCAAAAGTCCTTATATTCCAAGCCTTTTAGCTCTGATGATGTTTTGCCTGACTCATCAGCATGGTCTGTGACTGTTTTTTTTTGCTAAGCATTTATTAGTTGTACCGATATGTTGTTTTTAGGATTTTACTGCAACGTCTTCTATGCTACTCTGCTTTTCACATTATGTATTCTCATATGTAATGGCCAGGTAGCTAAGAAGCAATTATTCAGTAAAATTTTACTAAATTTAGTGTGAATAGAAAGTAATGATTATGTTTTGAGGTTGTGGATGTACCCCAGAAAGAAGAAAGTTTGAAAATTAAATTGGATCCAGAATGGCTTTCAATTCTACAGTTGACAGATCATTTATTGAACTTAACACCCAGAGTTCGATATATGCCTGGTCCTGGTGGCAGAGAAAGGTAATCTATAGTAGTGTATAAGATATTAGATTAAGCCATTGGTGTTTACTCCATAGAAGGACAGGGGGCAAGGTATCAGATGGGTAAAGGGCTGAGCTTCTGAACTGGTGGGGGGAGGGGCTGTGTCTCAGGTTCTAATTCCTGTAAAGATTTTACTATAGGATCACACTCGCAACACAGCACTTCATCCATCTTCAGCCTTAGAAAGAAATATCACCCCATTGTAAAGTAAGTAAAGTGCCCCTTTCAGACCTTGTGGTCTATAGAGCAGATGATGTAAAGGTCATCTGTTTATGTGGCCTACGGTTAATGAGTGTGTCATGTGGCCAGCACAACGACCAACCGCCTTTACTTTTCCCCAACTAATGTCAGGTACCCATTAGAGCTGAGTCGACTCAGAGGCGCCCAAAAATCCCAAAATCAAAAATCCCAGGATTCAGACCCGGGACCCCTAGTTCAGAAGCCAAGTGCTTTACCACTCAGCCACCATGCCTCCATCAGCATTAAAATGATTTCTAATGTGTTTTTACTTGAGAGAAATTTAAATTTAAAAAAATACGTTATTTTGCTTTTTATTTGTAGAAATTTTACCATAACTTGGTTATTCTATTTCTTTTTTAGATTTGACTTTAAAATATCAGAGAAAGAAATTGAAAACATAACATCTCTGTTTGGTAATGATCTCACTTTGCCAGAAAACTTCCAACCGACATCACCTCCTTTGGAGAACATTCATGCTCGTGGCAGGAGGCAAGCCCTTAGTGTTCAGGTCAATCCCCAAACCACACTCCTCTGCACCATGCTGGAGATTACTGACCCTAACGCCAAGCTGCTAGGGAAAACTTCACAGGAACTCTTGGATAAGAGCAGCATCGGACTCACTAGTAGAGATGAGGAGGACAATAGTGGTGACGATGTGGTGGATGATGACAGCGATGAAGATATGCCCAGTACCATTGACAGCACACTGGACATCTCTGGTTTATCCACAAGCACCTCCTCAAACATGGACAGCTTTCATACAGCCAAAGATCTTTCCTTACTTCAAAGCGGCGAGTCTCTAAACCTATCAACAGTTGCTACATCGACACCATATCAAAGCCCGGTAGGGGTGAAAGGAAACCCTCGAAACATAACCATACAGGATGATGATGAGGAATTCTTATCCATTTTGTCTGCTCAGAAAAAAAAAAGCAGCTCTCGCTCATTGCATGATTCAGACATTTTGTGTGATGAAACTTCCGCTGCAGCTCACATTGAACCTGAGCTTAAACAGGCTGACACTTCGCCTACTGACATCTCAGCTCCCTACTCACTCAAGTCTGAACGCTCCAGTCTTGGCATGTCAGGCTTGTGCCTCGATTCGTCCATGTTGTCCTCCCCCCCGGCCTCATTTTCCTTGAAGAAAAGGAGCAGTGATGGTGGGGAAAATCAGGAAGCAGCCTCTGAACAGCTGGCTTCTGAGAAGAACTCTGGGAATGGTTGTGCTGTTAAGAAATTCAAGAGAAGGAATGTTTCTGTGTATTCTGAACCTTCAGACTGAACTCTAATCACAATAATTGTGTGACTGAATGCATTGTATGTGATACAATCAACTTTTGTTTTATGGCACTGTTGGCTTAGAAAAAAATTTGTAATTTAATAGAAGAACTATTTCTGTGGATCACTTCTGCAGGCAGCAGAGAACTGGAGATATTTTTTTTATTGCTGTAATTTGGTTGAATCATTATTTAAAAAAAAATATTTTTTAAATGTGTTTTATTCATGATTTTAGAAATGTTTTGAAATTTAAATTCTTTTGTAAATTGTCTTAATTGTTGTTACCCTTAATGATGACAGTCATTCAGTGGAAAAAAAAATCAAATAAGGGATGTAAAATGCTGAAAATGATTAAAAATAATAATAATAAATTAAAAATAAGACAAATCTTGATCTCTAACAATAACTAGAGATCTCATGAAATTATTTAATTAACTGGAAATCAAGTATTTAATATTAACTCTTTGCAGGCACAGTAGAAGTTGCTAATTTTGCCATAAAAATATTTCTTTTGAGTGTTCACTTCTTTCATAATTTTTGTAGGTAAACTACAATTTTGTTTTTGTAATTCAATCATTGGTTTGGAATAGGTAATTAGAAAAAAATATTGATCAATAATTGCTGCATTTATATCACACCATAATTTCATATAATGACATTCTTTTAGAGTCTTATGCATCTGAGTTATGAAATGAGTAATCAGTTTGTATAAATAGTAAATATTACATTGAGTTGAGCTGATGGAACACTGTCATTTTTTAATGTTTTAACATAATGAGTTACAAACTTTGCATTGACAGTGTTATAAACAAATGAGAATTAATATACATCATGCTTACTTATACAATACAATTTTATAGAAAAGTATTCTGGTTTTGTTTTTGTTTTTTTTTTTTCTCCAATAGTTATACAACATTTAGCAATTTCTTATATATTTTTTTTGTGGTAATTTTAAAGTTGGCTGTGAAGTTTAACTTGTTTATATTAACTGTAGAGGTAAGTTTATCAATTATTCTTTTTTTTTTTACAAAGCACTTTAGTTCTTCCCACTTCCCATTCTTGAATCAAGTTTAAACTTTGTACATTGCCGAATTGTCATAGATTATACATTAATCAATAAAAAAATAACCAATTATGTAATTAATTGGTGGTAATTAATTACATTTATTAAATACAGAAACAAAAGGAAAACTTACAATATTGAAAGAGATATGGAAATAATTGTGTGGTTCTTATCCTTTATATAAGCTTTGTTTAAAAAATATTTTAAAATATTTTGCTTGTTTAATTTTTGAAAAGAGCATCTCCATGTGACTGCATGTTCTGTGCCATCTCGTTTATTTCCCTTGGACTGTCTTGGATTATTCACGTGGCTACCAGGGGCTGACAATCGGTGTGCTGGTTGGACTATCAAATGAGCCCTTTGAATGTCAGGAAACGCAATTGGCCTCCCTTTACCTTTTATTAAAAAAAAACTTTATAGACTTTACTGTGTAAAACTAGATACATATCCCGAACTAATGGATTGTCTTGTACCCATATAAACTTAAAACAGATGCAATACAATTACTGATTTCCTTGACAGTTTAGCATCAACAATTCAGGTACGATGCTGAATCTCATTACTTTCACGGTGGAAAATGTCACTCTCCAGGAAATTGTGCCTCGATATCTAAGTAGAAACAGTAACTCGTATCCACAAATATGCAGATTTAAACTCTAATTCCTTGAAATACAACTTCGGATGTCTTTTTATAATTAAGTATCTCTAAATGCGATCACGACACAGTGGAGTAGGGCCTGGAAACAATAATGTTATTTAATTGACATTGAATGAACTGAGTAAAAGCGTTTACACTTTACGCAACGAATTGATGACTAGAAATGTGACACTTGGAACTATAAGAACGATGGCTATTGTGGAGATGGTAGCAAAGTGTGCTGTCTTGTAATATCTGTCCCAATGGGTATTGTGGAGATGGTAGCAAAGTGTGCTGTCTTGTAATATCTGTCCCAATGGGTATTGTGGAGATGGTAGCAAAGTGTGCTGTCTTGTAATATCTGTCCCAATGGGTATTGTGGAGATGGTAGCAAAGTGTGCTGTCTTGTAATATCTGTCCCAATGGGTATTGTGGAGATGGTTGCAAAGTGTGCTGTCTTGTAATATCTGTCCCAATGGGTATTGTGGAGATGGTAGCAAAGTGTGCTGTCTTGTAATATCTGTCCCAATGGGTATTGTGGAGATGGTAGCAAAGTGTGCTGTCTTGTAATATCTGTCCCAATGGGTATTGTGGAGATGGTAGCAAAGTGTGCTGTCTTGTAATATCTGTCCCAATGGGTATTGTGGAGATGGTAGCAAAGTGTGCTGTCTTGTAATATCTGTCCCAATGGGTATTGTGGAGATGGTAGCAAAGTGTGCTGTCTTGTAATATCTGTCCCAATGGGTATTGTGGAGATGGTAGCAAAGTGTGCTGTCTTGTAATATCTGTCCCAATGGGTATTGTGGAGATGGTAGCAAAGTGTGCTGTCTTGTAATATCTGTCCCAATGGGTATTCATGAATTGAGGGTACGGCACAATTTATTATAAGAGGGCAGGAGAGTTTGAAATCATCAGCTATGCTTACGAATTAGTTGTAAACATGTAATTCTTAAGTAACTTGTGAAATCAGATTTCTGCGTGCTTCTGCATGTCAAGAATAAGTTAAAAAGCATCATAGCAGTAGAACACTTGCAAAGTTTCATGTCGAAGGCTCACAAGGAATTGTTATGGACTGAACCATAAACGATCTCAGAAGGTAGTTTGGTGATGAGGTACCTTTGTTATCCCTTGAAGCGTTACTTCCTTTTCAAATTCTTGGTTTGTCTTATTTCTAATTCTTTGATTGTTACTTCAAAAAGGTCCAAACATCCCTCAGGACGGCTTGGGGGAGGGGGGAGTGAGTAGGCGGCAAGCAGAATTCGAACCCGGGACCATCAAGAGAACACTCCAGAGAGCATAATAAACGAAGAGGCAGCCATCACGTGCTATTCTGTACCCTTTTTAGTTATATCAAAATAATGTAATAGACTTTAATATTGCGATTATACTGTAGAATATTTTTTACAAAATTGGGAGTTCCTATAGTCCCTTAGCCTATGTAGAAATATAATACGTTATTGAAACCCACGTTTGCATTGGCCCTATATCCGTTTACTTTTATGCCTGTCATTAGCAACGGTGGGCCGAATTCTCGGGCTGATTTTTGACACCCAGTCCACCCATGGTGACTACCCAGCCCTAGCTAACTACATATTTTACCACAGCCACTGTACACAACTTTGTCCGATGGTGTCCGAATTAAGTTTTTTTTTCGTCTTGAACAGCAGTAGCTCTCTTTGCCTTTAATCTCAAACGTGTATCTTCATCTGAGAGCTCCGTGTATTATCCTTTATGCCAGTTGTGAGCTAGGCAAGCCAAAGTTAAGTTCTATCTATCTATCTATCTATCTATCTATCTATCTATCTATCTATCTATCTATCTAACTCTATCTATCTATCTAACTCTACATATCTATCTATCTATCTATCTATCTATCTATCTATCTATCTATCCATCCATCCATATTATGTTAGTAATTTCCGTGTTTTCTGTTGTAGAAGCAAAAATGATCTGAACATTCCGGGGATTGGGACACTTATGTATCAGGATCTTAGTAGTCGTCCTGCAACTGGAGAGACTCCACGCTACAGATGAGTGTTACTTGCAATGGTTACCTACATGAGCAATTGTCATTATCTCCGCTTGTTTCTCCATGTTCTGACCTTTGACCTTTTCATCACACGACCAACTGGAAAACCGAGAAAACTACATTCAACTCCGAGAGGCTGGAAATAACCGGGAATTACCTCGCACCATTTGCAGTGGCGACCCCCATCTCCACGCCTCTATGCGTGTGATGAGTACGTTTGAAACGAATCCAGACACCCCTCACCAGAAGCCTCCTTTCCGCTGACTAACTCTCTCATAACCGGAGAAAACAATAACCTATATGCTGTAAACTTAAAGGAAAAAACAAAACAAAGAGAACAGAGGGGGAAAAGGGTATTTTGTTCGTCTGCTTTCGAGTGCTATTTTTATCCCAGCCAAACAACTAAACATTGCGCAACATTGACAGAAATGAGTGCTGTCTTCTGTTCAAAGTGGAAACGTAAGCTTTTGGTATGTGGTTGAACCCCCCGTGAGCACAGTTTGAACTCAACCACTGTAGTCCAGTGGCTCTCAAATCTTTTTTTTTCTGTTGCCATTCTCATTCACATAGCTGGAGAAGGTTGAGCTCATAAGTCTGTAGCAATCTTATCGTATAAACAGAAAGTTTTTACCGTTTAGATGTAAGAAACCAATCAACTATATGGGGTGGGGGAGTCTACATTATATCTGAAGCAGTAATTAAGGAATTCAAATAACATTCTTGACATCAGTCAAGATTTCATTCAATTCTTAGCACGATCTACTGCGCAGAGTCTATTCGGTTTACTGTTAGATTATTCAATCGTAAGGCTTTTGCCATACTACATGTTTTCGACCGGAACCCAGTGTGGGGGTGGGGGAGATAGAAAAGAGCCCCAACACCGTTCCCCAAAGAGACATTTTATGTCGGACACCCGCACGGCTCATGTGGTACAGAGAAGGAATACGGGGAAGGTTCTCACTTGTGCTCGGCCTTTGACCTCGCCTCTACCCCGAGCAATGTTGAATACGAGCGACAGGTAATAGGGATGTAACAAAATCAAACTGCATGGATCTCTTCTAGACAGAACAGTAGTTCAAGCAGGCCGATGGAGGCGAGTTTTCATGGGCGTAGGCTTTAGAGTTCCAAGAGTCTTGGACATCTATAGCACTATAGCAAACAAGAAGAAGAAATGTCGTACAGGCGAAGCCGTGTAATGTGTGCGCCCGAGTGCAGTGGAAAGAATTTTTTTTTTGTTGACCATAAAGCGAAGGATATAGCCAAGCAAACGTTACTACTTTAATCCAAGCATCAAAGAAAGATGACGGTAATCGCTTAACAACGACACTCGACAAACTAAAGGTTTTCATTTTAAATTCTTGCACTTCGAATCCCATTAGATAAGAACTGATCATCGGGATCACTGTGGCAGATACAAGCAACTGTCCCATCCGTGTTCCGGGGGGTCGAATATAATCCTCTTACATTTAGCCCTCTATAAAGGTGTCCTTATGTGTCATTACTTAGAAGACACAAATAAAGTTGATCTCTTGTTGAGACTAAGATTTCGCTAGCTAAACCTTTGTTCTGTACTTTTTATTCCAAACATACTCATGATTCTCTACTTTCCCGCCAAGAAACACCCTCAACGTATTCCAGGGCTTTTTTGTTTCTTTAACGGACTGACACGACTTTTGAGAATGACTGAGTCGGTCATTGTGCAAGAATCTAGTGAATGATGATTATAACGTTCTTTTAACCGTTGTTTTTTTGACTATATCTATATCTATAATACTATATCTATAATACTAAATCTATATCTATAATTCTATATCTATAATACTATATCTATCTCTATAATACTATATCTATATCTATAATACTATATCTATATCTATAATACTATATCTATAATACTATATCTATATCTATAATACTATATCTATATCTATAATACTATATCTATAATACTATATCTATATCTATAATTCTATATCTATAATACTATATCTATCTCTATAATACTATATCTATAATACTATATCTATGTCTATAATACATCTATAATTCTATATCTATATCTATAATACTATATCTATAATACTATATCTATATCTATAAAACTATATCTATAATACTATATCTATATCTATAATACTATATCTATAATACTATATCTATATCTATAATACTATATCTATATCTATAATACTATATCTATATCTATAATACTATATCTATATCTATAATACTATATCTACAGTTTTCTGATGTAAAATTTCTTCTTAGTTTTTTTTTTTCTTATTCTTATTCTTTCCAATATACAAACCTAACATCGCCAATGTATCTTACTAAATATCTAGTTGAAATTCTTTTATTTTAGTCTTAAGACAAAAGCTTAGATTCCATTGTCCAGAAACAGGTAATAAATGTCTGCAGGCAATGGAACTTTTGCAATAAACGTAAATGTGGCTTATCCAGGTTGTCTAAGCTCAGGGTAAAAAGATGGTTCTATAGAAATACTGTCTCTCTTGCAGTAAACTAGGCCTAATTTATATTTTGTTGAGGTGTGACATTTACTAGACAATTATGTCGAAATAACAAACAAAAAATCACTAAAAGATGAGATCCATAAAGTAAAGAAAATTCTTGACAAAATATTTGTAAAAGTTTAAACTTTCAAATTCTTTTAAGGACTTCTTAAATGGCGGAAAAAAGTTATATATAGCTATCTTCCCGTTAACATTGAAAATTATTAGACTCGGTTGTAGGTGTCCACTTCAAACACTAGGCCTATGAGAACAGAATAACTAGAAAGAGACAAAAAGCCCAACAAAGAGACGCAAGCCCCCTCCCCATATATATATATCCTCATCCCCCCCCCCCGGCGGGAAAAATATATATGTGTGTGTGTGTATGTATGTGTGTGTGTACATAATTAATCTTTATTACATTCTGACCTTTCATTCTTTTGGAAGACGTTTACTGTACTCTAGAATAGGTTCTTCCTGGAATTAGTGGAAAAATTGTAGACTCCCCGTCCTTGCCAGCAAAGGGGTCTGGGGGAGCGCTGAGAGTTCCCCCATCGCGGGGCGTGTGAAAGAGCGTCGCATTAGGTTCTCGAGACAAAATGAATTACGCATAATAAGAGTTAAGATGACATCCTAATACAACTTGGCTCCACACATTCATGGAGGTCCTCAGAGAAGGTGGGAAGAGGCTTCAGACATTGCCAGTGACAGATTTTTATGTAAGCAGCTTGCCGCCCAATGCGCTGAACGACGCGGGAGGATCTAAGTCAGTAAGAATTGTAAATAAGGTTTTAAAATAATTTTTTTAATAGCAAGATAATGCACTGTAGATACCACAGAATATGCATTTTGTTGGCTTTTAATACCGGAAATAGTGCTTGGCTTACAACGCTCCCCCAGTTCCCCTTTGTCGGCAATGCCAGGAAGTCTACAATTTTTTCCACTAACTCTAGGAACCTATTTTAGGGTACAATAAACGTCTTTCGAAAGAAAGAAGGGTCAGAATGTAATAAAGATTAATTATGCACACAAACACACACATATAATATTTTTTTATACAAAAAGCACTATATATATATATATATATATATATATATATATATTTATATATTATATATATATATATTTATATATATTATATATATATATATATATATATATAGATAGATAGATAGATAGATAGATAGATAGATAGATAGATAGATATACTATAAATAGAAAAAAATACGTGCTAGTCTTGTTCTGTCGTCTCCATTGTCCTGGGTCCATACCCTGCCCGCTGCCGTTCCCGTCGTCCTGTGGGAGGTTTGGACTAGGAAGTAGATTATCTTCAGCTCCAAGGAAACATCAGAAACATGTAAACCATTTTACATTTAGATTTTCACAATTGCAGCTTTAGCTGAGTGGCTCACGTGTCGTTGGGACTTCAAGTTGACGGTGCAGAAGTACGAGTTAGATACCAGGCTTGTGCAAAGATTTTTGGACTTGAACCTCTCCGCGATATTAATTGGGAACATTTAATATTGGAGGTAGGTGTCCACCCAAACAAAACTGTAGTAGACGGAATGACCGGAAAAAAAAGAGGCACGAAGCCCCTCACACACACACTAAAAAAAGAGGCGTAAGCCAAAATAAAATAAAATACATCAACCTCTTGCTCACAATTAATAATAATAAGGCTTTTCTTCGAGTCAGAAGATTAATGAGGAATGCATTATTTCCCGTGGCTACGAAGCCCAAGCTGCGACCTACATACTTTGCAAATGAAACGCGACATAACCATTGCCCGCCGTTGGTCGATTTAGATTTTCTTTTCGTTGTCTACGTCTACCCTTGGCAGCGGATTTTCTTTTGGCCTCAAATGTGTATCCCGCGGCCTTTGTAAGTGATCTCCAGCTGGCTCGTTCCGAAGACGCCAGCAGCCAGGTGCTCTCTTCTATGTCCGCAAGTAGGCGTCTAGTCAGGCTCTAAAGCGTTTCCGTGGGCAGCTCAGTTACGTCGACCACCTTTCATCTCACCAAAAAGGACTGCTTTTAAAATACGTTCGTCCCCTTACGTACACGTGCCGTGTCCAGCGTAGCTGTTGGACTAACACACACACACAAAATGCCACAAAAAAAGTTGCGAATAACCACATGACACAGTCCCAATAGAGAACACCTCAACCAGATCGACTATATAATGGTGCCGTAGCATTTTAAGTCAAAGATCCATACATGCCAAAACAAGAAGTTTTTCTGGGGCGGACATTGGAAGTGACCATGATCATATCATGTTATTATGCCTTCAAATTATACCTTAAAAAGGTAACAACATAGTTATAGGATAAAATTTGACCCAGATAAGCTGAAAACCCCCCAAGTAGCTGCTATATTCAAGGCACAAGTAGGAGGATGCTTTGTAACCCTCAGTATTTTGGACACCAAAGACCAGGATTTCGACACACAAGTCAATAAGTTGAATACAGCAATCACAGATACCACCTTAATGTATAAGAGAATCTCAGCCCTCCCCCCCCCCCCCCAAAAAAAAAAACAACAAAAAAAACAACATGGGTAACAGAGGATATACTCCAACTCTGTGACAAGCAATGAGAGCTTAAAGGGAAAAGTTGTCCTACCCAAAATATGCCCACCACTACAAAAGTGTCAATATACGGATTAAGAAGGAATTGAAAGAAGCGAAGAATAAGTATTGAAAAAGTGTCAAGAAATGGATCATGTGCTAAACAGACACGACAGTTAAAAAGAGTGCCAACTGGTAAAGGACCTCACAACCTCAATGCATGGAAGAACCATCACAATACAAGACAAAAACTATAGATGTCTGACTGAGATAAGAAATGGACTGAGAACTGTACAGAGTTGTACAGCTTTCAAATCTTGAGTTTCTAAAAGTCCCTGCAGTAGCATGATTGGTGAAGGCCCTGAAAAAGGCAAAATCAGCCGAAGTAGACCAATATTGCTGGTGAACTTCTACAGACTGGAGGTGAAACCATGATAAACGCACGTTTTAATGTTAGCAACAAGATATGGCAGTTAGGAGAATAGTCCAAACCCTAGACCCAATCATTCATCATCACTCTTCCAAAGAAAGAAAGACAATGTACAACTCTGTCTTCTTCTTCTTCTTCTTCTTCTAGCCAGCATTTTGCTGCTGAGCTGTAAGCTCTTTTGCAGACTGTGCCAATGAAAAATAATGTCCTTTTTTCTTCAGTTGTTCAGCACTGCCGTGCAGGGTGTGGGGGTGTCAAAACTACTGCAACATCAGCCTTAAAAGTCTTCCCAGCAAAGTCATGTTATTATATTAAATCGGTTAAAACTAATTGCAGACAAAATTATATCAGAAGAACAAGCGGGTTTTAGACAAGGTCGCAGCACAACAGAAGTAATCTAAACCTCAGGATATTTTGCGAGTAATACCTGGAAATGGAGTGGAAAAGCTAACAAGTGTCAGTAGTTTAAAATACCTATTAGAAATGCTCTTCCTGGTTAAGGCCACACTCTTATATGCTTTTGAGTCTTGGACGCTGACTGCAGATCTAGAGAAGAGAATTGTAGCTATGCAATTGAGATGCTACTGAAAAATCCTAGGTATCACTTACAAAGAGATTTTTAAAAAAAGATAAATACAGCAATTGACCTGCTAACTACTGTCAAAAAACGCAAACTTAAACTATATGTCCAAATCACAAGTGCTCATGGTTCGCAAAGACCTTCCGTCAAAGAACAGTAGCAGGAAAAAGAAAAAGAAGCAGATAGAGAAAGCGATGGAAAGACAACATGACATAATGGATAGGCCTGTCATTCTATCCAAGGCAAAAGACAGAGAGGAATGGACTTATAAATCCTTCAATAGTATAAGAACTTAAATAGCTGTGGCGAAACACGCTAGCCTTCCATTATGTAGTTTCGAATTAGAATTACCAGCAAAAGGCAGCAAGGAAACCTTCCCAAAATGCCTGATAACATGACTGATTCAATATAGTTACTGTAATTTCACTCAGTGTAAGCGATGGTCTTACAAAGTATATTTGTATCTAACTTGTTCTCCGTTTCTTTGTAACTGACTGAAGTTCCGCTTTTTTTAAAAAATCTTATATTGTCCATGTTTGTTATTACAATTTTCAGTGTACAAATGTAATGTTTAAAAGTTTCAGTACTGTAGAATAAGGTTTAGATGTTCCCTTCCGTAATAGCGCTCTTGTCCGGTATCATTTTAACGCCTAATAATAATATTTTAAACATTTTATTTTCTTCAGAAATATTAAACAGTTTTTTTTTTCAATTAAACATTACAGCCTTTTTTTTTCATAAAAAAATACACCATTCTTAAACCATTTAATAGTAAAAAGAACAAGATTATAATGAGTTTGTGTTATCACACACTCAGGTCTAGCGATCCGCCCATGGGCAAGTAATATTCAAGCCAAGAGCTTACATTGATTTACTTGAAAAAAATAACAACTGAACATCCTGTTATCAATAGTGAAACTCCAAGACCTTTTGGCGAGATTACTAAATGGAACCTGGAAGCTGATCTAAAAAAACGGCTCTAACAATTTTTTTTTAATAGAAATTTAAAAGTTGATGTATATTGCTGAGAAAAGAATTAGACTACTAGCTTGATGACCACACAGGGAAAACTCTGGTTTGACTTATCATTTTTCAAGTAAAAAATGAAATACATTTAAATTTGGCTAGAGAACTAAATCTAGGTTTAGATCTAACATCGGGTTTGAAAGGACTATCGCGTTCGTGAAAGGACTCTCGCTTTCGGGAATTTCCGAATATGAGGAATTATTGATTCAATATTTTAATAAATTATGTTTCAGGAAAATTTTGCGCATCGTCTTCTTATTCTAGATCTAAAGCCCGATCGTTTGAACATTATAAAGTGTAGTAAATCTATTGCAGTGGCCTTCAACCTTTTTGGTCTACCGCCCCCTTTTCTTTAAAAAATCCGCCAACGCCCCCCTTAAAGCAAAAAAAAATAATTATTATTTATTTATTACTATTCATGCTGTCTAAGAAATAATTATAATAGAAAAATGATGTCATTGTCATGAGTTTGATCCAGATCATTCGCTAAATTCCTATATAAGTTATTGAATATTAGGGCTACTATTTTAAGTTTTAATTTAAATTTAGCTTTTTTAAAAATATATAAATATTTAGTGATGGGCAAAAGTTAACTAAAAAGTTGCTAACTTTTAGTTTAACTAAAAAAAAATTAGTTAAGGCCAAAGTTAAATTAAAAAAAAAAATTTAGTTAAAATCCTAGTTTAATTATTTTTTTTTAGTTACGAACTAAAAAGTTTAATTACAAATGTAACAAACTTTTTAAGATCTATGTTATTTGGAGAATATATATAATGAATGATAGAGATAAGAATAAACTAGAGGGTGCACAGGTCACTAGAAAGCCTTTTGACCTTTACCCTATAATGGCCGCTATTCCCGCCAATTCAAAGTATTTGAAAGGCGGGAAAAATCAACGTATTCATTCTATTTCTAGCAAGTTTCGCTGCTTGATAATTCCTTGCTTCTATAGATCTACATTTTGCTGCTTTTTTATTAAACACCAGTGTGTTCCTGTATAGCTGCAGGCAAAGAATTTTGCTTTACTATAGATCTAAAAGAAATGTGGACTCTTTTTATTTTAAAACTTTTTACTAGAGTGTCTAGAGTTAGATTCTAGTGATGTCTAGTCTATTAGTATTAGTCTATTACTATTAGATCTATTATCTATAGTCATAATAGTCTATATTTAATTATTTTAGTCTCTTACTACTCTTTGTCTTAAGTAGAGTCTAACTCTTAGTAGTCTTAGTCTTAGATCTAGATGTAAATTTAAAATTTTATTAAAACTTTATTAGACTAGATCTATTAGTTTAAAGATTCTACTATTCTAGAATTAGAGTCTAGATTAGATCTAGATATATCTAGATTACATATTATACTAAGATGCATAGATGATAGATCTATAATGACTATAATTCTAACTAATAATAGTCGTCACTATACTAGATCTAATACTAAATTTACTAAATCTAGACTAGATTTACATCTACTTCTATTATATTTATACTTATATCTACTATCTAGATCTATAGTATTATCTACTAGAGTATATAGATCTAAATACCCATATCTAGTTATAATTATAATTATAATAATCTAAAATCTCTAGATCTAGAGTTACTAAGATATCTACGAGACTTTATCTGGATTTTAGATCTAGTAGTAGTAGTAGTAGTAGTAACTAGTATTTCTTAGATTATTTTTATATTAAAATATTAATTATTTGATCTAGGTCTATTAGCTAGATCTAATTCTAGATCCAGATTATATTTCTGATCATTTCGTTTGTAGAAGATATTAGATCCAGAATATTCTAGAATCTAGAGTTAGTTAGAGAGTCAACATGCAGTTTTATCATTACTTCTAAAGGTAACTTATATTAGAACTTGGACAATTACTTCTAATTTCTTTCTATAATAGTATCATTCGAATGATTAAGATCTACATCTATCCCATAAAGACATTTAAATCTTTTTTCATGTGCACAAATAAATGTTTATTACATTTTGCTAAAGAGATTGGTTCTGGTTGTGCTTTATATTTTTCATGTTTGGCTGTTTCGTCCTTAAAAAAGGTCAAAATAGTTAGTAAAAGTTTAACTAAAGTTTCTTAGTTTAGTTTAACTACTTTGTTCGATTTGTGATTAACTAAAAGTTTAATTACTTTTTTAGTTCAAACTTAGTTTTAGTTTAACTAAAAAAATTAAGTTTAGTTCCCATCACTATAAATATTATTGCTGAATTCACTAAAAATAAAATGAAGTCAATATGAACCTTGTGCCTAATGCAGTTTAACATTATTAGAAATGTCAATCTTTAAATTAGCCAAAAGAAAGGTGAAGGTCTATTCTAGTGGCTACATACAATCTTTTTCTTTGCTACTCATTATCCAGTTTAATCTTGTTGAGGGAAAAGCTAAAAATAACTCTATTTTCGACCAAAGTTTTTGGAATTTTACAGGAATATTTAAGTGCAGTCATATCTCTTTTGTGCCTCCATATGTGAACATTCTTGTTACAGAAGTCATGAGTTTGTAAATGTATGTTTTCCCTTATACTTAATTTGAACATCACTGACGTTTAAAAATTGTCATTTGTATTTAAATATATTGCATCCAAGAAGCGAATAGTCAGCTCTTTATAGTGCTTTGTTAGATAAATTGCGTAGACATCGATGTCATTAGGCAGTAATTCATTTGTCGACAAAGAAGTTATTTGAAAGTATAAAACGCTTTAAAATAGATTTGATATCTCAAGAAAAGAGAAAATGATTTAATCACTGAAAGTCACATTCTTTCTTTGCAGTAAGAGGTTGGTTTTATTCATTTGCGATGATGTAAAACATTTTTCCCCTTCTTAACTCTTTCTCTCCTAACTGACGATACCAACGTTGATTCCACTAGAATGTGGTAAATAATTACGGAGAGAAAGAGTTAAAGTTATCGCCAACCCATGAATCTTCCTGTTTAAAAAAAAAAAAAAAAAAAAAAATCCAAAATTATATTTAAGAGCTTAAGAAAACGAGCAATATAACACCACTTCGAAATCCAGCGACATGTTGCTCATCATTTGTTTCACAAAACTTGAAAGATGAGCTTATTTTCTGCATGGGTTTGTATTTTATTTTCAATTTTTATTATTAGATTCAAAAAGGAATAAAATTGTAGCTCACAAGATGAATAGTGGATAGATCTGGATTTTCTTTATTCTATATTACTTATGGAGCCTTTGTACAACCACTAATGGTACCCATAAGACATTATATTCCATCACTAACCAAAAAAAAGTTGTTTTGTGTCACATATAAGTTAACAAGTTTAGTTTTAATCCAATGAACATTAGACCAAAAAAAAACAATTTAAAAAAAATAATTTTTTTTTGCAAAAGAAAAAAAAATTCAATTTTCTAAGAGGCCTCAAAACAATATTCTGCTTTGCCTTTTTTTTTTTTAAATATTGTTTGATTTGTAGAAAGTTTTTAATTGTTCACGAATATACTTAATTACTTTTTTGGATATTGCTGTATGTTCGTGAAGCTGTTTATAACCTCATTCGAAAATGTCATTCAAAGTACCTGTGGAATACTTTGAACTGAAAATCTATGCAATAAGTAATAAAAAATACGCCTACTAGCGAGTTATTGTCAATGTTTTTAATGTTACCTTTAGCGTTTTTTTTTAAATTAACATATTCATATTAAAATATGTATATTTTATAATCTAAAAAGTCTACTATCTAGTTTGTTTATCAAATCACCAACGTTTACGCGCGAAAGAACTAAAGACGATACCTCCGGCTACAGCAACAGAGATATATAATTTAAATATAGAAAAAAAGGGGTTCCTGAATACAATATCTAACGTTGTTTCTGTTCTTAATTTAGTTTGCTAGCGTGAATTTCGACATTTTTTGGATTTGTTTTGTTTCAGTGCCCCTCTAGTTTTTATTCCATCTCTACATCCCACTTTTATGCCTCGCTTCTCACTACCGCCCACCATTGTACCTAGCGTCCCCTACCGCCCCTTTGACTCCCAGCGATCCTCAATTTCACGACATCGCCCCCCCCCCCCCCCCACTGATTTATACATTCACTGAATCAAGGAAGGAGAGAGCGGGTCAAAAAATGTTTTTTTGTTGTTTTTTTTTAAATTGAACCTTCATTAGTTATTCAGAGAAAAACAGTCTCTATATAAGTTGTATTAAGAAAGTTAAGTCTTTTTTACAATACCTCTATTCAAGTCATAACTTCTTGGAAGTTAGGTTCCACTTGCTATTTTATTTAAATTATTTTTTAAAAAATATTTTATTTTATTTTAAGATGTATAAAAAGGTAGTCTTTTTCAAAAATATATTTTTATGTTTTTTTCTTGTTTTTGTTTATAAAAAAAGAAATAATGCATCTTGAATGCACATTAATGATAAGTGTTTTAAAATAATATTTAATTTAATAAAGTAAAGTTTCTCATTCAGACCTTGTAATCTCTAGGTGCACCACAAAATGGCCATTCACCACCCCTTAGAAAGAAGGTCAACCATCAATCAGATGATCATTTAACCCTATCCGTTTGGCCACGCTCCACTGAACCATATCCACAAAGCAATCATTTTATTAAATATTTATGAATATTAATAATATAATAAGAAAAATAAGAAAAAATGCGCCTGTACTAAATAATACTCACCACAGGAGGTCATTCAGTCAACCAATCACCTGTTATACTGATATACACCTAGTTTGACTGTTAAGACTGAGGATTTTAATCGCCCTGATCTACTAGTTATCAACAAAAAAAGAAAAAAATCCGCAACCATCATTTACATCGCCGTATGACTATCCCACAATATAAGAAAAACTGAACTAGAAAAACAAAGAAAATAAGAAAATCTAAGCTAAGGGATTAAGCGACTATGGAAGTTATCTTTAGTATGCATGTAAATATCAACGAGGGGATAATGACAACTGACGTTGCGGACACATTCGAAGCCCTAAGCATTCCTTAGAGGATCCTCATTACCTGTCAGAGGGCAGTACTGCTGCAGACCTGCCACATCATCAAAAAATGTTTCAGCGGACATTGTTGAGGGGAATACACTGAATTTTGTTTCCATTGAAACAAAGCTTGAACCTGGAAGTACTAGAAGTAACTAGATAAAGAAAATCATTTCGTTTCCATAGTTTTAACAATACATTTCTGCACACCAAAACTATACTCTCACGTCGGTTACACTGTATCGAGGGGGGTGGGATATGGCTGTTGATAGATTGTTTTGTACTGTGGGATGTGGCTGTTGATTGTTTTGTACTGTGGGATGTGGCTGTTGATTGTTTTGTATTGTGGGATGTGGCTGTTGATTGTTTAGTATTGTGGGATGTGGCTGTTGATAGATTGTTTTGTACTGTGGGATGTGGCTGTTGATAGATTGTTTTGTACTTCATAACTTCTGATACTCGTGATGAGATTAGAAACTTGTTACTTTGCACGCATTGCTCACAAAAACAGATGACCCATTGTTGAACACAACTGGGGCCGCCTCTGAGTTTGTGTAATCTTGTTTCTTTCAAATTAAAAAAAAAATGCTTTACTAGTAAACACCCTCAACAAAGTTCACTTTATAAAGCAAAGAAACAAAATAATACTTCTACTTAACAAGAGGACAATAAACCTTCTCCCTCTCTCTCCCTCCCTCTCTCTCCAATATATTTCTCTCCATCTCCCTCACTCACTCTCTACTATATTTTGCCCCCTCTCTCTCGTCTTTCTCTACTCTATCTCTCTAGCTCTCTCTACTCTTTCTCCTCTCGCGCTCTCCTCTCTCTCTCTCTTCTCTCTAGCTCTCCCCTCTCTCTCTCTTCTCTCTCGCTCTCCTCTCTCTATATACACTCTCTCTTTTGTTTGCTCTACTCTTTCTAAATCTCTCTCTCAACTCTTCTTTTCTTTTATCTACTCTCTCTCTCTCTCTACTCTCTCTACTTTTTCTCTCCTCTCACTATACTCTCTTTCTCTATCTCAACTCTCTCACTCTCCGCCTTTCTCTCTCTCGTATCTAGAACTCCCTCTCACTGACTCTTTCTTTGTCTTTCTCGCTTCTTTCTCTCTTTCTTCCTATGTACCTCCCTGTAACTCTCTCTCTTTCTAAACTCTCTCTCTTTCTCACAATCTCTCATATCTCTCTCTCTTTCCCTCTATCTCTCTCTCTCTCTTACACTCTTCCTCCCTCTCTCTCGTTACTTTGAGTTGTCCCAACGCAGACTCCGTAGCTCTTGGAAGTGAGCAGCACGTCCCTTGATCAGCTCAACTTCCCGTCTGTCTTTAAAACGGCAGGATACACCTTGTGCTCCCACGCCTCTCTACCTAGTCTGGGGGGGTTGAGGAATGTGTTGTGATTGTTATTTCTTATCTCTACACGTGAAGTTCAAATTATTAGAGGAAGGAAAAGCTGTCAAATTTGTTTTGTTTCTTTGGCGCAATTGAGGAATTTTGGTCTTTTCTTTTGAAAGGAGAGTTCTTGTTTTGGATTAAAGAGAATTTCAGGGTTATTGTGCTAGTGGTGTTAAGGAATGTTACCAATCTTTTTCAAGTGTTCATTGGACAAGACTATATGTGTTCTTCATAATGAAACTATAACATAAGGTAGGTGAACCATTTGATATTACTAGGATTTCTCTGTAGTAGGTTCCAATTAATGTTTGCTAAAATATGTTGAGTCTATCAATATAAAACAAAATACCTGTACTTTCTAGTCTTATTTAGGGCATGTCTTTTGTAACGCGATATAGAATCAAAATATATTTTATTGCTTATCTGATATCTACGCGTTATTAACAAAAACATGTCTCTTTGGGTGTATTTTAGAATGTTATCATATTCAACAGGATGATAGCAGCCAATATTTAGCTACAAACCAAACTGTTACAATGTTTAGCTACAAGCCAAATCTATACAATGTTCAGCTAAAAACCAAATTCATTCTGTTGTATTTATACAAGAAAAATAAAGAGTCAACGGAGACAAAACAAAAAAATAGAGTCGTTCATTATAAAAAAAAAAGATATATTATGTCTGGCTTATTATGTTAATGACTTCTAGTCTGCTGACTTGAATTCTACAACTGATATTGTGTCTGTTGACTTGAATTCTAGAACTGATATTGTGTCAACAGTTTTCTTGTATTCTAAATCTGGTATTGTGTCTGTTGACTTGAATTCTAGAACTGATATTGTGTCAACAGTTTTCTTGTATTCTAGAACTGGTATTGTGTCTGTTGACTTGTATTATAGAACTGATATTGTGTCTGTTGACTTGTATTCTAGAACTGATATTGTGTCTGTTGACTTGAATTCTACAACTGATATTGTGTCTGTTGACTTGAATTCTAGAACTGATATTGTGTCAACAGTTTTCTTGTATTCTAAATCTGGTATTGTGTCTGTTGACTTAAATTCTAGAACTGATATTGTGTCAACAGTTTTCTTGTATTCTAGAACTGGTATTGTGTCTGTTGACTTGTATTCTAGAACTGATATTGTGTCAACAGTTTTCTTGTATTCTAGAACTGGTATTGTGTCTGTTGACTTGTATTCTAGAACTGATATTGTGTCAACAGTTTTCTTGTATTCTAGAACTGGTATTGTGTCTGTTGACTTGTATTCTAGAACTGATATTGTGTACGGTATCTGGTTCGTATGACCAGAATCTTTCTTAGTTTTCTCTTTGAAACCTGTCTGCGTCCAGTGCTTTATGTCTTGTGTCATGCATCCTGTCTCTTTGGTCGTCTGACTTTAGTATCCCTTGACATGAGCCTTGAATTATATGCTCCTTACTGTGTCTCCGATGTCCTGTGTCTGTTGAAGGCTTGTGCAAAAGCTCATAACTTAAGACTTTTTAAAAAAACTTAGTTGTGAATGGCTTCCCAACACACTGTATGAGCTATCCTTCACTACGCCAGCTATAGTAAAAAGTATGACCTATGTCCTGTTTCCGATATTTGTAAAAAATTTTCTTTAGAAGGAAATAGACTAACAAATACTAGTTGAATAATTTTTCTCACTCAGTGCTAATAAAATGTTAAAACATCTATCACATCTTCTCAACAACACTGTTAAATGTTAAGACATCTATCACATCTCAACGACACTGTTAAATGTTAAGACATCTATCACATCTCTACAACACTTAAATGTTAAGACATCTAACATATCGTCTCAACAACACTGTTAAATGTTAAGACATCTATCACATCTCAACAACACTGTTAAATGTTAAGACATCTATCACATCTCAACAACACTGTTAAATGTTAAGACATCTATCACATCTCAACAACACTGTTAAATGTTAAGACATCTATCATATTCTTGTAAATCTAAGGCAAGCACTCAACGAAACGTAGGAGTTAAAAAAAATAAACGATGTATTTATTACAATTTATCAACAAATAGTAAGACTTGGACTTGCGTTATCAAGTCACAGGGAGTGATGTCTTAAGTTCTAAGAGTCCTACTTAATACTAGAATAGATCACCCACACACTTCCCAGTGTCGCTCCAGGTCTCCCAAACAGTTCCCTAGTATCACACAGGACAGCACTTAGCCCCAGACTGTTCAGACTCCCATAGCTTCAGCCGGATCTACAAAAGTCATTCCTCCTAGTATAAGCATGTCTCGTAATACTTGTGTTGAATGGTGCTCTGATGCGCACCATCAGTGTGGCGCGGGAGCGGAGTTACAACAATATCTTCTCAACAACACTGTTAAATGTTAAGACATCTATCACATCTCCTCAGAGTGATGAAGCAATGCTCCGTCAATGAATCTTTTTGAAACTAAAAATTTCCTACTACTTTCCGAACCTTCAGCTGATGAACAAGTAGGATTAGTTATCTAGCCAAAACAATGGAGACCACTATCCCAAGTTGACCCAATCATTCTACCACTGCTAACATTTTACTTGCTTGTAAAGTAAAAAAAAAAGTTCTACTTTCAGACCTTGCAGGTAGATGATGTTTCTGTTTCTGTGGCCTACGGCTGACGAGGGTGTCATGTGGCCAGCACAACGACCAACCGCCCAAAGATCCCGTAATTAAAATTCCAATTCCAGTCCTCACCAGGATTCGAACCCGAAACCCCTGTTCAGAAGCCAAGCGCTTTACCGCTCAGACACCGCGCCTCCTTACATGTTTGATGCATCATTATTCACTGACAGTCATTTAGTCATTTTGCAAGGATCTACAAAGAAACTAAATATCTTGAGGTGCGTTTTTAAACTTGAATGAGGATATACATGGATAGATGCTGGTTATTGTTATGAGAACATTCAGGGGTCAGCTTTAAGGAGAAGTGTTTTATTAAAATTAGTTTGAAGCCAGTGATTAAAACAAAATTAATTGCAGCTTAGTTATAATTTTGGTTGCTTAGTCGTGTGGTATGCTCTCTGGACCTTCGTGTCGATGGTCCAGCGTTCGAATCCTGTCCGCCGCCATCTCCGCCGTTCATCTGGAGGTTTGGACTAGGATGTGACATAATCTTCAATTCTGGAGGAACAAACGAAACATGTAATACAAACAATCAAGGAATATCTCCTTTACATGGGAGGAGATATAAATGAATAAATCACCAAGACTTGACCAATAGAGACGCTCTACGTGTATAACTGAATACACGAGCTGATGATTCACACAATGGACAGACACGCAAACCCACTGATAAGCACATTTGCATGCACAAACCGTGAACCTTTTACACTTTTCAAATAGCCAGAAAACACACAACACATCACCATGTAATTATTCTTGATTGCATGTACTTTAGAGCCGAATGAAATTGGCCACTCAGCAGTGGTAGCGTACAAACGCCTATAGAATGTACATAACAATCAGGCGAAACCTAGCAAACAAATACAAAGTTATGCTTTCATTTAGAATATATCATTTTGTTCACCACTGTCACCCCTTCATATATATATATATATAGTTGCATTGCCCACCGGCTACGCCCGTTGATTGGTTCCCAGGCTATATATATGTTATTTTGCCATGGACCCATTCCTTTTTAAAACACGTATATCAACTTACTCTGTCTATCTGATTGTCTGTCTGGTCAAAGTTTGTACATCATATTTCTCTGACACCTTATCTCGGTTCAAGCTAAAATTTTTCACAATTGTTTCTTTTATTTAACAACATAAGAATCAATGAAAAATTAAACAATTAGTTAATTAACTATTGGTAATAAATTATTTTGTTTGGTATCTCAAAGAAGGGAAAGAATCGTGCTCGACGGAAGTGGTCGTGTAAGCTGAATTACTCCCCTTTGTATCTCGTCGTCTGAAGCTTAGTAAATACAAGCATGAAATAGAAACAATACATAACTATACAATCTTCCATGTTCATAGACTCTTCGCTAGTAGAGGGGTTACCGCGTGGCTTGAGAAGCATGAGAAGGCTTTAGCCCATAAGTTCGAATTCAGGTCGTTCTCCCCTTTTTAAAAAATACATTTGCCAGTTATCATTTCAGTTATATTTCAGTCATTATAAACGAGCTGACCCGCGGCGTAGCATACGCCCCCCTTCCCCTCTTTTTTTTCTGAGCCTTGCTCTCTGTCACCGCGAAAGTTACGTGGGGTAACTCTAGTCCGACTTGCAGAAATTAAAGAGTTATCTTTTCCATGACTTTTTCATCGTGGTGTTCCGCATGGTTGGACAACGAAGAGAATTATATATATATATATATATACATAGATAGTTGACCCACGGCCTAGCATACGCTGCTATTTTGCAGGGCGGCCACTGCTACCTATGTCACCGCAGTGGGCCCCGCACTATCATACGCCCCGCGCTAATTCTAGGAGTAAATTTTTAAATTAAAACAATTTTATAACTTATCATATATTTCTCGCGGCCTCCTGATTTACCAGGAGCTCCTAGAAATTACCTGAAATTGCAAAATATACGAAAAAGTTTTGTAAATCTCCGGAAATTATTAAAATCTTTTGAAAAACTCAAACATCTCCTGAAATATAGACAAAATTGTCATTTTGGGGTGTCATTCAATATGGAAAACGCCAATGCTACCGCTATAAAAAAAAACGGCATTATACAATACCCGTAATTGTGAAATCTGGTGAAAGAAGCTTCTCGCGCCTCAAACTAATGAAGAATTACTTGAGGTCAACAATTTTCAAAGAGAGATTGAAACATTTGGTAATTCTTGCTATTGAGCGTGATCTATGTAGGAAACAGAATTTTAATGATATACTGTATGACTTCGCTACAAGCAAGATTCGTAAAGTAATTCTTTACGTAGTAAAGAATAAATAAAATGCAAAGACGAATTTATTTTCTAATACAAACTCATAATTTTCATTTATTATCCGTAACCGAACCCAAACTTGGACCCGCGAAATCCGTTTCGCAATGGTTAAGTCCGGCCCTGCTATTTGGTGACGGGTGAATACAGAGTAGATTATTTGTTCTCCCTCCCCTCCTCTTTTTTTTCGATGCGAAAGTTACGTGGGATAACTCTAGTCCGACTTGCAGAAATAAAAGAGTTATCTTTCCACAACTTTATCATAGTGTAACGCATGGTTGGGCCATGAAGAGAATTATTAATGCTAAAGGGAATGGAAGAGAGAGAAAAAAAAGAGTCCGCTGATGATAAAAGAAAATGTCCATTAATGTGTAGATTAACTCTCTCTCACTCTCTTATGACGATATTGACACACATGTTGTTCAACTACTACCGTATACACACCCACACAGTTTCTGTTGTATTCTTATGTTAGGGCTTAGATCTAGAAAGACGCGCGTAAGTAAAAAAAAAAAGAAAAAAAGAAAGTAAAATTAACTTCAGCACCTTTTTCTATGATGAACAAATACAACCTTTTGAACCCAATCAAAGTCACCGCACTCCCCCCCCCCCTCTCTCTCACATACCTTGGACACTTCGTAAACACAACAGAATCCTGCGTAATAATACATTTTTATTCAGGTGCTTGTTGACTGCCATGTAGACTGGAGCAATATCTACCCCCTGGCATTTACTGGAGTCATTTACATTTTCGCCCCGCTGTGAGTGTTAGATCCATAGGCGCAGTTAGACATTCTGTAGGGGTGGGAACACGGAAAAGGGTGTGTGTGTGGGGTGAGGGTTGATAGACGGGTTGGATTAAGAAACAAGACAGAGAAGGGGAAAGTGGGGGGGGGGCTTATTTCCGTTCTGAGGACAAGTGCTGCTATTTCTAGGGCGATGCTTTATTCTTGGAAACTACGAGTCAAAGTATTGAGTGCACAAAGAAAATATAGGGACATGGAAACGTAAACTTGTCGTGTTGTTTGTTTCGCGTTGTGTTTGTCAGCGTGGCTGTGATGTGACTACAAAACTTAACAAGATATCACGGAGGTTAAAACACTTCAAATAAAAATAAATCATCGGCTATTTAGATAATAAATAAAAACAACAAAAACACAAGAATAATGAAAGTAACTTAAAGGGAGATTAGTATGTCGGATGATTTCCTATTAAATTTGTAACTTATGTTTTCTGCACCATGTGTCCAACTTAATGTAATAAATCCTGTTTTGACCAACAATGTTTACTGAATAGCAGACCCCCAGGGCACGCCTACGAGTTTGTGTTAAATTCCACACTCTCTTTTTTTTTTTTTAATTGTTTTTTAATAGTGCTATTGAAGATTTGTTTGTGTTTTTTTTTACATTTTTAAAAATTTTGAATGCTTGCCGCACAGGGCACCAAGTGGAGAGGGGCACCAAAATATTAATTAATTTCCTATTTCCGTGAGCTTTTCAGTAAAAACGACTAATTGTATGGACACGAGCAAACATAAACGACTGTATTTTAAACATAAACTATAGATTTGTAAACTAGTCATGTCGCTATTTGTTTCATTTCCTCGACTATTTCTTCCATACAATGTCAGATATAGAACCGTTTGAATCTAATTTACTAGATTTATTTCGGACACACGGTACATGTTGTTACTACACTGATCAATGCTCTGTAATATAAAGAAGAAGAAGAAGATAGGCCAACCTTTTTTTACTTCCACTGGTTTAATCTAGATATTGACTTTACAAGTATATTTCTAAACTCTAGCTCTAAACAATTGTCTTAGTTTATTCATTTCTTTATGATTCTTTATAGTTTAATTTTGGAAATAATTCTATTGTAATGTCAATATTTTTAAATAAGCTAACCTTTGTTTTCTACGAGGTTTTTATAACTAACTAATTAATTGTAATTTTGTAACGTAAACAAAATGATGAACAATGCTCAAGACTGACTAGTCTGGCTGGCGCCTCAAAACCCTTTTAAGCTCAGACGGAGAAATCGGCATCTCTGGTTCTGTCAGGTCTGGGTAGACTATAAGGGCCCCATACCCAGATCTATCGGGGTCCCTCATTACCGACCCATCGGTATAACAGAAAATGGCATCTGATGGGTAGGACTTTAAAGTAGCTGATGCCAAGTTTTGGAGTATGGCAGGTGTTAATCGCCTCTTGGTGGCTCCCTCTTGCCCTATAAGGGACATGCTTATTTGTGGGGCCGGCTTCTCCTCCACGGAGGGCAAGTACTAATTATTCTAATTGGGATTCTGTCAAGGAGAGCCCAGCTGATTTTGACAAATTGGCCGCAATGTGGAGGAACGATCGCATTTTATGCGGTTCCTCTCTCTCCACTGTCGCACTAATATTGAGATGGGTAGCCTAGAGTCGCCCCTTTTATAGCGCTCATAGGCTGTAAGTACCGCCTTCTCCCTCCTTAAATGTAAAGGGGCCACGTTTGTTAAGATTTCAGCAGCGTTTGTTGGGCTTGTCCGAAAGGTGCCACAAATGAAACTTAGTGCCTGTGACTGTACTCGGTCGAGTGATTCGAGGGCAGTTTTACTAGCATATACTTGAACTGTATAGCTGTACTCAATTTGTGATTTGACTGCCCCTAAGTACAATGTGCGTAGCATGTAAGCTTTGGCACCCCACTTTGTGCTGGCCAGCTTTCTCAGTAACGCTAACTTCTCCGAGGCTTTTCTTTCAACATCATGGACGTGCTGGAGCATTGACAGTTTTTATCCAGGGTTACCCCTAGATATTTGGCGTGTTTCACGTTGGAGTCGCAGCCCACCGAGTTGAAGCTCGAATAGAGCCTTAAGAATGTCGATCCCTAGGCTGAAAAGGGACCAGGTCGTTTTGGCAACGTTTATCTGAATCTGACATTTGTCGCAATACGAGGAGATGGTTTGGAGGTCTGCTTGTAATGCCGCCTTTATTTGGTCGGCTTTCTTTCCGGTTGACCAGAGGACAATGTCATCCGCATAAAGCAGTTTCTTTGACCGCAGTGAGATGCGTTTCTTAAATTTCTTAAGTCTAAAGAAGCATCGACACAATTTCAAGTCACATTATTGCCAGAGTCCACCGACTATAGGCGAGCTGTTAATGGGTATGAGTTAACTGAACAATTAAAAGCAATAAAGCAAGATGAGACGGTTGTCATTGAATCCAGAAAAAAATGATGAGGCCGACATCGTGAAAAGAAGAAAATACTTCAATACCGCAGGTTCTAGAGACTAAAGGACAGCACACAAGCATGTCCTTAAAACAGTCAATTCAGTGAGGCGTATAGACATCAAGAATCAGCAAAAGGAAAAGCTAGAAAGCTTTCAAATGCTTGTTTTTTTCGGCAAATGTTAAACGGCGAGAAAGTTCTTAGAAAGTGGATGTGTTATTCGCCAAAAAAAAGAAAGATTAAGTACCAAATCTTCATTTAAATCCAAAAATGGATTCAATGAGTAGTGGAGGTTATCCCCGAAAATAGAAAAACACGAGACCAGCAGAGCTCACATTCAGTCATCGCTTGCTTGGAGGGAACATGAAGTTCGCCTGAGAGTAGGGAACAATATTGACAACAAGGCCCAAGATTTGATTATACAAGAGACGAAAACCTGGACAGTTAGTAAAATTACTATCAAAGTACGATCCTCTCTTGAGGGAGCATGTGCTTCGAACTAAGCTTTGTTCCAGACCGAATACATACATGTCTCCACAAATACAAAATGAATTTATTACAATATTGGGGGATCACGCTAAAAAACAAATCATACAGCAAGTAAAACAAGCCAAATATTTCTCGATTATTTTTGACAGTACACCTGACATCTCAAAGCTGGATCAAATTTCGCTGAGATGATTCTAGAGAAATTGCGTTTGGATGGCTTAGACATAATGGACTGCAGGGGTCAAGGCTATGATAATGCCGCGGCCATGAAAGGTCATTAAGTTCATGAAAGAATTAACAATATTTGATTAATGAATTCCTAATTTTTTTGAAAAAAAAAGTAAGGTTTTGCAATGTTATTAATTAGTTAGTTGTTGTTTTTTATTAGGGGGGGGGGCATCAAGATGAGGTACCGCACCAGGCATCATATACTCTAGCTACGCCACTGCCTAGACAAGATATGTTTCCTAGATATATGTCCAAAGGGGGGCAGGGGTGCTTTTTAAAAATCAATAATTTTGGAATGTAGCTCAACTTACCATCACATTCTATGGATGAGAATTTGGTAGCAACTGTATCACAAAGTGAATGAAGTTATTGAACAGTATGTACCAGATTTCCTAAAAGACTTTTATTGCCAGAATGGAATTGGGTTTAAAAAATACTACAGGAGCTAAAATTATGATTCATACTGAAAACACCCTCCCCGACCCATCCTTCTCATTCTATCTCTAATTTGTGAATCGCCTTTGGTAAACACATAATTGCAAGAATATAAGAAGCAATGGACAGTGTTGGGGCTCTGGATATAAACAGCAGTTCTCAAAATGTTGTAGCCAAACGCTTACATTTCTGTAGAGAAGTTTCGCCCACTGAGCCAATACATTCTGTGCAAGAAATATTACAGTATGAACCTCTGTAATAAACGAGGTTAGGGAAAAGTCTTAGGAAACGTTTTCAATATTAAACAAGAGACTTGGAGCTGAAGTTCTATAGACAGCATTACAACCACCCTGTCTTGAGTCATCCTATCGAATGTCAGTAGAGCCAAGTGAACCTGTCTTGAGTCATCCTATCGAATATCAGTAGAGCCAAGTGAACCTGTCTTGAGTCATCCTATCGAATGTCAGTAGAGCCAAGTGAACCTGTCTTGAGTCACCCCTATCAAATGTCAGTAGAGCCAAGTGAGTTTCGAATAAACTTAAATAAATAAAACGAACGAATGCCTAGTAGTTGAACTCAAACCCCATCGTTCTAAAACCAAACACTTCATTACGTGACCGCCACTTATAAAATAAATCATTAATTTTAAATAAAAATTTTATAATGTCAACAATGTTTTTTTGAAATAAATATAGAGCAAACAAAGACAGTGTTTCTCAAAGTTTTACTCACCTAACAAATCTATGTTCCCGCCCCTCTTAATCAGCCAGGGAATCAGGGGAAACACTGCAATATATACACCAGCGGGGTAAGAAGCGCCAGGCGTTATTATGCATAATAATATTCAGAATTTATTCTGGAAACTATAACTCTATCTTCCTCAAACTCTTATTAAGAAGAGCGCTGATCAAATAGCTCATGGTGGGAGTATGAGATTCTCATGACAGTAGAGATGTTGCATTTGTTATTGTCGTAAACTCATTCTTGTGTTCAACAAGCCGTCTTTCAGCGGGCATGTTTTGTTCACTCGAAAAGCGTTAACAGAACGCTCTTGCGTCATTTGAGAGACGTTTGACCTTTTTTGGCGTAAGTAAAATGTGTACAAATGAGTTTAGAATCGAGTTTTTTTTTGTCCGGACGTATAGAAGTACTAAACTCTCTTCTTCAAACTAACATTTTGAATCGATTTACTGACACACACTCTTGATTGCGAAAACATTATGAAAAGCTCAGCATAGAACTTCAATCGACGTCACAATGTATTTTAAACAAAATGACAATTTTCGTCTATATATTACAGTAGATTTTATATGATTTTTCAAAAGATTTTAATAATTTCCGGATATTTCCAGGACTTTTTCGTATATTTTGCAATTTCAGGAGATTTCCAGGACCTTCTGTTAAATCGACAGGAGGCCGCGGAAAATCTGTTATAAGTTATAAAATGGTTTAATTTACTAATTTATACACCTAAAATTAGCGCGGGTCGGGTCCTATAAAAGTGCGGGGCTTACTGCGGTCGCATAGGTTGCAGTGGCAAAATAGCGAAATAAAATAGCGGCGTATGCTACGCCGCCGGTCGACTAGTTAATAATAATGTCCTTCTTCCTTAATTAATTCAAAAATAAATATTTCTCTAATTGCAATGCTAATACAATACTACATTTCTCTTTTTAAAAAAAGCCTTAGTAACCCACTTGGGGGAGTGAAGCTGATTTGTAAAGTACTTGTAAAGTACAGTGCGCTATGATTCAATCTCTTTTGTTGGCATTACATTTTACCTTGACAGAAGATCTAGGGTAACACTCTTTTCAAGTAACACAGTCCGAAGTCGTTGTATGAGCATAGGTGAACATAGGGATACACTGACTACAAGTGACAACTTTAAAATACACCAACAACCTAGGCATATAAAACAAAACACAAAACTTATATTAAGTATAATTATATCAATTAGTTTCCATCGTGTAATTATATGTATGATAGACTTAGACATAATAAATCTGTGCGAATGGAAATATTTTTACTAATTGCTTTGGTTTAGCTTTAAGGTTTTTCAATGCGCCATGATCCTATCACTTGTCTCAATGCGCCATGATCCTATCACTTGTCTCAATGCGCCATGATCCTATCCCTTGTCTCAATGCGCCATGATCCTATCACTTGTCTCAATGCGCCATGATCCTATCACTTGTCTCAATGCGCCATGATCCTATCACTTGTCTCAATGCGCCATGATCCTATCACTTGTCTCAATGCGCCATGATCCTATCACTTGTCTCAATGCGCCATGATCTTATCACTTGTCTCAATGCGCCATGATCCTATCACTTGTCTCAATGCGCCATGATCCTATCACTTGTCTCAATGCGCCATGATTCTATCACTTGTCTCAATGCGCCATGATCCTATCACTTGTCTCAATGCGCCATGATCCTATCACTTGTCTCAATGCGCCATGATCCTATCACTTGTCTCAATGCGCCATGATCCCATCACTTGTCTGGACCAGTTTTGAAAGTGGTAAGGAAGAAGGGGGGGGGGTATCTTTGTGAATGTGTACTGATCGTTTTTTAAATGCATAGAAAAAAATCACTCGGGGCTCAAGATTCCTCAAGGGGACTAATACAACTTATACCACCACATCTGTCAAGTACGATTTCTTTGCCTTGTTCGAGATACCAAATAAAATAATTAATTACTTATAGTTAATTAACTACTTAGTTATGTGTTTTTAAAAATGATTTTGTTGTCATGTAAAAGAAATAATTGTGAAAAATTTCAGCTTAATCCGAGATTAGGTGTGGGAGAAATAATGTGTACAAACTTTTTACCAGACAGACAGAGTGAGTTGATTTAAGCTCTGTAAAATAAAAAAAAAAGGTTATGTGATGTGCAGTTGTAGGCTATCAATTAGTTTGGATCCGTTATGTAATTAATTTTGTAATACATCTGGAGTTCTTGACTAATATTAATAATTCTGTGCAATTAGAAATATTTTAAACAATTTTTGTTTTTGTTTAGCGATATTTCATGCTTTTAGCTTTCTCACTACCATATGAGCCTATCACTTGTCTGGAACAGTTGGGAAAATGGGGGTGGAGGGTTGAGAAAAAGAAAGGGATATCTGTGCGAATTTGTTTCGTAATCGCTATTTTAAAGGATCTATTTTAAAAAGGGGGGGGGACCTAAACTCGAAATCATGGCGCAAGCATTCTCAAGCCGACGTCCTAACCACTCTACTAGTGATGAGCCTATGAAAATAGAAGATGTTATAGTTATCTATTGTTTGTTACAAAATTACTTAAAATCGGCGATCTATAAATGGACTAATTCAAGTACAATTTCTTTCCTTTGTGTGTAAAACATAAAAAAATTACCAATAGTTAATTAACAAATAGTTATTTTTTTGAAAATTGATTCTTATGTTGTCAGGTAAAAAAAATAATTGTGTCAAGTTTCAGCTTCATCCAAGATTGGGTGTGGGAGAAATAACGTGTACAAACATTGGACAAGTTAGCTTTGTAAAAACAACATCTGTTAGTTCCATCAGTCTACCTAACAGCTACCTGTCATCAGTGAGGTGTTGTTCTAGTTTTTTTGGCTTTCAACCATTAATTTTAGATCAAAACTAAGTTTTTATATAACAGTTAAGTTCTCAGTTCTCAGACCACACTCTCCACGATTTTTTAGTTGCATCGAAACTAGAACCAGTCAATCTTCTCTTGTTTGTTCAAGTTGTCCCCTTTCAGTCTTAGAACCACCATGGTTCATGTCTTCATTTCTTCTCATCCACATATATAGCATTCGCTTTGGTAGTAGAGGATCTAGACTATTTTTGTTTTGCTCGCTTTATTTTTCAAGAGCTGATGCGGATGCATTTATTTTCGCTGTCCATTTGTTTCTTTGTTACTAACTCTCTCCAGCTAGTTATGGCTACGTCTTCATTGTAATTAACATCGATGTCCACTGCTTAGATGTCCACTGCTTAACGTCCACTGCTTAGATGTCCACTGCTTAGATGTCCACTGCTTGGATGTTCACTGCTTAGATGTTCACTGCTTAGATGTCCACTGCTTAGATGTCCACTGCTTGGATGTTCACTGCTTAGATGTTCACTGCTTAGATGTCCACTGCTTAGATGTCCACTGCTTGACGTCCACTGCTTGGATGTCCACTGCTTAGATGTCCACTGCTTGACGTCCACTGCTTGGATGTCCACTGCTTAGATGTCCACTGCTTAGATGTTCATTTCTTAAATGTCCACTGCTTAGATGTCCACAGCTTAGATGCCCACTGCTGTAATACATCCACATATCGGTGGTGGGAGCGACCAGTTTTTTTTTAACCCCTTCGAGAGTTTCGGGACACCTTCGTGCTCAATCTGCTGGACATAACCGAATAGACGCAAGCGGCGTTGTCAAAGGATTGTAGACCCGTTTGAGCGAGTGTTACAGTGATACACACTCTTTTTTACCTTGTCATGTCAGGTAGCGCAAGTGTAATGAGTTTAATCTTCGCTCTTGCTTCACTTAAGTACGACTCAATGTTCTACAGTAGCCTACTCATTTACATGCCTTTTAAACTTCCACGTATATATGACTTTTTAGAAATATTTATTGCGATCCTCTGGACACTTTATTACATGTACACTGTCTTTATAATAACACGTGGAAACAACGACAAAAAGATTTGAACATATACCTAACAGTAATGATAAAGTTGAACAGAGTTCTGACCACGTCCTTTAACTGCATACTTTATGAAGAGACCTGATCATATTAGTGGTCCTCCCATAACAGCCATTTGAAAGACAGACTGTGTGGATAACTGCCTAATCGGGAAAACAAGGACCAAGTTCAACTCAAATATAGGACTAGCGACCTTAACCCTTCAACTCCAGAATGCACCAAGAAGAAGAGGACGTTCACTAGAAAACCAACCAGAAAAATGTTTAAATTTGTTTTCAAGTCTCAACAAGCTTTGTTTTGTGTTTTTCTACTTCTCTACCCCCCCCCACCCCAGCCTTTTTTTTTGGGGGGGGGGGTTCTCGTTCGTTGTTGTTCTTTTCCTAATGACTTAAGTCACCGAGGTGGATCTGTTCAGACTTGGCGCTCTTGGAAACTATTTATTTACACAAGAGTTTTAAACAAAATCAGCAAAGGACTTTTAATTTGACACATCTTATTTTAACAAAACAAACCGTTTCTTCTCTAATTGTGATTCTAATACTTCGCAGTGTCAACTTTTACTTTTTACTCTGCCACTGCCACCAGTTTAGTGACACTGTCATTGTCATGCGAGTCGCAGCGATCAACCCGCATTAATATACATGGCCAGGGCGATAGAGCGCTACACATTCAGCCAGATTATTGTAAGATCCAAACCAATTAAACGACGTCCCTGGTATTTTTTGGAATGCTGTTGGTGAGGTCTGTCACAGCCTGGTTCTTGTTTTAGGCGTGATGACGCGAATGTCTCTGAGTTTTGCAGATACCTCTTCTGGTACTACTATAATGTTCTTTGTCTTCTTAAATACTTTCTCACACGCACTAGATTTGCAGGTGCGTGAGAACACTAACAAACTGAACTCTCCAACGACAACATTTAGAATCATTAATAAACTCCAGATTAGCAGACATGGTTTTTATTACATAAAATAAATCACAAAAGATGTTGGCGACTTTCAGCCATTAGAAATTAAATATCCACAAGAAAAATGTCCTGAATACAAATCAATTATAATAACTTCAATACCTTACTCCACTGTCAAATATATCCATAACACTCCTCTCTCTACAAGAGTCTAAGATCAACTGAGGTGTCCACCTCGTGGTCAGTCCCCGACCAAGAAAAATCTCGTGCTAACTGCACGGAATAGTTCAGTGACTACTAGTCACCAAATATTACAGGGGTTCTAAAACTGATACATGACAAGGTCTGAATATTAGCACTTCTGCTGCCATTTAGAGTCCAGCAGGCTCCCAGTAGATAGATCTGCTTTATCTATTATGAAATTAGCTATTAACTATTAATTAGCTATTAATTGTTAGATCGATAACAATAACTATGATAAAATATCGTCGTATAGTATATGCTAACCACCTGGGAAGTTAAGTGGGATAACAATGTTGACGCTTTCACAACTTCAAGCCAAATATTTTGGTCTTCAGCAGTTCTCAATACCGAGGATAGATAGGTCCACTTACTAATGCCATCCAAACATTTTTCTCTTTAGTTTCCAGCCTTGTACTACGCCCCTGTAGAAGCGATGTTTTCCTTATTTTTTTTAAGGCAATAGTGGCTGTCTAAATTTAGAGCATTTCCTAACTTTGTATAATCATTGCTGGTTACGACACCGCTGTGCAAGTCGCCAAGAAGAGCCAAAAATAACGACAATGCTTTTGGAAGAAAAGAAAGTGAACGTGACTTCTCCAAATCTTATCTACAGACAAAGACTTAGCGACCGAGTGTTTACTACAGACACACCTTCCAAGTCTATCTCTCCGAGTCTTATACGTTTGTATGTACTACAACTCAAGAATTCATTCTTTCTCGGTGGAGGTAAAAAAAAAGAAACCCCTTTCAAACAGCGAAATAGTACGTCTGCCGAAAAGTGTTTTTTTTTCTTTTCTTTTTGTGTGTCTTCTATTCTGTTGTGTTTTTGGCAGTCGACAGAACAAACAGTTGCAAATGTCAAGGTGAACGTGCTGATGGTCGCAACTTTCTGAAGCTGAGCTGAAAGAAATTGTCTTGCCGAGAGTTGATCTTAGCTTGGAGTGCTGAGCGATCTCTTTTATAGTTCAACCGCAGTTTACACGCGAACAACTTTGACGTTGAGAAGAATAAATGGAGAATGTTTTTTTAAATATGAAAAGACTAGCGCAATCGTAAAGAGACAGTAGGAAGAATTGTAAAGAGATAGTATTAAGAATTGTAAAGGTATTGGAGAAAGAATTCTAAATATACTGTAGGAAGAATTGTAAAGAGTCTGTAGGAAGAATTGTAAAGAGACTATAGGAAGAACTGTAAAGGGACTGTAGAAATAAATGTAAAGAGATTGTAGGAAGAATCGTTAAGAGAATATGAAGAATAGTAATTGTATAGGGAGAGGAGAATTCATGAGACTGTATGAACACATTAGAGATGTGGAAAGACTGTAGGAAGAATGTAAAAAGTGTGACCATGAAAAGAAAGTATTGAAATTTTCAGAGAAGATGAATGTGTAGAATGTGAGACCAAGTGGAACTTTAGAAGAAGCAAGAGATGGATTGATCGTTGCAATACTCTGAATGACTGGCTGTGTGAACACGGGATGGATGGGGGAAGAGAGGATTCGTTTAAAATTAATGTAGCCGCTAGGTAAAAAGAGGACAAAGGGAATATAAAGACCAGGTGAGCTGTTTCGCCTTGCAACTCTAAAGCAACGACTCAAAGCTTCCATTGTTTATTTTAAATCATTACAGATAAAAGAAACTTTCTTAGGCCTGTATAAAATAATAATTAAAAAAAACAATAAATAATATATTGTCAAATTATGAAATAAGATTTCCTACAAAACTTCGGCCCAAAAAGGAAATCATTTTCAAAACAGTCAAATTGTTCCTTTCAGAATGTCCTTATACCACAGTTTGGAAGATTTTCTTTGATGGAGACGATTCCATAAATTGCAAGCTTTTTTCTCTTTTTGATGTATCTGGTGGTACTGTACTAGAAAGCTATATTTGTATTAGCACTTAATAATTTTTATGCACTTTTTAGAACTGTCGATGCAGCACTATAGCAACAAAGTAAGTTGCTACACAACAACTGTTAGTTGCTACACTTTAGAAGTTAGGTAGTACTTTAAATTTGTTAAGTGCTACACTACAGCAATAGTTACACCACAGAGGTTGGCTGCAATGCTACATTAGCTAGGCGCTACACTACGTTATGTAAAACTAACTTGAGGATTACAGACTGGATGACTGCCTGGTCGTACGGTTAGCACGCTGGACCGTCTTTTGGTCATCTCGACGGTCCTGGGTTCATAGCCTTCTCGCTGCTATCCCCCGTCGACCTGCCTTAGGTTTGAGGTAGGGTGCAGTTTATCTTCAACTCAAAAGGAACATCCGGAACATGTAAAACATTTTACAAACATTTGCGATGATGCTAAGGGGTGCAAACTTCAGGCTCTTCCTTACTTGTTGAACAGACCATCCTTCTTTTCCCTTTCCTCTACCAAAAACTATACCTTTTACCTTACTTTTACCTTTACCTATCCCTTAGTCTAATGGACCGTTGGGGCATCATGCAAGACTCGTCGATCTTCTTTCTTAATTCTTCTCTGTCTTTTGTCTTAGAACCTCTTTCAATGGCAGGCCCGTCCATTCTTTTATGTCGTTCTCCCATCGCTTTCTCTGTCTGCCTCTTCTTCTTTTTCCTGTTCCCTGAAGGAAGGTCTTTGCGAGCCCCGAATAGTAATATGTCCATAAATTTTAAGCTTGTTTTTTTTACGATAGTTAGCAGTGCATCTTGGAGTCAGATCGCTGCAGTAGCCCTGTCTCTAATCTCTTGGTTTGTGATGCAGTCTTTGAATATGATACCTAGGGTCGTTCTGTAGCATCTCAATCCCAGTGCTAGGATCCTCCTCTCTAGCTCTGCAGTCAGCGTCCAAGACTCACAAGCATATACAAATGTGGCCGAAAAGTTTACCAAAGGACAAGTCTCATTGCTGCCTAGACAACAACATGACATTTTTTTTCCTGTGGCAATGTCTTCCTTCTCTCGTTACCATGTCTCCTAGCGTACATTATGACTGTTTTGACGTGGAGGCAAGCGAGTCTCAGCAGTATTTCCCATTACCACCCTTTAATAATGGCGTTACAGAAGTGTCGCAGAGCTCTATTAGTGCTCATCATGCCCTGGCCACCAGTAAACAATCGAAGGGCCGCCCCACATTTTAGAAGATAGCCTACAGCGTCAATCTCGTGCCTCATTTCGACCCGTTACAGCCTCCTCCCTTTTTTCTTTCTTGTCTCCCTTTCTGAAAACAAGGGGAAACAAATTAAATTGCCAGGGATTGTTATCTCCCCTCACTACCTCTTAAATTCTCATCGACTCCACTTCTTTCCCCTTTTTCGTTGGAGGTGGAACCAAAAATAAGTCTCCGAGACCCCGGGAACACTGAGACTTTGTTTACAGGGGTTCTGTTGACGTAATGAGATTTGTGTGTTTGTGTGTCTGCGTGTGTCTTTCGGTATTGAAGTCTGTCGAAGTCTTAAGTCTGTCATTAAAAAATATGCTATTAAGTAAAAAAAAAAAAAAAAAAAACCCACTGTGAAATCTGTTGGCTCGTTGCCTCACTTAGTCCATTTTGAAGAGTTCAAGAGGTCGAGAAGTCACAATGGCTTTGTAAGTTTTATGAGTTTGAAAAGAAGGAAACTTCAGATTGAAAGAAGAAGTAGCTCTAGATGTTGGTTATCTTTACGTATTTGTGTCTTTATTACATTGGTGTTTGGACGACTGCCTGGTCGTTAAGTATGCGCGCTGGACAGCCGTTCGGTTGTCTCGATGTCACCCCTCGTTGTCTTAATAGAGGTTTGGGCTTGGTAGTATATTTAGCTTCGACTCTGATTATTCGAAACAAGTAAAACATTTTAATAAACATTTTTAACCAGGTTTTTAAAGCTCAGTTGAAATAGTTCTGCAAGACGGAATAGATAAGAGAAAGTCAAAAACAGAATTAAAGAGAAACAAAGAGAATGAGAGAATGTTAATACAGAATGTGATATTCTTCAAAAGGTTTAACCACTAGAAATAAGTAACAAGGACGACGATTAGACTTTAAACATAGATTAGACTTTGAACATAGATTAGACTTTAAACATAGATTAGACTTTGAACATAGAATAGACTTTAAACATAGATTAGACTTTGAACTTTAAACATAGATTAGACTTTAAACATAGAATAGACTTTAAACATAGATTAGACTTTAAACATAGATTAGACTTTAAACATAGATTAGACTTTAAACATAGATTAGACTTTAAACATAGATTAGACTTTAAACATAGATTAGACTTTAAACATAGATTAGACTTTAAACATAGATTAGACTTTGAACATAGATTAGACTTTAAACATAGATTAGACTTTGAAAATAGATTAGACTTTAAAAATAGATTAGACTTTAAACATAGATTAGACTTTAAACATAGATTAGACTTTAAACATAGATTAGACTTTAAACATAGATTAGACTTTAAACATAGATTAGACTTTAAACATAGATTAGACTTTAAACATAGATTAGACTTTGAACATAGATTAGACTTTAAACATAGATTAGACTTTGAACATAGATTAGACTTTAAACATAGATTAGACTTTAAACATAGATTAGACTTAAACATAGATTAGACTTAAACATAGATTAGACTTTAAACATAGATTAGACTTTAAACATAGATTAGACTTTAAACATAGATTAGACTTTAAACATAGATTAGACTTTAAACATAGATTAGACTTTAAACATAGATTAGACTTTAAACATAGATTAGACTTTAAACATAGATTAGACTTTGAACATAGATTAGACTTTAAACATAGATTAGACTTTAAACATAGATTAGACTTTAAACATAGATTAGACTTTAAACATAGATTAGACTTTAAACATAGATTAGACTTTAAACATAGATTAGACTTTAAACATAGATTAGACTTTAAACATAGATTAGACTTTAAACATAGATTAGACTTTAAACATAGATTAGACTTTAAACATAGATTAGACTTTGAACATAGATTAGACTTTAAACATAGATTAGACTTTGAACATAGATTAGACTTTAAACATAGATTAGACTTTGAACATAGATTAGACTTTGAACATAGATTAGACTTTAAACATAGATTAGACTTTAAACATAGATTAGACTTTAAACATAGATTAGACTTTAAACATAGATTAGACTTTAAACATAGATAAGACTTTAAACATAGATAAGACTTTAAACATACATTAGACTTTTAATATGGATTAGACTTTAAACATAGATTAGACTTTAAACATAGATTAGACTTTAAACATAGATAAGACTTTAAACATAGATTAGACTTTAAACATAGATAAGACTTTAAACATAGATTTGATTTTAAACATAGATTAGATTTTAAACATAGATCAGACTTTAAACATAGATTAGAATTTGAACATAGATTAGACTTTGAATATAGATTAGATTTTAAACATAGATTAGACTTAAACATAGATTACACTTTGAATTTAAATTAATGCTGAAAGTATAAAGTAATTTAAAAACAACAACATATAACATGATTTCAATAATATATATATATAATATATATCGGTAAAATAACATGTCTTAAACTAAAAGAGAGTGAATCGATAAAACACAAAGGATCATTTCTATGACATTTCAAATAGATTTCATCAACAACTGACAATCAAGAGTTCACTGGAAATGTAAAACAACAGATTTGTTACCATATACACTTGCACGAGATTACACAAAAACTATAGAGCTATGTCTTGACAAGAATGACGCGCCGGTGGTAGGACACGAGAATGATTTACTTTTAGAATAATGAATTGTTTCGTTTCAAATGGAAAGTTGATATTTAACACTCTCTGATGCGTCATTGAATATATTTCTTTAACGACAGTGATCTTCTCTGATTTCTGATGTTAGAGACGAGAAATAGAGAGAGAGAGAGAGAGAGAGAGAGAGAAAGAAATAAACGAAGTATGTTTCACCGACATTTGATCCCAGTTAGTTGCGCGCCACAACCTAAACATTTATTTCTATGTGGTATTAAATGTGGTATTAAATGTAAGAAATTTGACCTCACACATTTTTTTTTCACATTTCTGTTGTGGCTTCATCGAGTCATTATTTATTTTGTTGTGTGGTTGATATTAGAAAAGAAACCAAAGCTTATCTAAGGGGAAAATAGCCGCTAATTACTACCATTTATCTGAAAAATTACAGAGTTTAGATCCCTTTTTGATAGAAAGAAAAACACAATTAATTAATTAGTACTAAATGATTAACTAATTGGTTAATTTTAGAATTGGTTCGTGCTTGTTATTCGTGTCTTGTTATTCGTGTCTTGTTATTCGTGTCTTGTTATTCGTGCAATGTTCAACTTGATCCAAGTAGGAAAGTGGGAGTGTACTAATGAACTTGACTTGGCTCCCTATCAAGGGGGCTCGAGGTTTGACACCCGACTTGAGCAGAGTTGTGTTTACTGATCGACTAAAGGCAGCACGGAAAACCTTCTTCCAGATACCCCCTCCACCCACTGGTCTACAAATGAGATTGGACAATAGCGCTGAGCATGCTATTAGCATGAAAAGTTTCGCTATAAAAAAGCTATACATTTATAATGGGAATAAATCAGTATATATAATCACATATCTCATTTAGTAGCATTTATTCCCCTTATTTAGAAATCAAACAAAATAATTTACAACAATTAATTAACTAATCAACTGTATTGATTGTCTTGGCAGATTCAATGAACAATTGGGCAAAGTTTTAACTTGATCCGAGAATGGGAAATGGGAGAAACAACGTGTTCAAACTTTTAACAGACAGACAGTGAGTTAATATAAGCTTATTAAAAAAGGATTATTATTGAAGTGTCGCAAAATTATTCGAAAACCCAAAAAAGCAAATAAATACTTTTTTTTTCTCGTTTTATTTATACACTTGATAAAGCGATTACGTTGCTCTGAATCTATATTATAAAGTAGGAAGTAAGGCGTATGTATGTATGTATGTTACGAATAGAAATCAAAACCGTTTGACCAATGTTGATAAAACTTAACAGAAATTTTCCTTTGGATACGAACTTAGACCGTAGTGTATGTATTGTAGCCTTAAAACAAACTTAAGACCCTCAAAAAAAAGTTGACCAACTCTATGCAAGCATTATAACTTCATCGATCTAGGCTATGTTTACCATATTTACACGAAAAGATCGAAAGGATCTAGATCTAGATCTAATTTTAGAAACTACACTTTGCGCTGATAGTGTTTTACTCTGACACATGAAAAAATAAATTAAAGTCTATTGATTTCATTATTTAATATAATTAAGCTTTAAATGTGCGTTTCAAATGCATTTTTACATAAATTCAATCCTTATATCTGCGAATTTAGAATTCCTGACAAACATTCTTTCATTATACATTACACGAAATGCAATACATCTCTCTATTCCTATGTCTAAATTCTACTCTAAGATGATACAACTTCTCTTCGCAAAAATATTTTTATAATTAAACACATGAACATATTAGTTATAGTCCATTCATTTCATATTGTAATCAAATGAACATTCAAATTTGTTTTTCTAAAGCATTCTTACATAGATCTACATTCGTTCGCCGATGTTTTCATAAAAAATTGAATTCACGTCAATTAGCTATTTTTTAACTCCATTCATAATATTTTTTATTCATGAATTCATGCATTCGCTTTACTTATAACATTATTATTTCCTTTAATTGTTTCTAATACACAATGTCAGTGACTATATCAGCAATACGCGAGTTAAGACCCGCGGGCAGCGGATAATTTCGGTCCAGTAAGTAATAAATATTAGATTAAAAAAAAAAAGAATTTTGTTTTGCCTCACAAAAAGTTCGAGCTTATACCTAGAAGTGTTACAAAAAAAACAACAACAACAATTAGTATAAAACAAGCAAAATAATAAAAAAAAAAAAATTAAAACAAAGGGAAAGAACTGTATATTTATAGCCATATCTAAAAAAATTGTAAAGTTTTTTCCCTTAATCAATATCAAACTCAATTAATTAATTACTATTAATTAATAAGTGAATTGGCTAATTTTCTTGATTCATTAAAATAATTCTATGAGGAACAGTGAATAATTGTGTTAAGTTTCAACTTGATCCGAGAATAGGATGTAGGAGAAATTGAGTGCACAAAATTTTACCAGACAGAGTGAGTTGATAAAAGCTTTGTACAAATACCTTTTAAAAAATCCTCTTTATACGATTATTTGGATCATAAAAACTAGAATAGAACATTTTCTACCCCGTCCCTATCACCCCCCAACAAAAAGAAATTTCTGGTTCAGCAAAGGTATAAATCTTCTCCCGAGTTTATAACATTGTAATGAAAGGCATATAAATCTTGTTCCATCACCTGGTCTTGCTGTATTTTGTCCCATCACGTGATCTTACTCTATTTCGTTCAATCACGTGACCGTACTGTATTTCGTCCCATCACGTGATCTTACTAAAATTGCATCCCATCACGTGATCTTAATGTACTTGCGTCCCATCACGTGATTTTACTTTATTTGCGTCCCATCACGTGATCTTACTGTACTTGCGCCCCATCACGTGATCTTACTGTACTTGCGTCTAATCACGTGATCTTACTGTACTTGCGTCCTATCACGTGATCTTACTGTACTTGCGTCTCATCACGTGATCTAACTGTATTTGCGTCCCATCACGTGAATTTACTGTAATAGCGTCCCATCACGTGATCTTACTTTATTTGCGTCCCATCACGTGATCTTACTGTACTTGCGTCCTATCACGTGATCTTACTGTACTTGCGTCTCATCACGTGATCTAACTGTATTTGCGTCCCATCACGTGAATTTACTGTAATAGCGTCTCATCACGTGATATTACTGTATTTCCTCCCATCACGTGATCTTACTGTAGTTCGTCCCATCACGTGATCTTACTGTACTTGCTTCCCATTACGTGATCTTACTTTATTTGCGTCCCATCACGTGATCTTACTGTACTTGCTTCCCATCACGTGACCTTACTGTACTTGCGTCCTATCACGTGATCTTACTGTACTTGCGTCCCATCACGTGATCTTACTTTACTTGCGTCCCATTACGTAGCATTTCATGTCAAATGTCTATTTTCTTCTTTTAGGACACTATTGAAAGAGTGATTCACAAAGAATGTAGATCCTAACTCTTGTCTCGTGTTGAAGTACTTATGTGCTTCCTGATCAAGACCCACTGCAAGATCATAATTATAATTATACCAATTAGACGGTCGCAGGCTTATGCTGTATAGATTACTAGACTGTAAAACCAGTTAATCGTACTTACCCAGAGTCATGATCATTTGACAAGTGGCTTTTATCTTGACGTCTTCTATAAATTTCAAAACATGACATTAATGAGGTCATTATCTTTATGTTTAGAAATCTGAAAACGAAATTTCCAAACTTAATTAAATTATTTTAATACATAGTTTATTGACCTTTACCTGAAATATTTCAAGCAGTAGCGTCACGGGGGGGGGGGATGCGGGCCGCGCCGGGTGACACCCACAACGGGTGATAACGCTCTGTCTGAATAGGTGAACTTTTCTATTTTGTTCAAGATCTGTCAAACCAATGTTGATGGGGGTACTGGATGAGCAGCTGCTGATACCCATAGCTTTGATTGCGACTTTACCGAAGCTCTTCGTCTATCAGTTCATGACAATGTTGATGGCTAGCATGAAGAGAAATGGGGATAAGATACACCCTTGTCTCACACAGGTCTCAATGTTGAAGAACTCTGTTATTCCCCCGTGAGTTCTAACAACAGTTTGATTTTGATATACAGATTTCGTAAAATCGTGACTAATTGTTACGGGATGCCATATTCTCTTGGGTTTTTAAGAGTGATTTGGGATGGATGCTATCAAACACTTTGTTGGTATTCCAGGCTTCCCTCAATGATGGTTTCGCGGGACGAAAATCTGTTTAGCGCATGGTCTGCGTCTTCTGAAGCAGTTGAAAATCACTAGTATAATATAAAACCGTTTTGGTGTTGAGGTCTTATATATATTTGATGAAAGAAACTTGTTTCGCTCAATATTTTTAATTTCAATATTTTTACATTTTAATCTTTGTAATGACTTTTGAGAAAATGTCATAAACAACAACATTTTAAAATGGGACCGACAAACATTTTCCAGTGTAACAATTAATTAATTACCCCACAGTATTATGGCTCAAGGAAGGAAATTTTTCTTTGGAGTGTGGTATGACACTTCGACCTTTTCGCACCTTGTGACACCGACCTTAGAAGCGCCACTGATTTCAAGACCTATAGAATTTCAAAGTTGTTTTTTTATGAAACTAAAACTGAGAAATGAAACTCATTTTTTTTAAATAACTATTTCAGCTCGCAAACTCTTCATTGAATTTGGTACCTGAGTATAGACCCTATTCATTAAAGAGTTTAATAAATAGACGCTCAGGAACATTTTTCGCGCCGTCTTCTAAATCTGGATCTAAAGGCCTGTCATAAAATGTGTATATGCACTCACTAGATTTATACATTCACTTAAGCAAGATTTTTGTTTTCTGCGAAGAGGAATGTGGGGGCGAGATAACAAAAATTTCTTTTTAAAAACATCATTTATAACTTAATAAAGAGTAAAATTATCACTCACCAGCTTCATAAAGGAAGAATTGTCTTTAAAAAAATTGTTTATATATATTTTGTTTTCTTAATCCTACATAACTGGATACATTCCAGTTATCAACGTCTTCTGATTGAGCAGTCAAATTTCAAAAACTTTAAGAAAGGTAATAAAAGTTTTACTACTGCTAAAATGTAGAAAGTGAAGCTATGTGCAACTCTAACTATGAAGATCTAAAGCTATTCAAGTCACAAATGACATTTGACATCTTTATCTTTATGCCAATTCAAAGGTAAAAAAAAATCAAGGAAAAATTTCTTTACTTGGTTTCTAGATTTGTCTGTAATCAATGCAGACTTTTTGAATTAAAGTTATTTGGTAATAAGGAACAAAATTTCAACTTGATTAGCTGTATCACACTTCATTGACTCAATCCATCTATTTAATCATACACCTTTATTATTAATCACTCAAAAATTCTATACTATGTTTTGAAGTATGTAATAAGTTGTACTAGGCTAAGTACTTGCACTATGTTGATAGTAATTTTATTGAATTTATTTGTATCAAGTGTATGTTTCTGAACTGCAGCTACTGTCACAAAACAACTCCTATTTGATTCATGTTTCTCTTTTCCTTTGGAGAGGTTTTTGTTGTAGTACATTAGGTCTGTTGTAGCACATTATGGCTGTTGTAGCACATTATGGCTGTTGTAGTACATCAGGTCTGTTGTAGCACATTATGGCTGTTATAGTACATTTGAGCTATTGTAGAACATTATGTCTGTTGTAGTACATTATGTCTGTTGTAGTACATTAATTTCTGTTGTAGTACATTATGTCTGTTGTAGTACATAAATTTCTGTTGTAGTACATTTCAGCTATTGTAGTACATTATGTCTGTTGTAGTACATTAATTTTTGTTGTAGTACATTATGTCTGTTGTTATACATTATGTCTGTTGTTGTACATTATATCTGTTGTTGTACATTATGTCTGTTGTTGTACATTATGGCTGTCGTTGTACATTACGTCTATTGTTGTACATTAATTTCTGTTGTAGTACATTATGTCTGTTGTAGTACATAAATTTCTGTTGTAGTACATTTCAGCTATTGTAGTACATTATGTCTGTTGTAGTACATTAATTTTTGTTGTAGTACATTATGTCTGTTGTTGTACATTATGGCTGTTGTTGTACATTATGTCTATTGTTGTACATTATGGCTGTTGTTGTACATTATGTCTGTTGGAGTACATTATGTCTGTTGTAGTACATTATGGCTGTTGTCGTACATTATGGCTGTTGTTGTACATTATGGCTGTTGTTGTACATTATGTCTGTTGTTGTACATTATGGCTGTTGTTGTACATTATGTCTGTTGTTGTACATTATGTCTGTTGTAGTACATTATGTCTGTTGTTGTACATTATGTCTGTTGTAGTACATTATGTCTGTTGTTGTACATTATGTCTGTTGTAGTACATTATGGCTGTTGTTGTACATTATGTCTGTTGTTGTACATTATGTCTGTTGTAGTAAATTATGTCTGTTGTTGTACATTATGTCTGTTGTTGTACATTATGTCTGTTGTTGTACATTATGTCTGTTGTAGTACATTATGGCTGTTGTTGTACATTATGTCTGTTGTAGTACATTATGTCTGTTGTTGTACATTATGGCTGTTGTTGTACATTATGTCTGTTGTAGTGCACTATTTCTGTTGTTGTACATTATGTCTGTTATAGTACATTACGTCTGTTGTAGTACATTACTTCTGTTGTTGTACATTATGTCTGTTGTTGTACATTATGTCTGTTGTAGTACATTACGTCTGTTGTTGTACATTATGTTTCTGAACTGCAGCTACTGTCACAAAACAACTCCTATTGATTCATGTTTCTCTTTTCCTTTGGAGAGGTTTTTGTTGTAGTACATTAGGTCCGTTGTAGCACATTATGGCTGTTGTAGCGCATTATGGCTGTTGTAGTACATCAGGTCTGTTGTAGCACATTATGGCTGTTATAGTACATTTGAGCTATTGTAGAACATTATGTCTGTTGTAGTACATTATGTCTGTTGTAGTACATAAATTTCTGTTGTAGTACTTTTCAGCTATTGTAGTACATTATGTCTGTTGTAGTACATTAATTTTTGTTGTAGTACATTATGTCTGTTGTTGTACATTATGTCTGTTGTTGTACATTTTATCTGTTGTTGTACATTATATCTGTTGTTGTACATTATGTCTGTTGTTGTACATTATGTCTGTTGGCAGTACATAAATTTCTGTTGTAGTACATTTCAGCTATTGTAGTACATTATGTCTGTTGTAGTACATTAATTTTTGTTGTAGTACATTATGTCTGTTGTTGTACATTATGTCTGTTGTTGTACATTATGTCTGTTGTTGTACATTATGGCTGTCGTTGTACATTATGTCTATTGTTAAACATTATGGCTGTTGTTGTACATTATGTCTTTTCTAGTACATTATGTCTGTTGTAGTACATTATGGCTGTTGTCGTACATTATGGCTGTTGTTGTACATTATGGCTGTTGTTGTACATTATGTCTGTTGTTGTACATTATGTCTGTTGTAGTACATTATGTCTGTTGTTGTACATTATGTCTGTTGTAGTACATTATGTCTGTTGTTGTACATTATGTCTGTTGTAATATATTATGTCTGTTGTAGTACATTATGTCTGTTGTTGTACATTATGTCTGTTGTTGTACATTATGTCTGTTGTAGTACATTATGGCTGTTGTTGTACATTATGTCTGTTGTTGTACATTATGTCCGTTTTAGTACATAATGTCTGTTGTAGTGCATTTTCTCTGTTGTAGTACATTATGTCTGTTGTTGTACATTATGGCTGTTGTTGTGCACTATTTCTGTTGTTGTACATTATGTCTGTTATAGTACATTACGTCTGTTGTAGTACATTAATTTCTGTTGTAGTACATTATGTCTGTTGTAGTACATAATTTTCTGTTGTAGTACATTTCAGCTATTGTAGTACATTATGTCTCTTGAAGTACATAAATTTCTGTTGTAGTACATTTCAGCTATTGTAGTACATTATGTCTGTTGTAGTACATTAATTTTGGTTGTAGTACATTATGTCTGTTGTAGTACATTATGTCTGTTGTTGTACATTATGTCTGTTGTAGTACATTATGGCTGCTGTAGTACATTATGTCTGTTGTTGTACATTATGGCTGTTGTTGTACATTATGTCTGTTGTAGTGCACTATTTCTGTTGTTGTACATTATGTCTGTTATAGTACATTACGTCTGTTGTAGTACATTACGTCTGTTGTTGTACATTACGTCTGTTGTTGTACATTATGTCTGTTGTTGTACATTATGGCTGTTGTAGTACATTATTTATGTTGTAGTACATTATGGCTGTTGTTGTACATTATGTCTGTTGTAGTACATTATGGCTGTTGTTGTACATTATGTCTGTTGTAGTACATTAATTTTTGTTGTACATTATGTCTGTTGTAGTACATTATGTCTGTTGAAGTACATTATGGCCGTTAAAGTGTATTAGAGCTATTATAGTACATTTTGGCTTTTGAAGTACATTATAGCTGCTTAAATACATTATGTCTGTTGAGAATCAATATATCTATGGTAGTACTCCATGGTTTTTGACTGGTATAAGTAAACATATTTTCTGGGCTAATTGGCCTATTAAAAAATCAATTAGACTTCCATTTTGGAAAGCACACACGCGCACAACCACACGGGGAAACACAAAAGTAAACAAAGCACTCCAATTTGTTTTCAAATATTACGTAAGTGGAAGAAAAAAAAATGTTTTCATTTTCAAAGTTTTACAAAAAGTTACTTGCAGGATTTAAAAAAAACAACAACTTCTTTTTATAGATTTGATTTTACTTGTTGAACATTTGGAGCACGTGACTTCTCTTCCGCACGCACCAAATGGTAAATGTTTTTTTTTTTTACGTTGCTCTCCTGTAACCATTTTTTGTTGGAGCTGGCATTCATTCAGCGGTTTTCTTGAGTTCCTCAAAACTATAGACTAGATAGATCTAGATGTCTTCTCTTTGCAACTTCATAAGAAAAGTTGTAGATTTTTTTTTTGTAGCCCAGGTGTTTTTAAAGCTATAAAAAAACAACAGATGTTGTTAAGTTGATATTTCCTGCAACTTCTATGTCTCGAGGTTCGAAAGTCTTAAAGGACACACACATCGCGGTTACACCTGATCGTATCGGACTTGATCTCATCAACTTTACAGTGTGTCAGAATGGGGAGAATGCTGGTCTAGTAGTTGAACACTATTCTAGCGATGTTTAGATCTCGAGTTTGAATGTCAAGTGGCTAAAATGAAGAGTTCAATTAAAACTGTAAACAAGCAAAAAAAAAATATTTTTTTTTAAACAACAAAGCTTATATTTTGTTTATGAGTGAAGGGACAGCACCGTTCGGTTACTTCTTAATCTCTTAATACTGCAAGTATTATCTTCCCTTTTTCAATATACAATCAAATTAATTAATTACCACTAATGAGTTAACTAACTGATCATTTTTACACTGATCCATTTGTTGCCATCGACAATGAATAGCTTTGCAAAGTTTCAATTTCATCCGAGAATGGGACGTGGGAAGAAAAGAAGTGCAAAAGGAGCCACCCAGACAGACAGACAGACAGAGTGAGGTAAAATGAGTTTTTTTTTTAATTGTGTTGTCCCCCAACTCCTCACCCAGCGCCCCTCCTTATATAGGCATTGAATAGATTTAAGTGTTTCTCTATGTTAGTGTAAGGTCTTTGGGTTGTAGCTTCAGACATCTAGTCCAACTAAACATTTAATTGGGTTATAGCTCCAGACATCTAGTCCAACTAAACATTTGTTATGTTGTAGCTTCATATAGCCCAGGCATGTCAAACACGGCGTTCGGGGGCCGCATGCGGCCCGCGACCACTTTGCATGTGGCCCACTTAGCCACCTCAAAAATTGTCAAAATAATGTTAAACTATTACGCTGGAAAATAAGAGATGACAAGCTACTTCAATTGCAAAATAGTATTTGTTAAACTTACAACGAGAGTGAGTCTACAGTGAAAGCAAGCTACATTTTGTCAAACTTAATTGCAAGCATTAGGAAATATTTAGTGAATGTAATTTTATGAAGGCGTGTGTCGTTAAAGCTCCCGAAGTAATTTGTCCAGAAAAGGTGAAAGCATTCAAAGAAATAGCGTAAACTAGGAACACTGTGGCAGAATAAAAGACATGTCAGTCAGCTGGCGTGAACACTGTGGTAGAATAAATGACATGTCAGTCAGCTGGCGTGAACACTGTGGCAGAATAAAAGACATGTCAGTCAGCTGGCGGGAACACTGTGGCAGAATAAAAGACATGTCAGTCAGCTGGCGGGAACACTGTGGCAGAATAAAAGACATGTCAGTCAGCTTGCGTGAACAATTAAACAAAATAGTTGATTTTGAATTATTTTCATTGGCTCTCGATGAGTCAACTGATGTAACGGGTGTATCACAGTTGGCTATATTCATAAGGGCATGTGACAGGAATTATGATACATGAGGAGCTACTTGAGCTCTGTTCTATGCATAACACCACAACCAGCGAGGATGTTTTTTACAGGAGGTGATATTGCATAACAATTTATGGCGCGCCAACCATGAAATGAAATGGTTTTGATGCAAAGCTACTTGCAAAAATAAGAGAGACTAATGCTAATTTTAAATTTTCTCATTTTTCAGTGCAACATTTCCCAAGAAACATTCTGCGCAAAGCAATGACAGTTCCAACATGTCCTAAGACCGGCTTCAGTTGCTCCCTTTAAATCATTGCCAATTGTTCAATGTTTCTGATCATTAATTATTTTGTTTGATTGTGTTCCCTACTACACAGTAGTCCTCTGGCTCTCATGTCATAAAGTATTGAAGAGATTTTTTGCACTGCGTGAAGAAATTGTATTATTTCTGAACATGAAAGGTGAACCTGTTGAACATTTCCAAACTGACAAATGGGTTCAGAATTTGGAATTTGCAGTTGATCTCACTGGTCACATGCAAGACTTGAGTTTGAAACTTCGAAGACAAATTTGTCGCAACTGCGTGTGATGATGTGAAGTGCTTTCAAGCAAAATGACGACTGTGGATAAATCTTGTTCATTTCTCAACGTGTTAGGAACTAAAAAGATTCAATACGGCTACAAGATTTGGTAAAGATGCTTTCAATGACCGTTTTTGTGACTTCGTTTCATACGAGCTAGAATTTTCGTTGTTTGTATCTCCATTTTCATTTGCTTCTGAAAATGCTGCTGGTAATGTGCAACTAGAGCTGATAGAATAGCAGTCAGATTCTTTGTTGAAAGCCAAGTATATAGAAGTGGCTTTGTTAAAATGCTACAGTTATTTACCTAAACGGTACGTTGAATTGCGGAAATTTGCAGCCAGAATTCTAGCTATGTTTGCAAGCAGTTGTGAGCAGTTCTTTTCCATAATGAAAGTTACAAAAACACCTCACCGTTCGAGATTATCTGATCAAAATTGGTCATCATTTATGACAGCGTCAGTGTCAAAGAAACTTCAACCTGACATTAATAAACTTGTCTCCCAGAAAAGATGTCAAGCATCAGGACAAACAAAATAATGCGTAGTTATAGTAATTTTTAATAAAGAAATTGCACTATAAATTCAGCTAACATAGGGACAGATATGCTATTGATTAATGTATTCTATTGTATTGTTTCTAATTTACATAAAACTAGTAGGCTGTTTTGCAACTGATTTTTGGCTGCGGCCCATACACCTTAATGAGTTTGACATGCCTGATATAGCCTGTAAAACTAAACATTTGTAGGCGCATTAATTTCTTCATGTAGAGCTAAAATAAAACTCGAACAAACTTATTGTTCAACATAACTTTTATTGACACTAGGTCCCTACACACTCAGCCTTTAGTTTCTATATAATGAGAAGGCTTGTCTTCGAGTCCAAATATTAATAAGGAATGCAATATTTCAAGTGGCTTTGCAACCCCAGCTGTGATCTACATATTTGCCACATCCAGGTCAAGCATTACAATTGTCCCCCCCCCCCCCCCGTGGTCAATTATGATATTATTTTCACCGTCTGCGTCTGTAATCGGCAGCGGATTTTCATTTGTCTCAAGGTCTCAGATGTGTATCCCGCGGCTTTTGTTAGTGACCTCCAGGTCTCTCGTTCTGAGGCCGCATGCAACCAGGTGCTCTTTTCTTTGTCAGCTAAGGCAAGTTGGCGTGGTTCCACCTTCGAGATTCAGTTTCAATATTGATTTATGTAAAAACACAAGTTGAGTAACAAGATCTTGAACAATGGAAACAATATATAGATCTAGAACCCTTTTAAGACTAAACAATTTATCATTTTTTCGACGATGTCATGTCAATTAAATACCTTTACTGTATGATTCCGTCTGTGACACATCAATGATTCCTTTGCTGACTGAGACAAATAGAGGATACTATTGCTGATTGAGACACTTCGTAGATTCGGTTGCTGACACATCGGAAATTTTATAGCTGACAGAGACACATTGATGATGCCCTTGCTGTCTGAGACACATCGATGCTTCTATTGCTGATTTTAAAAAAATTAAACTAGTCGACCCGCGGCGTAGCATACACCGGGTAAACATTTCCTGAAAGACACAGTTGTCCAAATGGGGTAGGTTTGGGCAAACGACTGTGGAAGGCGTGGGTGCGGGCGGGAGGAGGCGGTGTTATATATACAGAGTTCTCCCCCACCCCTCTTTTTGTCTGAGAAAAGTGGACCCGTCTTTAAAGAATTTCAGTGTGTAATTTGCCTTTTTTATATTGAAGATGTCTTTTTTAGCATCGTTACTCCCTGAAGGGGGGTTAAAACTCAAAACCCCCTTTGGCTACGGTCATAACATTTTGAGTGTGTAATTTGCTTTTTTTTATATTGAAGAGGTATTTTTTAGCTTCAAACCGAGCTGAAGGTGGTTTTAAACTCAAAACCCCCTTGGCTGAGCTGGGGCAAGTAATCGGGTCTAAATCAAGGAAATCCTATGCTGAACTTGGAGTATATCATTTAGTGTGGTAGTGACAGAGCGTCGTATGAGGTTTGCGGGACATGTTCTCCGACAAAATGATTTACTGCATAATAAGATTTGCGATGGCATGCTAGTACAACTTGGCGCCACACTTTCATGGAGGTCCTCAGAGAAGGTGGGAATGAGGCTTCAGACATTTCTGTGATAGATTTTTGTGGAAACAGCTTGCCGCCCAATGCGCCGAACGGCACGGGGGGATCTAATTCAATAAGAATAGCGCATTAGGTTTCTTATCCCTTAAGATGCGTGTGGCAGTGTAGCCTCTAAACATCAAAACTGTAATTTCATTTTGTATGCATTCATTGTAAAATAACTCAGCATTTTAAAGGTTAAATAAAACTTTTCAATAGCAGGATAATACACTGTAGATACCTCAGAATATGCATTTTGTTGGCTTTCAAAGCGGAAGTAGTGATTAGCTGCGGGGCTCCGCCCCGCGTGGGGAAGCTCGCAGCGCTCCCCCAGACCACCTTCTTAGATCGGGCTTTGAAAGGGCGGGAGTCGACAATTTTTCCACTAACTCTAGGGCAAAATAAACGCCTTCCGAAAGAATGAAGGGTCAGAATGTATGAAAGATTAATACATACAAATATATATTCCTTATATATATATCTTCCTTATATATATATATATGTATATATATATATATATATATATTAATATATATATATATATAGTTTAGCTGGAGATAAAACGGGATTTAAAATCAGTGAACATTGATACCATGGGCGAGGCCAGTTTTTTTTGGGGGGGCTGGAGGGATTTTTCTCCCACCTGCTGCTCATATATAATATATATATGCTGGGTCAAATATATTATATATATACGCTGGGTCAAATATATATTATATATATATATATATATATTAGCGGGGGGTGGGAGAAAAATCCCCCCGTCTCAAAAAAAAAATCCTTGCTACGCCCATTGTATCAGTTCACTTGTTCACTGATTTTAAATCCCGTTTTATCACATCAACGTAATAGAGGTGGGGGTGACCAGTTAGTCTAGAGCCAGCCGCAAGTTGCCCGTACAGAATGATAATAACAAAGAGATAATAGTCGTAATAGTAGATATCATAGAAAATGGATTATTAAGAATGTAAAGAAATGAATCGCTCCTCTTATGTTTGTAATATTTATTATGCATCTTGATCCCTTAGAATTGTTACAAAATCATGACTAGTGAAATACGAAGGTTACGTTTTTCTCATACAGTTCCATCCACAGTAAGGATTGATTTGTATATACATGATAACATTATATTACATTACTAACTAGTATAATGGGGACTTTTCATGACATGAGCATTTGTTCAGCCAATCCTGCTGAAGTCTGGTTCTCACAAATATGAAAACCGAGAATTGACTCTCTAAATCTTTGGTTATTCAGTCATCGGAAATCACAAAAAAAAGCTAATTTGATCAACTTTTGACTTGAGTGCTCTCACAAATAAGAAAAAGAAAAACAGCTTGGATCGGACCGGTATTTTTGTCAGAAAAGCATCGCCCAACAGGTCTATTATTGCGTTTTGAATTTGTGCGGCTTTCTTTCCCTGTCAAATTTCAATATTCATAGCAATTCTAAATAAAGCCTGGTCAGGTCAGAGGTTTTTGTTTAAATACAATGGTGTTAACTTTCTTTAAGAACTATGAACCAACAAAATACTAAGCATTGGTCAGTGAAGGACACTATCCCATGATCAATGTAGACATCTCTCTATCTTCTAAATTTTTGTTATAAGCCTGCTCTCCAGTTCGGTTTTGCCATTCATTGTAATATCACAAGCACGATAGCTATGCAACATTCTTTGTTGTTTCTTTTTGTTTGTTGAATATTTTATTTTTGTTTGTTTCGTTGTTTAGAGTTCACCTCCTTTGTTTTTTTGTTTAATATTTTATTTTTGTTTGTTTCGTTGTTTAGAGTTCACCTCCTTTGTTTTTTTGTTTAATATTTTATTTTGTTTGTTTCGTTGTTTAGAGTTCACCTCCTGTTGTTTTTTGTTTAATATTTTATTTTTGTTTGTTTCGTTGTTTAGAGTTCACCTCCTTTTGTTTTTTGTTGAATATTTTATGTTTGTTTGTTTCGTTGTTTAGAGTTCACCTCCTTTTGTTTTTTGTTTGATTATGTTGTTAACATTTGTTTTTAAATACAGAAGTCAACAAAACAATGGGATGAACGCCTACAGCACTATTACACATTATCTACTTTGTTGGATCGGATTCAAAAGTTTTAGAAATAAATAAATGATTATTATTATTAATTATTAGTAGTAGTAGTCAGTTAGGACCTCAGACTGAGTATTTATTACTGTATGAGACCCAAACATATGAACTATGATTTTAATCTATGACTATGATCAGAAAATAAAAGAAAGATTAAGCTTAGAGAAAATTGAATAATTAGCAGAAGTGTCAAAATATTAATTCATGACCCGTGAGCATCAGGACTATCCCTATAGAATTAATTGTTATTGTTGCCCAGCTCCTTTCCTTTTATTTGTCTGTACAACACATTCATATTTTCTAAACTAAACGCTCTCTCCGCCCTCCCATTGAAACCACCAATGATTTATGAACATACATAGGCACAAAGAAAGGGGCGGTCTGTCAACAATAGTCACCTCGAACATACAATTAGGGCTCGCCACCATTACTATAAACCTGATGGAAAGAGGTTTCTATGATTAAAGTAATCCATGCCGCTGGTGCATTAACTCAAAACTTACAACACTTTGTTGTTTTAAAACTAATATCAAGTTTTGTGCAACGTTAAGGACAGTTTTGAGAAAGCTTTTCAGATTCTGTGTCTCATTATAGTTGACATAATTAAATGCAAATATATTTTTCCTTAAGTGTCATCCTTAAATTATCTCGTTGGCGCCAACTGTTCAAAGAGTTATGGGTCCAAGTGCAATAAACATCCTCTGCACCTTTGTTCCTACGCCACAGACTGTGGGCCCCTATTGGTCGTGGGCTGGGTTCAATGAACCCTTCGCACCGTAGATGCTACGCTACTGCTTTAAGCAATAAAACCTATTCTTAGTAACCAACGATGGTCGTGTGGTATGCGTTCTGGACTGCCGTCTCGATGGTGTCGGACTCAAATCCTGCACGCCGCCATCCTCAGCCATCCTGCGGTAAGTTTGGGCTAGGATGTAATTTAAAAAAACAACCTTTATTTCTCAGGGAACACACACACAATATGTTTAGCAAACAAAAGGAAGAAGGTAAATTGTGATTCTGTTTATTGTGTGAAATGTAAAAGTATTAAAGGCGAATTGTTTGAAATGTGAATAATGTGAACTAAAACGTTTGTGATGATGTGAATGGTTTAGAGTGTGACTTGAGTGGAATAATAAATGAATTGTGTGAAATGTACATTGTCTGACATTGGTGCACATTTAGAGGGAAACATTATGAAAGTCTGTTCGATACTGTAGTTTGACTGCCAGCAACTGGCAACGAAGTTGAAACAGAAGAATTGAAAACACACTAAAAAAAAAAGACACAACTTTTCAGAAAAACTTTTTTTCGACAACTCAGCAAATCAAACTCGGAATGTGAAGTCTTGTCACTCAAAGCTTTCTTTTCTCTCTCTCTCTCTCTCTCTTGTCTTCTTCACTTCTTTTTTTTTTCAATTCCACCTTCTCTACGTTCTTCTTTCCCTTTCTTTTCTCTCTCTCTTTCATTCTCTTCTTTGTCTCATTTGCCACTCTTTCTTCCTTCTCTTTCTGACTCTTTCTTCCTTCTCTTTCTGACTCTTTCTTTTCTTCTTTCTCTAACTTTCTTATTTTCTTTCTTACTTTCTGTTTCACTCGTGTTCACTGTTTCTATTTGATGGCACTAGTCACCCAGTGAGATGCTATTTCTTTCATTATTTATTCATCTGTATTGTGATGTAGAGATATTAGGTTTCACTTTTGTAATCTACAAGTTTGTCAGATCTATGTCTCTCCCTCCCCGTTGTAACACAAGTGTATGCGTGTGCCTTGGATTCCTCTAGTCGGTGTGTTCTGAATAAGTTTAACAGTGTCACTTTTTCCCCATGTGTTATTTTCTCCCCATGTTTGTGTAAAAGGTATATTCCATGTATCATTGTTGATATTTTTTACTTTTTATATTTGTTATTAATAAAAAAAAACCAATGGGTTATGGATAACATGTAGACTATGGACTATGCATAATATATAGATCTTGGCCTATGCACAATATTTAGACAATAGGCTATGCATAATGTGCAGTCTATAGGCTATGCATAATGTGAAGACTATGACCAATGCATATTATGTAGACTATGGGCTATTCATATATATATATATATATAACTATAGTCAGTTTAGGGGCCAATAAATACATAGACTCAGCCTAACAAGTAGGCTTTGGGCTATACATAACAAGTTTGTCATAGGCTCAAGATAAAATGTGAACTATTGCTGAATAACGCCAAGTTAATGCTCAATTTTGATTGAGTTTTCTTTCCTTATGGTCTTACAGAACCTCATTTATTCTACGTAGAAGAGACCACAAGAAACGAGCACATGCTTAAGTCCTGCTGACCGCATTAATAAACATGAAACCGCTGGCAGGCCGAACATCTTAAGTCTTGATCGATAAGGTCAACGACCTTCATCTGTTGATCACTTTTTTTTTCCATCAAGTCTTTTTATCCTTCGACCAAGATTCTTTCCCAACCTTGACCACTCTTTTGTCAACAGCTTATTTCTCCACAAGTAGACTAAACTAAACCACTCGTCATATGTTTGCCTTATTAATTTGTTCTTCAGAAAGCTATGTGAAATATTAGTTCTTCAGAAAGTTATGTATCACTTAAAAAAAAGTATTAAATTAAAACATAGTTGCTGGCAGTGTCCTTGTTTAAAAAAATCTAAGTAAAATCCTGATATAGTCAGAGATTTTGTATTGGGAATTTCAGAACATCCTGTCCAGCTCTAGTGTGTTGAGGATTTTATGACATCCTGTCCAGCTCTAGTGTGTTGAGGATGTCATGACATCTTACCCAGCTCTAGTATGTTGAGGATGTCCAGGTCAAGACCTTGTCTGCTTCGCCGTGTACACTAATTTCCACAGAAGGCAAATCTTTCTACATCCACCTGCCTAAGGATAAGTCTCTGACACAACTAGTCGCTCAAAGAAGATTAAAAAACTCTCATCTGAATGAGACAATAAGGAGAAATAATGAATGACAAGACAAAAATGCCTGACACTGAGGTCCTCCAAAGAGCTGCCTAAAAAACGGCCTGCAAAATATTCACACAATCCTCATGCAGTTTCAGTTGCGATGTCAATATAGACGGCAGTCTTCGAACACTGGCGGTTCCAGTTGGAGGAGGAGGTAGGGGCGATTGCCCCCCTCTCTTGGTAGACCCCTCCCCACGAATAGGGGGGCGTGCTGGCGAATTTTAGTAGAGAAATCAGACAATTTGTATTCGCATTCCTTTACTTATTTTGTTCATAATATATACTATTTATTTTTATTTTAACCTATTTTTAGATTGAGTCCCCCTCTAGTATGTTGGCCAATTTCGTTTGGTATGGGGAGGGGCGATTATATCATTCCTGCCCTCTACCCCGACCCTAAACTTTCAATTTGGAAGGGCGGTCCAATTTTTTGTAGTAATCACAGTTTGTTAACAGCATTAGTTACATATTTTCTTATTGGTATTTTAACCAATATTCTTGATATGTCATTCCCCTTCTGGTATGTTGGCCGATTGGGTGGGGTTGGGGGGGGCGATTATATCAACTGTCCTCCCCACCTAAACCTTTTGAGTGGGGGGCGGTCCAATTTTATGGAGAAATCATAGTTTGTGAACAAAATTAGTTGAATCTATATATATAATTCTCTTCATGGCTCAAGAGTTTGGACACCAAGTAATGGAAAGATCACTCTTTTATTTCTACAAGTCGGACGGACTAGAGTTACCCCACGTAATTTTAGAGGCGGAAAAAAATAGAGGGGGGGGGAGAGAACAAATAGTATACTCCCGTCTCTAAATAGCAGGGCCGGACTTGCCCATTGCGACCAAGAAGTCACTGAATAGTAGGGCCGGATTTAACCATTGTTGGGCCCAATGCAAAACGGATTTCGCGATGCCCAGTTTGGGTAGGATACGGATAATAAATGAAAACTAAGAGTTCGTATTAGGAAATATATTCGACTTAGCAGTTTAATCATTCTTTATTACGCACAGAACACGAGCCTTGCGTGTAGCGAAGTCATACAGTATTCTGTTTCCTACATAGATCACGCTCAATAGGAAGAATTACCAAATGTTTCAATATATCTTTGAGAATTGTTGACCTCAAGTAATTCTTCATTAGTTTGAGGCGCGAGAAGCTTTTTCACTAGATTCCACAATTACGGGTTTTGCATAATGCCGTTTTTTTCCTTGCGCGTAGGATAGGCGTTTTCCATATTGTATGACACCCCAAAATGACAATTTGTATCTATATAGTTCAGGAGATTTGTATGAGTTTTCTAAAGATTTTAATAATTTCCGGACATTTCCAGGACTTTTACGTATATTTTGCAATTTCAGGAGATTTTTAGGAGCTTCTGGTAAATCGACATGAGGGCGCGAGAAATCTATTATAAGTTTTAAAATGGTTAATTTTAATAATTTATACACCTAGAATTAGCGCATGTCCTCTGAAAGTGTGGGGTTAGATGATTGCCTTTACTACCCTCCGCACTCTAGCCCTTTGAGTGTGTGGGGGGGGAGGTCACATTTTTAAGCCTTAATTATAGTGTGTGAACAAAATTAGTTGAATTACTATATAATGTAAGCTACTTATTGATATTTAAACCCATTGGTATATTATGTCGCACTAATCGCACTCTAATCTCAAATTAAATCATTAGCAAATATATAATGAAATAGGATTGTAGCTGGTGGAAGGGGCGATGGCACCCCCCTGTCTGACAGACCAATACTTTTTCTTTTGTATTTTTGTTAAGAAATTACATTTTTTAACAAAATATTTGTCAATAATATAGGTTCTATATGCTAGGAATTACATTCGTATATCGAGCTATAATGTATTTCCGAAACGTCTGTCGTCATAATATCCAAAATGTCTGCCGTTATTATGTATATTTCAAAACTTCTGTCGTTATAATTTATTTCCGAAATGTCTGTCACTATATTGGATAACCTAATCGTATGTCATTTATGTGACAAGTTGGATTATAATATTTGCCGTTTGGGTGTCTAGGGGATTTTATACTTTGAGAACCCACACTTGCACATATAAACTACAAGCACAGCGTTATAATGCAGGCAACAAATACTATGTTGTAAAATTATGTACAGTTTATTATACAAACGAAGATAATTAAAAGGTGAAAGGCTGTACAGTTGCTAGGATGGGACCTAGCGTATTTACATGTAGGAGACTATCATCATTAGATTTGAGAACCAAGTGGGCTGAGTGTCATTAGGCTGGTTGCTTAGCTTTGGGTCCGGTGCTGCACTGATGAGACGGGTGTGGCTGGTGCTGATGCTGTCTACTGGTGGGCTGGCGTAGTGGATCCAGAGCTGAGCTGCGTCTACCATTCAGTCAAGCCAGTGACGAGTCTGTGGCTAGCGTTGTTATTTGGACTCTTGAAGGATGAGTAGGACTGATGTTTGCAGATCTGGTGCCAACAAATCTTGTATCAGCTTTAGGGTGATAAGATTACAGGCGGATGTTGCCAACAAATAAAAGCTGCAACGATATGATGTATACGTCAGTTTAGCCATAATGATAACACTGGGAGGTAGATGCTTTTCCGTGAAGGACATCTTCAGACTGATGTAGAGAAACTATAAGCTAGTTTCCTAAATATCAAAGGGAGCTAGCAAATGAATATAGTGTCCCATCTAGGGAGATAAAAATAATAATGGGAACTCCCATAAAGGGAAATAACAAACAGTAATAAGTGATATATTATAAGTAATATAAGTGATGTTCACCAGTCACGGTGAATTGCAAGTACATACATCGCTTAGATAAATGAGATGAAAGGGGAAGGGGAGATCAACGTCTGATACACGCCCATGCTCTCACATAAGTAAACATAGAGCATAAGTAAATACATACTCAGTAATAAGACATGTTTACAGAAATGTTTTGATAATTCTCTGCCAAGGAATTAATCAATGATAATATATTGAAGGCTCGTGCTGAGCGCTAATATATCAGAGTTAAATGAATAATAGTTAAAGAGCTAAATACATCATGGTAAGAATTGTCCAGATGGCTTGAACATTTAGCCACAAAGGTCATGATATAAAATATAAGTATACTTACTTATCTACTTACATTATCCATGATAAGAATGCACAAATATGTACACAAATAATGTGGTAATAAATGCACATATATATATATATATATATATATATGTGTGTGTGTGCGTGTGCATTACTAAGTAAAATGGCTCTCAAGCACTTTACAAAGTTACACACCACCAATCCAAAGTGAAATAAGGGAATGAAAATAGTCCAGAGCTCAAGCAAGAGGTAGATGTGCTCCCTGTCAGCTCTCCAGCGAGAATGAGATCGAACGATGAAGTTTTGACCATATACACGTGGAGAGGGAGGTGAGTGGCGGGAGATAAGTGCAAAGGTGGTCTAGACTATCTGGCGACTTTGACAGAGAGATCTTCACTTGACCGTGACGGCGTTTCCGGGAGATAGACACCGCGCGAAGGCGCTAGTTGAAAGTCCAGGGAGTTCGCCCAGGTGGTCAGAAGATATAAAGGGGGGGGGGAGATTATCAGAGATAGGCCGGATCAAGGGAGATTATACCTTGATAGTGGGTAGTGCTAGACGAACAGCGTTGCCCGAGGCGATGAGTTGAATGGGCACTTGAAGTGACCAACCGCTCCCGGAAGGGGGGGGGGGGGGTCAACGGATGTTTGTCAAGATAGATGGAGGGAGTGTACTCTTGTCAAGAGTCTAGTGTGGCACGTGTCAAGGTGGGGATAGCTAAATGTGACATCGATGCCAAAAGGTGTGGGGTTGGATCGGAGGGGTGGTGGTTGTGTTTTAGCTCTTGATTAGCTAAATTAATAAATTGATGATTAATAGCGTGTGCTTAAATTTATTTAATGCTTAGACCTGAGTGATCCCTTGAGTGATTTAAAACGATTCGTCACAATGTCGCTATAATTTAGTTCTGAAACCTATGTCCCTATAATGTATTTCCAAAACGTCTGTCGCTATAATGTATTTCCAAAACGTCTGTCGCTATAATGTATTTCCAAAACGTCTGTCGCTATAATGTATTTCCAAAACGTCTGTCGCTATAATGTATTTCCAAAACGTCTGTCGCTATAATGTATTTCCAAAACGTCTGTCGCTATAATGTATTTCCAAAACGTCTGTCGCTATAATGTATTTCCAAAACGTCTGTCGCTATAATGTATTTCCAAAACGTCTGTCGCTATAATGTATTTCCAAAACGTCTGTCGCTATAATGTATTTCCAAAACCTATGTCCCTATAATGTATTTCCAAAACGTCTGTCGCTATAATGTATTTCCAAAACGTCTGTCCCTATAATGTATTTCCAAAACCTATGTCGCTATAATGTATTTCCAAAACCTATGTCCCTATAATGTATTTCCAAAACGTCTGTCGCTATAATGTATTTCCAAAACGTCTGTCGCTATAATGTATTTCCAAAACCTATGTCGCTATAATGTATTTCGCTTCAATGTACTGCTGAAAAATGTGTTATTATAATGTATTTAAGGGTTTGAAGAGCCGAAAAAGAAAATTAAGACGCTGTCTAAGCCTTAGTTTTTCAATCACTTGTCCCTCGGACGGCGAAGCTAAACGATGTCCGATGGCGCAACTCCGTGGGGAGGGGGGCAGGAGGAGAAGGAAGGGAGCGTGTGAGCAGAAGGCAAGTCTTAGGTCATTCTCAGGGTAGCAGGAGGAGAAGAAAGGGAGCGTGTGAGCAGAAGGCAAGTCTTAGGTCATTCTCAGGGTAGTCTTCCCCGCCACGCGCTCGATTATGCTTCCCTAGCCACAAGCTAACCATGTTATCTATAAAGATTGCGTCCTACATCGCAAAACTAATGCGCCAAATGGTTATTCTTGGCGTCTGTACATACATTTGTCACTTTAACTGTTTTTTTTTAAAGATTACGACTACGAAACTGTGTCCGATGCAAAAATAATTTTTTTAAAAGTTCCAGTAAATGCATATGAAGCAGCTACTCCTCGTCTGAGTCATTTCGTATTCAGCTAATTTATTCATCAGCTTTGACAGCAAGAATAATTACAAGCAAAGTATTTTCTCAGGAATAAAATGACTGGAATAAAATATTTCGAATGTATTAATAAAATTTCCGCTTTCAGACCGTGAGATCTATAGGGCCGATAATGTGAAGGTCATCTGTTGCCAACTGTTAACGAGGGTGTCATGTGACCAGCACAACGACCAACCACCTTTACTTTTCCCCAACTAATGTCAGTTTCCCATCAAAGGAGCCCTAAATATCCCGAAATTAAAATACCAGTCCTCATTAGGATTCGAACCCCAAATTGAAAGAAATAAGTCTTCACTAGGATTCGAACCCGGGACCCCCGGTTCGGAAGCCAAACGCTCTACCGCTCAGCCACCGCGCCTCCCCTGCTACACATTAGAGAAATTATTTATCCTGAATGCAAACTGGGGACCTTCGTCCTAGTAGCTAATCTCTCCCCTTCTTAAGTCAGTATGTTTCTTGGTAGTTGTGTGACGTGAGTGTTTGTGCAGTGGAATGTTCTATCCGTATTCTTAAAATACACAACTCTTGGCACTGAGTCTGGAGATTCATTATAAGACATGACGTCTTTACAAGCTACTTTAAAAAAAGAGATATTCTCTCTTTTCTTTTTGTCTTTCTTTTCTTGTTCTCTGCGTTTCTCCACGACCCGCCCCCTGTCTGTAATGTCAATCTCACTCTTGGATGTTTGGTTGATCTAGTGCAGGTCTATGGGAGCATCGAATCATACGCATACTTATTTCATCCGTGATTCTTGAGGCTTTGCCCCCATAGTAGCGGGCCTTGATCGAAAGCAGGCTTAGGTGTGTACAAAATAATTTCAGCAGAGGTTTTAGACTTCGAAAAATCTGTGCCACATTGACCTAGTAAACTGGGTGTTTGGTAGCTGCTATTCTGTGTGCTCATCAAATAGGTGAACAGTGGTTCTAGTCTTATAAAAGCTGGGCCACAATATTTATGATTCAGGGCTCTATGTTTTGACACTTTTACTTTAAGATACCTCTAGTCTTATAAAAGCTGGGCCACAATATTTATGACTCAGTGCTCTATGTTTTGACACTTTTACTCTAAGGTACTTATTTAATTTTGAGCATATGCATGTGTGGATCAACTTAACTCATCAGCGACTATTGTAAAGCAAAGTTCATGTGGCCAGCACAACGACAAACATCCTTTACTGTCCCCAACTACATTAAGGTACCCATTAGAGTTGGGTGGATTCAAGGGCGCCCTAAAAATCAAAATACCAGTCTTCGCCTAGATTCGAACCCAGGAACCCATGTTCAGAAGTCGAGCGCTAAATCACTCAGCCACCGCTCTCTATATAATAGTTTAACGACTAACAATTACTAACACGTTCAAGTGATGAAGTTGTTATTGTGCCACATGGGCCACTGGACCCTAAGGGCCAAACGTTCAAGTGATGAAGCTGTTATTGTGCCACATGGGCCACTGGACCCTAAGGGCCAAACGTTCAAGTGATGAAGCTGTTATTGTGCCACATGGGCTACTGGGGCCACTGGACCCTAAGGGCCAAACGTTCAAGTGATGAAGCTGTTATTGTGCCACATGGGCCACTGGATCATAAGGGCCAAACGTACCAAACAAACGTTAGATATCTCTTCTGCAAGTCAAAATAGTGAAATCAGCTGGAAAGATATTTTTGTTTGTAAATTAAATGAAGGAAAAAGAAAACTTAAAATATAAGAGTAGATTAGACTAGAGTAGATTAGACTAGAGTAGATTAGACTAGAGTAAATTAGACTAGAGTAGATTAGACTAGAGTAGATTAGACTAGAGTAGATTAGACTAGAGTAGATTAGACTAGAGTAAATTAGACTAGAGTAGATTAGACTAGAGTAGATTAGATTACAGTAGATTAGACTAGAGTACATTAGACTAGATTAGATTAGACTAGATTAGATTAGATTATAGTAGATTAGACTAGAGTACATTAGACTAGATTAGATTAGAAAAGATTAGATTAGATTAGAGTAGATTAGACTAGAGTAGATTAGACTAGAGTATATTAGACTAGAGTATATTAGACTAGAGTAGATTAGACTAGATTAGATTAAACAAGATAAGACTAGATTAAATTAAACTGGATTAGATTTAGATTAGATTAGACTAGATTGGATTAGACAAGATTAAATAAAAATAATTATAATTATAGCTTTTATATAGCGCTACTTTTATGCTCAAGGCATGCTCAGAGCGCTTTGGTCCAATCTCATTTGTGGAGAAGGCTTTCCGTGCTGCCTTTAGGCGCTCAGTAAACACTTTAGATATTGTCAGCCTGTTGGTTAGCTTTGCATTTCGAGCTGTCCTTACGATGGTTCCGAGTTCAAACTCTGGCAAACTCTTTTCAGGAATCATGAAACAAAAGCCCATATTTTTTATACAATTCATAAAACCCATTAAAAATACTTAGTCGATATAAATATTTTAGTCTTATAAGTTTGCTATTTACGTAATGTATTTAGTCTAATACTTCACTAAGAATAAAGGTAACAAGGATTTTAAAAAGATGAATGTTATAAGGGCATGTGAGTACATCTATGTCACTGTGCATCCGCGGTGATTTTGTTTGTCACTGTGCATCCGCGGTGATTTTGTTTGTCACTGTGCATCCGCGGTGATTTTGTTTGTCACTGTGCATCCGCGGTGATTTTGTTTGTCACTGTGCATCCGCGGTGATTTTGTTTGTCACTGTGCATCCGCGGTGATTTTGTTTGTCACTGTGCATCTGCGGTGATTTTGTTTGTCACTGTGCATCTGCGGTGATTTTGTTTGTCACTGTGCATCCGCGGTGATTTTGTTTGTCACTGTGCATCTGCGGTGATTTTGTTTGTCACTGTGCATCTGCGGTGATTTTGTTTGTCACTGTGCATCCGCGGTGATTTTGTTTGTCACTGTGCATCCGCGGTGATTTTGTTTGTCACTGTGCATCAGCGGTGATTTTGTTTGTCACTGTGCATCCGCGGTGATTTTGTTTGTCACTGTGCATCAGCGGTGATTTTGTTTGTCACTGTGCATCCGCAGTGATTTTGTTTGTCACTGTGCATCCGCGGTGATTTTGAATCTGCCATTTTTGTGTTTAAGAATTTTTTTTCGAATTTCGAATTATAGTTGAAAAAGATTTTACAGCCTTTAAAAAGTAACATTTTCTTATTAATGTATATTCATATATATATATAACGTAAATATTTATGTTACATAGTTGTTTTGTTTTTGGTTTATTCTTTGAAAGTGTCTATTCTAATACATTAACTGCCTTTTAACTCCTCCCCCCCACCTTTTTTTACCCCCCCCCCCCCCAGCTTAGAAGTGGCTTTTCGAGCAATGAAAGAACTCTGTAATATTAAGAGTCAGAAGTATCGTATTTCACGTGGAAGTTGTCAACTGCCCTGGTCACGTTCAATGGGGAAAAAAACAGTTATTAATAGTGGGAAAGAAACAGATTTGTTTACACACAAACAAAAACCTGACACGTGTTTTCCCTTGTAATTCATACCACATTTCATACCACGTTTTCCGAGCGGTTTCATTGTTCATTGTTTACAAATGTTCATCTTTCTATTAGCATCAAACATTGCTTCGGACAAGAATATCATTATGTGCTAAAACCGTTTATATTAATACTACTACTACTACTACTACTACTACTACTACTAATAATAATAATAATAATAATAATCTTTATTGTCCGTACGGAAATTTGTCTTACAATTTGTGCATTACACCAAACAAAAAACATTATACCTATAAGAAATCAAAGTGTACATTCACACCAGACGCACTCATAATTTACATGTGACAAAGTTTATATCAGATTGTTCTTATTTAATGATTTGATTGCCAGGGGAACAAAAGAGTGTTTGTGTCTGTTTGTCTTTGCTATCGGTGTCTTGTATCTCTTTTGTGATGGTAAGATGACGGTTTAGGATGAAGAACTCCAGTTTGAACTTGGGACCAACGTGACAGCAGCAATAACAAACTTGTCGCCATAAGGTCAAACATATGTTGCGGTTACGTACGAGATATATATATATATATATATATATATATATATATATATATATATATATATATATATATATATATATATATATATATATATATATATATATATTTGTAGAGCATTGTACGTCTCGTGAGACTCGTCTTTGTCCGTCTATTCAGATTCTAGTCTCAATACTCATGTGACTAAAGAGGTTCATCATGATAGATACGGTCACAGGTTGGGCTTCTGTAATCAAATGGTAAATCATTTTCTCTTTGATTAGGCCAAAATCGTAAAGAGTTATTGCTTCATGCGTTTAGAGATGTCATTGCCTGTCCATTGTTATTAACTAGATCAGTGGTTCCCAAACTTTTTTTTCTCGTAAACCCTTTATCATTTTTCTGGTTTATGGTAGACCCCCTGCTTAATTTTTGCAAATTCACCAAATCCATTTTTTAAAACTTATATCTAACTGTAGTGAGTCGAAGAGTAAAAAAGTAATTTAAAGCTTCATTTTAAGTTATAGAGATCTTTTTTATTGATAATATCCAAATTTAAACCAATTAAAATAACAATTTATATATATTACTAGAATCACAAAACATACAGGAAATGTGTTTTTTTTTTTCAGGCTTATCATCCGTTGCTACGGTTATTATGTTTCACATGGGAATTTGTTGTTCTATGAAATAGTCGTTCAAAAATTAATTTATTTATTAATTCGCCTTAAGTCTCATTGTAAAAATCTTCGCAAGGAGCAGTTTCTCGTGTATTTTATGGTTTTTCACGTCTGGCTCAATTCTTGGGTTCGCGGAAATGTTTTCATTAACAAGAGAAGCGGAGAAGGCGAATAACTGGCGCCTAAAACAGTAAGCTTTAGGCAGGAGGGACTCCTTGGCTTGGCTAGCAACCCACCTAGCAGAAGGAAAACTGAATTCAAACCTCTGCTGCCTTGCAGCTATACCAGAACATGGGAAAGGTTTCGTGGGTCAACCCTGAGGAAAAATAAGGACCCTCAGGCAGTTGCAGTACACAGCGTTACACCCTGTCAAAGTTTGCGACGCCGCAAATCCCAAACTGTGTCATTTGCAAAGAATTACATAATGTGCCCTTGAACTGTATTGTTGCTTTAAAACATTTCCGTTTAATAATATCAGATGTAGGATTGTGTAAAACAGTTTTTAAAACTACTTCAAGGGCTGGTAAAATAAATGTTTTATCTATAATGTTTTTCATGTTTGGCTAAAAGTAAAGAGATCTTGTAAGACGCTCACAAACCACCAGCTTCTCTCTATGATGTTGAAAAGAGATATAGTGGGTCTTTTCTGAACTTTATCTTTGAGAGTTCGAAAGTTTTTTAAACCTTTATCTTTTTATCATGGTGGCATCCTCTCAAATGAACCTCCAGTGTAATTAGTTTCATATCGACATGAAAAGTCACTTAGGCCACCGCTTGTTTGACAAGGAAGGCATGAAACCCAATTTTAAATAATCAACACTGTACAATCTACATTTCTGTTTGTTAAAGATGACTTTCCATTATCGTAGACCCCCGTGGACATCTCATAGACCCCCAATTAATTTTTTCACTTAGGTAGACCCCTTGGAAGTCTTCGTAGACCTCTGGGGGTCTATAAAGACCACTTTGGGAATCACTGAACTAAATCGTGTATTTCACTGATAATTGCACACACACACACACAAAAGGTTTCGGAAGACAGCGAATTGTATACAGAATGATTCTCTAGATCTTGTATTCACTAGATAATATAACAATACAGAGAAGGCAGTCGAGTTTTAGATTTTTCTCTCTGACCATCGATATACGAGAATGTCATACGGACAGGCCAGTGACATGTTCCCAAGTATCAGGTATTCAGAGCTGCGGGAACAAAGGACAGTCTTAAATTTCTATTGATATATCCATGGCTTCATTTTCCATTGTTTTAATGTCTTTATCTGTTTCTTTTATTTCCCCATTCTCTCCCTCTCTCTCCCTCACTCTCTCTCTCTCTCTCTTCCTCCCTCCCTCTCTCTCTTCCTTCTTTTTCTTTACATAATTATAAGATTTAAATCTATCTAACTATCTATGTATCTATTCATCTATCTATCTATCTATCTATCTATCTATCTATCTATCTATCTATCTATCTATCTATCTATCTATCTATCTATCTATCTGTCTGTCTGTCTGTCTGTCTGTCTGTCTGACATATATATAAATCGTGTGAAGGACGCAGTCACGTTGGTAGCCCTTCTCTTGTCAGCAAGGGGGTCTGGGTGAGCGTCTTAAGCTACCCCAGCGGGGTTAAGGGCTGAGCCCCGACGCCAAGCGTTTTCTTGCGTTCTTCACTGCCAGAAACGCATTTTTCTGACATCCACAGCTCATTATTCATCTTACTTTTAAAAAGCAGGTCAAATTTTAGTAAAATAAAGTACGTAGAGGAATGGCCCATCCTGAAGGTTATTTATCTATCTATCTATCTATCTATCTATCTATCTATCTATCTATCTATCTATCTGTCTGTCTGTCTGTCTGTCTGTCTGACATATATATATAAATCGTGTGAAGGACGCAGTCACGTTGGTAGCCCTTCTCTTGTCAGCAAGGGGGTCTGGGTGAGCGTCTTAAGCTACTCCAGAGGGGTTAAGGGCTGAGCCCCGACGCCAAGCGTTTTCTTGCGTTCTTCACTGCCGGAAACGCATTTTTCTGACATCCACAGCTCATTATTCATCTTACTTTTAAAAAAGCAGGTCAAATTTTAGTAAAATAAAGTACGTAGAGGAATGGCCGATCCTGAAGTGTATCTATCTATCTATCTATCTATCTATCTATCTATCTATCTATCTATCTATCTATTAGTCTGTCTGTCTGTCTGTCATATATAAATCGTCTGAAGTACGCAGAAAGGGGTAAGGACATTATAGTGCTTGCAGTCGAAGAACACGCTAATTTTTCTCTAGGACTATGAGCCAATAAAGTGTGTGTGCACTCTCATTGTTGTGGGCCGTTTGATCGAAGGATGAAAGAGACGCAGAAAAGTGTGTGGAAAAAGGGTGGGGGAAGGGGCGTTTTATTGCTGACCGTCCTATTGAATGTTGAACATATGACAAAAACAACAACACAAATATCAACCATTTCAACCGTAATGACGATTAGTGAGTTGCTGAGTTGGACTTTTTTTTTTGTTTTTGTATTTTTAAATAAAATTTAATGTAGCTCCATTTCCTGACAGAAATTAAAACCAAAAACACTTTTCTCATTCTGATCAAACGTAGTCTTCCCCCCCCCTTCCGATGACACACTAATGAATATAATACCTTCACTTCACTAGTAACAACGTAGTCAATAATTTAACCCGTATTTACGTCGGTTCATTCATGGTTATCCCGCAGACCTATCTATATATAATCATATCATATACTCGCAGACTGCAAGAAATCCTTCCTGTCAACACATTCCCTCTGTCCTTCTACTTCTGTGTGCAGTTCAAGCTGTGTATGTAAACTAATTACCTAGACTCTAATCAATTGCCATCTTTATTAGAATTCCTCATCTTTTCACGCGCACATCAATTATGATCCGTTCGTAAATAGCAATCTCAATGAGGCTACGGAGAGGACGGCGATTGTGTGTGTGTGTTAGATTGTTCTTCCGTCTTTCTACAATCTTTGTTTTTAATCTCGATACCGAAAACTTGAACTAAAAAAGAAATTTAAAAAAGACACCAGTCAAGAGTTTGGAGAGTGTAAGAATATATGGGTAGGAAATTCAATTCAAGGTTCCCCAAGGGGGTCTCTTTTCCCCCCTCCTCAAAAAAAAAAAAAGAGAGATAGAGATGAGAGAAAGTAAATTGAGAGAAAGAGAGAGAGAGGTGGAACACTCAATTAGCTAAGACTCGCGCCACATTGCCGTGGTGTAAATGATCTCTCTGCACGTGCTACTTCGCGTGCTGAACTATTTTTCGTCCCGATCGTTTCAACATGTTGCCAGCTATCCCAGTGTTTAGAAGTAATTTGGTCGCCCGTTTGACAGAATCGAGAATGATTGCGTTATCTGTTGGAGACAGTTTGCTCATTGTCTACACCTACTACGTAACTATATGATAAGACCAAATGAAGCCGGCAATAGAGTAACGGGCCATGCATACTCAGGTTATAGGTGGAAAAATAAACAAACATCTTTTAAGTATTTAAACGAAACAAGATGTACTAAGTGAAGAAAAATAAAGATCCCCCTTTCAGACTTTGGGATTAACGTGGGTAGCATGTTGTCGGCACAATAAAATATATTTTAAAAAACCTTTAAAAAACAAAAAAAAAACAAAGCTTATATTCAGTGTAAATGTTTCCATTAGTTTGGATCAGTCATGTGATGAAACTGTGTACTAGATCTAGACTTAACAAGATAAAATTGTACACGTTAGTTCTCCCAAGTTGAAAATTTCACAATTATTTCTTATACCTGACAAAAGAAGAATCAAGACAAAAAAACAACAACTAATTATTCATTAAATTATTGATAATTAATTATTTTATTTTATATCGAACAAGGAAAAGAAATCGTACCTGAGAGATGTAGTGGTATAAGTTGAATTCGTCCCCTTCTGGAGTAAGCTTGAGAGAACAACTTTTTTATGCATTTAAAAAGCTATCACGGCAATATTCACACAGTTTCTTCCGTCACACCCTCTTGATTTCCCAACTGGTCAAGACAAGTGATAGGATCATAATGCATTGAGAAAACTAAACGCATGAAATTGCGCTAAACAAAAACGATTCCTAAACATATTTCTAATCACGCAGATTTATTATTGTTAGTCTAGATCTAATACAAATGTAATCACATGACTGATGAGACTAATAGATACAATTGCACTTAATATAAGCTTTTGTTATATATTTGTTTTTCTTGTTTGTTTCTTTTGCTGTTTTGTTGTTTATTCCCTGTCCTAGAGCAGTCCAACGTTCTAATAGTACCTAAAAAGAGGGGGGGGGGGAAGATTCTCGTTTTGAAAAGCCTGATGAAAAAAGACGAGCACATATCATTCTTATTTTTATAAGTTGTTCTTTTTTTTTTTAACAAAACTTACATCAACTCACTATGTCTGTCTGTCTGTCTGTCTGTCCGTCTGTCTGTTAAAATTTTGGTACCCCTTATTTCTTACACGCCCATTCTCGGATCAAGTTGAAACTTTACACAGTTATTTGTTGCACCTAACAAAACTTGCGTCAGTCAAAAAATTAACCTATTTTTTTTTAAATTAATTATTGGTAATTAATTATATTGTTTGGTATCGAAAAAGGGAAATAAATTCTACTTATTGAGAAATGTGTCTGTATATGTGGAATTATTTCCATTATTACGTTTTGTACACGTTTTTTTTTCTCCCACTTCCCATTTTCGGTTTAAAAGTTGCAATTTTGCAGACATATTTATATTCAATGACAATACATGAATTAGTTGATCAATTAATGGTAATTAATTCATTTTGTTTTATATAAAAAGGAGCTTATTCCTACAGTAATGAGATATATGTCAGTGTTTTTGCTGTTTCTCCACGTTTATTTGAAAAAAAATTTTTTCTAAATACGTATTTCTTTTTGATTACTGTGGGGAGGGGGGGGAGGACAAGAGAGTGATGTAAGAGGACATGATTATGGGCGTAGCCAGGAACCTTATTCAGGGGGGCGGGTTGTGTGCATTTATTTCTTCTCTTCTTTTTATAACCACATCACAGCAGAGGCAAACAAATGAAACTGTGTCTTTGTCTTACAGAGACTTCTGCTTACTCTTTGACCTCTAGTTCACCTTTCTGTACCTAGTTTTCTTAGTTAAGTCTCTCTTGGCTCTTCTTAATAGTATCTCTTGGTAAATCTCATATATGACCTGTGTGTAGACCTCATTGGAGATGCACTTAAGATTTTCTTTTAATTACTTCCTCAATAATCTTTTGTTTTCTTTTTGATGTGAGAAAAATGATGGAATTAGATACAGTTTTTATGCTGCAGAGAGAGAGAGAGAGAGAGAGGACATAGTGAGAGAGAGGGGAGAGAGAGGTAAGAGAGAGAGAGGAGAGAGGTAGAGGGAGAGGAGAGAGAGAGGAGAGAAAATGAGAGGGGGGGATAAAGAGCCAAAAAGACGCAAAGAGAGAAAATGTCAGTCTGGAGAAAAGAAGAACGAGAGAGAAGGAAACAGAGAGAGAAGAAGAGAGGGGGATAAGAAGTGAGAGATGAAGAGATAAAAGAGAGCTGTGGAGAAACAAAATGAGACATAAAGAACATCAAAGAGAAAGATATCACGTGATTACCTATAAGTTGAACTGAGAGAGAGAGAGAGAGAGAACAGAGGTCGGGTGACAGATAAAGAGAGAAAGATAAGCCATGAAAGAGAAAGTGTGTCAGTTTAAAGCTGGAGGAGGAGGAGGTGGAGAGAGAGATGTGGAGAAAAAAGTGAAAATTATTAAAAGAAGAAAGTTCCAAGGAAAGCGTTGGTAACATACTGTGAAGAGAGAGAGAGAGAGAGAGTTTGATGAACAGAGAGAAGAAGATGGATGAACATAGAAAGAGAGAGAGAGATAGATGGATGAACAGAGAGAGAGAGAGAGAGCCAATGGTGTAGAAATTAAAGGAAGTGAGAGCTGGATGAAAAGTACTAAGACAAAAAAAAGAGTGATTAAAATGAAGAAAAAGACTGTAACAGTACATAGTCACATAGTCATATCTTCCTCTAAAGAAGTAACCGTCCAACAAGCGCAATTATGTTTCTTATTTTTCCAACTTACTGTAGAAGGCAAGCAGTAAACTTTCCAACCTATATTTCCACATTCTGTTAACTTCTTTGCTGTCAGATTTATGGCTGTAGCCAAGTGTTCAGAAAGATTTCTCTAATCATTGCCTGAGTTTTGGAAAGTTTTGCTATAAATGTCTCCTCATCCCGATTACCTAGCATTTCGAAAAAATTCAGATTCTCTCAGTTTATCTCTCAGTTTATCTATTAGTTTATCTATTAGTTTATCTATTAGTTTATCTATTAGTTTACCTATTAGTTTATATATCAGTTTATCTCTCAGTTTATCTCTCAGTTTATCTCTCAGTTATCTCTCAGTTATCTCTCAGTTTATCTCTCAGTTTATCTCTCAGTTTATCTCTCAGTTTATCTCTCAGTTTATCTCTCAGTTTATCTATTAGTTTATCGATCAGTTTATCTCTCAGTTTATCTCTCAGTCCTGCCGAGATAACAAAAACAAAAAGCACAAAAATCATCAAATAACTTTAAAAAAAAACAATAGTTTATCAACATTTCCTTATTCTGTACACCGGATACACCAAAAAAATTTGCTATTTATTAGCCTCCATTTATGAAAATCTACAATAACATCAATCATGCCAAATTACTGCTTCATTACATTTTTCAGACAATATTATTACTTCTCTAAATAGTCCAGGCCATATTATTGCTTCCTTACATCGTCCAGACCATATTATTGCTTCCTTACACCGTAAAGACCATATTATTGCTTCCTTACATCGTCCAGACCATATCATTGCTTCCTAACATCGTCCAGACCATATTATTGCTTCCTTACATCGTCCAGTCCATATAAATGCTTCCTTATATCGTCCAGACCATATTATTGCTTCCTTTAATCATAAAGGCCATATCATTGCTTCCTTACATTGTAAAGACCATATCATTGCTTTCTTACATCGTTAAGGCCATATTATTGCTTCCTTACATTGTAAAGGCCATATAATGCTTCATAATATCTAATACTCATCAGCTTGAAACCAGGTGTCTCTCCCTACAACTACTATTCCAAACGACAGTCCTGGGAGCGGATAGGAAAAAAATGGATTCGGTGGGGGGGAAGGGGAAGGTCGAATCTAGAAAAAAAAAAGAGGGGGGCACCTTTTTTTTGAACCTTGTTGATGTCTAAGGGCTGAGCCGAAGGCTTTTCGAGCCCTAAGTTTGAAAAAAAAAAACCTGCTTGGACGCCAAACAGTAAAAAAAAAAAAACCTGTGTGAACACATAGTTCTGTTTGGGAGAGACCCTAGACAATGCCAATGTAAAGCATTGCTGTTGACCGATGCATTTGGCCCCCAACGCGTGGGCTAGACACGGCCGAAGGCCGAGAATACACCGGGATCTTCTGCCATTTTCCTTCAATGTACCAAGCTAACAGTGCAGGACCCGCCATTTATGTAACGGTCCCTTTGAGGAACAGCGCATGGATTGGTGACAGGTTTGTGGGGACTTTATTACAACCCCGCCCGTGCAATGGGTGGACTCTCGTCTACCCGTGGGCATCCCCACGGGAGTCCTGTGTTGTTACCCATTTAGCCTAGCCACTTCCTCTAATAGCCGTTTCCACGCGAGCGCCACGATGAGGCAGGGCAACGTGTTCGCGAAGAGGGGGGGGCACACCCAGTGATCCTCGTTTGGTCGACATAACCTGGCCAAAGTTACACATTTCGCTTGCCTTTTTTTTTCTTTTTCTTGTGCCAACTTTAAGTCTTTGACGAGTATGTGTTTGTCTGTAAGCGTGCGTGTACGCGCACCTATCTGTGTATGTGTGTCTGTGATGAACAAGGTATATTGTTCTAAGAGACGCAGAGGGTGCCATCTGTGCTCCCTCGTCAGACATTGGATTGTAAGGTCAATACCCAAGACACCTCCAAGTCCTGTGCAAATAAACCTTTCTTTAGAACGAAAAGAACACACAAAATTAGACAAATGCACAATATACACTTTTTGAAAACGCAGCTACTATTAGGTTTGTTACCAAGACTTAAACTGAAAATGTAGTCTTATCGATGCAGTGGAGTCTCTAGATGTTGCGAGTGGTGCGTACCAATTTGCACCAATAGAGGTAACATGGAATTACAGGCCTATTTTTAAATAGCAGAAAAGGTTTCAACAAAAATATTTTGCAGTTGCTAGATATCCCAAAATGCTTTTCATGTTTTATATAAATTAGAATTGTTAGTGTTCTGTTACAAATGATTTCGTTTGGTAGTTGTTAAAGTGTTACATCATACTTTAGACACCTAATAGTTTTGATCAATGTGTACTCGCTGGTATTTCACCATTGCGATGATGCAGAGAACTGTACTGTTCGAGAGTTAAGTAATGTAAGCCTTAGACACAATCACTTTGTGCCATCGTGTTGACAAGAAATCAGATCAATGCTGTATATAGCGAAGATATAAAGAAAGACAACAACATTTAGGAGACTAAACGAGGTGCGGTGGCTGAGCGGTAAAGCGTTTGGCTTCTAAACCGGAGGTTCCGGGTTCGAATCCTGGGATTTTTTTATTTCGGGATCTTTGGGCCACTCAGCTAATAGGTACCTGACATAAGTTGATGAAAAACTAATGGCGGTTGGGCGTTGTGCTGGCCACGTGACACCCTCGTTAACCGTAGGCCACAGAAACAGATGACATTTACATCATCTGCCCTATAGACCAAAAGGTCTGAAACGGGAACTAGACTTTGAGACTTAAATACTGGTTTTCCTGGCTAGCTCAGGCAACTTATTCCATGCTGTAATAGCACTAGGGAATAAGGTGCACTTGTATAAATTAGTCCTAGCATATGGAAAGAGGAATGTGCCTTCATTTTTGTGTCTTTCTGAGTATTTTATTAGATTATGTTTTAGCATTTGAAGATTATGATTCAGTGTTTTATGTATAATTGCTACTTAACTTTTGAGTCTTCTATCCTGAAGACTTTCTAAATTGAGTGATTTTATTAAAGGTGTTATTTTAGTCAAATGTGAATATTCGTTTGTTATGAATCTCACTGATCTATTTTGTGTCTGTTCTAGTTTCTTAATGTTTTCTTGAGTTGAGGGGTCCCAAACAGAGAATACATATTCTATTATTGGCTTACCAAGATTAAATAACATTTTAGTTTTATGTACTTATTTGATTTGTAAAAAATTCTTTTAATAAACCCTAATGCTTTGTTTTTTTGGTTTTTTTTTTTAATGGGGATTCCATGACAGTTTTTCATTTATTATAACACCTAGGTATTTTACGTTTTTAGTCTGTGTTACTGGTTAACCATGAATAAAATAAGTGGAATTAATTTGTTTTAGTTAGTTTGTTACTCTTTCTAATAACTGTCATTTATCTGGGTGGAAAGGCATGCACCAATTTGATTCCCATTTCTGCAAATTCATCTAATTCTCTTTTTAAAATATCTGTGTCTTGTTTTGTTTTTATTGTTCTATATATTATACCATCTTCTGCAAATAATCTGACTTTTGTTCCTGAACTAATGCAATTCGATAAATCATTTATGTAAATTTAAAATAGTTGTGGACCTATAGATGTCCCTTGAGGTATACATGAGTTTACTATTATTGATGTTGATTTAATATTACAGTTTGTTGGTCCTTCAAATTTTACAGAATACTGTAAAACTGCCATTAATTGCAGCTCTCCAGAAAACGTAGTAAATTGATAATAATGGATTTTGTTGTTTCTCATTTTATCTTTATAATCCTACAATTTATAGTAATAATTAGTAAAATAGCAAAATATCGATATTTTTAACTAGTATCAACAACTAAGTTTATGTACCAACCAATGAAATATACTCCTTTGATTACGGTTCAACAGAAAATACAAACAAACCTATATAATAATTTATTGGGCAAGCTGTAATTGGTTCGACACGATTAGTTAAGCGCACCGGTTGGCAGCCACCCTAGCGACGCCTCTGTCTACGTGTGCCCCTAGACTGTAACGTATAATTATATCAATTATGCACCTTGAATTTACGAGTACTTAGGTGTGCTACCAGATTTAAACTCTTCAAAATAAGCACTTCTAGATTAGTACTTTCTACATTAAATGTTTACAATGCAGGTACCTTTTGATGAGTACTTTCTAAGCTACAATTGTAAGAACAATTTTCCCTTACAGACCTTGCGATCTATAGGGCAGACAATGTAAAGGTCAACTGTTTCTGTGGCCAACGGTTAACGAGTGTGTCATGTGGCCAGCACAACGACCAACCGTCTTAACTTTCCTCAACTTATGTCAAGTACTCATTAGAGCTGGGTGGACTTGCAGGTCAAGTACCCATTAGAGCTATGTAGACTTGCAGTTTTCACCAGGATAAAAAGAAAATTAGGTACTTTAAATTTTTCAGACAGACATAAACAAATCAAAATGATTAATTAATTTTCCGCTATCTTATTACACAAGGCAAAAATCTTCTTTTAAAAACATGTAGTCGACAATTATTTAAACACTTGTTTAGCAGCATACCTCTAGAGTAAACAATGATTTCCTGTGAAACATGACATACTGGTAGACGGGGGGGGGGGCTGACCTAATTGGGGCTGCATTCGGCATAATATTTAATGTAAAAAAAACACAATTTCGAACACTCATTTGGGGAACCCACTCAAGTGGGGGTCCGAGGGTATTTTCCATTCCTCCTCCTCTTCAGCCTATCATAGCTACGCCACTGCTCTGTAGGTGTAGAACGTAGGTACTATCAAAGCTCACTAGGTAGACTCATGTTTATGTCATGGTCTCCTTTAACACGATGCCCCACCTGCTGAATCGTGATAAAACGGATAAGAGGCGTCTCTCTCGCTCTCTCGCTTAATAACATTATAAAATGACTTGACACTGAAGTATACATAATTTCTTAAATAACATTTTGGCGGCGTTATCTTTTATGTTCCCTTCCATTTATGTCAGGATAGGAACGTTTTTATTACTGAATTAAGATAATAGCAGAGCTTTGCTGCTTGTGGTCCGATGTTTAAGTCCAGTCTGCAGACTTTCGTGGACTTTTTGTTCAAATAATGGATCTAAATTAATTGCTGATATCACACGAATAGTAACTCTTTCTCTCAGTTATTATTGAACACGTTCTGGTGGAATCAACGTTGGTATCGTCAGTTCGGAGACAAAGGGTTGAATGTTTATTTATTTCGCTCTGACTAAGTGTATGTCTTTTTGCTATTTACTTTGTTCATGTTTCAACATAAACTCCAATAATTTTTTTTGTATTTTATGATTATTTGTTATATACTAAAGACCATCAGGTGTTTTAAATATTGGCAACTATTTCTTTACTCTGTGTCATTCACTAGTCGCATATAAGAAAGTCTTGTCAAAGCAGCTTTGTCCGTTCAAGTGAACGATTCTCATAGCGCTATCGCTTAGTAGTATCACACTCTAGATCTCTCACACATAAACTCTCTCTTTCTCTCTCTCTCTCTCAACTAATTCATGGGTATATCTATGCACTCACAGGTAAGTAAATTCTTGTACACCTTGACTTATTTATAGAAACAATTAATAACTGCAAGCAGCTCATCCAGTCCCCCCACCCCACCGTTTCTTTTCACATTGAAACGTTAGATTTTCAATCCTTCACTTTTATTGAGGAGAGAGTGTAACTTGAGAGAGAGAGAGAGAGAGAGAGAGAGAGAGAGAGAGAGTAAGGAGGGGGGTGGTGTAGAGGTGTAATGAATAGTAAGCACTCACAAGGCCGATGTTTAAAACCAAACAACCAAACAACTGGTTGCTGGTGTTATTTATACAACCTGTGGTTACTGTCCTGTCAACATTCCTCGCTGATTGGAACTTTCTTATCCTTAGAGTTCACTTTTTGTCTTTACACTGAGACTTAAATAAAAAAAAACGTTCTTTCCTGAAAGGGTCCAAGCCAGGACATTTAGCCAACCCGCTGGACTTTATGAAAGTATGCGGCAGGAAGTCTGAAGGGGGAAAATATAGGCCTGCAACAACTAGCTGTTTATCATTTTATAATAGAACTAGTCGACCGGCGGCGTAGCATACGCCGCTATTTTGCAGGACCAACCTTAGGCCACTGCAACCTATGCGACCGCAGTGGGCCCAGCACTTTTATAGGACCCGCGCTAATTATAGGTGTATAAATTATTAAATTAAACCACTTTATAACTTATAACAGATTTAAGTTATAAAGTGGTTTAATTTAATAATTTATACACCTATAATTAGCGCGGTTTAACAGGAGGTCCTGAAAATCTCCTGAAATTGCAAAATATACGAAAAAGTCCTGGAAATATCCGGAAAGTATTTAAATCTTTTGAAAACCCATACCAATTTCCTGAAATATACAGACCAAAATTGTCTTTTTTTTCACTCTTAAATTACCTAGGATAACTCCCTCCGTCCAAGTTGAAAAATAAAAGAGTGATCTTTCCATTGTGTCCAAACTCTTAAGCGTGCTCTGTCGCCTCGATAGTTACTACAGAGTAGATTACTACCCCCCCCCTTTTTTTTTTAACGTGAGGTACAAATTTTAAAAAAAGAATGATATTGCAACGGTCCGGCCCTGCTATTTCTCTCCCCCCCCCCCACTTGTTTTCTCGTGGACTATCCGCAGAGTGATCTTTCCTTTACTTCTTACTACTCGTTTAAACTGTTGAGGGAAGAAGAGAATTATATATATAGATATAGATTAGTGGAATAGTAACAAAAAATATGGCATGTACCCCTTTCAGATAGGGGCAGATGATTTAAAGCTAGTGTTTCTATGGGCGAAATTTTGACAAGGGTGTCATAGAGCCTCGGTTTCATTCGACTTCGAAGATTTTTTTTTCCAATGATGCGACCGTTGATACGCGTATCAGAAAAGTACTTGTTTTTCCCCAACTCTTTCTCAGGTCTAAAAAGTTACGTCATCACTGGTCTACTCTTTACTGCTGCTGACCTTGGTAAAAGATGACTTTAACGATAAACAGGCTCATTAAGATCCCGGACCATGATAGACATTTGCATCCTTTCCTTCACGTCAAGACCATGATAGACATTTGCATCCTTTCCTTCACGTCAAGACCATGATAGACATGTGCATCCTTTCCTTCACGTCAAGACCATGATAGACATGTGCATCCTTTCCTTCACGTCAAGACCATGATAGACAGTTGCATCCTTTCCTTCACGTCAAGACCATGATAGACAGTTACATCCTTTCCTTCACGTCAAGACCATGATAGACATGTGCATCCTTTCCTTCACGTCAAGACCATGATAGACATGTGCATCCTTTCCTTCACGTCAAGACCATGATAGACAGTTGCATCCTTTCCTTCACGTCAAGACCATGATAGACAGTTGCATCCTTTCCTTCACGTCAAGACCATGATAGACATGTGCATCCTTTCCTTCACGTCAAGACCATGATAGACAGTTGCATCCTTTCCTTCACGTCAAGACCATGATAGACAGTTGCATCCTCCTTTCCTTCACGTAAAGACTAACAAAAGACGAACTCGAAAACTCGAAGACTATCCTTATTATTATTATGAATTATATACAGGGGCGGACTGGCTATATGGGCATTAGGGCTAATGTACGGTGGGCCGGTACCAAAATGGGCGGGTGGGGCCACCGAAAGGGCTTCATGGATGCCACTGTATCAAATTGTTGAAGGTCTTTTGATATGCTCTTATAAAAGGGGCCCTCTATGAGTCGTGTAATACTGTAATACCAATTTAATCTAACACATTTTCCGAAATAATGTAATAGTCTACATCCGTGGACAGTGATACTAGTAGGCTTCATCCTTTTAGGGGCTACACTCTGAACGATTAAAAAGCAACATAAGGACTAAATTTCTTATAAAGATATAGAGTTTACTATAAGCATGAGTACAGTTATCGATACATAGTCAAACTTAACCTAATGATTTTGAGGACAGGTAGACTTAGAATCTGAATCCTGTCAATTTATGGGCCCAATTGTAAACAATTCTCCGAGCCGATTTTGACACCCAGTCCGCCCTTGATTATATACCATACAATGAGGATGAAAGGTTCTTTGGTACCAGGTTCACAATGATTCATATCATTATAGTAATCAGTTCATTAAATATTACCAATCTAAAAATAATAATAATAACATTAATTCATGTCCGCACCTTGTTGTATCATTGCGTAAGTCGACCTGACAATACAATCTATTTTGTATGGAGAGAGATAGTATTGTGAGTGTTGATAGATTGTACTTCAAAACTTTCATATTCATGCGGAAATTATTGAAACCTGCATAAGTTCTGTCCTACAATCTATTTAATATGCATAGAAAAATAAATGTAACATAATTGAAAACAATAATTAATAAGTAGTTTTTCATATTATCGCGTGAACTGCAGCGCGACTTCAAGTACACATAGAACACTTAACTAAAGGATTTTTTTTTTGTTTATGGAATTTTTTTTCCTTGAGGCTTTGAATAAGAGGTTGACCCTTTACAAAACAATTACAATAAGATCAATTAGATAATCATTATATTACATCAGTTAGGCCGGGTTCACATTTAACTTCAACTTCACTTTCACCTATCCCTTATCTGATGGATACTGGCGGATCCTGGGGGGGGGGGGGGCGGTAGGGGCGATCGCCGCCCCCCACTCGGCCGACCCGGTGGATACTGACAAATTTTAGTAAAAAATCACACAATTGGTATACGAATTTATTACTTATGTTAATAATATATACTATGTATTGATATTTCAACCTATTTTTAGATTATTTCGCCCCCCTCTCTAGTATGTTGGCCGATTTGGTGGGGTGGGGAGGGGGGCGATCCGATTTATTAGTAGAAATCACAGCTTGTTAACAGAATCAATCAATTATGATTAAAACTTGTTTTTGATATTTTAACCGATCTTTATATTATGTCGTTCCCCTGTTGACCGACGGGGTGATGTTGGGAGGGGGTGGGGCGAATATCTCTACTGCCCTTCCCACCTAAACCTTTTGAGTGTGAGAGGGGACGGTCCTACTTTTATGGAGAAATAATAGTTTGTGAACAAAATTAGTTGAATTACTTTAACATTTTATATTATGTCGCTCCACTTCTAGTATCCTGGCCGATTCGATGGGTTGGGGGGGGAGCGATTGCTTCTACTGCCCTCCCCACTTTAGCCCTCTTAGTGAGGTGGGGGTCGATCCTATTTTTATGGATAAATCATAGTTTGTGAAAACAAATAGTTGAATATCTATGTAATATAAGCTACATATTGATATTTGAACCCATTTGTATATTATCTAATCTCATGTTTATCGCACCACTCTCCAATCTCAAATTTCATCATTAGAAAATATAAAAGGAAAAAGGGTTGTATCAGCTGGGAGGGGCGACACATACAATCACCCTCCGCCTATCGGACAAACAAATACTTTTTCTTTTTAGTTAAGAAATTACAAAACAAAATTTAAATGCTATAAATTAAATTCTTATATCGAGTCGCCCCAACTCCTATTCTTTAACGCCAAATGTAATCATTAGCAGAAATGATAAAAAGGAGCGACAATTAATCGTTTTCTCTCTACCGTCACCTCCCCTTTCCAGGCGAAAACATTTTCAAACAGAATAGTCAAATATGGCGACAGAGTTTGTTATTGCACATGAATTTTTCATAATTTTTTTAAAGAAAGACTTTGTTTTGAAAAATTTGGAATTCATAAAAACATTTTAAGCATAAGAGTAAGTTCTGAACTCAAAAATGTTTTTCCTAGTCGCCTTTTTCAAATCTTTACTCAAACTGATATTTTTCTACTGTATAAATAAATTTTCGGCGGCGATCCTCAAAGCCCTAATGGAAATCTGTGATGTATCTTATCTTTTCATGGAATAAATTAGTTGTATTTGCAATGTAGTAAGGGCATATAAAATCACATAAGAATATTTTTTAAGTAAAACATTATTCAAAAGTTTCTTGAAAATGAGATATCTTTTAACGTTTAACCATCGTTCTGTTGATGTCTTAAGCTGACCAAAACAGGCCTGCTACAATAGGTCTCGCTTAAGATGATGATAATATTACAATAAATGCGCCTAATAAATATCAACTTACGCTACTTGTGTCTCGAATGTCACTCACACTTCATGATCGGCCCTTGACCCCATGTTACGTTATTTGATTTGATTTGACCTTTTTTAAAAGAATGAATAATGAGCTGTAGATGTCAGGAGAATGCGTTTCCGGAGTGAAGAATGCAAGAAATCGCTAGGTGTCGCTTACAGCGCTCCCCCAGAAACCTAGCTGTCAAAGGAAAGGCCACCAATATGACTATTTTTTTTATTTTTTTTTGTATACTGAAGTTGACTTGACACAGAAGTTGACTTGATACAGAAGTTGACTTGACACAGAAGTTGACTTAATACAGAAGTTGACTTAATACAGAAGATGACTTGATACAGAAGTTGACTTGATACAGAAGATAACATTCTTTGTGCTCTTGCAAACGCTGACTAGAGAATTCCTAAGAATATGAAATAGAAACAGCTTCTGTTACCATTTGTCATACCTTTGAAATTGTCATTTAAGTATAAACTATGAATACGATGACAACGCAGTAGAAAAGTTAATACATAAACGTAATATACTTAATGTGCAATGTAATTCTAAGTAGATATTTACATCTACCAATATATAATTACATAAAGCTTTGGCTATGTTCAGTTTCTAACATTAACAATATATTTTTACTTCTTTGAAATATGAATGCGCATTCTGATCAGCATTTGATTTTAAATAGTTTTACGATTAGTCTCGGAACTATAGATGTTGAAGTCGTGATAGAGTTGTAATGTACACGTTAGTTTTAAGCCAACTCTTAAGTCTACATATTCTAGAAGTAATCAAGGTTCTAAAGACGAACTGGGGGAGCTGTTGTAATAAATCATTACAGATCAGGGGCAACTAATAATAAGACCGTGACTATCAACAACAACAAAACAACAACATGAGTGGTCGGGTGGCATGAACCCCTTGCGATGCCTAGCAAGGGAAACATGAAACTCTCTTTCCAGACTGCTACATCTTTTCCTCATGTCTACACAAGTGTATGGACCGTGTCGCACCGAGAATGCTATTAGCATGAAATATGCGCTATGCAGATTACATTGAGTGAAGGGAGATCACCGTTTATCGCTGCCGTACCTCTCAATATTGCAAGGTTAAACTCCCTTTTTTCTATTTAAAACAAAATTAATTAATTAGCAATTATTGATTAACTAATTTTTTGTTTCATTGATTCGTGTGCCAATGAATAATTGTGCAAAATTTCAACTTGATCTGAGAATGAGAATCGGTAGAAAAAAAGTATAAAATAATCAACCCAGATAGACAGACGGAGTTAATATAAGCTTTGTTAAGAGCTCTGTTCAACACGCTACATTTCCCATTGAACCACCTTTTCTTTAATGATGACTTTTTCGTTCATAGTATCAGCGTAACCCAAACTCAAACGAAGTCTAGGATTCTTTCTTTTTTTTTTAATTTGAATGAGGGTAGAGGTTGGGTGGGGGGTATTTGTAATGCTGGTTTCAAAACCATCGTACCCTAAGACCATCAGATCTTTAATCTCTGAGATTAGTGCCATGCTTCTACAGAGTCCGAAACTAATTTTAAAAACAACATCATGCTTTAGCACTGTGAGTGTACGTGTGCCGTCAAGTAAACTTGATTTATTTTCAATAGCACTAAATATGTATACTATAAAGCTAACAATTGTGTGTATGGAGGGGATAGTCTGAGTGTACATCCTATCTATACAAACAAAAAGGAACATACCTACAAGATCATTCACCTGTTCATTTGGACCGTTGGGGCACCACACACGATCTGTTGACCTTCTTTCTCCATTCCTCTCTTTTGTTAGAGTCCCCCGAAAGTGGAATAGCAGCTACTAGTTTTGTGTGGTCTGTCTGTCCGTCCTCCCGTCCGTCCCATTTCGATCTAGTAAACTAGAAAACATATTGAAAATCCGACACCATGATATTTTAGGCCTTTCAAAGTTCTGATGCTACGGTTGCTTTTTTCTTTTCTGAAAGCGAAAAATTTAATTTTTAAAATCAACTATGCAAGCAGTTTTTTTTTCATAAAAATACACCATTTTTACAACTATTCAATATTAATAGTAACAAACAAAACCACGATAAAATAGAGATACATATCATCTACCATATTTGTAATGACACCAAGGGTTTAACTATATCGTCATAACAATCAGTTCATTGAATACATAGGAATATTAACAATGTAATAATAATAACATTAATAAATCTACGTATCCTGTGGTATCACGTCGTTAGTCGAACTAACAATACAATAGTATGGGCAACACTTTTTGTATGGAGGGAGCTAGGGTTGTAGTTGTTAATAGTTTATAGATCATAGTTTCTGATATTCTTTCAGAAAATATTGAAAACTACAATCCTGAGCGGACCACTTCGGGGGCCGATTTTGAGTTTGTGTTTCCTCACAAACTTTCTTTGTAACCTTGTTTTTGAACTGGGATGAGAATCTCTTTAATTAACAGGCCCCTCTATTCCTTGTTATCTTTCCGTTGCTTCTTTTGTCTGCCTCTACATCTTATCTCTGGAACTGTTCCGTGCAAAAAGGTCTTTACGAGCCTTAAGGACCTTGTAATATGTCCGTACAGTTTTAACGTGCGGTTTTCTTTGGACAATGATAAGAAGGTCATATTGGGCAAGATTTCTATTATGATTCTATTGTTTGTGATAGCGGTGATACCAAGAAACCTTTTGTAGCATCCGATTCCATGACTGGGATCGTTGTCTTTAATTCTGCATTTAAAGTCCTTGAGTCTCAAGCCTACAAGAAAATTGCCATGACCAAGCAGCGCATCAGTCTGATTTTCGTGCCTTGTGCTTTGACTTTGTCTTCCCAGAATTATTGGGAATCTCAAGAGACACATTTCAAAGAAGAATCACAATTAGAAAACATCAAGAAATGAAATGCACCCGAAAAGACTCAGTTTTGTAAAGGTTATAGGAGCAAGTGTTGATCTTTTGGTGGAACAGACAAGGTTAAGAATGTCAGGTCAAAGAATGTCTGAGGTTATTTCATGCAGGGTTCTAAATTCCGTAGAACAGTTTCCTGTATGCTGTCGCATGCCATTTCTAATTAAACTGTTTCAGCAATTAGTAACATAAAACAGTACACATGCATCCATCCATCAACACAAACACATACAGTTAGTGCCTGAAGTTATTTCCGCGTGAAACACACACACGAGCATACACACATCAGCGTATACACATACACACACACAGACGCATACTCATACAAACACGCACCTAGGCAGTGGCATAGCTAGGGTGGGGAAGGAGGGGGAGAATTGGAAAATCCCCCAGGTCCCCCATTTTTTTTACATTGAAAATTAAATATTACGCAAAATGCAGGGCCCCTAAAGAGGTCAAGCCCCTAGGGCCCCCAAACGATGGAAAATTCCTAGCTATGATACAGACACACACAGACACACATGCGCGACACACACAGAGACACATACAGAGGCGCACACAGGAAGGTACCCACATATTCACGCACAGTTACACACAGCACACACATGTACACACAGGGACATGCATGTACAAAAACGTACACACACACGTGCACACAGGTACACAAACAGGTGCACACAGAGGCACACACACACACACTGGTACATACAGGTACACATACATGTATACACACTGGCACACACAAATATACAAACACAAGTACACATACAGGTACACACACACACAAGTACACATACAGGTACACACACACACAAGTACACAAACTGGTACACCACAGGCACACAAGTTTAAAAAAAAAGGGTTATTAACAGCGAACTGGAAATGACGTTAAAACCAAGATAGATCAGACTGTAAGGGGAAGTCGACTTAGCCGCAGGTTAAAGCCAAGTTATCTCACGCTCAGTTCACACTTCAAGCAGGTAAATCCAGGACTCACACTCACACATACATTCACACGCTCAGTTGCACACAATTCTTGACTTTTTACGCTTGTTTATTAAAACTTTAACCAACACATTTTGAAAACTAATTAAAAGACACACACACACACACACACACTAAAGTCTTGTTCGTTTAGAACATTCAAATAATATTTCGCAGATGGTGGACTGTTTCAAATGGGGAAAAAAAATTCCCAGACTTTGAATTCTTGTAAACACACTTCTGATGTAAAGCAAGAAAATGTGTTTTTATAAACTAACTATAACTAGTGAAAACCTAGAGAAAGACAACAATAGACCTGATCTATTCTATACTATAGTAAATTCAAACTGACATTATCTCAAATATATTTGTCTTACCAAAAACGTCATGCAGTTTCAATCTATAATTTAAACATTTTACTCCGTAAATAAAGTATCTACACTACAATCTAGCGATACTGAAAGAACTGAAATTCAAAATCAGTATTGTTCCAACAAATTAGCTCTAGCGTAACCTAAGGATTAAAGAAAGTTCGCTGACCAGGAATAAATTATTGAAAACTTATTTTGCAATTGCTATTTCGTGTGTCTGAGCTCCAGGCTGATGGCGAAATTTTAAAATGATTTTTCAACTATGATAAGAATACAGGAGATCACCCCCATAGAAGGGCCGGACGCAGAGTAAGGGCGTACGAACTTTTCTCAAAATTATACCTGTGACGCCACCAACCGATGACATATCTAAAAAATTTTGCAAGCAACCCTTCACCATTAGCCTCAGAGAAAGTCCATTTGCCAGCTCGGGAGTCTAGGAGATCGCTGTCCGGAGGGCTTTAAACATGTCACGAACAAGAAATAAAAACTTAAAAACACACAACTGTAACACGTTATGCTGCTTTTTCTTTACATAAATATTTACAAAATTGAGAAATCCAAATTTACGTAATGAATCTACATTAAAGCTAATCCGTTTAATTTTTTCTGAAGTAGGCCTTATGTCTCTTCAAAATGTTTTGTCTTTTATACACTAGAAAAGCTATTAGTGGTATAGTAGCAGATTACTCCCACTCAGCCAGCTAGGATGTATGGTAGAGCGCTGAAATGTCTCTCAGCGGGGTACCAGTGGGAGTCCCGGCGCAAAGCGCTTTCCTGCTTTCTGAGCTTTAGACATTCATCCCTCTTGCTTTTAAGACGCATTCTTTATCAGAGAAGCAGTTGGTAAAATAAAGTTTCAAGTAAGAAGCCGTGCGGCGAATTGTGTTCCTGTATTTTGAGCTGCAGAAACGCCTTCAGCTGGCATGTAGTGCTCACTGTACATCATTTGAAGTCAAATTAAGCCAAGGAAAATGACGGCAGCATTGGTCAGTACAATAATGCGATGGACATTCAAGATACTAATAGCGCTAGTACTTGTGTTATTGTCACGAGTGTTTAACAAAACGAGTTACGACATGAGAAACTGCACAACACTGACATGCATACATCGAGTACTGACATGCATACATCGAGTACTGACATGCATGCATCGAGTACTGACATGCATACATCGAGTACTGACACACATACATCGAGTACTGACATGCATGCATCGAGAACTGACATGCATACATCGAGTACTGACATAAATACATCGTTTACTGGAATGCATACATCGAGTACTGACAAGCATACATCGAGTACTAAGATGCAAACATCGAGTACTGACATGCATGCACCGAGTACTGACACGCATACATCGAGTACTGACATGCAAACACCGAGTACTGACACGCATACATCGAGTACTGACATGCATACATCGAGTACTGACACGCATACATCGAGTACTGACACGCATACATCGAGTACTGACATGCATACATCGAGTACTGACATGCATACATCGAGTACTGACACGCATACATCGAGTACTGACATGCATACATCGAGTACTGACACGCATACATCGAGTACTGACACGCATACATCGAGTACTGACATGCATACATCGAGTACTGACATGCATACATCGAGTACTGACATGCATACATCGAGTACTGACACGCATACATCGAGTACTGACACGCATACATCGAGTACTGACACGCATACATCGAGTACTGACACGCATACATCGAGTACTGACATGCATACATCGAGTACTGACATGCATACATCGAGTACTGACACGCATACATCGAGTACTGACACGCATACATCGAGTACTGACATGCATACATCGAGTACTGACATGCATACATCGAGTACTGACATGCATACATCGAGTACTGACATGCATACATCGAGTACTGACATGCATACATCGAGTACGGACATGCATACATCGAGTACTGACACGCATACATCGAGTACTGACATGCATACATCGAGTACTGACACGCATACATCGAGTACTGACATGCATACATCGAGTACTGACATGCATACATCGAGTACTGACACGCATACATCGAGTACTGACACGCATACATCGAGTACTGACATGCATACATCGAGTACTGACACGCATACATCGAGTACTGACATGCATACATCGAGTATTGACATGCATACATCGAGTACTGACATGCATACATCGAGTACTGACATGCATACATCGAGTACTGACATGCATACATCGAGTACTGACATGCATACATCGAGAAAAGTCACGTAAGCGGACACGTACAGAAATATTTAATGACTAAAAAAGAAAAAGAAAATGAAATAAAATAAAATAAAATGGCATCTTTAGCTTCATCTTTATTTGGTCAGTATTCAAACATGGATAACTTTTCTGTCCCTTAAAAAAAAAAAAAAAACTCCTTCTCGACCCCCATTGTCAGCACGCCGCCCCACCCCCTTGCCCTTGGAATTTGCTGGGGCAATCTTCAGTTTGAGAAACGCGGGTTTGAACTATTAACGCCCACTCTTCCTCTGGTTCTTACAACTAGCCCCCCCCCTCTCCGTTACCTTCTGCTCCACTATCACTAGCGCCCTTAATCACTCCTGGTCTGCGGTCCGTTAGTTTCCAAAAGTATTACAATAGCCATATGCTGATTATCTCATAACTAAATTGCAGTGAAAGTGTATATCCACTAATTGTGGTACATATGTGATGATGTAAACAACACAAATCGTGACAGTCAAAATGATCTTTCAAGACGAATTCTTCATTGTTGGCAATTAAAGAGGCTAGCTGAAGAGTGTGCTTTTCAATGAGTGCGTCCTAAAGGAGTTGATTATTATGGCATTTGGTGGGAAAGAAATTTTATTGGGGATTTTCAAGATAAACTAAACAATGCTGCTGAATAGAACTTCACTAATGCTGCCAACTAAATATACACACATTGAGCTACAAAGGGGAGACTTAGATTCTGTAGTGCTAAGAAAGTGCACATTTATCATATATAAACATTTTAAAAAAAACTAAATGTATCCACATTTTTTTTTTATTCTGTACACCGGATACACCAAAAAGCTAGCTTTTTAAAAAAAAAATTGTATTTGTAAATCTATAATTAAATAATTCTTAGAAAGGTAGCGCGTTCTTATACTGGGAGAGTGCAGTGTGAGAGAGTACAGTGTGAGAACTTATTGAGATAGCACTGTTTGGCATCCTCCGAGGCTCAATAATCTTAGTTTACATAAGTTTTTGTTTTCAAAACTAGTACTAAATTCACAGCTGAATAATTTTAGTTTGAATATTGCAGGAAATTCGACTCTCTGTTTGGGAGTTAAAGAAATTTCAAAATCAACCAAGGTCTGATAGATACTTATAATGGACGCTGACCGGACAGCGGATTGAAAAAGTTGAGTCACTGGGCATAAACTTTGTGGAGGCCCCTACCCTCTTTCGAAGACTGATGAAAACCGCACTGAATAGAAATGCAAGCTACGGAAAGACTTAATAGAGTCATTGATGGCTATTTGAACTCATTTTCCTTCTTTATAGTGTATATATATACAGAGAGAGAGAGAGAGAGAGAGAGAGAGAAAGAGAGAGGGGGAGAGAGAGAGAGAGAGAGAAAGAGAGAGGGGGAGAGAGAAAGAGAGAGAGAGAGAGAGATTGTAGTATACATAATTTCTTTCTTTCTAGTTCTTAAATTGCCATGGCCTCTTTGAGCGTGAAGAGTTGGGTGCCTGCACATTCATCACTGAATATCCCATATGCTTTTCACTGTTTTCGAATGATTGGAGAAATGTAGTTATGTGTCAACAGTTTTATGTTTTACTTGCTCCCATTTTGTTTTATCACACCATTAGATGCTTTTCTTTTTCTCATTGGGGCCCTTGGCTCCCGTCACTACTTATGTGTAGGTTAAATGTAGGCCTTTAAAATGTCAAGTGGTTGAAGGAAATGATGTTAGGGGGTGGGGAGGGCACATGCAGCGCCCAACACAACTGCAGGAGCGTTCATCAGGCAAGACTCATCTATTTCTAAGAGAATAGACCATAGTAATCAGTACCATGGTAACACACCCGGCTTTCTGTGGGGGAGCTGTGGGCTTAGCACGTGACATGCACGTGCGTGAAGGAAAACATTCCGAGAGAGGAAACATCTGGGAGAGTGTACAGAGAGTACGTAATGGGACAGGGGGATAGATAGATAGATAGATAGACAGATAGATAGACGGATAGATTGCTTGATTGATTGATTGATTGGTTAGAGAGAGTGGTCGATATGGGATAGATAGATTGATTGATTGATTGATTAGATAGAGAGGGGTCGATATGAGATTGATTGATTGATTGATTAGATAGAGAGTGGTCGATATTGGATAGATAGATAGATAGATAGATAGATAGATAGATAAGACGTATTGAGTGATTTATTGATTGATTGATTACATTGCGAGGTATCGATATGAGATAGATAGATAGATAAGATAGATTGATTGATTGATTGTGGGATTGATTGATTGAATAATGAAATAGAGAGATAAGCGGCACTAATTTTTTCAATATTAAATTGCTGTTAAGAACTGAGAAAATGTCCACTGAGTCTAGCGGGTTGTTCTACATTCCTCTTGAACCCAAAGTCATGGAATTAAGTTTTCTCAAAGGGATGTTTTTCCAGAATCACATTTCTAATAGGCTTTTAGTTCTTAGCTCTATGTATAAGTTTAAATCTAAATTTATACTAAAACTAGCCTGACATTACCCGCGGCCTGCGGGTCTAAGTTTGTGTTTACTAATCTAGTATGTTAAACTTAGCTAATGATCCTTTCAAGTTTTTTCTCTTTCGCTACGAAAATAAAATTAGGTTTGCGAAAATGGGTTTACCCGAAGCCGATACATTCATATCTATTAAAGACGAAAAGAGCGATAGCTTTGTTAAATGACTGGGATTATTAAGTGAACAATTAAACGAAATAATTTTTAGTACGCGATTCATGAATGAATATAGATCTAGGACTATCTCAACTCGGCTTCGCAGCTTTCGTAAACGAATGTAATCTCTTAAAAATGCTTTAGAAAACCAAATTTGAATGTTTATTTGATCAAAATATGAAATGAATGGACTATAATTAGTATGTTCATGTGTTAAAGTATAAAACTATCTGTGCGATGAGAAGTTTTATCATCTTAGAGTTGAATTAGAGTTTTAGATCTAGGGATGGGATTATAAAGTAAACAATTAAACTAATTCATTTTTAGTACGCGATTCATTACGGTATTGTCTAATGAAAGAATGTTCGCCAGGAAATATGTAGTCACAGATATTAGGAACTAATTTATGTAAAGAAAAATCCTTTTGAAACACAAAATTGAAGGTTAATTTTATTATATAATGAAATCAATGGATCTTCTTTTGTATTTTCATGTGTCAAAGTAAAAAACTATCTGCGCGAAGTGTATTTCTTAAAATTAGATCTAGGTCTAAATCCTTTCGATCTTTTCTCATGTCAACATTGTTAACCATGGCCTAGATCCATAAAATATTATAGCTTTAATAGAGTCGGAAAACTTTTTTTTGACGGTCTTAAGTTTGTTTTAGGGCTACAATGCATACACTACGGTCTAAGTTAGTACACAAGGAACATTCCTGCATAGTTTTATCAAGATTGGTCAAGCGGCTTTGATGTCTTATAAGTCACTTACATACATACACCTCACATTCTACTTTATAGTATAGATGGTTACATTGTTTTGTAGAGATAATACCATAAAATCCTCAAATCAGCAGGTCAAGAAGAGACATTCAAGACTATTGTTTACTTATTTTCAGGCTTTCCAATATAGCCAACTACTTGAGGGTGTAGTGGATTGCTCCTAACTTGATTGTTCTACATGTCCCTAGAGGTCAACCCTCCAATGGTGCGACTATAGCCAACTACTTGATGGTGTAGTGGATTGCTCCTAACTTGATTGCTCTACATGTCCCTAGAGGTCAACCCTCCAATGGTGCGACAATAGCCATCTACTTGAGGGTGTAGTGGATTGCTCCTACTCCTAACTTGCTTGCTCTACATGTCCCTAGAGGTCAACCCTCCAATGGTGCGACTATAGCCAACTACTTGAAGGTGTAGTGGATTGCTCCTAACTTGATTGCTCTACATGTCCCTAGAGGTCAACCCTCCAATGGTGCGACTATAGCCAACTACTTGAGGGTGTAGTGGATTGCTCCTAACTTGATTGCTCTACATGTCCCTAGAGGTCAACCCTCCAATGGTGCGACCATAGCGAGAAACTACTTGAGGGTTTAGTGGATTGCTCCTAACTTGCTTGCTCTACATGTCCCGAGAGGTCAACCCTCCAATGGTGCGACCATAGCGAGAAACTACTTGAGGGTGTAGTGGATTGCTCCTAACTTGCTTGCTCTACATGTCCCTAGAGGTCAACCCTCCAATGGTGCGACTATAGCGAGAAACGATGACGAACTACACCGGACAGCTGCAGGAGGGTTTGAGTTACTTCCCTGTCCGGAGAATCAATGAAAGCACCTTGCTCATCCCTGAGAACATTGTCTGGTTGCCTTACGCCGGACTTGTGGTGACGGTGCTCTGTTGGCTGGGTTACGACTTCTACAGGGTAAGTACTGCTACATGTTTTCTTCTATGGCAAGCTATTTAGTGTATCTAGTGTACAGGAAATGGGGAAGTGTTGATAAACTAGATGTTTTAAAAGGTAAAGAATAATTTTGTGAGCCACTTTGATCACTGCAGAATCAAATTTTCAGAATCTTCCGTTTTCTGGTTGTAATTATATCAACATGTGCAACAGACGCCTTATGATAGGGACGCAACTGAAAACGTATTGTAAAACAAATGAGTAGCAAAATTTTGGTAAGAAAACAGCGTTGGTACTCCGAGCAACTGCTACTCTTCAGACTTTTATTTTGGCAACAGTGATTTTTTAACGCCCTTGGCGTTGCTTATTTTATTTATTTAATTCAAAATTTCTGGGAAAAAAAATTGTTTTCATAAGTTTTTCTTTACGTTCCATCACATCGCCTAAACATTTCTTCATATGGCTTTCTCTTGTTTATTTTTAATCACTGTATTTTGTTAGATAGATAGATAGATAGATAGATAGATAGATAGATAGATAGATAGATAGAAAGATAGATAAATTGATTGATTGATTGATTGATTATTCGATTAATTATTTGATTGATTGGCTGAGTGGTTAAGCGCTTGGCTTCCAAACCTGGGATACTGGATTCGAATCTCAGTGAAGACATGGATTTTGAATTTCGGGATTTTTTGGGTCCTAAGTCCAGACAACTCTAATGGGTACCTGACTGAAGTTGGGGAAAGAAAAGAGAGTTGGACGTTGTGCTGGCTACATGAAACTTTGCTCGTGAACCGTTGGTCAATGAGACAGATGTCCTTAATATCAACTGCCCTATAGATCTCAAGGTTATATCCACTAACTCTAACTAGTAAAAGTTTTGAACACGCTATTTTTCCCATACCCATGATCATTCCCAAATCAAGCTAAAATTTAGCAAAATTATTTATTGTACCTAACAAAACAGAAATTTGAAAAAAAAAAGCAATTAGTCAACAAATGACCTTTATATCGTCTGCCCTATAGACTACAAAGTCTGAAAGGGGAACTTTTTTCTTTACTTTACGAAGGGACTCATCGTAAAAAATAATTGAAATATTCAGTTGCATGCTTCAGAAACAAGTCATTTCACGCGTGATATCTGGCAAATGGCTTATTTTATCACTAACTTATCTTATCTTATAAATTACAGACGTTTCTTCTAAAGAGAAGCAACGTGCGACAAAGGCGTATCCATGTGCATGTTAACTAGAGACTTCAATTCTTCTAAATCATTTTCCGTAATGATTCTGGAAACCCGTTCTCTCTCGTAATGGCCTCTGGGAGAGAAGGAGTTCTTATATAAGCAATGTGCCTTTATCTTTGTTTCTTTTTTTACGTTTCTTTTTGTATTCGTAAGTTCTAGTTCAGTGACTTCGGCCATGCCGACTTGACTATATAATATCACTTCATTTCACTGTATTTTATTTCACTTTTACTTCTTTTTTTATGCTTTCTCGCTGTTCGCCTGTTCGCTCGTCGTTTGGGCAGTGTTTCACGCTCAGGTGTCGAAGAGACTAAGGAGTTACGTACCGCGCTTTAGATTGGTGCCGCTGCAACTCTTCATGTCAGAGAACGAACCCTATTCAATTAAAATTTAAATATACTATTTATACAAATTAAGATATTGTGTTGGTACATACACGATTTTTAAAAGTGTTAAATAGTGATACCACTATATAATAAACCAAATTAAAGAAAAATTATTTTATTTTAAAAAAAAAAAGCTTATCTAAAAAAATCCATGCTTACATTTATGTAGAAGTTATTTCCATTATTCGATATCAAACAAAATAAATAATAACCAATAATTTATTGATAATTGTTTCTTTTATTTTGATTGATTCATGTTTTGTCTATACCATCAAATTGTGCAAAGTTTACCTTAAAATTGATCCATGGAACGAGGACTTCGAGTTTTTTTTTTACAAAGCCGAATAGAAAACATGTTCTTTGCGCATGTTCTCACGCATCCTGCAATGCCTACAAAATAAAATGATGGAGATAAAGAAGGATTTTACGCCTCGAACGCAATCGATTTACCTCCATGTTGCTTAGAAAATGTTTTTAGCATTTTATAAACAGATCGATAAAAACTGTATCCATTTTCAGACAAGCTGTTATGGTAGATATAATTTATTAGAAAAAGAGATTATCACTAATGATTTATTTTAGATCATCCTTCGCGTCAAATTCACTCTAAGTAGATGCCTCTGTTTTGAAGTTGCCGTTCGTTTAGAAAAGTTCATGTTAGGTATTTCATATTAGTCTAGATCTGGGTATTTTTTATGCGCTACTTATAAATGTAGACCTACATATATGCATTACAAAAAAAAAAGTAATCCATAGAGAATGTCATTCCTATATCTCATTAGTTTAATTCATATTTGCATAAGAACAGTCTTATCTTATCTTATCTTATATAATACAGACGTAGGCCTAAATATAAGCCTAATGCAAAAGAAGTTAATAAACGTTCGATCGATAGAAAGTACATCTTTTATTAAACAGTAAATTTTTATAGATCTAAAATCTATATATAGTATTAAGAGATTCTCAACAATCTAGATTATTAAAAAAATATAAGCCTATTAGGTCTATTGAAAGTAGACTTATTCGCAGACGGTATATTTAGATGCTATTATATTTTTAGCAATGTTTATAAAAGTCAAGCTCAACTAGATCTTTACGATATTAGAAAAGACATTTTAATTGTAAACTATATTTAAAAATAATCAAATTAAATCAACGTGAAAGTCTACCTAATTAATGTACCGATAGCCTATCAGATCTAGCATGCTTTTTTGCAGACGATTTTTATGAGCCTAGAATAGGGGGGGGGGGGATATCTCTACTACCCTTCCCTCCTAAACCCTTTGAAAAGGGGGGGGGGCGATTCTACTCTTATGGAGAAATCATAGTTTGTAAACAAAATTAGTTGAATTAATATATATTTTTTATATTTTGGCGCTCCCCTTCTGGTATCTTGGCCGATTCGGTGGGGTAAGGGGGAGGGCGATTGCTTCTACTGCCCTCCCCACTAGCCCTCTGAGTGGGGGAAGGCGGTCTTATTTTTATGGGGAAGTCATAGTTTGTGAACAAAATTAGTTGAATATCTATATAATATAAGCTACGTATTGATATGTGAACCAATTAGTTTATTATGTCGCACCACACTCTAATCTCAAATTGTATCATTAGTAAATATAAAATGAAACAGGGTTGTACCAGGTGGGAGAGGCAATACATGCAATCGCCTTCCGCCCATCGGACTAACCAATACTTTTTCTTTTTGTATTATATTTAAGAAATTACAAAATTAAAAAAAATCTGTCACTAATATAATTTTTATATGCTATAAATAAAATTCTTATATCGATTCGCCCCCAACCCCCTATTCTTTGATGCCAAATGCAATCATTAGCAGAAATTCTAAAAAGGAGCGAGGATTAACTTTTTCACTCTACCGCCCCTTCCCTTTGCCAGACAAAAACATGACAGATAGTCAAATATGGTGACAGAGTTTATGTAACTGCACATGGATTTATCATAATTTTTTGAAAGAAAGACTTTGTTTTGAAAAATTTAGAATTCATACAAAATTTTTCAGTATAAGAGTAACGATGGAGATGAGTTCTAAACCCAAATATTCTTTTCCTAGTCGCCTTTTTCCAACCTTTACTCTTTTTTCTTGTTAAATAAATTTTTGACTTTAACTCACAATTTATACTAGAATCCAAAAAATATAAAAAACATTTGAGTATAATCTAATTAGTCCACTTAATTTCTCCTCGCACTTCCGAAATTGTTTGTTTAGAGCTTTGAATTCTAGTTCAAAGCTACAAACATGCCTATTGAACAAAATGTATCATTACAAATGAGCTTTTTTTAATAATATTATTTTCTAATAATTTTTCTTCGGCGGCGATCCTCATAGCCTTAATGAAGGAACAACTCGGTGTTATTGGCAATGTAGTAAGGGTCTATAAATTCATATGAGAATATTTTTCAAGTAAAACACTATTCAAAATGTCCTTTTTTAAAAGGATAAATAATGAGGTATAGATGTCAGGAGAATGCGTTTCTGCAGTGAAGAATGCAAGAAAAAGCTTTGTCGTCGGGGCTTTGCACTGAACCCCACTGATGAAAAATGAGATGTAGATGTCCAAGAATGCATTTCAGCAGTGACGCATGCAAGAACACCCCACTGGGGGAACTTACAGCGCTCCCCCAGACCCCCTAGCTGTCAAGAGAAACGCCTCAACACGACTGTTTTTTTCTTTTTCGCCGAAAGTTGAGAAACACTGCTTTTTTTTTTAAATTCTCATATATATATAGATATAGATAGATAGATAGATAGATAGATAGATAGATAGATAGATAGATAGATATAGATATAGATATAGGTATAGATATAGAAATATAGATATATGTTGTCCGCACGATTATGCATAGGGTTAGGGTTTACAGGGCGTTAGGTTTAGGGTTTGTAAAAAAATCGTCCCCGCCCTCCAAAGCTCTGGATCCGCTAGTGGATCTCGTATAGATTTAGATGTAAATCTGATCTAGAATAGATTTAAATTTATAGATAGATCTAGATCAATACTTTAGTCAAGACTACAACTTAAATCTATATATATATAGTTCGTCCATCGCGGTTCGATGATGACCACTTTGTCATCCAGGGGTCTGAGGGCTTTGCACTGGGGTTTTATGCCTCCTCATGTGGCTGGTGAGACCTATGTGAGCCCGGAATGTTCGGCCGCACACTGGGCAGGTTATTCCAGCCATAGTTGGCCATACAAGAGTCGTTTAGGGATGCGGTAGACGTGACCTGCCCATCGCAGCTGGGACTGCATCAGGATTGTGTGGATGCTTTGCAGACACGCTCTTTGAAGAACTTCTGTATCTGGTATTCTGTCTTGCCATTTGACATTTAGTATTTTTCTCAGACATGTCATGTGGAAGTGGTTCAGTTTCTTTGCATGTTTTCTGTACACTGTCCATGTTTCTGAGGCATAGAGCAATGTAGGGAGGATGACGGCTCTATAGACCCCTAGCTTTGTGTTTGTGCTGATACCACGTCTGTTCCAGACAGTTTTAGACAGTCTGCCATAGGATGCACTGGCGATACGCAGGTCGATTTCACTATCGATTTTTCCATTTCTGGAGAGTGTGCTGCCAAGATATGTGAATTTGTCCACTGCGTTTATATCCTGTCCATTTATAGTGATGCTTAGATCCGAGTAGGCTTTCTCAGGAACAGGTAAATATAAGACTTCAATCTAGATCTAGACTTAGAAGATCAAAAAGGCAGTAGATCTGGATCTACATTCAAGACTAAGTTTTCAAATAAGTCCGTACTAGAATTTAGACATAGTCTAGAATCCTTGACCTTAATAAATTCTATTCTTTTCTTATAAATGAATGTGTTAGAGACATATCGGGAAAAAGTTTTGGCATGATTATAAATGACCCTTGTCATTGAATAAACGAAGCATTGTCGCTTAGCTTAACCAAATGTAGGCCACAATAAGATGAAAAGTAAACAATTAATCAATTTTGTATTCAATATTTTCTTTTTATAGTAATAAAAAAATGGCGATTTATTTTGTCGGAATTCGGACTTTGCAGAACAAAATAAAAGTGCCCACGAAGAACGGCGTAACATGTGAGTTTTAATTTATTTTTTATGTTTTAGCGGGACGGTTCCGCTTAATGCGGAACGGTAGACTCATCTGCAAGTAGCACATGAAACTGCACCAGATCTAGTAGAAAAAAAAAACCAACGTTGGAATCTCTGAGAACATATAATTTTGAGTAGGGGTGTTCAAAAATAAAATAATTTTGTGATGATCTCTTACTCTACAAAATTATATCTACCATATCAGTTGGTCTAAAAATGGATGTTTTTAAGACTTTATAAAGAGCTAATAAATTTTTTCAAATTGACACGGGTAAATCGCGAGCCTTCTTTGTCTCTATAATTGTTTAAAAATACAGTGCAGGACGAGCTCCTTTAGTATAGTTCCATGCATTACTTCAGGAACAAAAGTCAGATTATTTGCAGACGATTGCATAATATATAGAACAATAAAAACAACACAAGACACATATATTTTACAAAGAGAATTAGATGAATTACAGAAATGGGAATCAAATTGGAGCATGTCTTTCCACCCAGAAAAATGTCAGTTGTTAAGAGTAACAAAAAAAACTAAAACAAATTAATTCCACTTATCTTATTCATGGCAAACCAGTAACACAGACTAAAAATGCAAAATACCTAGGTGTTATAATAAATGAAAAACTGTCATGGAATCCACATATTGATGAAACTATAAAAATCAAACAAAGCATTAGGATTTATAAAAGAAATCTGTATAAATCAAATAAGAACATAAAACTAAAATGTTATTTAACCTTCGTTAGGCTAATAATAGAATATGCATCCTCCATTTGGGACCCCTCAACTCAAGAAAACATTAAGAAACTGGAACAGACACAAAATAGAGCAGTGAGATTCATAACAAATGAATATTCACATTTGACTAGAGTAACACCTATAGTAAAATTACTAAATTTAGAAAGCCTTCAGGACAGAAGACTCAAAAGTAAAGTAGCAAATCTTCAAATACAAAAACAAAATTTAATAAAATACTCTGAAAGACACAAAGATAAAGGCACATTCCTCGTCCCATATGCTAGGACAAATTTGTACAAATACTCCTTCTTCCCTAGTGCTATTAGAGCATGGAATGGGTTGCCTGAGCTAGCCAGGAAAACCAGTGACTTGGCAGAATTTAAGTCATTGGTTAATATGCATGACTAAATGCATGACGCATAGGACGTAATCATCTTCTTTTTTGATGTAATGTCTGTATTATATAAGATAAGATAAGCATGATCCAAGAAAGGGTATGGGAGAAATAACGTGCACAAATTTTACAATAGAAAGATAGAATATATTAATCTATACTCTAATGTATAAAGTAAGGCGTATGTATGTATGTGACGGATAGAAATCAAAACCGCTTGACCAATGTCGATAAAACTTGGCAGGAATGTTCCTTGTGTACTAACTTAGACCGTAGTGTATGTATTGTAGCCCTAAAACAAACTTAAGACCCTAAAAAATAAAGTTCTCCGACTTCATTAAAGCTATAGTATTTATGGATCTAGGCAATGTTTACAATGTTGACATGAGAAAAGATCGAAAGGACTTAGACCTAGATCTAATTTTAAGAAATACACTTTGCGCAGATAGTTTTTTACTTTGACACAGGAAAATACAAAAGAATATCCTTTGATTTGATTATATAATAAAATTAACCTTCAATTTTGTGTTTCAAAAGCATTTTGTGCATTAATTAGTTCCTTATATCTGTGACTACAGATTTCCTGACAAATATTCTTTCATTAGACAATACCGTAATGAATCGCGTACTAAAAAATAATTCGTTTAATTGTTTACTTTATAATCCTATTCATTAATTGTACAATTAATCTATCGCTCTTTTCGTTTTTTATTAGATATGTATGTATCGGCTTCGGGTAAACCCATTTTCGCAAAACTAATTTTATTTTTGTAGCGATAGAGAAATAACTTGAAAGGATCATTAGCTAAGTTTAACATACATCTAAATCCAATCCACTACATTAGTAAACACACACTTAGACCCGCAGGTCGCGGGTAATGTCAGGCTAGTGTGTAATAAAAAGAAAAGCTGTCTGGGTTGGTGACTAGCCTGTGAATATAATTTAAATTATACTTATGTTCTTTCTAACTTGTGAAATTTAGGTTTCAAACAAATGACATAAAACCTCAATTCATACTTTTTGTTCCAATAATATAGCAAATCCAGGTGGCATTTTGTAGACATTCATACAAAAAAGGGATATTACCGATGCTCTGTAATAAGAAAACTACAATACAATCGTTATTTACCCTGACGCCCATAGATTGAATACTATTTAAACGTTAAAAAATATTCATGGTATTTGCAGTAATTGATGAAATGATCTTTCTGAAATTTAAATAAAATATCACGCATCACGAGTCTATGTGCAATGTTATAATTAAAAGATTTAAAAAACAAATGTTTTCATGTATGTTAAATAGTAGTGATAAAAAAATTCTGTTGTACTACTAATATAGTAAATTATTAATTTTAATCAAACTAAATTTGGGTTATTTTCATTGTACTAGGGTTAGCAAATATTGGCATTCACTAGCCATGACTATGAGAGAGAGAATGAGAGAGAGAGAGAGAGAGAGAGGGAGAGGGACGGTGATATTATGTACATGTCTACAGGGCCGCCACTACCTGTTGTGCAATGTGTGCATTGCACGCAGGCGGCCGACTTTAGGGGGCTGCCAAATCATAATTCCAAGGTTACTTTTTTTTAAAAATGTGTTAAATTGAAAAAAAACGTAACTATCTTAAATAAATTCTCATTATTCCATTATCCTTTAAATATATCAACGACATTCGTACATAAGAAAGTATTTTGAAAATTAGATCAAATAAAATAGAGCAGCGTGCTAGGGATTTATGGCCTTGAATTTTCGCGGGTTGTTTGTAATATTTGTTTTTGAGTCGAATTGCCGCCCTATAAGTAGATCTATTATTACTATTATTAGATAGTCAATTTAAAAAAATTCACTGGGGGGGGGGGGGGCGCTAGTTTCTTTCCTATGGAGGGAAAGGGCGCAACGTCCTGACAAAAGGGGTGTTATGGAGTGAAGTGTATGTGTTTCCTAATCAGCGGTGAGGTTAAGCGATTGATTGGTGGTTATGCGGTGACAATGATGAAATCAGCGTACCTAGTGCAAATGTCAGAGTACTTTTTGTTATTTTGGTTGTGAGCTAGATTTTGTTTTAAATATCAGTTTATTTCATTACTATTTCATCTAGATTTCATCTCAAATTGAATCGCGAATAACAAAGACGTTTGTTTAAGTTATTCAATGTTTATTTATTAACAAATATAAAACGCCTTCATTGATTCAGTTGTACTAGCCGTCTAGAGCTACAAGCCAACAATGGACCAACAACAGGGGAGGGGTGCGTCAAAAAAATGAAAAAGGTCTAGACTTGAGCGGAAACCTTTGCGCATTTTCAATTCTATCTCCGCTTCTATCTACGCTTAAAAATTATGTAGGCAATACAATTTAAACAACACTTTTCAGTGAACTTTCATGACCCAACTTTGGATTTTATACAGTGTTAAATTAATATAAATGAAAAATAAAACCTAAAAATTGTGACTAAGTATTTTTTTATTACATTCTATAAAAAAATTATCGGACCTCACTGTGGAAGTTTTCATCGCTCCTCTGGGCTACAGCTTCTAAAGGGGGTTCGAACGAAAATGTCGCTATCAAGGCAGTCGCCACCAGGGAATATGAGAAACACTGCCTTACTATGTTTTATTTCAAGTCATTGTTTAAGTGACTTGTACTTTCGATTATTTACTTTGTATTAAACTCAAGAAAAATATTGAGCGCTGAATCGCTTCATTTGTGGATGAATTTGTAGGCAACTCTGAATCCGCGTATGTCAAATATGATTGTGGACACAATGCACATCTCTCCAAAATACAATGGTGATAATTGTAATGAAAGTGTATAGTAGGTTGAAAAGGTTCCAACAACAATGGCTTTTGTATTTCGAGCTTTTTTTTTCGGATTATACTTTAACTTACAATAACAAACAAGTTAACATACCCACGTCCAGACCATGTATCCCTGTTGAGCAATCAAAGTTATCGAGAAATTGTATATAGATCATGATCAATGGACCTCATTCACCTTCTGTTTCACTTCACTTCTGTTTCAATTCTTTTCTGTTTCACTTCACTTCTGTTTCATTTCACTTCTGTTTCACTTCACTTCTGTTTCACTTCACTTCTGTTTCACTTCACTTCTGTTTCACTTCACTTCTGTTTCACTTCACTTCTGTTTCACTTCACTTCTGTTTCACTTCACTTCTGTTTCACTTCACTTCTGTTTCACTTCACTTCTGTTTCACTTCACTTCTGTTTCACTTCACTTCTGTTTCACTTCACTTCTGTTTCACTTCACTTCTGTTTCACTTCACTTCTGTTTCACTTCACTTCTGTTTCACTTCACTTCTGTTTCACTTCACTTCTGTTTCACTTCACTTCTGTTTCACTTCACTTCTGTTTCACTTCACTTCTGTTTCACTTCACTTCTGTTTCACTTCACTTCTGTTTACTTCCTTCCACCTCTAGACATTCCTTACTACGCGCATGGAGTGTGCACATTTCTTTCTTCAACGGTTTATTTTAATCTATGACATCATTTCTTGTTTTCTTTAAGTTCCACAGAAAGATGAAAATGAAGCAGGCTAGAGTGGAGGAACACAGGTCAATGCTCAGGTTGTGTCCTGGAAAACAACGGATCAGCATGATCTCAGGAATAGGACTTCGCTTCAGAAAAGGTGAACAATGATCTTTAGAATGTGGGCCTGACCCACGGTAACCTCAACTCAAGAAAACATAAAGAAACTGAAACAGACACAAAATAGAGCAGTAATATTCATAAAAACGAATATTCACATTTGACTAGAGTAACACCTTTAGTAAAACCACTAAATTTAGTAAAACCACTAAATTTAGAAAGGCTTCAGGATAGTAGCTATTATACATAAAACACTGAACCACAATCTTGAAATACAAAAAAAATCTAATAAAATACTCAGAAAAACACAAAGATAACGGCACATTCCTCGTTCTATATGCTAGGACAAATGTGTACAAATACTCCTTCTTCCCTAGTGCTATTAGAGCATGGAATGGGTTGCCTGAGCCAGCCAGGAGAACCAGTGGCTTGGCAGAATTTAGGTCGTTGTTTAGATGCATGACTAGATGCATGAGGCGTAGGACGTCATTATCTTCTTGTTTGAACTAACGTCTGTATTTCATAAGAGAAAAGATAAGAAAGGAGAAAGATATTTTGTTTGAATAGAAGAAACTGTAACCCACACACCTGTTCATCTGTTTGTCTTTAAACATATCATTTTATCGACATGTGGTGAAGGGCATTGCACTGTAGCTAAGTCTAAATCCTTCGTTTCCAACATAAGTATTTTTATATCTCTAAGAAATATTAGTCTATACATCAAGTCATTGTTGTGTTAGGAATAAATGGGTTAAACACCAGGAAGCAAACTAATGTAATCGTCATTATGGTTGGTTTTAACAATAGGATAGGTGTCAGCTGGTGCGACCCACACATCCTAGCTTATTAACAGATTCTATTTTTAAACCAAAAAAAATTAAAATAACATTGTTTAGTCCTAATTTACCATTGCGACAAAATTGTAAATGTAATTGAATTAGTGATGTATCTTTTGAAAACATTTTGCCCTTTTGAGAGCATTGTATGCGTCGTGGTGGCTGAGTTTTAGAGCGCTTGGCTTCCTAACGAAAGGGTCTAGATTTCGAATCCCGGTAAATACTGGGATTTCAAATTTCAGGATTTCAACTAGGTCACAGAGTCCAACAATCTCCAGGATGTTAGACATACCTTGGGGACGTAATGGTGCCTGGTCGTTGTGCTGGCCACATGACACCACCGTTAACCATTAGTTAAAGAAACAGGTATGCTTTGCAGTATCTACCCCCATAGGTTTTAAAGTGGTATCTTCACTTTATTACCATAACCCAATGTAAAATATGATTTTTTTAATGACATTTATTTTTAACTCTGTCCAATCACAATCAATTTCTATTTTATTGTCAGTTTTGTATTAGACGTATGTTTTGTTTGTCCACTCAAGGTAAACCAATCATTGGGGACGTCTGGAACACATCTCCATCCTCGTCTGATATCTCCAGTTGTTACTCTCCCAAAAGGTACTGCACTTTCTGGTATTTGACTGATCTTAGCTACTGTATAGACTGATTAGATCCACGGGTTAAATGAATCTCAGTTTTTAAATCAGCTGATACGATTAGTAGTACTATAGCAATTTAACCATTACTATTATCTATTATAAATCAATAGATAAAAATATCTGAGTTTTAAAGATGTGTAGAGCATTTTATCCCTGTGAGATAGGAGATAGCTCCTTCTTCCCTAGTGCTATTAGAGCATGGAATGGGTTGCCAGAGTCAGCCACGAAAACCAATGACATGGCAGAATTTTAGTCATTGATTAACATGCAAGACTAGATTGACCTAGGAACATGCGTAGGACGTAATCATCTTCTTTTTTTTTTTTTTTTTTTTGAAGTAACGTCGGTATTTTATAAGAAGAGAAGAGTTGAAAAGAACTTTTTTGCTTAAGGATCTCCCATTGCCAATAGTTCGCACAATTGTTGAATGCAAAGACCTGAAACTGAAGTTCAATGTTGAATGTCATTTTGATATTAGTATAATTAACTGATATATAATAGATTTTTAACAAATAATTTTTTGGCTTATGAGGATGTTATGTGGCCAGCACAACTACCAACAGCCTTAACTTTCCTCAGCTAATGACAGCTACCATTAGAGTTTGGTGGACTCATGGGCGTCCTAAAGATCCCGAAATTCAAAATCTCATCCTTCACCAAGATGTGATCCCGAGTCGTCGGTAGCCAAGCACTTTACTATTCAGCAACCCCCCCCCCCGATTACCCACCATGACCTAGTCCTAGAGTAAATTTGAATCCACACGCTCCATGAGTTCTCGCTCCCCAGGTTAAAGAAACATGCCCATAAGTAAACATTTTGAATTGTAGATGAACGTTTATCCACTGGTAGCAGTACAATATCTACCTATGTGACTTCTTAGGTCTTTACTCACGTCTCTTGTTCCCGACCACTTCTTATGGGTACTTGTCATTCCTTAGGGCTAGTAAGAAAAATTGTGCTAGGTTCCCCTGTTCACCAGTTGCAACAGGCATCAAGCTGCTACTCGGTTCTGCATAAGCTTTTTTTTGAGCTTTGCTTTTGCCTTTCCCAATTAAGATAAGATAATTTTTATTGATCCAATCCAATGGAAATTCAGTTGGACTACCACCTCGGCAACCATCTATGTGTATAAGCTAGTGAACTTACATATAACTTATCGATGATACTGTGTGCCTAGCATTAGGTACCCAAAAAAAGTACGTCAGATAACCTAGTTACAAATACGTGAACTCTACAGACTAAAAGCCTTTACCTGCCAGAAACTGTACCGAAACCTACGACCTCTGACTCGTTGGAGGCTTTTATGTCTTGTGTATCAGTAGTTCTAAATTTTCAAGGCAATGTTCAAATATCGTACTGGCTTAGTTGAATCTATCTATCTATCTATCCATCTATCTATCTATCTATCTATCTATCTATCTATCTATATATCTCTCTATTGTGATGGATGTTTAATTCTGTACTGAAGTCAACTGTAGATGATTGTTAGATTTCAATCAATTACTCAGCAAGCGTTTGGGTTTCTTGTTCGGGTGTATTCAATGTAGTTGAACGACAGCACATAATCAACAAACACCGATTTTAACTGGTGAAAAGATGTGGTCAACACTGATGGACAATGAATAATAAGTTTAATTCAATAAAAGGCCACAGTCAGAGTCTCTGTCAAATAAAACACGTCTTTACCCAAGAGAATCCTATTGCTAACTGATTTTCCAGTCTCTAACCCAAAATATCCCAAGCGTCACTAGTCCCGTTCAATATAGGTCTTCTATGGTGAGTCTCTAACTAACTAATACTATAAACTAGGTGCCTAACACTATCTATCTATCTATCTAAAATATACAAAAGACAGGCATACATTTAAAAAAACAACATCTACCATTGTGCCGCTACGATTTTCGACAGTCCTGTCTTGAAACAACTTAAAACGTCTCATGTTTGCGCTCTCTTACAAACAAGTGGGGGGGGGGGGTAACAGACAGGAAGAAGAAGGAGATGGTGGGGGGGGGGTAACAGACAGGAAGAAGAAGGAGATGGTGGGAAATAAAGTTTAACAGTTTCTTATTTTTCAAAAGAAATGTAACACATTTAGTGGGAAAGAATAAATCGATCCAAAAATTCTGTATCTTTCAGACATGGGCGTGTGTACAGTCGTGAGGTGACGCCCTCTGATGATGGAGTCTGTGGCTACTCGGAGGGTGAGACGTTCCCACTTAGGAGAGCCACCTCTTACATCGATGTAGACACTACTACCCACCAGGACAACACGGACCGTAAAGGCTGGGAGATTGGAGGAGAACCTGTTGAAGGTATACTATACTTATACTATACCTATACTATACCTATACTATACCTATACTATACCTATACTATACCTATACTATACCTATACTATAACTATACTATACCTATACTATAACTATACTATACCTATACTATACTTGCACCCCCCCCCTGGATTCTGGGCAGCCAAATTCTAGCCATTTTTTACACCATCAAATCAATCAAAATCTAATTAACAACTGAATAAGTAGTGCTTCCACTGGTAACTGAAGTACAAATCTAGTAGACTAGCCTCAGGCTTATCAAGAATTGATGGCTGACCATGTACGTGCACCCCTCTGTACTCTTAGTAACCAACTTTTAGCCAGTTTTGTACACCTTCAAATCAATTAACTTCTGCTAGGCAGAAACTAAACATGTAGTGCTCCCACTGAAATAAAGTTAATAAGGATAAGCTATTATTGTAATAAACTAGAATAGTTCATGTCCAACTATTTGTGCTTTATTATAGGCTTGCAATTCTATATTCTATAGCACGTTAGTTGTGACGATTTGTTTTCACTTGCACACTATTATTGTTATCATTATATTCAGTAAGAGCCTTGAATATGCTAATAGGTTGTTGTTTTTTTGGAGGATAAATCTTGCCAGCTATTTTCCGATTTTATATATATATATATGGGAATGTTTCTTTGAACAAGATTGAAGAGTGCAGTCATCTTGGTAAATGATTTACGATTTGCTGAGTTGCGGTCAGTGTTAGCGCTTACTAAAAAGCAGGTCAAACACGTCCACCAGTTGACGATAGAAGAGATTAAAGAAAGTTCTGCCCATGCTGAGTCAAAACGTTGATTTGTATCGACGGAGCACTGGCAACAGCATGAAGTAACTGGTTTTCTTGGTATTTCGCTGCAGTCTGTCCATCTTACCACAAGCGGCCGCACAACAGCACATCAGCTGTCACATTGATGACATAATGAAAAACCAACTTGACCATGCTGAGGAACACTTCAGGGAAGGCATCCTAAGAAAGGTGACACTGCTGGCAGACAAACTTGGTAATGAGTTGGTGCTGCCGAGACTTTGCAGTCGACAGATACACGGAGAAAAAACCACATGTTTGCATTTTGGGATTATAACAGAACACGTGACTTCACATTCCGTTGATTGGTTAGTTTCTTCAGTAACGTCTCGCTATTCAAGCACTACTAATGCTCAGATCAATCTATCAATCTTCATCCTAATACGATTCAAGGATTACAATGTACAGAATAATATACTGCAGATAAGCGTTCATCGTCGGCTTGTCCATCGCGAGAAGAAGCAATTCAGCAGTAAATTTATTGACAGTTTTGGCAGCGTTTACATTTTTTTGTTTGATCGACCGTAGGGAAGCACGGATATACATTGAAACAAAATTTCACGTTACTTTTTTATTTATTTCATAAAACAAGTATTTACAGTTAACTTCATATCACATAGGTATGGGGAGTGGGGCGAGGGGCACTAATTCTATTCTTTAATAATCTTTGTAATAAAAAAGTTGTAGCTTCGACTTTGAGCCGTGGGTGGCAACTTGCACCCCACCCCTACAAAAACTCCTGCGGGCGCCCATGACTAAGACAATTGATAGGATCATTGAGATAACTAAAAACATGAAGCAAAAAACAATTGGTAAAAAAATATGTCTCATCGCGCACTCATTTATTTATGTTTACCTACATCTGTTACATGACTGATCCAACTAATTGATACAACTATTTTAATATAGGCCCTAAGCTTTGTTTTTTTTAATAAGTATTTTTTGTGTGTGTATTTTGCTTGCTTTTTTTAAAATAGTGAGAACCTTTGTCTTTGGTACTCACGAGTTCTTTGGTACACTTTTGACACCGGCTTGTTTCGGAGTGCTTTTGTACTAAACAGTATCCAGGTGGCTGAGGGAAGTTTGGTAATTACAACGCCATGGGCTTGAACCTCTCTAGTAGACTATCCACAGTCACAGTGCTGGAATTTAGCTAAAACTGCCTGAAGTGTTATCAAGTGTGCAGCTTGAGCGTGCTCAGAATGTAAAGAGGATTTCAGAAAGATTGCCTCAATATTAAATATTTATACGTTAACTAAAAGAGAACAAGTTCATACGTGAACATTGGAAGTTGTGCACTGAACAAGTGGAAACTGAACTTCTTAGCTTTCTGCCTCAATATTAAATATTTATTTTGTCCGTCCCTCCGTCTGTTTAGATATGTCTGTTTTCAATATCACAAGATCCTCAGCACTTGCAAAGACCTTCCTTCAGAGAACAGTACCAGGAAAAAGAAGACGACACCAAAGAATGGACGGACATGCAATTGAAAGAGATTCTATCCATGGCATAAGACAGAGATGAATGGAGAAAGACGGTCGACAGATCATGTGTGGCACCACAATGGCTCAACAGACTAAGGGATAGGTGAAAGTGTAAACTTCTCTAGGAAAGCAACAGAATACTTATCCATGGCCTAGCAAGAGATTGATAACACACAATGACGCCACAGGCAGTTTGGCCACACTTAGGATTTAGCGTGACTGACAAGGTTTCTAACGTTGTTTGTACTCCTAAACCTTCGGCTCCCATTTTATTTGCGTTAGAGAGCGATCTTTGTAATCAAATTTACACATGATCATAGCCACTAAAATAATAAAAAAAATTGAAACTAGGATAAGCATTGAAAAAAAAAAATAATCATTTTATTGGAATGGGTTCTTGTGCACGCGAAGCTTAACTAATGTGTAGATATGTAATCATATCTTTCCACCAAAATATGATGGGCACAGTGCAATTCAACGGTGCCAGCTCTGAAAGTTTCAGTATAAACAGCGGAGTTAAACAAGGATGTGTCCTGGCCCCAACCCTCTTTGGAATACTATTTTCACTGCTAATCCACAACGCGTTTGACAAATCCACTGAAGGCCATTCCAGATTTGATGGCAAACTCCTAAATATTGCCAGACTGAGGGCCACAACTAAAATCAGAGCCACCCTCGTAAGAGATATGCTATTCGCGGATGACGCAGCGGTAGTGGCACACACACAAGAGGAACTTCAGTCACTAATGTCCCGCTTCTCTCAGGCCTGTAAAGAATATGGCTTGACTATTAGCACGAAGAAAACAAATGTTATGGGACCACCTACTACAGCACCACCCTCCATCCTTATTGACGATAACAAGCTGGACGCCGTAAACGAATTCTGCTATCTGGGATCCACAATTACAGATGACCTGTCCCTAGAAGAGGAGATGAAAAAACGCATAGGGAAGGCTGCCTCGACATTCGCTAGACTCAGACTAAGAGTTTGGGAAAACCATAAGCTAACTACGGTGATCAAAATGGAAGTCTACAAGGCATGCGTTATGAGTACACTGCTATATGGCAGTGAATCATGGACCACCTACGCAAAGCAAGAGAGAAAACTAAACTCATTCCATTTGAGATGTCTCCGTAGGATCTTGAATGTCACATGGAAAGAAAAAGTGTGCAATACTGAGATCCTTGCGCGATCAGGTATTCCCAGCATTTTTACATCCCTCAGACAACGCCGCTTGCGCTGGCTTGGACATGTTCGCCGGATGGAGGACAAGCGCATCCCGAAAGTCATCCTCTATGGTCAACTCGCGACTGGCACAAGAAAAACTGGTCGCCCCCACCTCCGTTACATAGATGTAATAAAACGTGACCTCAAATCAGTGAACATCAATACTGACAATTGGGAAGACATAGCTCTAGACCGCAACAGGTGGAGAGAGACAGTGACAAAGAAAGCTATGGACAGTGAAAGTACATGGGTCTCAGCCCAGGAAGAAAAACGCACAAACCGAAAAACGGCCAGCTCCTCTACCACCGAAGCAAAAGCAAGGGGACCCTAACTTGCGCTATCTGTGGACGGGAGTGTCTCCAAAATAGGGCTCCACAGCCACATGAGGAAGTGTGCTCTGAGATGAACCATAGTAGTCCTACGACTGAAGGAGGCCAATGATGATAATGATGATGAGATATCAAACATCGTCATCAATTAACACGATGATTGCTATAAAATATTATTTTTCATATTGCACTAACTTACAGACCTCAGCATATGCCATTACGTCGGCGGTTAAAGCACTCTGTGACCAGTAGCATTATATGTTGTTTCTAAACCTAGAATTATCTAGCAATATCTATTAGACCTTATGATGACCTGCTGACCACTGTCAAAAAAAAAACGATTACTAAAACTATGCTTATACCTATCGCGGGTGTCCGCAGGACTCATGAAGACATTTCTGCAAGGAACTGTACCAGGCAAAAGAAGAGGCAGACAGAGAGAGCGATAGTAAGTCCTGTCACTGAAAGAGATTTTAGTCAAGGCAAATATATAGTGGGATGGAAACGGTCGACAGATCACGATTGGTGCTCCAACGGTCCAGAAGACTAAGGCATATGTGAAGGTGGAGATCTAACATATGTTACATCTGAAATCTCAATGTGTAACGTTCAGATCACGTGATTATGTCAAAAAAAAAAACATATTGTGCTTCCTGTGCCATTGCATAAAATAATATTTCTTTAAAACTTTGTTATGTAGTAAATCTGTTGTAGCAAAAAAGAGGTATTCAAAGACGATGCGCCGAAATCACCACGCAATTATTTCTTTTTGAAAGCATTGTAATGGGCTGACTTTGTGGTCATGTGATACAGGAGTTATCCTCTTTCACTAGGTATCAATATTAATTTGTATATTGCAATTTGTCTTTTTAGGAAAATCGCTTATTTATTTACCCTAAAAATGACAACTTCTCAACAGGTGTTTAATGGGCTTGCTTTCTTGCTCTCTGCGTTTGGTCTGCCAGGTTCCCCGACCAATTAGTGAGCTTTTTTTCTATGGAACTCTGGAGTTATATTAACGCCAAAGTTTTTGTTCCACCGTTGCCAGACAAGGTCATCCTGAAGCGCTTTTGGGAGGAATTTTCATCTCGGTTTGATGTAGTGGTGGTCCCATTGAACACTTGTAAAGCAAGAAATTAAAACTTGAAGTTATTTAACACGTGTGTTCAGCTAGGTTATATTTTTTAAAAATCTATCGCTATGGTTTTGGCGCATTCTTTTATAATCACCTTGTATTATGAAATTATACCTTTCAGATGTTTATGTTAATTATAAACTGTAATTTTTGTTTTCTACAGGTAGAGGTGGACATAAATCGGCCAACAGCGACTCATCCTCCGTAGAATGTCTCAAGCAGAGTTCAGGAAACAGTGGGTCCCCAAGCCCAGCAACCCAAGAAGCCACCAAAAGGCCCTTAGGCAATCACAACCCCTCTCCTTCAGCCGTGTTGACCACGTCCATGGCAGACAACATAGCAACTGACCGTTTGTTCAGGACTTTTAGGGCAGGTGGTGGAGTGGACGATGGTGGGGGTGGCTCAGGTTAGCATTGAGATGTCTTGACGAATGATTGTCTCTCGACACTATACGCTTTCAGTTTTCTATATACCATTCAAAAACAAAAAGCGTTGGCTGATAGAATACCATATAATAGCTGGTGCGACTTTCCCCAGCACAATACAGTCGATGGCGAAATTCGATTTTCTCTACAACAATTGAGGTTTTCACATCTAAACGTGACAGACGAACAGACAAAACCAAACATTTTTTTTTCGGCTCAAGCTGTTTAAATTTTTTTTAAAAATACCTTTATATGAGTTAATCCTTTTGTCAGCGTCTTTCATTATTTGGAAATATTTATTTTTGAGATATTTAGTACGTTTAAATATCATAATGCCTTACTAGCTTATATCTTTATATCATATTAGTATTTTTATTAGATAAAAGTATCTTAATTGATACGTTTTAAAAAAAGCATTTTTTTTTCAGGTAAATCTGATACATCTGGCAGCCAGGATGCAGTAACTCAGACAGACTTTGAAGATGTCTATTTCAACATGACCACCGGAGAGCGAATAAATTATCCTTACAGCACCAGCAGTAACTATAATACGTATCCACCACCCAACAGCATCAACTCTTGGGCGCCCAGCAGCGCCCAGCCAAGGCGAAGGGAAAGCGTAGATGTTGGAAAGAACATAGCTACTCCCTTGCCTTTTTTAGGACTCATCCCCAACTCGAATCAACCCATGGTAGTCGATATGCGGCCTCGGTTGTCCAGGGACGAGTCTGTTGGAGGTGCCATGAAGCCATCTGGTAAGAGGCGCCCTTCTTTGCGCATAGACCTCTTGGCTGCGCCACACTCCCCAACCACGGAGCTGGTGGCTCAAGATCACGGGTTTGCCCTGGAAGGTCTGGATGTTCCCCATTACTCTTGTGGGTCAAGGTCACTCCCTTCCAGCGGAAGCGATATTTTCAAGCCGAAAGATTCCAGAAAGAGCAGCCACGCTTCCATCAAGCCTCTGTCTCCGTCGCCGGCCATATTGTCACGCATAAACGTCATGCAGGACACGCCTCCTTTGAGGCAGCACCACAACCATCACCATCACCACCACCATCGGACGAGGCGGCCAGAGACTCTAGACGTCATGTTCAGCAATGCGTCTTCGAAAGCACACCCATCGAAAAAGCACTCCCACGGGGGTCACCATTTAAAACCTTCCAGGGCTACTTCCTTGTCGCCCGGCACATCAGCAGACAACGAAAGGCATTCAGCGATGACTCTCAAAGTGCCGGAGAGGGTACCCGAACCTAGAACCGCCCCGATTCCAAAACACTTTTACCACCAGGACGAGGAAGGCTTCTTCTCTTCGTCCCACTCTTCCAATTACAATTCTGGAAGGACGTTCTCCAACGAAGCAGACGGATCGCGAAGAGGTATTCTCTTTTTCAGCAGGCTAGCAGGAGCAGGCAGGGTCAGCAGCAATGCCGCTTTCGATTCAAGTGTAGGTAGCAGTTCGGGAGTAGCTTATGGGCTGGGCAAACCGGCTCCCTACAAGAGTGGGGGGTTTGAGTCCTGATGAAACGTGACAAATAGATTTAACTGTTAAATTTGTATTTATCTTCGGACTTGTTTATTGCTGAATTTAAAAAAATGGATTTTTACTTGTAATTTTTATTGAATTTTCTAATGTTACTTGGATGATATTTAATGTCGACTCTTGACCGATCTGTAAATTGAAACATGAGTAGTAGGATATTCTTGAATTATACAATTACACATTTTGATTACTTTTGAACAGTTTCCAAAGTTGTGTGAACGCTTCTTCCTTTCTGTAAATTTTTGTTACAATTATAAAATAGATTTATTATTATTCCTATTCGATTATTCATTACATTCTAAATGTTATTTAAAAACAAATATTTGATCGTTCTATTTTTAGATCATTGAAAAGTAGAGTTGTTTTTTTTTGGTTCATTTTCTTTTTAATATTTATTAGATTATAAACTTTTCTTGCGATAATTGCCCTTTGTCTGGTTAGTGCACAGGAGGACAAAGACAAAAAAAGGACACTAATGAATATATGTTGTGTACAAAATATCTGCCATTTGTTCTTCCAATATGTACCTAAATAATTCATTACTTAAATATAACATTCTTGTCTTATATTTGTAATTATGTAGAGTTATTGATTTCAATTGAACGGTTGTGAAATAAGTGTATTTCTTCGTTAACATACCAACTAACTGGCCATATTGGGTGGTGGTGACTCTTTTTAGTGGCGGTGATTCAATAGTTGCGACTTTCTCGTGACTATTCTGCGGTGACGTCTGTCTCGTGTGAGTGGTGCAATAAAAAAAAATAGTGATAAGTTTTTTGTTTTGTTTTTGTTTTCAGTTGTGATTTAATATTAATAAATACTCTTTTTTTCCAGGTTGTTGTGATCTTATTGATAACTTAACGTTGTTAGTCAGTATTGATATTGTTAGTACATAGTTATAAATACAAATGTTCCCGACTTCCAGTTGAGTGTGTTGACATTTTCTGACATTGATAAGAATTTATTTGTCATTGAATTTTATATATAATGTTTTGAATCTCTTCTCAAATGTTAATTATATGTAAATTCAATAATTTGGAGTCTCTTTGGTAAATCTGTTATTATTTTGATTTGCTGATTGACATAGACTGTATTATTGAGGAGTAATTGCTCTGTGTGTGACATTTGAATAGTTAGCTTTTTATTTTTTTATTACTTTTTTTTAAAGTAACATCTTCGTGGTCTCAAACTAATTCTCCTCTTTCTCTCTCTCTCTCTCCTTTAACTCTCTCTTTCTATCTCTCCTTCAGTTTTCCTCCCTATTAGTCCCAGATCCATCCATTTGTTTCTATGTACTCTTTATATTCTCTTTCTATCTCTCCTTCAGTTTCCCTCCCTATTAGTCCCAGATCCATCCATTTGTTTCTATGTACTCTTTCTCTCTCTTTCTATCTCTCCTTCAGTTTCCCTCCCTATTAGTCCCAGATCCATCCATTTGTTTCTATGTACTCTTTCTCTCTCTTTCTATCTCTCCTTCAGTTTCCCTCCCTATTAGTCCCAGATCCATCCATTTGTTTCTATGTACTCTTTCTCTCTCTTTCTATCTCTCCTTCAGTTTCCCTTCCTATTAGTCCCAGATCCATCCATTTGTTTCTATGTACTCTTTCTCTCTCTTTCTATCTCTCCTTCAGTTTCCCTCCCTATTAGTCCCAGATCCATCCATTTGTTTCTATGTACTCTTTCTCTCCTCTCTATTTTCCCCTCGCCATTTCATTCTTTTTCTTTTTTTTTCTTTCTCATTCGCTCTTTTTCTCCCTTGCTTTTTTTTTTCTGGTTCATTGCCTTTCTTCTGTTCATTGCCTTTCTTCTGTTCATTGCCTTTCTTCTGTTCATTACCTTTCTCTTGTTCCTTGTTTATCTTTAATGTTCTCTTTAAGTATGAGATGTACATCCAATGAACAGTCTGGCTTCTGGCGGTGATGGTTTGTTCCTGTAAGTATCCTACGTCTGAGATGAACATTTTTGAAATATTTGTTCGGAAACATTGCAGTGTTGAGCATTGAACATTTGGATCACCTACATTTAAAAATATCAGTATTTATTTCATTCCTGAAAGATACAAAATACGGATTCTATAGGTTAAAGAATTCGTTCTCTCTTAATTCAACAATGGTTTAATAAAATTGACGAGTCAAATCAATTCATTACATTGTCATTAGAGAAATTTTATTGCATTGTATTCAGTGGATTAATTTTTTTTATCCGGAAAGTCAAGACTAAATTTAAAGTCAAGACTAAATTTAAAGTCAAGAGTAAATTTAAAATCAAGACTAAATTTAAAGTCTAGATTAAATTTAAAGTCAAGACTAAATTTAAAGTCTAGATTAAATTTAAAGTCAAGACTAAATTTAAAGTTAAGACTAAATTTAAAGTCAAGACTAAATTTAAAGTCAGGACTTCATTTAAAAGTTAAGACCACATTTAAAGTCATGATATAAAGTCATTATATACAGTAGTGATATAAAGTCATGACTGTGTAATAAAATGTCTGTGGCATGTTATGCTTTTGTTCAAGCCTGTGTTTATATAAAACAACATGAACGATATATTTACGATATAAGATACAAAGGTCACAATTAAAAGTTATAGATGTTAATCTATGTTTTGTTTTGGTCATGTTACCATTTAGATTAATCAATTTGTTTTCTAGAGATACTAGTTTTTTTTTGTTGTTGTTTTTTCAATGTATTGGTCTGTTGTATTCTTAGCATGGTGATCGAATATAGATATAAACTCCATTCATACATTGTGCTACTAATACCTACGGTTGCACCGTCTTTCATTTTGATTCTCAACTTGTGATTTCATGTATTTCTTAGCCATAATGAGATATTCAAATAAATTGGACATACTGCTCAAAATAAAGTCTCTCTTTTTTTTCATTTGAAATGGAATATAGGTCGAGCAATGCATGGGCGTAGCCAGGATTTTTTTTTTCGGGGGGGGGGTGAACCCAAAAACCCCCATGAAGCGATGATTACTAATACCTTACGTCTGACCGCGCTTGTGCATTAGGATTAGCTGCTTTAGTCACACGTGAAGTTTAATTATTGAGACGTAAAATGCCACAGAATAGATAATCTTTACCTTATCTGTTGGACCCTAGAGGCACCACCCATGATCCGTGGCTCGTCTTTCTCCATTTATTGCCAGAATGAAAGTCTCTTGCACAGACAGACGTGTCCTTTCCTTAGTGATGTTCTCCCATCACTTCCTTTGTCTGCCTCTCATTCTTTGCCCTTGTACTGTTCCCTGCAGAAACGTCTTTGTGAGATATGAGTATCTCATTATATGTCAATACAATCTTTTCATAAATGTTTTTTTGCTGCGTTCAAATGGTAATCGTAGACCTAATCGTTGTTGTTTTGGATTTACACGTTTGCAATAAGAACTTTATGATGCCTAGAAATCTTCTGTGTCGCTATTAAAAGTTCTTTATTTATTGCTATTGAAGTTCTTTATTTATTGCTATTGAAGTTCTTATTAATGCTATTGAGGTTCTTTTTTTATTGCTTTTGAAGTTCTTTATTTATTGCTATTGAAGTTCTTTCTTTATTGCTATTGAAGTTCTTTCTTTATTGCTATTGAAGTTCTTTATTTATTGCTATTGAAGTTCTTTATTTATTGCTATTGAAGTTCTTTATTTATTGCTATTGAAGTTCTTTATTTATTGCTATTGAAGTTCTTTATTTATTGCTATTGAGTTCTTTATTTATTGTTCTTTATTTATTGCTATTGAAGTTCTTTATTTATTGCTATTGAAGTTCTTTATTTATTGCTATTGAAGTTCTTTATTTATTGCTATTGAAGTTCTTTATTTATTGCTATTGAAGTTCTTTATTTATTGCTATTGAAGTTCTTTATTTATTGCTATTGAAGTTCTTTATTTATTGCTATTGAAGTTCTTTATTTGTTGCTATTGAAGTTCTTTATTTATTGCTATTGAAGTTCTTTATTTATTGCTATTGAAGTTCTTTATTTATTGCTATTGAAGTTCTTTATTTATTGCTATTGAAGTTCTTTATTTATTGCTATTGAAGTTCTTTGTTTATTGCTATTGAAGTTCTTTATTTATTGCTATTGAAGTTCTTTATTTATGGCTATTGAAGTTCTTTATTTATTGCTATTGAAGTTCTTTATTTATTGCTATTGAAGCTCTTTCTTTATTGCTATTGAGTTCTTTATTTATTGCTATTGAAGTTCTTTATTTATTGCTATTGAAGTTCTTTATTTATTGCTATTGAAGTTCTTTGTTTATTGCTATTGAAGTTCTTTCTTTATTGCTATTGAAGTTCTTTCTTTATTGCTATTGAAGTTCTTTATTTATTGCTATTGAAGTTCTTTATTTATTGCTATTGAAGTTCTTTATTTATTGCTATTGAAGCTCTTTCTTTATTGCTATTGAGTTCTTTATTTATTGCTATTGAAGTTCTATATTTATTGCTATTGAAGTTCTTTATTTTGTCTATTTAGTTTAGAATCTCTTACAATTTTCATTACTTCTTTCGTTACTTTCATATTTTATTGTCCCAACATTTCTCCATTTAGCTTTATCATCTTTTCCTACTTTAATGTATTGAATGGATTACAGAATGTCAAGATAATCTTAGAAGTCAAACAGATGGCAGATAAATGAGACGAGAATTCCCCAATATTTGAGTCGATATTTTGTCCTTTTAAAACCATGGTAGCTCTTCTGACATTGGAAGTTTCTTGTGGAACATTTTGTGTTGTACCTTTTTGTTCTCCAAATATTTTGTTTATTTCAAAATCAGTTGTCTTTAATATATGTAATGCAGCATATGAAATAGACTGTCTATTACAGATTACAACGCTTTGTTTTTAGGTTATGTAGTCTCTTTTTCAAATTTAAACACATATAATTTATTATTCCGCTTGACTATGTCCCTAGTGTCTATATGTTACAATGTGTATCAAGTGATGGTGCAGCTCCTTACTATTTCCTTCTTCCTGCCTTTTCGTTTCTTTATACAGATACGTTCTTTTGAGGATGTTCCAAGCGTGGTCAATAGGCTAAGTACACTTGAACTTGAATTGTCTTGGCTACCTATGAAGGGGCTCGAGGTTCCACACCCGACTCGAGCAGAGTTTTGTTTACTGACCGCACGGAAGACATTTTCCCAGATACCCCTTCCCACAGGTCAACAAATGAGATCGGACCATAGCGCTCTGAGCATGCTATAAGCATGAAAGTAGAGATATATAAAAGCTATAATTATTATAAGTATTGTATTTAATGATGTAAACATTTTTTTTCATTATACTTAAGTGATAAAGTATCACATAAAATTCTTGTATCATTTGAAATTATATCTCCATTTTGAACGTTTTTACAAATGTGTTTTTCCAAGTCTTGAGTACGATCTTCATTAAAAGGGAAGCAACCGATAAATACGAATGAGTTTTAAAATCCTGTTATGTCCCTTGTAAATTCAAAACTTAAGGAAAATAAAGAAAAAAAAAACGGGTGTTGGTAATTAGAATGATTAATTATTATATTCTAAATCCGATAGATAATATAAAGAAATAAGAGTCGATGTTGATGTTTTTAATGAAAGGTGTTGGGTATGGAAGTAAATGTTGGCAATCACGTCATTAGATGCATGGGTTATTGGATTTCTGCTCTTCAAAACATTGGCACAACGCTGAATAGTCTAATTAACAACTAGAAAGATAATCTATTTAGCTTTAGTGGAAAATAAAAACTGCAGTTCTAGAGAGCAGGACAATAAGGAAAGAGACCTATCGTTGCCAGAGACATTTTCAAGGTTTTTACTGATTTGGTCTGTGAGGTTGGGAATTAGAGCATGTGGGGGGTAGGGGGGATATGGGCGAGTTTGGACTTCAATGATTTTTTGGTTTTCTAAATACGCAACAACTAATCAGAATCTGAATGTCTGGTGTAACCATTTGGTGAACACTGGTATATCAACAGGTATACAATTTGGTTTCTTTATAGCAGTATTATTGTGTGAATGTATTGCAGAAATTGTTTGTACTGTAAGGGGATTGCTCAGCAGTTATCCAGGGACACAAATCGTCAAGAGTAAATCTGGAATTTTGTGAATTAGACATATTATCTCCCTTCCTCTTTCTCCTAGCCATTGACTACATAATAAGGAGAGCAATGAATCAGAATCCTTTGGTATTCCATGGCGTGGACAAAACCAAATAACGGACTTCGCCGATGACGTTGCATTACTAGGAGCTACAAATAAATGCATACAAGAAATGGCGGAGAGCCTAGATAGAGAGGCACCCAAAATTGGCCTCCGCACAAACTTTGATAAGACTAAAATTTTTCGAGTGGGATATAAGGCAAAGGGTGCCCCTTTCAGATTTGGCGAGTCAAAGCCTGAAGAGTTGGAAAAGTTCACATACTTTGGCAGCATCATAACAAACGATGGGGATGCCTACCATGATGTAGCGTGCCGAATAAGAAAGACAGTGAGCATTTTCTAAACGCTGCAGCCTATTTGGGTAAGAAAGGTCATTGGACTTGAGACAAAAATACACCTTCTCAACACAATCGTCATCCCAACGGCAACATAAGCTTGTGAGACATGAAAGTCGTTTGTCAAAATTGAGAAAAAATTAAGTGTGGCTCAACACAAAAGGCTTAGACGGATTTCGGGCGTCAGTTATAGAGATCGGGTCTCAAACAAGGAAATCCTATGCCGAACTGAAAGTCGACCACTTAGTGAGGTTGCGACAGAGCGTCGCATGAGGTTTAAGAGACATATTCTCCGACAAATGAACTAACCATACCAAGACTTGCGATGTCATGGAGGTCAATACGAGCAAAGCGCAAACAGATTTGGCGCCATGGAGGACCTTAGAACAGTGAACACCAGGTAGAAGAAGGCTTCAGACATTGCCAATGACAGATCTTTGTGGAGACAGCTTGACGCCCAATGCGCCGAACTAAGCGGGAGGACTTAAGTAAGTAACTAATGTATTAGACATTCATTAAACAGTAGTCCAAATGTGTGTATGATCTGACACATCGGACAACTTAATGGACGATATTAATTAGTCTACACAAGTAATCCAGATATGAAGTCACATAATGTATGAACTAAGCTAATAAACCAAAACTCTAGAACTGGACAGAGCAAAATTCAACAAATACAAAAATAAGTTTCATCTCTATTTTTATAAAGTCCAAATGGACTCCGTCTGTCTGTTTGTCTGGTAAAAAGTTTGTACACGTTTTATTTCCACACCCAATCTACTATCAAGAGGAAATTTTGCTCAAGTATTTCTATTGCCTAAAAAAAAAAAACAAGAATTAATAAACATAAACTCAAAATCGGCCCCCGAAGTTGTTACACATAGAGTCTTAATGAAGATTCGAACAAAGGACTTCCTGCTCCAAGTGCTTTACTCCTCAGCCACAGCATCTCCATATATTCATTTATCGTGCACTTTTTTTTTTTTAAATAATGATTATTAACCGTATCCGTACATTCAAAATAAATAACGTTACATGTAATATAAAGAAACTAAAAAAGATTTATTCTTCTTACAAAATTAGATAAATTGGCGACACCAAAAAAAAAAAGAAATGATTGACCTATTTTAGTTAGGAAGTGAGCTAGCTAGAAATAACTTTGAGTACTTGGACCAGACATTCCCGTTGCAAAATAAAAATTAATACCCCCATTGCCATTTATCATACAAACTATAGATCTCGATCTAACCATGGCAGATCTAGACCTAGAATCTAGTTCTAGATCTTGAATCTAGAACTAGATTTAGATCTAAAAACTAGATCTAAGTCTAGATCTATAAACATATTTAAGTCTATATCTAGAAATAGATTAAAGTCTAGATCTAGAACTAGATTTAAGTCTAGATCTAGAACTAGATCTAGACCTAGAATCTTGATATAGAATCTAGATCTATACTTAACTAGACTAGAATTCGTATGAATTTACACATTCAATCTTAAAATTACTAGACTTAGTCCAATGTTATGATCAGGAAAAGTAGGCCTTTTGTTACCGGGTAATAGTCCTACTATGCGGTACGTATCCGATTCATTTCTTCTTATCTTATCTTATATAATACAGACGTTACTTCAAAAAAGAAGATGATTACATCCTACGCGTCATGCATTTAGTCATGCATATTAACCAATGACTTAAATTCTGCCAAGTCACTGGTTTTTCTGGCTAGCTCAAGCAACCCATTCCATGCTCTAATAGCACTAGGGAAGAAGGAGTATTTGTACAAATTTGTCCTGGCATATGGGACGAGGAATGTGCCTTTATTTTTGTGTCTTTCAGAGTATTTTATTAAATTTTGTTTTTGTATTTGAAGATTATGGTTCAGTGTTTTATGTATAATTACTACTTTACTTTTGAGTCTTCTGTCCTGAAGGCTTTCTAAATTTAGTGATTTTACTAATGGTGTTACTCTAGTCAAATGTGAATATTCGTTTGTTATGAATCTCACTGCTCTATTTTGTGTTTGTTCCAGTTTCTTAATGTTTTCTTGAGTTGAGGGGTCATAAACGGTGGATGCATATTCTATTATTGGTCTAACCAATGTTAAATAACATTTTAGTTTTATGTTCTTATTTGATTTATAGAAATTTCTTTTAATAAACACTAATGCTTTGTTGGATTTTTTTAATAGTTTCATCAATAGGTGGATTCCATGACAGTTTTTCATTTATTATAACACCTAGATATTTTGCGTTTTTAGTCTATGTTACTGGTTTGCCATGAATAAGATAAGTGGAATTAATTTGTTTTAGTTTTTTTGTTACTCTTAACAACTGACATTTTTCTGGGTGGAAAGACATGCTCCAATTTGATTCCCATTTCTGTAATTCATCTAATTCTCTTTGTAAAATATATGTGTCTTGTGTTGTTTTTATTGTTCTATATATTATGCAATCGTCTGCAAATAATCTGACTTTTGTTCCTGAACTAATGCAATTTGGTAAATCATTTATGTAAATTAAAAATAGTAGTGGACCCAAGACTGTTCCTTGAGGTACACCTGAGTTTACTATTATTGGTGTAGATTTAGAGCCATTTATCATTACAGTTTGTTCTCTCCCTATCAGAAAATCTTTAATCCACTGATGCAGTGGACAATTAATGCCGAAATATTTTAATTTTTTAAGCAAACTATGGTGGTGAACTTTGTCAAAAGCCTTGGAAAAATCTAGTAAGATAGCATCTATTTGTTCACTATTATCTAAAGCTTTTGAAAAATCATCAATTAGTCCTATTAGTTGTGTTTCACATGATCTATATTTCCTAAAGCCATGTTGGTATGGGGTGAGGACATTATGTTTGTCTAAGTGGTTTATGGTGTTGCTACATATTATGTGTTCTAGGATTTTACATGTGATGCTGGTAAGTGATACTGGTCTGTAGTTTCCTGGATCAGATATTTCTCCTTTTTTAAATAGGGGGGTGACATTAGCTTCTTTCCAGTCCTTTGGTACTCTGCCCTGGTTAAGCGATGCCTGAAAGAGTATTTTAACACTGGGGCTAGCTAATTGCTTAGTTCTTTGAGTAATCTAGCTGGAATACCATCAGGTCCAGACGCTTTATTTGGTTTGGTGTTGGCTAATAGTTTTTAAATTCCATTTTCTTGTACTACTAAATCTTCTATGTTGTCTACTTGGTTCAAATTAAGAAATATGTCTTTGTCTCCTGGGGCTGAGAATGCTGATGCAAAGTATTTGTTTAGGATGTTTGCTTTAGTTTCATTATCATTATGTATTATGTTATGTTCATCTTTTAATGGCGCTATGCCTGTTGTTTCCATTTTAGACTTAATGTATGACCATAGGTTTTTGTTGTTATCTTTAGATATTACATTGTTTATGTATTCACTCTGCAGCTGTCTGCTTACTTTTCGGGTTAGGTGTTTAATTTTTATATACTTTTTGTAAACTCTTTCTGCCTTGGTTTCTTTAAATTTTCTATATAGGTTTTCCTTCTGTTTACAAAGCTTCTTTGGTCTATTATTAAACCAGCATTTATTTATTTTGTTTGATGTGTATTTAGTTGGTATATGATTTTCTATAATGCTTTTAAGATGGTTTTTAATGAAATTCCAGAGGTCATCGACTGGTTGGTTAATGTCTTTTTCTAATAAGAATGTTTGTTGAAAGTTTAATGCAGCTTGGTGTAGTTGTGTTAGGTTACATTTATTCCAGAGTAAGATTTATCTTTTGGGTTTTGTATTGGCTACTGCTTTTATCTGACTGTGTATTTTTATGATCTCATGGTCTGATAGACCAGGGATAATATCATAATCAACTACTAATCCAGGTCTGTTGGTTAAGAAGAGATCTAATGTGTTGTTTAATCTAGTTGGCTTTTTAATGATTTGATCTAAACTTAGGTTGTGTAAAGTTTCTATGAAAAGCTCATTTATGTCCTTAAGGTTTTGGTGTTTATCTATGGTTAGTGTTTTCCAATTTATATCAGGTAGGTTGAAATCACCCATAATCCAAAAAACTGCATTTTTATTTGTCTCTTTAAGTGTAGTAATCTGATTACATAGTTCCTGCATGTATTCTAAACTAGAATTTGGTGGTCTGTAAATGCTGCCTATTATTAGGGATGTTGAGGTTGTATTAATTTTACAAAATGTAGATTCTATATTTTTTGAGTTAGGTAAGGTAATTTCTTCTGCTATAAGAGTGTTTTTTATTGCTAAAAGAACTCCTCCATGATTATCAGCCCTATCTTTTCTAAAAATTTCATAATCACTATTGAAAATTTCTGAATTATAAATTTCAGGATGTAGCCAAGTTTCTGTTCCTGCAATTATGTCTGGTTTTTCACATTCTAATAAAATTTCTAAGTCTGCTGTTTTGTTCCTAATGCTTTGAAAATTTATTACTAAGGTTTTAAGGTATTTTGGTATTACTTCTTTAGCAGGTCTGTCTAGTGAGGCTGCTGTATTAATTTTAGTAGATTTAGGTTTAACAGGAGTGGATCTGGCTAGTGGTTGGTGAGTTTGTTTTGTGATGGTGTTTAGGATGTTGTATGGGTTAGAAGTGTCCGCATCAAAGGAATCAAACAGTCCTGATGTAAACTGAGGTAACCCACACACGGTACAAAATGCCATGATGCATCTTTGTTGCCTAAGGCATAATACACAGGTGTATTCATATGGAGACATGATGCATGGTACCCTTCATCACAGGTGTCACATTGAATGGCTTTCTGTTTCATGGTGCATACTTTTTTACAGATCTTTAGATCTAGGCCCTGGATTTGACTCTACATCTCCTGATATTAATATTAAAAGTGATAGGTATTTATTTCTACTGTGTCTGATTGAGAACTTCCATTTGTGATGGGTAATCTTCTTTAATGTTATGGATGTGTATGTTAGGTTATTTTTGAAGTTGCATTGATCTAAAGTGTGATGATTGATTATGACTGTTTTTTCCTTTTTAAGTTTAGTGTTGACTGAGGTAGATCTAGTTCTGTGTTCAGCTAGTGTGTATTTAGTAATTATTAGGATAAATAGCCAGAGCAATTTCATGATGACTGTTGTTGATTTTAGTTTTTAAAGGTCTAGTCTGATTCTAGTTTAAGGTTAAAAATGCCTAAGATGGCCTAAGTTAAGTCTAAGTCTAAAGTGAAAGCAAATTTACAATAACAATCAAATGGTTTATTCAAAATATAGACCTAGACCAGATCTAACTCTAGATCTAGATCCAATTCTAGATCTAGATCTAACTCTAGATCTAGATCTAATTCTAGATCAATATATTTATGTGTTTAACTAACTATATAGTGAACCACATTTTTTAATGTGATACTACTGTTTAGATTATAAATAAATCTGCACCCCTAAGCTGTCAGAAGATAAATTATTGCCTTAATAATTAAAATTTAGTTCAAATTATAAATTTAATTATATATATTTAGATCTGGCTCAGTCTATTTAGTTATATTTAGTCTGACAAGTGTATAAAACTGTGCACTATAAAAGAAGTTGATTTTTTTAAACTTATAATTAAAACGGAGTTCGTATCAAAACTCTTTTTAAAAAAAACAACATTTTAATCAGTATTCCATTCAATGAGTTCGTTAATAAATGGAAAATATATTTTATAATACCTTCACACTTTTTCCATTGTGACCTTAGATGCAAATTATTTTTACCAATGCGCGAATCTATGAATGAAGCTTGAGTTATATATGTAGAAGTTGTCGCAGTTATCTATGTAACTGTATAGTAGAATTATTTCTCTATTTGATAGTGCGGCGTTGTTCACTATATTGATGACGTCATTACACTATTTCTTGTGTAGACTAGGAGAAGGAAATTTTATTGCTTGTCACAACTTCTAGTGACGTAAAGTTAGTGTGTGTGTGTGATTTGCGTCATTTATCGTCAAGTTCAGTCTCTCCATCTTGTGCTGTATAGAGGCAAGACATGTTTTGAGAGCTCTTGAATTTCTCCTTGGTTATTGTTACTGGATAGCCTTAACGTTTGCCTTGGACATTTTCTTGTTGGATTATCTTGACCCCTGTTTAGGGTGAGTTTTATTTTTATGGTATAGTTTTTCTATTTGAATCCGTTCGTATTTGTAAGTCTATATTTAGACTAGATTTAGATGATTAGGAGAATCTTTTTCTTTTATCTTCTATAGGGTTTTAGCGACAAGTCTAGATTTTTGGTCGTAGTCTCAGTCAAGACTCTATTTCAAGTTTTTGGCGTCAAGTCTAAGTAGTGATCTTAGCTTGGTGTCAAGTTTATGTGTAAGACTCAGTGTCAAGTCTTGGTGTCAAGACTTGTTTATCCAGTCTCAATTTTCTATATTGAGAGTACAACTTTAGGTCTACAGTCTACAGGACTGAGGTCTTCACCTCACTAATGTCAATTAGTCGTTTGGTGTTCAAGTTGACTTTTTCATGAGTCTGAGGTTCAAGATTCCAGATTGCGGGTTGCCTTGGTCAGACCTGATGTTGTAGTGTGAATTGTGAACTTTTTGGAATTATCGTCAGTGAACAGTATTGGATTACAGACTATATCTATGTGAATTCCCAGTTGTTGCGTTGAAAGAATGTTTGAACAACTTATGATGAATATGTTGAGGTAATGATATTATTCAAATAATTGAACATTGATATTTTTATTATCATTCATCATACATCAATTCATTTGTAAATATATCACTTTAATAAATGTTTATTGTTATTTAACATTACACACTGAGTTTAGTAATTTAGTACAACTATATGTGTGTGGTGTGCTTGTCAGGCTGAACTTGGACCAAAATATTATAAGTTCAGAAAAAGAATAACAATAACACACACTGAATTAAAACTATGATAGATACAATAAAACACAAGAACCTGACAAGTATTTTGGGGGCTCGTCTAAAAAGTTAATCTCAGTCATAGTTTGTAAATTATTTGCTAAGTTTATTGTTTAGATTTGTGTACTTGTAAAAGTATATTTTCAGATTCTAGACACCTGTTTGTGTCACAGTACCATGTGATTGTACCTTATTACTCAAGAAAAGCACTGTATTAATTTTTTTGTGTGAGACTTTAATGGTACCATTATATCGCCATTGCTAACATTGTATCTTATATATAATATTTTTTAAATTTATACTAATAAGATATAATTTTGTTACATGCCAAACTGATTGGTGTCGGACTTAAATTGGAGCTGTGATCTGTTTGTTGGGATTCTCAAGTTGTCCTGGTGTACCTGGCTGTACCTTGTCATCACTACTCTGTCTTCCTGGTGCTGAGGCAGATTCTATCTTCGCAGGAGAAAGCACAGCTAAGTGTATTTTTTTTTGGTTGCTAATAATATATCTTGTGCTCTAGTTGATTTTTCTGATTTGACCTTTGGAACTTATATTGTTTGGAAATTCTGAGGATGGAGACTAGGTTTTCTATAAATTCACAATTTATAGCAGATGGGAAGGCGTTGGGTTTTTCAGGAGTTGACTTACAGAATTATGTGAAGGAACAGAAAGAGGAATATGTCAAGGCAGAACAGCTTAAGAAGGAGGAGGAACGGGCAAGATTGGATAGGGAGGAACGGCTTAAGAAGGAGGAATTGGATAGGGAGGAACGGCTTAAGAAGGAGGAATTGGATAGGGAGGAACGGCTTAAGAAGGAGGAGGAACGGTTTAAGAAGGAGGAGCATGAACGATGGAAAGAAAGAGAAGCAGTGGAAGCTAAAAAGAGGCAGGATGAATTGGAATTGGCTAGACTTCAGGAGAAAATTGGTGTCAAATCTGAAAACAAAGAAGGAGAAGCTATGATCCAGGATAAACATAGGCATATAATTGATAAGTTGGACAAGAGTTTTCAGAATATGAAGGAAGATGAGGATTTGATTGGCTTTTTGACTTTATTTGAGGCGGTAGCAACAAGATGTTGTATTGATAAGAAAAGTTGGGCTATGTTGTTATCTTACAAATTGACTTCAAAACTCAAGAATTTCATGCTACAAGATGATCTGTTTAAAAGGGAAGATTATGATGAAGTGAAGGTTTTGTTAATGAGGCAGGCTGATATAAATGGAGAATCATGTAGGAAGAAATTTCACCAAATCAGACCTAAAGAAAATGATTTCAGGGGATATGTAGCAGAATTGAGAAGGGCACTAGACAATTGGATGAAGATGGCAGAAGTAAAGGAGACCATAGAAGGCATGAAGAATATGATTGTGACAGACAGATTGTTAGAGAGTGTTTCAGGTGAAGTATATCGTCAACTTATCTTAAATAAAAGTGATAATGTAGAAGACATGCTAAAAGTAATTGAAAGCTTTAAGACTGCAAGTTCAACCAAATCATTATGTAAAGAGGAAAATGTGTATGTAGTGGGAGCTGCTGAAGCTACAAGTCAGAACTATGTTAGTGACGGGAAAGTCATAACTTGTTTTAAGTGTGGTGGTAGAGGGCATATGTCAATGGAGTGTAAATCAGGAAATCAAAAAAATTATGTTAAGTCAGGTAAGGATGGAGGCTGGAGAAATGTTTCTCATGATAACCAACAACGGTTCAAGAGGCAGGGGAGGCGTACAAGTGAACATGGAAGCAGCAGTGGTAGTGAAACGGATGGAAGGTCTGATGATGATGAGATTACATCAAGTCGAAACAAATGTGTCAGAGTAAAAAGTGATAAAAGTTGTAAAAGAGACAGTCAAAGAGGTGATACTGAACTTGTCTCTAAACAAAGATGACTAAAAGGTCAGTTTTATGATTTAAAGAAACGTTCTGGCTATGAATTAGTTCCAGATCGTTATACGGTAACTGTAAAAAAATTTACCATTTAATGTAAGATGGCAGGAATTAAAAGATAGATTTAGGGAGGTAGGTCTGGTGAGATATGCTGAAGTGTTGAAGGTTAAAGGGAGATCACTAGGTGTTGGTTATGTGAAGTTTGGTAATTTGGCAGATGTAGCAAGGGCAGTAAAATGTTTGGACAATTCAACATTTGGGCGCAGGAATATAGTGGTTGTTCCTCATCGTCTGAGTACATTGACATAATATGATGACATTATGCATAACAGAATTATATGAAACATGTAATGTTTCATTTCTTACCATTTGGTTTAAGTGGTGCTCCTAACCATTTCAATAGAGTTTTAAAGAGTATTTTAAGAGATATTGAGAATGTATTGTTTTATTTTGATGACATCTGTATATTTAGCGAAAGTTGGGAGACTCATGTTAGAGATGTACACAATGTTTTCGGTGTATTGAAAAGTCATGGATTTACTGTAAAACCATCTAAATTAGAGGTTGGCTTTACTAACATTAAATTTCTGGGACATAATGTAGGTCGGGGAGAAGTGAAACCAGACAGTAGAAATGTTCAGAAGATTCTGGAGTTTAAACCACCCAGTACTAAGAAGGAAGTACGATCATTAATTGGGTTGGTTAACTATTACTCTAAATTTATACCTTGTTATTCAGACTTGGTATTTCCATTCACAGAGTTATTGAAGAAAGGGAAATCTGTGAGAATTGATTGGAGTAACGGGTGTGTTGTGGCACTGAAAAGAATACAAACTTATTTGTGTGATTATCCTATTCTGAGATTGCCTGATCCTTCTCTTTCATTCTTTTTGCAGACAGATGCATCAGATAAAGGCATTTCAGGTATACTTAGTCAGATGAGAGATGGTGTGTTACATCCAGTGAAGTTTGTCAGTCGCAAGTTGTTGCCACGTGAACAGAAATACTCTATCCTTGAGCGGGAAGGACTGGCCATTGTATGGTCGATCAAAAAGCTAGATCGTTATTTGGCAGGAGTGAAGTTTCATCTCCAGACCGATAACAAAGCCTTGTCATTCATAACTAATAGTAGTTATAGTAACAAAAGAATAACTAGATGGTGTTTGGCGCTGCAGGATTATGTTTTTGATTCTGTCCATTTGAAGGGAGAATTAAATGTTTTTGCTGATGTTTGTTCAAGACTTATATAATTTTTTTTTTGTTCATTTGAGCAATCATGTACTTAAGTTGTATTAATTTTGATATTGATCAATTTTGATAATGTAACTATGTAACATGCAAACAGTTGTAACTTTAACTGTAAATTTTTGAGACAAACATTATTTTGTCTATTGAAGTGTATAATGAAGATTTTTTATTATTGAGGTAATCATTGATGATTATTGGTTGTTGAGGATTTCTCAGTTGTTTTTCTCAGTGAGATCTTGAAGTCTCTTCTTGTAATTCTTGGAAGCATATTTGCAGTTTTGATCTTTGTTATATCGATCTTGGTGAAGTTGATTTTCTGGAGAATTTTCTTGCAGTTTTTTATGATAACTGGAATTTTTTTCAAAATTGCCAGTTCGTTGAGGAGGGGGAATGTCGCAGTTATCTATGTAACTGTATAGTAGAATTATTTCTCTATTTGATAGTGCGGCGTTGTTCACTATATTGATGACGTCATTACACTATTTCTTGTGTAGACTAGGAGAAGGAAATTTTATTGCTTGTCACAACTTCTAGTGACGTAAAGTTAGTGTGTGTGTGTGATTTGCGTCATTTATCGTCAAGTTCAGTCTCTCCATCTTGTGCTGTATAGAGGCAAGACATGTTTTGAGAGCTCTTGAATTTCTCCTTGGTTATTGTTACTGGATAGCCTTAACGTTTGCCTTGGACATTTTCTTGTTGGATTATCTTGACCCCTGTTTAGGGTGAGTTTTATTTTTATGGTATAGTTTTTCTATTTGAATCCGTTCGTATTTGTAAGTCTATATTTAGACTAGATTTAGATGATTAGGAGAATCTTTTTCTTTTATCTTCTATAGGGTTTTAGCGACAAGTCTAGATTTTTGGTCGTAGTCTCAGTCAAGACTCTATTTCAAGTTTTTGGCGTCAAGTCTAAGTAGTGATCTTAGCTTGGTGTCAAGTTTATGTGTAAGACTCAGTGTCAAGTCTTGGTGTCAAGACTTGTTTATCCAGTCTCAATTTTCTATATTGAGAGTACAACTTTAGGTCTACAGTCTACAGGACTGAGGTCTTCACCTCACTAATGTCAATTAGTCGTTTGGTGTTCAAGTTGACTTTTTCATGAGTCTGAGGTTCAAGATTCCAGATTGCGGGTTGCCTTGGTCAGACCTGATGTTGTAGTGTGAATTGTGAACTTTTTGGAATTATCGTCAGTGAACAGTATTGGATTACAGACTATATCTATGTGAATTCCCAGTTGTTGCGTTGAAAGAATGTTTGAACAACTTATGATGAATATGTTGAGGTAATGATATTATTCAAATAATTGAACATTGATATTTTTATTATCATTCATCATACATCAATTCATTTGTAAATATATCACTTTAATAAATGTTTATTGTTATTTAACATTACACACTGAGTTTAGTAATTTAGTACAACTATATGTGTGTGGTGTGCTTGTCAGGCTGAACTTGGACCAAAATATTATAAGTTCAGAAAAAGAATAACAATAACACACACTGAATTAAAACTATGATAGATACAATAAAACACAAGAACCTGACAGAAGTCAGTTACCATTTTACCTCCCCTGAAGTTTTTCATTTAAAAATGCTGTTTATATTGTTTTTTTAAATCTGCTTGCATATATAATTTTAAAAATTAGGTGGTTCACTTTCGAAAAAGAAAAAAGTAGCTGTTGCATCCGAATTTTGAATGATCTAAAATATTATGTCCGATTTTTATTTTCTCTTCTAGTTTCTGAGATCTAAGTGGGACGGACGGACATACGGACGGACAGACAGGCCACACAAAACTAATAGCGTCTTTTCCACTTTTGGTGGCCGCTACAAAATTACCAATTTGTTAATTAACAATTGAACAGTGGAAAGAAATTGTACTTTACAGATGTGTTGGTATAAGTTGAATTACGTAGCTAGGGATTTGAGGGCCGGGATGGGGGCTTGACCTCTTTAGGGGACCCTGCATTTCGACATTCAACATTATATAAGACATGAGATAATGTACTTAATAAATATATGACTTATAAGAGAGAGTGACACCGCCGAATGACGTGCAACAGGCTCCTAACTTATATAAAAACACGAATATCAAGATTACGTGGCAGTGCCGTCATGTTTAATACTTATATATAAGTCATAGAAATTTCGGACACTCTTTTTGGGGCCCTCTGAAGTGGGTCCTGGTGGAAATTGCATTTTTTCCTCCACTCCCGCCCTAGCTATGACATTGTACGACATTTAGATTATTTTATTATGTTTTTACCTAGATTGACATTGTACGACATTTAGATTATTTAGTGTGTTTTTACCTAGATTGACATTGTACGACATTTAGATTATTTTAGTGTGTTTTTACCTAGCTATGACATTGTACGACATTTAGATTATTTTAGTGTGTTTTTACCTAGCTAGGACATTGTACGACATTTAGATTATTTTAGTGTGTTTTTACCTAGATTGACATTGTACGACACTTAGATTATTTTAGTGTGTTTTTACCTAGATTGACATTGAAAGTGGAATATATTGTTCATAAAAATAAAGCTCATTTAAAAAAAAAAAAAGAAGTTATTTTTGTATAATACCTCTACCCTCTACTCACCTCGTACCATCGTGGAAAAACCTTAAGAGTGGGTGGGGAAACATTGGACACATACCTCGAAAACAGCCCTAACGATTTTCTTCGAAATTTGAAAGTCGATGTAAAACGTCGCGAAAAGAAATGACTTGTTTTGTCAAACAGGGGGGTAAACTATAGTTTCACGGTTATAGGGTTTTTTAAGTAAATATATATATATATATATAAATTTTATTTCGGCGAGAAGATATTTATCTAGAATGTACTAGATCTCACCTACGGGTATTTCCTCAAACGTTTACAAAAGCAATTTTATGGCACGTTTTGCGCATTATCTTCTAAGTCTAGACTAGAACGAAAGGTCAATCATTGGAATAGTATAAAGTCTATTAGATTATTATTACATTCGCTTAAACAGGAATTTTTAAAATCATAGAAGTCATAAGTTATTAAGAGCAAACTAATCGCTCTATAAGATGTATCAGGGCCGGTCTTAGGCCACTGCAACCTATGCGGTCGCAGTGGGCCCCGCGCTACTTCAGGGTGTATTTATAAAATTGCAAAATATATACGAAAAACTCCTGGAAATCTCCTGAATGTATTACATTCTCCTGAAAACTCTTTAAAATGTCCAGAAAAATAGATAAAATTGTCATTTGTGGGTGTCATTAACTGCGGAAAACGCCAATCCTACGCGTGATAAAAGGAAAGAAGGCATTGTCAGCTTTCATGTAATAATCGGGCAAATTAATACCTTAATCGGTTCCAATACTTTATTTACTTTTATAGTCACTAGCTTATAAACATGCCATTAGTTACAAGGTTCGTAAAGTACAGATCGCAATTTTTAACTTAGTAAAGTCGATTTTTTTTCTTATACATAATCTTATTTTCCTTATTCCCAAACAGACTAGGCCCCGAGCAATCAGTTTCGCATAGGGCCCCGCAATAGCTAGGGCCGGCCCTGAGATGTATAAAGGAAGTCTTGTCTTTTAAAAACAAAGTATTTTTGGTTTTTCCAGTTTCAAGTTTCAAAGTTTTAATTTAACATTCTGCCTCTAAAAATGTTTAGTTGGACTAGCTGTTTGTGGCTACACTGTCTGGTGATACACTGTCTGGGGCTACAACCCAACAAATGTTTAGTTGGACTAGCTGTTTGGCGCTACACTGTCTGGGGCTACAACCCAACAAATGTTTAGTTGGACTAGCTGTTTGGGGCTACACTGTCTGGGGCTACAACCCAACAAATGTTTAGTTGGACTAGCTGTTTGGGGATACACTGTCTGGGGCTACAACCCAACGAATGTTTAGTTGGACTAGCTGCCTGGCTGTACAACTCAACAACGACCGAACATTACCAAATACTTTGATGACTTGACAAATATTTCAAGTTAAAATAAAAAAATACCAGAGGTTGAACCCAAAACATTCTGTTTTGCTGTCAAGAATTTTAATGCCACCACACAATTGCACTCAATTATCGATTCCCTATCCCTCTGTTTACTAGTTTGGCATGTTTTGATCAAACATTTTTTTTTCGCTTCGTCTAATTTCATAACATTTGTCACGATATAGGAACTGTTCAATACATTTGTTTGTTTTTACATTTTACAATCGGCAACCTCATATGGTTGTTTCCAAAAAAAAAAAAAGTAGAACAAAAGCACACAGAAAAAAATATTAAAATAAACTTTAGGACTAGAAACTTGCTGATCTGACCTTAAAAACATCGTGGAATCTAGGTCACGTGTGCCAGGAAGAACTCGGGGTGAGGTGTACGCGGCAAGACAACGGGGGAGGGGGGGAACTGGCCAGCATCACATCAAAACAACTCTGTCACAATTCTCTGACGTCAATGCCAGCCTACTGGTCTGTAAGAGTGCTAGACATGGGAAATACTTTTGTAGTCAGAAGAAAAAAAACAAGCAGATCAAAATCTTGAGCCGGTGGCAATTTTATAGTCTTGACAATTGAAATGGGTCAGAAGAAAGATAGAGTAATGCTTTTTTTTTTTTTTAATCCAGAGTGTTTGGTTTGTCTGTATCCCTGCCATGTTCTCTTCTCTCCTCTTTCTCTCCGTCTCACCTTCACTAACTCCTTCTCTCTCTCTTCCTCCATCCAGCTTCCTCCCTTTGTCTTTCTCTGCCATCCCTTTCTCTCAATCTCTTTTTCACCTCTTCATCTCTCTATCTTCTCCCTCCCTCCTCTCTCCCTCTCTCTTTTCTCTCCCCCTCTTATTTTCTTGCTTTCGCTTCCTTTCCCCCTTCTCTCTTTTTCTCTCTCTCTCTCTCACACATGCGTTCTTTCTCTCTTTTCCCTCCTCCTTTCTGACACTCTCTCTTTCACTCTGCACCAAATCTCTTTTTCTCTCTCTCCCTCTCTGTCTATCATGAATTCAAAACAAAGTCCTTGGCCGCTTTTTACGTTGAGTGAGTATAAGTCACCTGTACTTACATGTTGGTCCAATTACATTTGAAAGGTGGGTGGCTGAGTGGGGGAAACTGCTTGACTTTAAGAAAGGGGGTTTGTGTTGGGGTTCCAATGAAGACTAGGAATTTAAAATAGCTATCGAGTTGTGTTTGTTAGCGCCTCCCCCACGCCCCCAACACATGTGTATAAAAGAAAAGGTTGAACCAAAAAAGCTCATGATATGCTACAGGAACATTCAATATACAAACATGAAGAATGTAGGCTTCTGAAGGCAGATCTTCGACAGCTCGGGGTCCGGGCATGGAGATGAAAGGCTCAGGAGAGATCTGAATGGAGGGATGTGTTGAGGCAGGACAGAGCCCTCCATTGGCTGTAGCGCCACTGGGATGGATGGATGGATGGATGGATGGATGGAATCTAGACAAGCAACTCAACGAAAGTGGATGAGGATCTTTATTTTTATAATGGAAAATGGTGAGATGATGAAACGGAAACCAATCGTCATTAAATGCCTGAAAACTGACCTGCAACGTCGCAACCTATGGGCAGTTTAGACCAATAGTTCGTTGCCACCTTACAAGTCTGTACGACGAGGCAATGAGGTAGTGGTCTCTACTGCCCACAAAAAAAGATTTGAAGCCTGTATCTGTGTGTGCTTGGATTAGCTGTCTGGAGCACACTCAATACTGACCACATGCTTGGATTAGCTGTCTGGAGCACACTCAATACTGACCACATGCTCTACTTTCTTATGTCGTCGCTGAAGAATTATCTTCTTCTCCCTCTTCCCCCTCCACCTATCAGCGCACACACAAACACACACACACACACATATACACACTTTATATCCGATGAAATGTCATGGTGCTTCTAGTTGAATAATACAACAGTCTACTGTGATTACACTGACCTATGAATTGTGTCAGTTTTTAAAAAACAAATTCTAAACCTCGTGGGAAGTACAACAATCACATTTAAGATTTTAATTGAACGTTGAGTTAAAGTTTAAATGTCGCCTGTTCACTAATTATCTCATATCTAGGAAATGTTTTTGTTTTTTTAATTCCCAATGTTACTATTCTTTTTTACCTCAACAGTGTTATATTTAAAATATTCAATATTAAATATAGGACTAATAAGTTGACCTCTCCAATATTATATTATTTAGCAAATAATAGGAGAATATTATGACCTATCCAATATTATATGATTTCCCAAATTTAGGAGAATAAGTTGACCTCTCTAATATTATAGATCTATTATTTCCCAACTATAGGAGAATAAGTTGATCTCTACAATATTATATTATTTCCCAACTATAGGACAATAAGTTGACCTCTCAAATATTATATTATTTCCCAACTATAGGACAATAAGTTGACCTCTCAAATATTATATTATTTCTCAACTATAGGACAATAAGTTGAACTCGCAAATGTTACTTTCTCTGATATAGCCGGTGGTTTGACAGATAGGAATCTATACACCGACACAGCTATACATCATAATCTGGTGTGATTATTGGTTCAACGCTAGTATTTTAAGAATCATTCCATGACACATTAGTAACACTGATTTACATTTTCAGGTGCAAGGAAAGGTACAAATTTCCGTCAACTAAAAATGTTTTGTGTTTCTAAAAGTATTGCAAAATAACCTTATCCAATCGCTTAGAAATTTGAAATGGCTGGAAGAAACGTAGCCTCGTTCTGACTCGGCATTTACCTGATTACACGATTCCTTGAGACCTGAAATGTTGAAATATTTAATAGTTTAATTTTTGAAATGTTTTGAAAACAATACTATTGCTAAAGCAATCACTTGTGCATTTTGCAATACTGTTATCTTCACGTTTTCAGACTCCAACGTATCCAATAGAAAGAGTTGGCAATAAGAACATATAACACGTCAGCTAATTATTATTTTGTAAACTCCCACTTGATTTGTGTCTCCCATCCTCTTCCGTGATGTAGGTAGCGACCAACAAAAGGTGCGGGAGGACAGGGGGGTGCGGGAGGAGAGGGGGGTGCGGGCGTCTGGAACAGACAATCTTGTTTGGCTTTTCTTTTTTTTTTTTTTTGCAGATGCGTGGATCCACATGCTGACGTCATGATGGTGACCTTGACAGGCGGATCGATTAGCCTGGTTTCATTGAGAGAGAGAGAGAGGGGGGAGCGTAGAGTTTGCTGGGATGGAGGACTAGAGGGAGAGAGAGAGAGAGAGAGAGAGAAAGAGAGATGGGCGAAAAGGATGTCAATGATGAAATCACGAGGAGAGCCGGAGAGGATACATTCCATAAAACCAAGCAGCTAAGGGGAGCTAATTAGTCTGTTGATGTCTCTTGTTATTGTAGAGTCGTTCTTCGTAGCTTCATCTTTGTTAGTTTGTGTCTTCTGCCGGCACTCATTTAGTGGTGAGCATCATCTCGTGCTTCCAAGAAAAAACAACAACAATTACATGATTACTTTAAAATGATTAATCAATTTAAAAAGAAAATGACCCAACAGTTGAACTTTAAAGAAAGTCACATTCTAAAGTTGTTTATAAGCAACTAGGAGACCACTTAGTGGAATGACATTATGCTACCAAATAAAACAAACCTTTATTGTCGTATAAAAGTATTGCATAGAGTATGAAAAAATCTGTTAAACCTGTACCAATAACTAATATTATACATCCATACATTGGCACAGGATAATTCTTTAGTTATTTAAGATGAAACTGGATTGAGGACACGGGCCGAATAAGAAGTATACATACTAAAAGATGTCCATGTAAAATAGCAAAAACTTTAAAAGCTGAGGTCGATAAGCAGGTCATCCTGCATCAGAGAATATATATATATATATATATTATTTATATATATATATATATATTACGGCCTAAGTCCAGAGTGTGGTCATTTTGCGAATGGGCCGACCGATATGCGATGTTCTGAAAATTTAAAAAGTATTTGCTACTTTGGCCGGCCAAGCCGTAGATTGACGGGAAATGTCTGGCCAATACCCGATGTGCTGATGCAAGACTGTGCAGTTGTAGATTCCTGGGTTATATCGGCTGGCTTCGATGTGACGATAATTTTCAATTCGTTTGCTGCATTTTTAAGGGAAAGTAATACTGACCTTTGACCTGTCTCTGTGACTTCTTTTCAGTATTCTGACTGCAGTTTTATTGAATTATTTCTCGGCTCGTGTTTGTATATTTTCCTATATGCATGCTTGCCAGCTAGGAGGTAGGTTATAGTGACAAACAGATAGGTTTAACGGTTTCAATCCTGATATGTGTTTCCCGCTGATCAGTTTGTGAGAAACTTGACATTTATTATTATAATTATTGTATCTAAATACTATGTATTCACTAACACTGGCAGGGTCGAGATTCGTTATATAGAAACAAATTTCATTGTAGCATGTGTAACAGTTTCCATGACGTTTGAGGTCTGCAGCTGTAACGCTCTCTGTCAGGCAACGAGAATCTTTGGGATGTTTAAGACCTCGAATGTATCTGTGTAACTACAGGGTATATTGTTATTTTAGATAACTTCTATAGTCGCTAAATATCTAAGCTTCGGTTTTCATATTTTGTTTTTTCTTTTCAATTTTTCTTCTATCGTGGGATATTATTGTCATTATTATTATTGGGAAAGAATATATCAGGTAAAACTATTTTGCTTACTTTTTAAAAGTGTTACACCTCTCGCTCCTTAGTGCTATTCTCAAAGTATTCTGATCATTTCTAATGTATTCGCATCAGCAACACGAGAGGTACTGATGACCTGCTTTAAGATAGACTAGGCCTACCAACAAACACGTAAACACATAATTTGGTAACTGATTGATAAGACAAGGAGATTGCTCATTATGCAATCTTTTCACCTTTACCATCTTCCCCCCACCTACTGTTCACCTTTACCATCTTCCCCCCACCTACTGTTCACCTTTACCATCTTCCCCCCACCTACTGTTCACCTTTACCATCTTCCCCCCACCTACTGTTCACCTTTATCATCTTCCCCCCACCTACTGTTCACCTTTACCATCTTCCCCCCACCTACTGTTCACCTTTACCATCTTCCCCCCACCTACTGTTCACCTTTACCATCTTCCCCCCACCTACTGTTCACCTTTACCATCTTCCCCCCACCTACTGTTCACCTTTACCATCTTCCCCCCACCTACTGTTCACCTTTACCATCTTCCCCCCACCTACTGTTCACCTTTACCATCTTCCCCCCACCTACTGCCTACGCTCTAACGAGAGCACGTTTTTGTGGATTTGTTTTTCTCTAGTTTGTTTTCTTGGATGTTGTTGTTTTGTCTGCAGTGAAAGGAGGTCATGTGACTTGGAAATTCTACACCCAGTTGACCTGGTTCTAAGGCGGAGAAACGGGGGAGGGAGGGTTGGAGGAATGACTCTTCTACCCTAACTACTGGATGAACAAGTCGCCTGTAGCTCAGGTCGTCACAATGACCTACTTCGTCATGTTTCCCGCTATTGATTGGTTAAGTACCCGGAAGTAGGGTTTCAAGGCTTTCAAATGTCGGCGGCATACTAATTAATCAAACAAGCAAAATATGAAAAATACTTTTTTTTTAAAAACAAATCTTATCTAAGGGGAAGAAATCAACATTTACAACTATATATCTTAATACTGTAAAATGTATTTTCCCTTTTTAATATCACACAAAATTTATTACCACAAATTATTTTTTTTTTAATTGATTCATATTTTGTTAGGAACAGTGCACAACTGTGCACAAAACAAATAATCGCGGGCTGCCTGAAAATCAAGTCAGTTAGTTTTTATCATAATTATATTTTCTGTAGTACGTGGCTTCGTTTTGGTGTCAGAAGAGTTTCTGTATAAAAAGTCTCTTCATTTCTGACTAATCTCGTAATTTTTAGCGGCCCCCTGAAAGGGGAAAAAACGCTATTAGTTTTCTGTGGAATGTCTGTCCATCTGTCCATCTGACCGCCTGTCCGTCTGCCCCGTTTAGATCTCGTAAACTAAAAAAAAATAGTGAAAATCTGACACCATAATATTTTGAACCATTCAAAATTCTGATGCAACGGCTACTTTTTTCTTTTTTCTGAAAGCGAAAAATCTAACTTTTTAAATCACTTATACAAGCGGTTTTTTTATAATAAAAAATACACCACTTTTATAACTATTGATATATTATATATATAGACACTAGAAACTCTTTAGAAGGGGAGACATTACCTTACCATAATTTAAACATAATATTATTTATGCAAATGGTTTTAGATTTTTTTGCGGATTTTTTGTCAAAAAAACTCTTTATTACATGTGTATTGCTAAGTTATGTAAGCTCTGTCATACTAACTACTACATTTACACACAAAAAATTTTTTTTTTAAAGAGAAAAAATCAATTTCGTATGCTTATGTGTTGGACATAATTTAAAACAACAATTAATAAGTAGTTTTGCATATTATCTCGTGAACCACAACAAGCCACACATATATAGTACACTCAACCTTTTTTTTTTTCAGGGACTTGTTTTTTCCTGAGGATTTGAATAAAAGATTGATCCTTTACAAACCAATTAGATCAATTAGATATTCATTAAAAGAAATCAGTTAGGTCAGGTTCACATCTAACTTCACATTCAATTTCACCTATCTTTTGGTCTGCTGGACCGCTGGCTCACCACACAAGATCTGTCAACCTTCTTTGTCCATTCTTCTCTGTCATTTGTCTTTGATAGAATTTCATTCTGATGTTCTTTCTGAAAATATTGAGACCTGCCCTTTTACATGCCTGTGTGGACCACTTCGGGGCCGATTTTGAGTTTGTTTCTACACAAACTGTCTTTGTTACCTTGTTTGTTTAGCCTCGTGGCTCATTCTACTCCCTTCCTTTGGTCACATAGAGACATAGTTCCTTCTTTCTGCATTCTTCGTCTCATCCAATTGTAGTCTTAGTTTAAATGGCGCTCTACCAGTCAGGTTGCAAATCAAATATATAGCTCCTCCTTCGTGATCGAAGATGTGCGCATTTCTCATATCCTATAAACTCGAATATGACTGTTAAGTCCAATCTTCGCTTTAAAATGCCGGTCGCATACGTGGCATGGGTAGGTTCGGTCAGTTGCAGATAGGCCTGCTTCTTCTCTCAGTTTTTATTGGTTCGGCGCACTTTTACGCTGGCCACTCTTCTAGTTTCGTATCTCGTGGCTCCGACACTCACAACTTCACGCCATGAGGAGCGATCGAGAGCTAGTGCTTCCCAGCCGTAAATGTCGATGTTTAACTGTTGCTAGTTTCTGGCCATCTATAAGAATGTCTGGTTCTGTGACAGATTTATTTGTAGGAGGCGGATACGGCACTTCGGTCTTTTAATTATTTATGGTGAGGCCAACATTTTTGCAGGTATTTGGGAAGAGGCTCTTTTGAAGGTCTTCTTCGCTTGAGGCATTTCGAGAACAGTCATTTGCGAATGACAGGTCTGTGATGCAGTCATTTGGTCCTTACCTTGAGTCTTTGAGCATTGAATAAACTTGCATCCGTGCGATATCGTATTCGAACTTCAATGCTTTCTGTGCTAAAGGCACCTTTCAGCATAGCGGGAAACATTATACTGAAAAGCGTTGGAGTTAGCACACAGCCTAGTTGAGACAGGACAAAGTTTGAAGTAGTCTCCCTTGTCTTGGGCTATATGCTTGCTTGTCATCATGAAATCGACGCACCATTGTTATGAATTGATCCGGGCAGCCAAATTTGGACATGATTTGCCAAAGGCCTTCACGACTGACATTATCAAAAGCTTTAGTCTAATCTATGAATGCAGTTTAGAGATTTTGAATTTTGCTCTCTACATTTCTCCTGGAGTTGGCGGACAGCAAAGATCATGTCAGGTTGCAAATCAAATTTTAAAGCAACAAGTAATCTAACAATTCTGAGATCAATGGGGAGTGAGTTACAAAGTGTGGCCACCTTAATTGAATTAAATAATCATCTTAAACAATTATTTTTAAATGCCATTATTTCATCTGAATCCCCATAGATCTTGTTTCATTATGTTCACTCCCATGATACAGTTTGAGCTGTTTAAAAGAAAGAGCCGCATTCCGTTTACTAGCTTTAGAGAGAATCATTTCATAACCAAAACTAATAAAAATAAATAATCATAATTATACACGCTTCCTGAAGACTAAATATGTCATATTCCTTTGAGTTTCTTTTTAATATTTGTTTAACCAACTTTTCCAGGAACGAATTTTAAATGTCTGATATCTATTTAATGTCACCTGATATCAGGAAGGAAGAAATAAGATGTCTCTTCGACATCTACTGGGTCTAATTTCTTCTCCAAGTGTTTATACATGAAGTGTTCAGGGGACAGTATTCTTTATCATAAATATCATTTTCAACTACATTTTCGTAACATTTGTCTCTGGCAGAGTTACCTCTCTTTCAGCTTTATCAGTAGATATTACGATGAATTCAATTACGCATGTTAGATTTTAACTATTTGTTAATGTCAAGGACTTATTTGAATTGGATGGCCTCAGAGGAGACATAAAAATCTGAATGGCCGAGATTCCAGTCTACAGCAGGATTCAAACTCAAGGCTCCTTCCTCTTTCCTCGATATCCAAGCTTTGTACCACTACGCCGCTTGCGGTAGATCTTTGTCCTTTTCATACGATACGCTCGCAAAGGGCCAGCCAAAGAAAATGAATTTTACATCACCTACCTCATCACCTACCTCATCATCGACCTCATCACCTACCTCATCACCTACCTCATCACCTACCTAATCATCGACCTCATCACCTACCTCATCACCTACCTCATCACCTACCTCATCACCTACCTCATCACCTACCTTATCACCTACCTCATCACCTACCTCATCACCTACCTCATCATCGACCTCATCACCTACCTCATCACCTACCTCATCACCTACCTCATCACCTACCTCATCATCGACCTCATCATCTACCTTATCAACTACCTCATCACCTACCTCATCATCGACCTCATCACCTACCTCATCATCTACCTCATCATCGACCTCATCACCTACCTCATCACCTACCTCATCACCTACCTCATCACCTACCTCATCATCGACCTCATCACCTACCTCATCACCTACCTCATCACCTACCTCATCACCTACCTCATCATCGACCTCATCACCTACCTCATCATCTACCTCATCATCGACCTCATCACCTACCTCATCACCTACCTCATCACCTACCTCATCACCTACCTTATCACCTACCTCATCACCTACCTCATCACCTACCTCATCATCGACCTCATCACCTACCTCATCATCGACCTCATCATCTACCTCATCACCTACCTCATCATCGACCTCATCACCTACCTTATCATCTACCTCATCATCGACCTCATCACCTACCTCATCACCTACCTCATCATCGACCTCATCACCTACCTCATCACCTACCTCATCACCTACCTCATCATCGACCTAATCACCTACCTCATCATCTACCTCATCATCGACCTCATCACCTACCTCATCACCTACCTCATCACCTACCTCATCACCTACCTCATCACCTACCTCATCACCTACCTCATCACCTACCTCATCACCTACCTCATCATCGACCCCATCGTCGACCCCCATCATCAATCCTATAGATGGTCAGGTCTGATAAAGCTGAAAGAGAACTGTCGACATGCTACACATAGAAGACGTATGAAAGACATTCTCTTCAAACGTAGTAAATGCTTTGTTTAACTTAACTTGGGCGTTTGGACGCAATGTTGATATCAACTCATTCTATCTGTCTGTCTGGTCAAAAGTGGGCACATGTTATTTCTTTCACACTCTTTCTCGGATCAAGTGGAAACGATCTGAAACGTATTCATTGACATAGACGAGACATGATTAAATTAAAACAAGGTTACAAAGACAGTTTGTGTGGAAACACAAACTCAAAATCGACCCCCGAAGTGGTCCACCCAGGCAGGTAAAAAGGCAGATATCAATATTTTCGGAAAGAACATCAGAATTAAATTCGATCAAAGACAAATGACAGAAGAATGGAGAGAGAAGGTTGGCAGATCTTGTGTGGCGCCACAGCGGTTCAGCAAACCAAAGGATATGTGAAAGTGAATGTGAAGTTAAATGTGAACCTGGCCTTAGTGATGTCTTATAATGAATATCTCATTGATCTAATTGCTTTGTAAAGGGTCAATCTCTAATTCCTCAAAAAAAAAAAAAATTCCTTAGTTAATTGTTACATACTTGGGTGGACGCTGCAGTTCACGCGATAATATGAAAATTTACTTATTAATTGTTGTTTTACATATATGTCCAACTTATATGCATTCTAAATAGCTTTTTTCTCTTTAAAAGAAGTAAACTTTTTTTTGTGTGTAATTGTAGTAGTTAGTATGACAGAACTTACTTAACTTAGCAATAAAAATGAAATTTTTTTTTGACAAAAAAATCAAAAACATTAGCATAAATATGTTTAAATCATATATAACGGATGGGTACCTTATAATCAAGCCTCCAGTGTTTGTTACTTTTAATAGTGAATAGTTGTAAAAGTGGTGTATTTTTATGATAAAACTGCTTGCATAAATGATTTTAAAAAATTAGATTTTTCGCTTTTAGAAAAGAAACTAATAGCGTCTTTTCCCCTTTCGGGGGACGCTAAAAAAGTAACCAATTACTGGTAATAAATTATTGTATTTGATATCAACAAGGGCAACTAATTATTCAGTATTCACCGATATGGCTAAATTTGTTGGGTTTAGTCACCCTGAATATTTTTTGTTTAAAGATGTTGCCCACACGTCAGTTTCCGATGTATTCGAAGGAAAAGGATTTCAGGAGTCAACCCTGACAGCCTGCTCCGCCGCTGATTCCTATATATTAAAGTCAAAATATTTCCTGTTTTTAATGGATTATACTATCATTATAAGAAGTATTCCCATCGAACTGTACTCTTCGTCATTGAGTATAGAAATAGTAACTTTTTTTAAAACCAATACTTAAGAGATTCAGTCTATAAATTATATATATTATGTATTAATAATTGAACCATTTGTAACACAGAAAAATAAAAGGTAAAAATTGTTTTTTATAACACTTCTATTAAAGTTTCAGTGATTTGTCAAATTAATTGTATGATTAATTAATTAATTATTATTTAATAATTATATGTATGATTACCAATAGCTTAAATATACGTGACTAAATCTGTCAATAACGACTTAACGTTGTTGTAATATGATTATACACGAACAATCGTCGCTATAAAAATATCGAAACCTGGCTTTTGACCAGCATGGCTCACAGTTGGTTTCTATGAAAACACAAAACCAACTTTCTTATTGTATTACTATTTAGTTGGAAAAAAAAACACCTTTCACTAAAGTCTGTTGACATTGATTTTGTTAATTTATTTCAAAATATTTCCCAATCTTCCTCTTTTCACATCCTTACGTTTTTCTTTTGGTTGCCTCAGATAGTCCCACATTTCTCCACATCGCCTCATTTTACTGTATATTAATAATTAAAGAATATAAACAAGGCCCTAAAAATCAAAACTGCAGACTCTTGTGATTAACTTTAGAATGAGATTGCCATGTATTCAACTTCCAAGTTTTTTTTCCATATGTATAAAAGCCTACTGTATTCAGCATTTGCATCCCTACCCCTGATTTGTATGCCCTATTATTGCCAACTGTATTAAGTAATAGCACCAAAATACTAGATCAATAGCGCGATCTATCTTGAACGTAAGTGCCCTTTATATCCATGTTCTGCATATTTCATTTGTCATCCCAGGATTGTAAAAGCCATGATCTCGGTTAACTTTTTATTTAAATCCGATGTGTGGTTTTCACTCGTGATTAGGTAGAAAAGGAAGACTTTCGTTAGACTAAGGAACTTAGTGCTAGACCAAGAAACTTAGTGCTAGACCAAGGAACTTAGTGCTAGACCAAGAAACTTAGTACTAGACCAAGAAACTTAGTGCTAGACCAAGAAACTTAGTGCTAGACCAAGAAACTTAGTACTAGACCAAGGTACTTAGTACTAGACCAAGAAACTTAGTACTAAACCAAGAAACTTTGTGCTAGACCAAGAAACTTAGTACTAGACCAAGAAACTTAGTACTAGACCAAGGAACTTAGTACTAGACCAAGAAACTTAGTACTAGACCAAGAATCTTGGACTAGACCAAGGAACTTAGTGCTAGACCAAGAAACTTAGTACTAGACCAAGAAACTTAGTACTAGACCAAGAAACTTACTACTAGACCAAGAAACTTAGTAGTAGACCAAGAAACTTAGTGCTAGACCAAGAAAATTAGTGCTAGACCAATAAGCTTAGTACTAGACCAAGAAACTTAGTGCTAAACCAATAAGATTAGTAGTAGACCAAGAAACTTAGTACTAGACCAAGAAACTTAGTACTAGAGTACTAGACCAAGAAACTTAGTACTAGACCAAGAAACTTAGTACTAGACCAAGAAACTTAGTACTAGACCAAGGAACTTAGTGCTAGACCAATAAGCTTAGTAGTAGACCAAGAAACTTAGTACTAGATAAAGAAACTTAGTACTAGACCAAGAAACTTAGTACTAGACCAAGGAACTTAGTGCTAGACCAATAAGCTTAGTAGTAGACCAAGAAACTTAGTACTAGACCAAGAAACTTAGTACTAGACCAAGGAACTTAGTGCTAGACCAATAAGCTTAGTAGTAGACCAAGAAACTTAGTTCTAGACCAAGAAACTTAGTACTAGACCAAGAAACTTAGTACTAGACCAAGAAACTTTTTTCTAGACCAAGAAACTTAGTACTAGACCAAGGAACTTAGTGCTAGACCAAGAAAGTTAGTACTAGACCAAGAAACTTAGTACTAGACCAAGAAACTTAGTACTAGACCAAGAAACTTAGTACTAGACCAAGAAATTTAGTACTAGACCAAGAAACTTAGTACTAGACCAAGAAACTTAGTACTAGACCAAGAAACTTAGTACTAGACCAAGAAACTTAGTACTAGACCAAGGAACTTAGTGCTAGACCAATAAGCTTAGTAGTAGACCAAGAAACTTAGTGCTAGACCAATAAGCTTAGTACTAGACCAAGAAACTTAGTAGTAGACCAAGAAACTTAGTACTAGACCAAGAAACTTAGTGCTAGACCAAGAAACTTAGTGCTAGACCAATAAGCTTAGTACTAGACCAATAAGCTTAGTAGTAGACCAAGAAACTTAGTGCTAGACCAAGAAAATTAGTGCTAGACCAATAAGCTTAGTACTAGACCAAGAAACTTAGTGCTAAACCAATAAGATTAGTAGTAGACCAAGAAACTTAGTACTAGACCAAAAAACTTAGTACTAGAGTACTAGACCAAGAAACTTAGTTCTAGACCAAGAAACATAGTGCTAGACCAAGAAACTTAGTACTCGTCCAAGAAACTTAGTACTAGACCAAGAAACTTAGTACTAGACCAAGAAACTTAGTGCTAAACCAAGAAAGTTAGTACTAGACCAAGCAACTTAGTACTAGACCAAGAAAGTTAGTACTAGACCAAGAAACTTAGTACTAGACCAAGAAACTTAGTACTAGACCAAGAAACTTAGTACTAGACCAAGAAACGTTTTTCTAGACCAAGAAGCTTAGTACTAGACCAAGAAACTTAGTGCTAGACCAAGAAACTTAGTGCTAGACCAATAAGCTTAGTAGTAGACCAACAAAACTTAGTGCTAGACCAAGAAACTTAGTGCTAGACCAATACGCTTAGTACTAGACCAAGAAACTTAGTGCTAAACCATTAAGTTTAGTAGTAGACCAAGAAACTTAGTACTAGACCAAGAAACTTAGTACTAGAGTACTAGACCAAGAAACTTAGTTCTAGACCAAGAAACTTAGTGCTAGACCAAGAAACTTAGTACTCGTCCTAGAAACTTAGTATTAGACCAATAAACTTAGTACTAGACCAAGAAAGTTAGTACTAGACCAAGAAACTTAGTACTAGACCAAGAAACTTAGTGCTAGACCAAGAAAGTTAGTACTAGACCAAGAAACTTAGTGCTAGACCAAGAAACTTAGTACTAGACCAAGAAACTTAGTGTTAGACCAAGAAAGTTAGTACTAGACCAAGAAACTTAGTACTAGACCAAGAAACTTAATGCTAGACCAAGAAAGTTAGTACTAGACAAAGAAACGTATTACTAGACAAAGAAACGTATTACTAGACCAAAAAACTTTTTTCTAGACCAAGAAACTTTTTTCTAGACCAAGAAGCTTAGTACTAGACCAAGAAACTTATTACTAGACCAAAAAACGTAGTACTAGACCAATATCCCTTCCATAACTAGACCACGCTCTTAGGTCTCCACCGACTAGACATACTGCATGAACCCAACCCTTCTTGGAGTCCAGCATGCCCGTAACACCTGCATCCCCGGCTTCCAGCTTCTCAAGGCCGTTTGGAAAGTTGGAAGTAGAGAGCACAGACTTAGAATTCTGAAGCTGAGAAGTCAACTTTGTGTGCGATGAAAAGTCAACTTTGTGTGCGATGAGAGGTCAACTTTGTGTGCGATGAGAGGTCAACTTTGTGTGCGATAAAGTGCAATGAAATGCCCTCTAATTGTTTGAACATATCACATAGACACATACAAAGGTTCATCAAAGTGCACTTAAATCAGAAGATAAAGAGAGAGAGAGGGGAGGGAGAGAAACAAGAGAGGGCGATTACAAACAGAGCTGTATGCTGGAAGTGACCCAGATCCTCCTTTGCACTGCACGTGTGGTAATTACCGTCGTCAAGCTAAGTGAGTGTGTGTATTTGATTGCATGAGTGTTCGTGAGGGTCGAATGAGAGTGTACGTATGATACGTGTCTCCTTGTTAGGTCAGAAAGGCTGCGGTAACTTAAGATGATCCCACATAATGGAAGGCTTTCGGTGCCAAGAAACTGGGTCGCTTGTGATTTATCGCTGCACTAGAATGTCACACCTAAGCAGCAGTAGCAGGGAACAGTTGACAAGATCACGGAGGTACGGGTGACATAAAAGGAACCAGGTTGGGGTTATAACAATGTGCAAAATTATGCACCAACTAAGACTAAGACTGCTTTATTGATCCTTATGGAAATTTGTTGTGATTACAAGGACTCTTTTCTCATATAAAAACAACACAACAGAAATATACACATAAATAGAACAGACACAACATAAAGAGTTCATTCAGCGACTACACACAGGCATCTTGGTGCTTTTCATGTTTCCTTATCAACGAGTGGCGTTGATATAGTCTGAATGAGTAAGGTACAAGTAAGCTACGCTCTGTTCTTGTTTTGATTGACAGCAGTCGCCCACTTCGCGACGATCTGACGTAGTTCTGATGGAGGGGGTGGCCGTTGTCTTCCAAGATTTTTTCAAATTTTCTTAGACATTTTTGTTCAAAAAGGTTCCTTTAAATATGGTAATGTTGTGAGTGTTATTTTTATGCCCTTTTTATGATGTTTTCTAGATGGCGCAACAGTTCAGATGGAGAATTGCCTTGCCAGCAAGCTATTCCGTATGTTGCATAGTCGCGCCGTAAAAAGTATCTAGGATCTTTTTATTTCGTGTCAGATATCAACTAGTCCGGCATACAAACTTGCAGAGACCGATGAAGACGACTTTAATAAACATGAATTAAAGAAATCTAAACAATATTGCCAGTAGAAGAATTTAAAGCTCTATCAGAGAAACCAACAGATCGTCTGTCCATCTCCTGAAGATAGCTCAGCTGTAAAATAAAAGTAAAGTGCCCACATGACACCCTGCTCGTTAACCGTTGTCCATAGAAACAGATGACGTTAGCATCCACTGCCCTAGAGATCGCAAGGTGTGAATGGGAAGCTTTGCACAGCTTCATAAACAAAGGGAGGTCTTAGTTTCATTATCCGAGGATGGAATGTGGGAGAAATAACGTGTACAAGATTTGTACCAGACAGACAGACTGACAGACAGTGTTGGTATAGACTTTGTAACAATAAGAACCGGGTCACGTGTTTATATGTGTGTGTGTGTGTGTGGTCCCGTTTCATGGTCTCAGGTGTCATAATGGAACAACATTCACGGGCTGAACAATGGAGGTCATCGGCTTCCTGTTGCTCGCCAAGCCGGCCAATCACGTCATTTTTTTTCACTATGCGATAATCACGTGGTATAGAACTGTGTCATCCTCGCGCAGACGCAGGTGATTCTGTTGTTGGGGGTCGGTTACTTCCGGCAAAATGAGAAATGTAACGAAATGTCACGAAAAAGAAAACAAAAATGTCCTTAAACATTAAAAAAACATGAAAATATAAAAAAAACAAAAACACTTTTAAAATAAAAGACAAAGCTTGTATTCAGCATAGTTGAATCAGTTACTTTGGATCAGTCATGTCATTAAATTTGTAATAGATCTAGACAAACATTAAAAAGCATTTATAAAAAATGAAAAAGAAACTGGAAACGAACTTAATTCGAACTCATAGCTCAAGCCTTCTCCGGCTTTCCAAGCCAACACGGTAACCACTCTGCTAGTGGAGGACCTAAGAACATGGAAGATTATATAGTTAACTCTTGTTTCTACAGTCTCGTCCGATGTTTCATGTTTGTGTTCACTAAGACTAAGACGACGACCTATAAAGGGGACTAATTCAGCTTATACCACCACAAATTCTTTCGATACCAAACAAAATATTTAATTACCAATAGTTAATTAACTAATTGGTTAATATTTTCTATTGATTCTTGTGTTGTCAGGTGAAAGAAATAACGGCGCACAATTTCAGCTTGATCCGAGAGTTGGGTGTCAGAGAAGTAACGTGTACAGTTTGTTTTAATATCAGGCAGAGTTGGGTGTCAGAGAAGTAACGCGTACAGTTTGTTTTAATATCAGGCAGAGTTGGGTGTCAGAGAAGTAACGTGTACAGTTTGTTTTAATATCAGGTAGAGTTGGGTGTCAGAGAAGTAACGTGTACAGTTTGTTTTAATATCAGGTAGAGTAGGGTGTCAGAGAAGTAACGTGTACAGTTTGTTTTAATATCAGGCAGACAGAGTTGAAGTAATCTTTCTAAGAAATCTTTAACATGTTCTGATTGTGTTTTTGGTAAAAGTGTTAAGTGTTTATCTGGAGCAATGTACTTCGAACTGAAACAAAACAACTTCTCTACTCAGTTACACAGCTTTCACAAGTAAGAAGGCGAAAAAAAAAAGGTCGGTTTCTTATTTAGCTGCATACAAGAACTCACCGTATAGACTATAACTCACCGTATAGACAAGAACTCACCGTATAGACTATAACTCACCGTATAGACAATAACTCACCGTATAGACTATAACTCACCGTATAGACAAGAACTCACCGTATAGACTATAACTCACCGTATAGACTATAACTCACCGTATAGACAATAACTCACCGTATAGACTATAACTCACCGTATAGACTATAACTCACCGTATAGACTATAACTCACCGTATAGACTATAACTCACCGTATAGACTATAACTCACCGCATAGACAATAACTCACCGCATAGACAATAACTCACCGCATAGACAATAACTCACCGCATAGACAATAACTCACCGCATAGACTATAACTCACCGCATAGACAATAACTCACCGCATAGACTATAACTCACCGCATAGACTATAACTCACCGCATAGACTATAACTCACCGCATAGACTATAACTCACCGTATAGACTATAACTCACCGTATAGACTATAACTCACCGTATAGACAATAACTCACCGCATAGACAATAACTCACCGCATAGACTATAACTCACCGCATAGACAATAACTCACCGCATAGACAATAACTCACCGCATAGACAATAACTCACCGCATAGACAATAACTCACCGCATAGACTATAACTCACCGTATAGACTATAACTCACCGTATAGACTATAACTCACCGTATAGACTATAACTCACCGTATAGACTATAACTCACCGTATAGACTATAACTCACCGTATAGACTATAACTCACTTGTTTTTTTTACGATTTTATAAGGAACCATTGGACAATCATTTAAAATACTGATCTAGAATTGAGCAGAAGTAATTTAGTCGTATTTGGGAAAATAATACAAAAAAAGGAATCCGAAAGTAAATGGATCTAACTCTCCAGATCCTTGACTCACGGACACATGTTAAACATTTCTTTTATCTTAACAATTGCAGTCGTCAAATATTTTTTTCGCAGACTAACTTTACCTCATTTTCTTTTCAGTTCCCAAACTTGCCCAAGTGGGGTCCTGCACTTTGACATCTTGCTGTCGTATAGCACAGACGCGTCCTGCACTTTGACATCTTGCTGTTGTGTAGCACAGACGCGTCCTGCACTTTGACATCTTGATGTTGTGTAGCACAAGACGCGTCCTGCACTATGACATTTTGCTGTCGTGTACCCCAAGACGCGTCTTGCACCATAACATCTTGCTGTTGTGTAGTAAGGAAAATCAGTACTTCTACATCCACCCATCCCGATATTCTGAATCAACTCAACATTTTCAGTTGAAGAAAATTGCCAACACACACGGTCTCTTGTTTAAAGACAATCTCAACTCAGCTCTTGCAACGAGCAGTAAATCATTAACATGAACTTTCGTTTTATTACTATAATGGTCCCGATTCTATTAAAACGTGAATAAATGAGTAAAATTGTTATTTTTTTAAAATTATTATTACAAAACGTGTGTAGGGCCGGATTAAACTCTTCCGAGAGTCGGAATGTGCCCGCGGGTCGTAGTTTGATCATTATTGCGTTAGACAAATCCACATTTGAGAATCTCTGTATTATGAAAAGCCAGTGAATTTCCTTCGTACAAAAGTGGGCGTCTATCAGTTTTCCCCATTGACTCCTGCTCACACAGATCCTCAATTTGTCCATAACGTGACATTGGAATCTATTGAAAGACGAGACAAACATTAGAGAAAATGATATATGAGCGTTTTTAAATCGTTAGTTGCCCTTAGACCTCTGTGTATCAAAGCTCTCTCTGACATTCGTTATACAAGAAAACAAGTGGGTTACTCGTTGGGACTTAAGGTCCATCATTACATTAATTTCTTTTTAAGTTAATTGTTCTCTTGGCATTCTCTCTAAAGGACATAAAAATTCCAAAGGTGTAGGACATCAAAGTTTCAAAAGTACAGTACATCAATATGATCAAAGTTTCACAGGTAGGGGACATCAATCTTCTAAGTCTAGAGGACATCATAGTTCCACAGGTAGAGGACATCAAAGTACCACAGTTTGAGGACACCAAAATTCTACAGGTCGAGTACATTAAAGTACCGCATATTGAGGATATCAAAGCTCCACAGGTCGAGGACATCAAAGTACCACAGTTTGAGGACATCAAAGTTCCACAGGTAGAGGACATCAAAGTTTCACAGGTCGAGGACATCAAAGTTCCACAGGTAGAGGACATCAAAGTACCACAGGTCGAGGACATCAAAGTTCCACAGGTTGAGAAATGCTGTAATAAAATTTGAACAATAAAACCGATAGATATACAGACAGAAGGACAGACAGACACATAGATACAGAGAGAGAGAGAGAGAGAGAAAGATATTTTAAAAAATACAAGAAATAGACTGAAGAAGCTAAGATAAGGAGAGAGAAAGAGGTAAGAAGAGTGAGAGAAAGGTAGAAAAAGACAAAAGTCACTAAGCGACTTAAACATTTAAGTTTCAAACATACTAGATAAAGGTTTTGAAGGTATCAACTCATGAAGAAAAAGATTGAAGCTACTTTAAAATATTTCACCTCTTGAGTCCCAAGAGTACACATCCGTTACACACACCTAGCTAAAAATATTAGGCCTACGTATTGCTAAATGAACTCAATTAGGCATGGACCGAGTCGGTAATATGAATCTTCAACATTAGCATACAAAGAGCCTTACTTTTAATAGAGACTGTCTAGTCATGCGAAAGAAGCCAGTTCAAGTCAGCTTGACATTACCGTTCTGCACTGTTAATTTTATGATTTAAGCGAAGAAATAAAAAAAAATGTTGGGGGTCTCCTAAGTCGTACGCATCTCTCTATCTGTATACATGTTATATATATATATATATATATATATATATATATATAAATATAGCCTATATATTGCCTATATATAGATATCTATAGCAATTATTTACCAGATAATATGAAATAGTTCAAAATTTCGCCTCGGGCATTTTTTAAACGTATTAGCGCGCCACCACTACCCAGCATTCAATAGGATGTCATTGATCGCACAAATACAAATGTTTGTGGGTAATGACATTGGTACTTTGGATAAACAGCATCTCCAAAAGAACGCCAATTCGTCGCAAATTTAGTTATTCCGGTGTCGATCGGCTCTTTGTATAAGCAAAGTGAAATAACAAGCAAATAAAAATATTTTTTTTAAAGAAAACGTGTGTAATGGATAGAACAGCACTATTACTGTCTTATATCGTAATTAATTTATATATATATATATATATATACACACATATATATGTGTTTATGTCTCCTTTTATATACCAACCAAAAATTTATTGATTACAATTAATCAATTAACTAATCGTTTAATATCGTAGCAATGCTTTCCCATGTAAGTTTTGTCATCGACAAAACATAATTGTTACTTTCTACACACATGGACGCACCTAAATGCAGCTATTTCATATTTTGTAAAGAAACATTAAAATTAAAAAAAAAAATACATTAAAAAAAAATACCTCCAGTAGACAACTTAAACTAAAATAAAGTAAAAATAAAAAAATATTTATATTTTTGCTCAAGCCTGGTAACGAACTTATCGTAAAACTAAAAACAACTTTAAATTGAATAAACAACTCAGTTATCAGTTATCGTAAAATATTTAACAAACATTTTACACTACGTCGTTAGAACAGTGTCATACAAGAGTTGTCCCAGTAGCCAACGAGCTAGCAATTCTTTTCTTACCAATACTCATCAACTGTTACATTTCTAAAGCCGTTTTTTTTTTTAGATCCATGACCAGGTTCCGCCATCCAGGTCCTATGCAGTTCTGACTTGAGGTCTTTAAAAAATTAAATCAGGCTATCACATTGTTTGTTTCCACAATGGCGAGTTCCTTTAAGATTTGAACACGAGACAATCACTTTCATGCCTTGTCAAAATGTGAAGCAAAACATGCTGTCCTAGTTATACCTAATAGTTAACCCTTCCCAAATACACTCTTAGCCCATAGTATCCGTAATAGTTGTGTCTGGCAGCATTGAAATAGTGGATAGATATACAGTTCTATAGTGATTAGTTTGGAAGTAAACACTTTTGTCTTGTACTACAAAAGGAACGGCTAGCATTATAATGTGCCTACCTCACTTTTGTTTTTCTTTCTCAGAGAAATCTACTACCCTAAGTTGAAATATTTAAAAGGCCCTTTTTCGGCATTAACCTTTTTTTTTTATCCGACTCATTATAACACTCCCCCGCATGTACTTTTGACTCGAGAATTGTAGCATCACTTGCCACCTACACAACAACTCTCTACAGACAAATGTACGCAAGGTATTTCGTATTTTTTTGTTGGGGGGGTGGGGGATATAAGTGTCAAGATTTATAGGCAACGACGTTTACAACCTCAGTCCGAAATAATAAGTCAAACATGTCTACTGTGTGTCTAAGGTTCGGATCTAGTCGGAGGTCGCTGTAAAGAGGGTGCTTCACTTCCCTTTCAATGAAAACGTTTCCTTTGTACAACTTTGCGCTGCAAACGGTCAGTAAGTGGTTGGGTAGTACAGCGCAGCGCTACTTGAACTTTGGCTCACGTAATGGGCAACGTGTTACATTCTTGGTGACCTCACAAGAACTCACACACAGATATACACACTTTCACAGACAAACACTCACACGCACGCGAAATAACTTTCACCACTTGTCACACTCCAGCTGCCTGGCGCCGGTTGCGGCTTTTTTGTGTGTTCGAAACGGGGAGGGGGACAGTAGGGGGGCGATGGTAGACATGTGAGAGAAGGGGACGTCAGGGGGGGGGGTTGGTGGACATGTGAGAGAAAGGGACGTCAGGGGGCGTTGGTGGGCATGTGAGAGACGAGGACGTCAGGGGGGGGGCGTTGGTGGACAAGTGAGATGTGAGACAAGGGGACAATAGGGGAGCGTTGGTGGACATGTGAGACAAGGGGACGTCAGAGGGGGCGTTGGTGGACATGTGAGACAAGGGGACGTCAGGGGGGGGCGTTGGTGGGCATGTGTGAGAAGGGGACGTCAGGGGGGAGGGCGTTGGTGGACATGTGAGACAAGGGGACCGAAGTGGCGTTGGTGGACATGTGAGAGAAGGGAACGTCAGGGGGGGGGCGTTGGTGGGCATGTGACAGAATGGGACGGCAGGGGGCGTGGGTGGACATGTGAGACAAGGGGACGATTACACTTTAGATTCTTTATAACATGGAGGCATGGTGGCTGAGTGGCAAAGATCTTGTTTTCCGAACCAAGGGGGCTCGGGTTCGAATCCAGGTGAAGATAAAGATTTTCAATTATCGAAATTTTAGGTCACCCCTTAGTACACCTAACACTTAACACTACCTAAAATATATTCAAAGTAAAGGCGGTTGGTCGTTTTAATAGCCTACACCCTCATTAAACGAAAAAGACAGACCTGCAGTGCTTTTTTTGTGACGATACGAACCGATACGGCATACCGGCATCTTTTTCAATGTGGGGAAAAATACTTTTCTTTTTATTTTAACGTTTGTTATTACTTTATAAGTAGTTAAGAGTTATTCAATCCATCACTGAGTACCGTCACCATTTTTTTGACTGGACTGAGGTATAGACAAAAATAGACATACAAAGAAATTGAGACAAAGAGAAATAGAGGGACGGACAAAGAATGAGACAGACAAACGTAGAGAAAAAGATAAAAAGAGACATAGAGATACAGGCATAGAAATGTAGGCATAAAAACATACAGAGACATAGAGATACAGGCATAGAAATGTAGGCATAAAAACATACAGAGACATAGAGATACAGGCATAGAAATGTAGGCATAAAATCATACAGAGACATAGAGATACAGGCATAGAAATGTAGGCATAAAAACATACAGAGACATAGAGATTCAGGCATAGAAATGTAGGCATAAAAACATACAGAGACATAGAGATTCAGGCATAGAAATGTAGGCATAAAAACATACAGAGACATAGAGATTCAGGCATAGAAATGTAGGCATAAAAACATACAGAGACATAGAGATACAGGCAGAAAAACACATAGAGACACTGAGAGAAACAGGGGGAAAGAGAGGGAGAGAAAAAAACACAGTAGCATAGAGACACAAAGAAAGAGAAATATAAGACAGATAGAGACAAAACAACGAGAGCGATATAAAAAAAAGACATCTAAACATGGGGAGGCAGACAGAGACAGACAGAGATAGACAGAGACAGACAGAGATAGACAGAGACAGACAGAGATAGACAGAGACAGACAGAGACAGACAGAGATAGACAGAGATAGACAGAGACAGACAGAGACAGACAGAGATAGACAGAGACAGACAGAGACTGACAGAGACAGACAGAGATAGACAGAGACAGACAGAGATAGACAGAGACAGACAGAGATAGACAGATATAGACAGAGATAGACAGAGACAGACAGAGATAGACAGAGACAGACAGAGATAGACAGACAGACAGAGACAGACAGAGATAGACAGAGACAGACAGAGATAGACAGAGACAGACAGAGATAGACAGAGATAGACAGAGATAGACAGAGACAGACAGAGATAGACACATACAGACAGAGATAGACAGGGATAGACAGAGACTTTAACATCATATACCCCATAAGATTAGGCGGCGCGGTGGCTGAGCGGTAAAGTGCTTGGTCCGGGGTTCGAATCTTGGGATATTTAATCTAGGGATCTTCGGGCGCATCTGAGTCCATAATTGTTGGGGGAAAGTAAAGGCGGTTGATCTTTATGCTGCCCACATGACACCCTCGATGACCTTTACATTATCTGCCCTAGAGACCACAAGGTCTGAAAAGGGAACTTTACTTTCTTTCTTTGCTCACCTCATAGTTCCCAACTTTTCTTTACTTGAACTTATAAGGGATATCTGGATGAATTTGACCAGTAATTACATTAAAAAAAAAAGAAAACTACTGGCGAACGACCTGAATTCGAACTCATGGCTCAAGTCTCCTCATGCCGACATACGAACCACTATAAAAGTGAGATGTGTATGAAAATAGAAGATTGTATTGTTGTTATGGAGAGAGTGTGTGTGTGATGACGGTGGGTTTTGTAAGCGATTGATTGTGAGTGATGCAACATCATTGGCATTGTCGTCACTTGGTCTTAGTTAGGGGAGACGACTCCAGAACGTAAGATTGAAAGGTTGTGTTATTGTAGTGTGTTCGATTTAGTTAAAGATATTATTACTATTATTATTATTTCGTTTAAATGTTTTAAAAACACTCTCAGTAACTATATCGACAGTAATACGAAAATAAAGACACGCGGGTCGCTGGTACAATAGGTCTAGTATAAAATAAAATAAAGTTATCTTAATGGGAAGAATTCCGTTCTTAAAACTGTATCCACCAATAATGTTCAAGTTATTTCAGGGGCGTAGCTAGGAATTTTCTATAGTTTGGGTGCCTAACCTCCTTGAGGGCCCCTGCATTTTGCATTATATTTAATTTTTAATGTAAAAAAAAACCACTCATTTTGGGGCCCCCACAGGGGGATTTTCAAATACTTCCCCACCTCCCCCACACTAGCTACGCCACTGAGTTATTTCCCTTATTCGTCATCACACAAAATAATTTATTACCAATATTTAATTGACTAATTGAGCATTTATTGATTCATGCTTTTCATAGGTACAATAAATAATTGTTTAAAGTATCAACTTGATTGGAGAATGCGTGAGGGAGAAATAGTTTTAACAATAATTTAAGTGAACTAAACCCAAACAAATTTAGCCACATCTGTGAATACTAAAGTATTAGTTTCTCTTGTTGCTATTAAACAAAATAATGAATAGTCTAATTGGTCACTCTCTTTTCACACATACATGCATACTCCTTCCTTTCAATTATATATATTATACATATTATAAACAGTTCTATTGTGTGTCTTGAAACTCATTTGTTTTTAAAATTAAAATATCCACAAAAAGCACGTTATAAATGCCCGCAGGCAGTGAACTTTCTAAAACAAATGTAATATTTATCTCCCCTATATATCTTTTGTATCAATATATCAGTTCTACTCCCATGTCCCTCACCTTATAATGTATCTAACTTTGTTTGAAGGCAATGGGTTAAAGAAATAATAACAGTGAAAAAACATTATATTTATTTATACGTACGGGGACATTTTTTTTTTGCAATGCATGCCATAAATACAATGTACTGTTAGGATTGTATTTTAAGAGATGCTGTATTTCACAATCACAATCATATGACATAGGCGGATTCGGAGGTGTCTATATGTAGTCTGCACACTACTAGGATACAATGAAGCCATTTGTCACTGAATAAAAATTGTTTGAGTTTCATGCCTTCAAGCTCAGAAAAACAAAATAAACAATTCAAAGTATAAGACTTGAATAGAAGAGATGAACTAAAATACAATAAAGATACAGATGATTAATAATCAATCACAGAATACTAATTTTATTTAGATACGGAGTTATTGTAAGTTGTAAAAAAAAAAGACCAACGACTAGCAAACTGCGAACGATCTGATGACCAGCCATCTATGAACACTGACGAGCGATCCCTGATGTTAGCTCTACGATCTCAAATATTACCGTACAAAGCATTTTCTAGATCTTTACATCACTGATCGTAGATTCTACAAGCTTCTACCTTGTCGCTAAATCATGTTTATGCAAATCAAGGCCATCTGGAAATGTTTTCCTTTATTTTTCCACGCACATGCTAAGTGAGCTAAAAATATGGACAGCTGACGTTATAGTGGGCTGTCAAGCGTGAGATTATACACACCTATGGGACAGTAACATAAAACATGGTACGTCGAGATATAAGTAGTCAAATTAATGACACAAAATAAGTCAGTATCTTCCATTGAGGTCTCTAGTTCCACGGTTTGTAACAAGAATTTGAATTGTTTTATTTCATTCGAATTTTAATTTTGTTTTTCCTGTCTCTTAGTCCTGTTAAACATCGAAGTTAAAATTATTTACTTTTTTATTGTTAAACTTAAACAATTTAGCTAAAGGAAATCAGATGAAGGTTGGAGAAAGTTATCATTATCTAATGTAAAAATCAGAATTTTAGGTTTTTGCTTTATCATAAATTTGATTGAATTGTTATTGAGATTTGCTTTAACATCGACGAAGCTAATGTTTGGAGTATGGAGATAACTGGTTTCAAAGCGGCGCGACTGAGGGTGCAAATTTTGTTTGTTTGTTTGTGTGTGTGTGTGTGTGTGCGGGGGGGGGGCGGAGGGGTGTGTGTTTAAAAAAAAGATTTAGGAGTGGAGAAAAGCGGTTTAGTGGTGTCCGTTTAATAAAACCAAAGAAGAGGGATTTCGGCTCTTTAATATTTACTGTATTACTGTTCTCGTTCGTACATGGTTTGATCAATGAGTCACATCGGGAGAGTTGGGCCCCACTTTAAAAGGAACGCATCTCTTCTACGTCTTTATTTCATTGTCACTTTTGTATTCATTCTTCTATCAAGCTGAAATTTCGCACATGAACTCATGAATCAGTTCATGAATTATTGAATTAGTTCATTTTAATTCACCTTTAAAGCTAAGGAAATCAAGGGAATTAACTATTATATTGTACTAGTCGACCGGCGGCGTAGCATACGCCGCTATTTTGCAGGGCCGGCCTTAGGCCACTGCAACCTATGCGACCGCATGGGGCCCCGCACTTTCATAGGACCCGCGCTAATGCAAGGTGTATAAATTATCAAATTAAACCATATTATAACTTAAAACAGATTTCCCGCGCCCTCCTGTCGATTTACCAGGCGCTCCTGGAAATTTCACCGAAATTACAAAATATTCCAAAAAGTCCTTTAAATATACGGAATTATATAGACAAAAATTGTCATTCTGGGGTGTGATTCAATTTGGAAAACGCCAATCCTACGCGCGATAAATAAAAATGGCATTATGCATTAGCCGTAATTGTGTACTCTGGTGAAAGAAGCTTCTCGCGCCTCAAAATAATGAAGAATTACTTGAGGTCAACAATTCTTGTAGATAGATTGAAACATTTGGTAATTCTTACTATTGAGCGTGATCTATGTAGGAAACAGAATTATTATGATATACTGTATGACTTTGCTACACGCAAGGCTCGTAAAGTAATTCTGTACGTAGTAAAGAATGAATAAAATGCATAGACGAATTTATTTTCTTTTACAACTCTTAAATTTCTCTTATTATCCGTATCCCGACCCAAACTTGGCCCCGCGAAATCCGTTTCGCATAGGGCCTCAAAATGATTAAGCCCGGCCCTGCTTTTTAGTGACGGGTGAATATACATAGTAGATTACTTGTTCTCTTTTCATGACTTCTTGGTCACAACAGTTAAGTCCGCCGCTGCTATTTAGTATTTGTAAAATGTTTGTTTGTAAAATGTTTGACATGTTTCGGATGTTCCTTCAGAGTTGACGATAGTCCGAACCTCCCGCAGGACGAAGGGGAATGGGAGTGGGCAGGGTTTGACAGTCCAGCGCGCAGCCATCCGTATCGACGTGTGAATACCCACTTGTTCTCCCCCCCACCCCCCCCCATCTTGTTTTTCGGTGGGGTGACTATCTGCAGAAATAAGAGAGTGATTTTTCCTTTACTTATTCTTCTCGTCTAAACTCTTGAGGGAATAGGAGAATTATATATTAAGATTTTTCTTATTACAGAGTATCAGTAATATCAATTTTGCATGTGGTCACCCTAATGATATTATTTTTCTGTACTATATTTTTTGAACATTAAATAGGAATTGATTAATAAATTTTCAAAATGCTTGTTAGTGGTCTATGAAAATGGAATGGCCGGTATTAGTTTTGAATGGTCTGTCTGTCCATTTACACAAGAAAACAACCGATGTCATGATATTCTAGAGCCTTCAAAGTTCTGGTAAAAAAACTACTTTTTTTTTCTGTAAGCTAAAAGTTTAATTTTTATAATTACAATAGCAGGTATTTTTTCTCATAAAAATACACCATATTTACAACTAAATTGTCACTATTAATAGTAAAGAAAAACAGGGGAAAATATATCATCAAATAGTTTAAATTGCAATTCAAAAAATCAATGAAACTTTTTTTTTCTAAAATCATGTTATAAAATATTAATATTATTTTTCTAAAATTATATTAAACAAGCTACTAAAATTGTAGAAAAAATGTTTACTTTTGTTGTAAAAGAGAAAGGTTGCATTTAGTATATATAAAAGTCCAATGAATTTTAAATCAACATTCATATTGACATATCGGTGGAGTACAATATATATGAAAGGAGACTATCAATAGCTAAATGGAATTCATTATTCATTATATAAATGCGTTCCTTGAGTGAATGTTTAAAGTGCAATTTTAATTTTATAATTTTGAGAGACTAAGTTTACATAGAAATTAAATATCTATTTCTTTGCGCAAAGAATGGTATAGACTTACCGATGATGAATTCGTGACTCTAATGGGGGAAAAAACTATCAGTGGGCGACCAGCTACCTTTCATAGAGGTAACTGGTCAATCCATTAAGATCTATGTTTAGAAAAAGAAAGACGGTATATAATTTTACTTAAATATTCTCATTTTATGTTTTTATATAATTTTTTCCTTCGCACTTTTTTCAAGAATCAAACGTGACTGAGTTTTTTATTTGACTGAAGTAAATATATAATTTACTACTCGACATTCGCCTTAGAGATGCGAGAGTGACTTTGTTTTAACAAGTCTATGACTTTCCTTCAAGATAAAGATGATCCCCTCCTAACCCTAACCACCTTCAAAAGATTGCAGCGGAAGGAATCTGAACTAGGACCTATCGTGACAACAGTCCTGGAACAAATCACACGGCCAGGCAGCAGTTATGCAAAACAGTAGTTCTCAAACTGGTCCGCGGACACACAGGAGTCTGCGAGAAGACTTTAAGGGATCCGCAGAAAGATGAAAATTGTATACAATTAAAACTCTTTCTTCCCAAAAGGCACTTTATCTGATTGGATAATCTGAATAATAATCAACTCGGTCCCCACTACTGTTTAATCGAACTATTCTCTGACTATTCGAACTATTCTTACTTCAGCAGAACCTCACTTACAAAGGAAAATATTATGAAATTACTTGGTCTAAGGAATCGCAAGAGACAATCGGAAAGATCAAACACACATTTTCTAAGGACAGTATTCTTAATCTTCCAAATAGAAACAGATCATTTCATCTTGCTACAGACGCTTCGTCTACAGCCATAGAAGCATGTCTCATGCAAGAATAGCAAGGAACTGTATTTTTTATTTACAGGAAACTTACATCAGCTGAAACCAGATCCTCCACGATAGAGTGATGATATCCAGCCATCTCACGTCTAGCCATTGTTTATGGCAATCTCACATCTAGCCATTGTTTTGGGCAATCTCACATCTAGCCATTGTTTTGGGCAATCTCACATCTAGCCATTGTTTTGGGCAATCTCACATCTAGCCATTGTTTTGGGCAATCTCACATCTAGCCATTGTTTTGGGCAATCTCACATCTAGCCATTGTTTTGGGCAATCTCACATCTAGCCATTGTTTTTGGGTTATCTTACGTGTAGCCATTGTTTTGGCCTATCTCACGTCAATGTCTCTAGCCAATGTTTTGAGCTATCTCAAGATTTAGCAAATATCTGGTGGGAGCTTGCTTCACTCTACTCATTGGCCATGCACCATTAGCATTCTTAAATGCAGAGAAGAAAGCTAATGGACGATTGACTCATTGGAGTTAACATTTGATGGACTATCCATTTGAAGTGAACACAATTCCAAGAAGAATGAATGTTATGTTTCTTGCGGACACTCTATCAAGATATATATATATATAATTGTTGTTGTTTTTTTAATTTCTGTCACAGATTCATACATATATTAGAAATCATGTTTTTAATTTCAAATGTATCTGTCATTGCACTCAGTATCAATAAGTAATATGACTAAATAAATGTTATCCCAACATATTTATGCAACATAATGTTGTTATTTATTATCAAACTCATTTATTACATTTTATATTGTTAGCATGTAAGTTGATGTATAAATAGTTAGTTATGTACGTATTTTTTTTTAATTTCATACAAAATTCTAAAGAGGCCAGTGGAAATACGTCACGAGACGGAAGCATGCAAGGCCATTTCGAATAACATTGGTTGAATGTTTGTGTCACAAGGTCAAGACGGCATGTTAATGACTGAAATTCCATACCATAAAAGGAGTGGTTGAGAAATTCCGGCACACGAAAGAAGATTGGTTGGTTTCAAAGGGCGGGAGGACGGAGAGGGTTAAAAGTATTTAAAGGGGGGAGGCATCAAAAGCTTAGGAGCTTGAACGGTGACAGTAAATGTGTTTCATTTAATTGTATTGTCTATTTATAAAGTGTGTATATTATCAAAGTGATTCCTAGTTCCAGAATATAAGCTTTGTATTTATTGTTGAAGAATCTGTTTTAATTTTATAGTTTAAATGTGTATCTCCATCATCACGATGTTGTTGGAGTGTTCAGTAAATCTGTTTAAAGAAGAGAACAATACGAAATTGAACATCAGTCAGAAGATTCTAGATGACGCTACATTTCACGTGTCTAAGCTGCCCCAGTTGCCCTTTTGTATTTCGCTAAAACTGTTACCCTGCAGGGTATTATTAAAGTTATCTTTTTGCATTCTAAGCGTTTCTTTGTGTCTCAAACGTATGTCTCGCCACTTTCGTGAGAGTTATTTAGCAGTTTTTTTTGTTTTTTTTTAAGCCATGTGCTGCAAGCTGCTTTTCTCTAAGCCAGTAAGGACAAACTGACGCGGAGTTTATCTTTATGGCGCTTCTGTGGAGGAAGAGGTTCTGTTACGCCGACAACTTTAAACCTTGCCAAAAAAAAGTCGGACGATTAAAGCGCATACCATATGGAAGAATTCATTAGGATACCCTCTATGCTGAGCTTATTAGAGAACCGGACTCAATGGACGAGAAACATTAACATACTGAGATGTCTGCATGTGGGACTCAAGCACTACGGCAAAAATGTTTGGTAGGAAATTATCCAAGATAGGTCAGTTTTGCTTAATGTCGTCTCATAGAGCAAAAGGACTGGGGGCAAAGTTTGCCGCTCAAAAAAGAGTCCGCCCCGATTCAAAGAGAAGCAATGAACACCATTGTCATTCAAGACAGAAGGAGACAGAAGGAGACATCTATTTTTTGTACAAACTTAATAAACTGTTAAGTGACATAACAATCAAAATGCCCACAAATGCCTTTGTCTATCTTCACATATGTTGCACCATAATGCCCAAAAGAAGAGAAATTTTTGTTACACGTAGACTACATTGTTGTATATACAAAGAAGAATCTATATAACAATAAACATATCTGATGATCACAAATAAAACTAAAGTTCTGCGACATGCGATACAATGTTCAGAGGTAATTGTCTATTCCGTAAAAAAAAATTATGTTGCTTTTGTGCCTTGGGCTTCGTCAGGGGCGTTTGATAAAAATGTCAACAAAAGTAAAAAAAAACAAAAAAATACGAAATCATAACCATGAAAATGACAGCAATAATTGTCTGTTTGGGGAAACAAATGTTGATTTTGTGCCTTGGGCTTCGTCAGGGCGTTTAATAATGTCAAAAAAAGCAAAAATAGAATGGCGCCCCTAGAATTGACAAGCTAACTATCGAACATATTAATCTTGGCCATTTTAGACATTCTTTTTTCTTTTTTATTTGTTTAAAGAACAACCCAAATTAAGTGTCTTTTGTTTTCAAAACTTTTACACACTTATAAAAGGTTCAACAAAAAATGGATGAATCTCTGTGATTTTATATATATATAAAAAGAATACAAAGATATAAATAAATAAAGTTTCAACCTAGATGTCTCTTATTTTCCATCAACAGAACTTAACATTAACAAAATTTCAAAGACAATAGGCCATTACGCAGTTCTTTCAAATGATATATGGCGGATTAAGTTGTTAATTATCATTATAGACAGCTCATTATAAATCGCTGCTCAGTGCCATTTTTAGACTGGAAAAGGCTTGATGCCAGGGGTAGGAAAATTACGACCTGCGGGCCACATGCGCCCCCCAGGAGTGTTCTATGCTGCTTGCGGACAACTACATAAATCAGTTGATTCCACATATTATGCATATAAAAAATGCAATATATTAAAAAAAAAAAATTTGTATGACACTACCCGTTGGTGGTCAACACTGACCACCAACGTCTTTCCCTGACCACCATTTTCTTTCCCTGACCACCAACGTCTTTCCCTGACCACCAACGTATTTCCCTGACCACCAACGTCTTTCCCTGACCACCAACGTATTTCACTGACCATCAACGTCTTTCCCTGACCACCAACGTCTTTCACTGACCACCAACGTCTTTCACTGACCATCAAAGTCTTCCCACAGCAAGCTTAATTCCTACAGTCACCAAATTCTACGAGCTTAGCTAATGGGGTTTTGAATTTGTTACAAAAACTGCAGACATTTTTTAGTTTATGTGAGCAGGTCAGGGTGGCGCTACTGAGTGAGGCCTTTTTGTTATCTGCTGCTCAACATTTATTCATTTATAACAGTAGGCAGGTGGTAGCTCTACTGGGTGGGCCCAATCTGTGCACCTCCGTCTGCGACCAAGGGGCTAGAGTCGCCTAAGCAACCAGACAGCACAATCAAACTAAACTAAACTAAACTAGCTAACTAAAAATAAAATAACAAACTGAAATTATAAAAGGAACTTATATATACTTTATTTACATGAAACCAAAACAACAGTAATAAAACTAAATATACACACTACTAAACGGTTGATCAACCCTACTTAACTGAACCTAACAAATAAAGCAGCTATTTGGCAAAACTACAACAGTAAGCTACTTGCAACAGCAATAATTGTTACGGCAGCTATGGGGCAACAGCTATAAGGCAACAGCTATTGGGCAACAGTAATAACTGCGGCAGACAGTTAGGCAGTAATAACTGCGGCAGACAGTTAGGTAGGAATTATAGCCTGCTATTACAAATACATAAAACATAAGACATAATTATTCATAATATAACAAAATAATAATGAACTAGACCTAGTCTAGCACATACACATGCCTAAATGCATGAGGTAAATACTATTACCTTCATTTAGCTAATAAAAAGCCAGACATTATTATTATTATGATACCTACTTAAAAGCTTACGCCACAACACATGTTGGGCCAGATAATAATAAACATAAATCTAGATTTGGCTTAACAAAGCCGCCATCATGGAGCGTTGAGTAGGACGCGGCCATCTTCTACATTAAAAATTAAAATCGGCAACATGCCAACTTGTTAGAACCGTTATCCTAACAATATTATAATATTAATAAAAATACTTTTAGAAGACATAAAATAATAAAATATTTACAAATAGACAAACAATAGAAAAACAATAAGGAGATCATTAAGGATGGCTAAAAGGGGTGACGCTACTCATGTCTACGGAACTTCCGGTTCCATCAGAGGTAATGATGGCTAATTAACTAGCCAATGATGCCACTACACTAATCAGTCTGCATCTAGACTATAGCAATAGATGTAGATCTAGAAACAATTAATACAAATACGAACTAAAGAAAGTAAAAATAAGAACATTTTCCAACTTACAGGCGGTCCCAGCTGAAATTATACAACACACAATTAGCTTTATACAGGCACCACTGTCAGCACTGACCACTGGTCAAGACAAAAGAGAGCTCAACGTGGTTCCGGAGCTAGCTATAACTGGTCAGCGCGAACATATCGGAGAGCATGACGTCACGCTAATTATCTAAAACTAAACTGGACTACCGATTTCCCTAATTTGTACCTAGCCGTTCACAACAATAAAATCTAGCAAATTACTAAAGACACGGACTACACAACATTATATACCAAATTAAACAGCATTAAAAAGAGAATCTTAAAATTTAAATCCTACAAAAATACAAAAAGGAAGATAAAAAGTTATTTCTATTCTAAACTCATATGGGGGCTCTATACGGTTTACAGACCTGCACATAAACTGATATTAAAAAATAACAACCAATCCAACGCTAATGCCAAAGACAAAAATAAGCAGAACTAACCTGGGACAAAAAATAGAAAATAACATCCACAGCTCTAAGGCTAGTTAACTATTTTAAAAACTACTTTTCCTCTACGAGTAAAACACAAATAACAGAAAAAGACTAAAACTAGCAGATAGTTATAAATAGCGGAAACTATAAAATACTCAGCAATGAACTATAAAAATTAAAAAGGACACTAAATTACAAACATCATAGCCCTGGCCTATATAAATAATATAAATTAGATAAAATTAGGTCAAAAATTAGATCTAGGAGCGCCAGCTCACATTTAAAAACCCCCAACAAATGATTTTGACTATTAAACGTTCCCTTTTCGCTATAAAAGCTAAATCAAACTACAGTCACCTAATTCCAAGGGCGTAGCCGAGAGAGATTACAAATTTCTACCAGTGGCTGGGCTCCATTAATAAAATGCTGTGAATCTGCCGAAATTGAAAAAGACTAAATGTGACTCAACAAATATGGCTAAGACGGAATCTAGGAGTCAGTTATAGAGATCGGGTCTCAATCAAAGAAATCCTACGCCGAACTGGGAGTCGACCCCTTAATAAGGTTGTGACAGAGCGTCGCTTGAGGTTTGTGGGACAAAAGGAATTACGAATAATAAGAGTTGCGATGACATGAAGGCCATTACGAGGAAAGCGCAAACAGGGACATCCTAGTACAACTTGGCGCCACACTTTCATGGAGGTCCTCAGAGCATGTGGGAAGAGGCTTCATACATTGCCAGTGACATATTTTTGTGGAAGCAGCTTTCCGCCCAATGCGCAGAACGGAGCGGGAGATTCTGAGTAACTAAGAATAGCAGATTAGTTTATGAAATAAAACTTTTTAATAGCAAGATAATGCACTGAAGACACCTCAGAATATGCATTTTGTTGGCTTTCAATACCGGAAATAGTGCTTGGCTCGCAGCGCTCCCCCAGACCCCCTTGCTGACAAGTCGGGGAGTCTACAATTTCTCCACTAACTCTAGGGTACAATAAACGTTTTCCGAAAGAATGAAGAGTGAGAATGTAATAAAGATTAATTGGTAGAATATGTCAGCAGTATGTATGTAATGCATTTTTAGTACTTTGTTATTATCTTTTTTTGCGGGGACGCAAAAGTTTTAAGGCGGGATGAATGTGAGCTTGAGCTCCCTGAGCTAGTTTTATATGTATTTTTGTTGTATAGGTTAGACTTATTTTTGTATATTTTATATATATTTTTAATGTAGTTTTATTTTCTAGTTGGCAGTTTATGTTTGGAGCATGTGATTTAAAGATGGCGGCGTCCATCAGTCCTGCTTTGAGTTTTCTAGATCTAATAGAATATGAGTGTTTCTCCAGTATTGATGACAAATAGGTATTGGCTCACTAAAAAGTCTATAACTCAATAACTTCTTATTAAAATGTCACAATTTTCTTTTCATTTCACTTAGAAATGGTTTACCTATAAATTGTGATATTTTGAGCTTGAAATGTGCATTGTGGAATTTTAAAATTGTAGAAAATGTGTGAAATAGTGCACAAAATGGCAACTTTTGATGTAACATGGAATACCAGGCTTAGGTTGAAGTAATATTCTACTAAAAGCAAAGATTATTGAACAGACATTTTTGTTGAAATAGGTTAACAATATAATGTTATCTATATCTTTTTATTTTATAGTTACTTTGATATTACTTAGATGTCGCCGTAAAAAATGGGTCACAGGTGCATCACATGGTGTCCCACTTAACTTAACAAAGTAAAGGATTCTGCTCCCTAGTATGTTTTTGTTACTAAAAGCATCTATGATTAATTTACACAGTGTAATTTTTCTTTGAAACTGTAACAATTTACATAATTTTAGCAAAATAGGTCTTGGTGTCCCAGGTGAAGCACCTCAAACGCGCTTGACAAAAAGAACAATATTTTTTTAAACAAAGTTATTAATGTGATGGGAATTAATTAATGGTATCTCTGATACTGCTTAGTACACAATAAGCTCCATTTTCTTGGGAAAAGGCTACATAGTAATTAACAGGAGACATTAATAGACATGGTGTCCCACATTTTTTCATTGTAGCACCCGAAACGCCTCATGTTAAATGATACCAGAAAATCTCAGAGATCTAGATATAAGTAGTTCTCTCACCAAAGTTTTGAATTATAATGAGAATTAAGCTTATTATTCTCAAGTTTGATCTAAAATACATAGAATACTATTTTTTAATCTAAGTTAATGTAAACCTTATTGTTTTATCATTGTCTGTGGTGCTTCACGGGAAAACAAGTCTTGATCTAGATAAAGTTCTTGTGTAGATTTAAATCTACTCTATATTTCAATTTATATGTAAATCTAGTTTTGGATCTTGTTCTTGGTACATTGAAAGTCATAGAGCTGTTTTAGTCTATGATTAGGTCATGTTTGAGGCAGTTATGTGTAATATATTTTATATTGAACACACACACACAAAGGTCTAGTACATTCATTTGTGGTTATATAAAACTATTTTGTGATTCATTGATAAAAGAAAAATTGGTAATGTATTTAAAGACTTTAAAAAAATTGTATTTCAGCATGTATTAACAAAAAAAACTATATATTTCATATTGGTGTCCCGTTATAGCACCCGCAACATCTTGTGATATAATAGTTATGTTATAATAAATGCTTGAATTATTGTTGAGATATTGCAGCAAATAAAAGCCTATATATTTAGCTACAATGCAAGTATAGCATAAATTTATTTTCTTATAAAAAATCTTATTCAAAAAACTTTTACCAGTAGTGTTACAGGTGCTACGGTGTCCCATTTTTTAAATTGAGCGCAAACATTATGTGCTCAAAAACTTCAATTTCTCTATCTAGCTGCTTAATACAATAGAAACATTCAAATTATGCTAAGAAAGCAAACAAATTAACAGTTAGTTGTACTTTAATCATCAATGGTGTCCCGGTGATGCACCTGAAATACAATAGTGGGTACCCCTTTTGCCAGCACTGCTGAGGAAATGTATGTATTCCAATTCATTTTCTATTGATAAATTCTTAAAGTACAATGGGTGAAGAAATGAATACACTTAAAATGAAACCAAAAACTTCCATTTTAATTTTTGACCTAATGTGACACTTTTTGATACCAGTACTGGAGAAACACTCATATATGATTTTATGTATTGCAGGCTATTATTACACTGCTTTTAGTTGCTGAAAGTAACTGCTGTGTTACTGCTTTTCGCTGCTGCAATTACACTGCTGATTATAACTGCTATTACTCTGCTGTATCTCTTGCTGTAGATCTAGAATCTAGTGTTATTTTGTTTTTGTAGTGTAGCCTTAGTGGCTTAGATTAGTAAACTTAGTTATAAGTTATAGTCTGTTTCTGTTCTTAGTGAATGCTGATATTAAGGTACTAAGACTAAGGTGTTCTTGTTTTAGTTATGAGTTGGTTGTAGTAGTAGAATATTGTAGATCTAGACTAGTTTATTGTAGTTTGTTTGTGTAGATCTAGGTCTAGACTAGTGTAGTAGTTTTAGTGATTTAGTTAGATAGTTGGTTTGGTTAGTTTGTTAGTGTTTGTAGTGGTCTAGATTTAGAGGGTTTTAGTTAGTTGATGGGTTCAGTAGTGGTGGTTAGTCAAGTTAGTGTATATATTATATTTTATTATTGATTTATTTTTGCATATGTAAATAAAGTTTCGTTTTGTTTATTTATCCTAAACTAAAGTTTCGTTATCTTGCTTTCATTTAGTTTAGGTTAGTATAGCTAGTATGTCTGGTTACTTAGGCGACTCTAGCCCCTTGGTAACCTTGCCGAGGTACACAGATTGAGCCCACCCAGTAGCGCTAACATCTGCCTACTGTTGGTAAATTTTAATGTTGAGCAGTAAGAATAGGTCTTTCCCACTCGCGCCTGCCTGACCTGCTCACATATATACATATATATATATACATATATATATATATATATATATATGGCTGAGCGGTAAAGCGCTTGGCTTCTGAACCGGGGGTTCGAATCCTGGTGAAGACTGGGATTTTTAATTTCGGGATCTTTGGGCGCCTCTGGGTTTACCCAGCTCTAATGGGTACCTGACATTTGTTGGGGAAATGTAAAAGCAGTTGGTCATTGTGCTGGCCACATGACACCCTCGTTAACCGTAGGCCACAGAATCAGATGACCTCTACATCATCTGCCCTATAGACCACAAGGTCTGAAATGGGAACTTTACTTACTTTATATATATATATATATATATATATATATATATATATATATATATATAGAGAGAGAGAGAGAGAGAGAGAGAGATTGGCGAGGGGAAATCACACCCACCGCTCACTCCCGAAAAGAATTATGGCTACGCCCATGCTTGGATTTCGAGAATTTCGAAATAAAAGAGTCACTCAATGGTTACTTTGAAATTGTGAAACCAGCATTATAAAGAACTTGTTCTGAAAACTCTTAAAGACATTGGACTAGACTTTGATCTGTGTAGGGTCAAACCTATGGTAACGCAGCCACTATGAGTGGCCGCCTGTCTGGCCTGCAGAAACGTCTCTTGGACATAAATCCAAAATCAACATTTCTGAACTGTGTTGAAACTGGTTCTTAAAACTCAAGCTCATCAAAAGGATCATAATGAGGCAAGACTCAGCAGCATGGCTTTAATGTCAGTGGAGTCACAAATACTAGACAGCATTGGTCTAAAATCTAGTTGATGTCATTAATATGCTGTAACTATTTGAATTTAGACATATATTTATTAAGTTCATTATCACATGTTATGAATTCGAAAGTCAAAATGTAGGGGCCCCTAAAGAGGTCAAACCCCGTAGCGCCCCCAATCCCTAGCTACGCCTCAGACCTCTTTTGACTACGCTCATGGAATGTAGTGACTGTAGCTCTTTTTTTTTTTTTTTTTTTACATATTTTTTTCAACTTGAATGAGGATTTTAGGATTAGTGAACTTAATGATCAGTTGTTTGTCAGTTTTTCTTATTTAAAAAAAGTGAGGGTTAAACTCACCCCCCCCCCTTTTTTAGCTACTCTTATGTAATTTAATGACTTAAACTTTGATTTTCTTTTTAGTGGACCATCTTGGCTATTTAGAATTTAGAAACTGTTGTTTTGCTTTAGATTTTATTAACGTTCTTTTTTAAGCTGAACCTTTCCTCCAATTGCTATGCTCGTGGAATTGGGTTTCTGTAGTTGGCTTTAGATTTTTTTTAACGAAAAGGGGAGTTTTATTATCAAAACTCCCTGATAGGAGGGTTATAAACTCAAAACCCCGAAGAGGGGGGTTAAACTCACACCCCCGCTACACTCACAGAATTTGATTAATGTGGTTTGCTTTGAAAAAAAAGGGGTGAGTGGTTTGTAAACTCAAATCCATCTGAAGGTGGGTTTTAACCTCGATACCCCCATTGGATATGCTCAAAGAATATTTTTATATTGAAAAATGGGGTTTTTAACCTCAAAAGCCTCTTAAGGGGTTTTAAACTCAAAAGCTTTTAAACTCAATACCTTTTGTAGTAGATTTTAACTCAAATTACCCGTTGGCTAGGAGCTCTAGGAATTTGGTGACTGTTGCTTGCTTTTGTTTTCATTTTTTGAAGAAGGGGGTTTTAATCTCAAAACCTCACGGAAAGGGGAGGGGGTATTTGAATCTCAAATTTCTGCTGAAGAGGGGATTTTTAACATCAACCCCCCAACGTTGGGGCAAGTGGTGCTTTAACATTAAAATTTCCTTGCAATAAAAAAAAATTAAGCAAAAAAAACACACAAAAAAAAGTCACAAAATTCCTCACACTCCCTTGATACGCCCATGACCACTCACCTAGATGAATTCCCTTTCCAGGACGAGCACCATCTGCGATAAAGGCGCAGTTATAATTAAGGAGAGGATGGATCAGTTTAGCGTTAGGACTCAGGACAAATAATAATAGTCTCATTGACTGAAAATAAGCACATGGGGGTTTATCTACTAGATTATATCAGACAGGGCCGCCGCTACCTATTGTGCAATGTGTGCATTGCACGCAGGTGGCCGAATGTAAGGGGCGGCCAAATCATTTCCAAGAATTATTTTTCTTTAAATTTTTAGTTTAATAATTTTAAAAAATTATTAAATATTTTATTTAAATTCTACTGATTCCATTATCCTTTGAAAACTGGGGGGGGGGGGGGGGGAGAGACGATATTCGTACAATAAGCTATTTTGAAAACTTAAGAAGAAAAAAAAAGCGGCACGCTAGGGTTTCCCACGGGTTTTTCCATAAGCGCCGACTCTTTCCTGACCTTGAATTTTCGCGAGTTGTTGGTAATATTTGTTTCGAGTCGAATAGCTCACCCTGTAGATCTACTAATTAGAATGTCAATTTTAAAACATTGTTACATTGTATTTTGAATGGGGGGGGGGGCGCAACTTCCTGACAAAAAAGGGGTGTTTCCTAGGTTGCGTTAAGAAGAGGTTAAGCGATTGATTGGTAGTTATGCATTTAAGATGATGAAATTAGCATAATGCAAATGTAAAACGTCAGACAATCTTGAGTCATGAAAGAGTATAGACGTTATTTTGTGGTGAGCTAGATTTCGTTTAAATATTAGTAAATCTCATTAATACTAGATCTCTATCTAAAAAAAAATCTGTGAAAATTGTAATAACAATTATATTTTTTTTTGTTCACGTAAGAAGTTTGTTCAAGTTATTTAAAGCTTATTTAGTAAAAATATAAAACGCCTTCATTGCTTCAGTTGTACTAGCTGTTTGTAGCGACAAGTCAACGACCATCTAACAAGAAGGTGAGGGGGTGGCGAAAAAATGTTTTATTTTCAGTGTAATTTATTTGAATTTTAGTAAAATTAAATGTTCAAATATTAAAATCTCTTAAGTAGAAGACGGTGTTTTATCTTTTAATAAGATCGTTTTAAATGTAGACCGCTTTATGCGAGGCGCTTGTGCAACAATATGGTTCAAAACGTTTTCAAGAAAATATTTTAAAACGTCTCTGCTAGTGCGATTCTTCTGGATTTTTTTTTTGTCTCAGAATAATCGAATTTCTTCCGCCTATTGCACTTTATAATAGTGACGACTTTTGTGTGACAAACAAACTCCGCGACAGAAACGTCTGACTTAACACGAAGAATATTGCTAAAAAGCTCACGCCCATTACAGACGTATGTGCGCAACATGTATTCCTACCTAGTGTCCTTTGCATAATACTATTGGCTAGGGCTGCCTCTTAATATTATATTTAATATGGCCCTCGAATTTTTTTATTAGGTTGAATAGTGCGTTCTGAAAGAAAACACATTAATATTAGCCTTTTTAAAATTCTTTCTTCTTACTAAGAGAAAAAGGCCAGAAGATGAGTCTTTACAGAAAATGCAAAGTTAAAATTGAAAATATAACATCTTCGAGGGAATGAGGATACGACAACGAATGCGAATATGAAAAGAAAAAGGAATGGTACAAATATGTATTTAAATCAAGGAGCGCTTTAAGTACCGTGTCCAGCTCAATCTTAATGATTTTTTTTTCTTAAAAAAATGGGGGCACCATTTTTTAACTTCGCACGCAGGCGGCCACAACTCTCGCGGAAATATGGACAGTAGGGTGAAAGGTTTAAAAGTTTCGTAGGTTAAGAAGGCGATGGCACTCGGAAAGCAGACGTGAACTGAAAGGTTAAGGACATTCGTACTCATGCAATTAAAAAAAAAGATTAAATGAACAATTCCTTAGCTTTACATGAAGGATTCATGGTTACTAAACTTATCTTATCTTATATAATGCAGACGCTACTTCAAAAAAGAAGATGATTACGTCCTACGCGTCATGCATTTAGTCATGCATATTAACCAACGACTTAAATTCTGTCAAGTCACTGGTTTTCCTGGCTAGCTCAGGCAGCCCATTCCATGCTCAAATAGCACTAGGGAAGAAGGATAATTTGTACAAATTTGTCCTAGCATATGGGATGAGGAATGTGCCTTTATCTTTGTGTCTTTCAGAGTATTTTGTTAAATTTTGTATTTGAAGATTATGGTTCAGTGTTTTATGTATAATTGCTACTTTACTTTTGAGTCTTCTGTCCTGAAGGCTTTCTAAATTTAGTGATTTTACTATAGGTGTTACTCTAGTCAAATGTGAATATTCATTTGTTATGAATCTCACTGCTCTATTTTGTGTCTGTTCCAGTTTCTTAATGTTTTCTTGAATTGAGGGGTCCCAAATGGAGGATGCATATTCTATTATTGGCCTAACCAAGGTTAAATAACATTTTAGTTTTATGTTCTTATTTGATTTATAGAAATTTCTTTTAATAAATCCTAATGCTTTGTTTTATTTTTTTATAGTTTCATCAATATGTGGATTCCATAATAGTTTTTCATTTATTATAACACCTAGGTATTTTGCGTTTTTAGTCTATGTTACTGGTTTGCCATGAATAAGATAAGTGGAATTAATTTGTTTTAGTTTTTTTGTTACTCTTAACAACTGACATTTTTCTGGGTGGAAAGACATGCTCCAATTTGATTCCCATTTCTGTAGTTCATCTAATTCTCTTTGTAAAATATCTGTGTCTTGTGTTGTTTTTATTGTTCTATATATTATGCAATCGTCTACAAATAATCTGACTTTTGTTCCTGAAGTAATGCAATTTGGTAAATCATTTATGTAAATTAAAAATAGTAGTGGACCCAAGACTGTTCCATGAGGTACACCTGAGTTTACTGTTATCGGTGTTGATTTAGAGACATTTATTATTACAGTTTGTTCTCTCCCTATCTGAAAATCTTTAATCCACTGATGCAGTGGACCATTAATGCCAAAATATTTTAATTTTTTAAGCAAACTATGGTGGTGAACTTTGTCAAAAGCCTTAGAAAAATCTAGTACGATAGCATCTATTTGTTCACTATTATCTAAACCTTTAGAAAAATCATCAATTAGTCCTATTAGTTGTAGTCCACATGATCTATATTTCCTAAAGCCATGTTGGTATGGTGTGAGGATATTTTGTTTGTCTAAGTGGTTTATGATGTTGCTACATATTATGTGTTCTAGGATTTTACATGAGATGCTGGTAAGTGATACTATATTATAAACAACATCTACTCCATCCTATATATCGAATTTCATTTTTTTTTCGAAATAAAAAGAAATGCAAATCATAAATATACGGACAAAATAATGTATTTCTCTGGTTTTCCGCTGGTTACCTCATGACCTAATTGACCTAACCCTGGACCTCATTTGACCTCCTTCAGTATTATGCTTTGGAATCTTTTAACTAGATCTAGGTCAAAGTGTTAGATCAAACATTGTTAAGTTAATAACAGTGCATATTTTGCGACTTTTTTTAAAGCATGAACAAAATTAATTTAATTTGCTTGAAATTTTATACAGCTTTATTTTTTAATCGACTGCTTATAGCTCCTAACAATTCTTTTGAACGGAATAAAAAAAAAAGAACCCAAACAGCGCCTCAAAAGTTCATCTACGTCACCGATTGCGTAAATCATTGCTAAGAGACGAAAGATCTGAAATTATTGATTACATTTTAGCTTGACTGGGGGAGGGAGACTTTTGAAACTTTTCCGATACATTACATAGTGTACTTTAGCTTTTATAAAATACTTTGCATTTTTTCTTTTTTTTTCCATAGATGTTAACATCAAACAATTCATTGGGAAAAAATCTTAGTACATATAGACAGTTCTATACGTATTTACGAAACTTCGGCTGCATATACTCCCCGCACGTACACATACACTAGATCTAGTAAGCAAAAAAACTACAACAAAAACATGGCTGATTAGTGCGTGGGAGGGTGGGGCGAAATTCAAATGGCTGGATTCTATGACTCAATTAAAATAAATGAAAACTAATAATTTAAATATAAATCTAGTTCTATTTGCCTTTAAATCGATATCCTTGATCAACAGGTAAGCCTGCTAAAATATTAAAGCCAAAGCTGCTAAACTTTTAGATCTAGACATGACTTGAAAAACTTGAGTTGATCAGATGACAGATTGTCACAGATTCATCATTCACTGACCGACAGTCTGACTCTGAAAAGTGACAATGTGACTGTTGGTGTTTTGTTGTTGACTGTAATACATTCACTGAATTCGGATATCAGATGAATTCTAGATATAGTTATAGAGTCTAAATGTAATGATAATTTTTTAAAATTAAATACTTTAGTTTAAATAGATCTAGACTAGATGATCTAATCTAGATCTTATTTAAAAATATTTAGATTAGATTAGAATTGATTAGAGCTTATTCTTATCATCTTTTACTTTTAATAGAAACTAGAATTATAATAATATTTAACTGATATTAAATAATTAATCATATTAATAATCATATCAATGATTATAGATAAATCATTATTAAAAATAAAACATTTAATGATTTATTATATATTCAAATATTCTAGACTAGATTTCTAGATCCAATGATCTAGAGATCAGAGTCAGTAGACTCAATCAAGTAGAGTCGAGTCTAGAGAGTCTAGATTACTCTAGTCTAGATCTAGAGTATAGTGCGATGTTCGGAAAGCCCCGATTTGTATAGAGGTTCGAACGGTTCACTTTCTATTGCTAAAACTTTTTTATTTGAATGTTTACCAAATTACTACTATATTGCTACTGCGCATGCACCTTTTTTCTTCACTTCCGACACATACTATTTCCTTTTTCTTGAAAAGGCTAAGTTCATGATGAGGTCAAACTCTGGAGGTGTGGACTTATTCTTTTTTACTACTCGGTAGTGAAGGAAATGGGTCATGGGCTTAAGGCTATTATTAAGTCTGATGGCTCATCAGCTTAAGAGACTATTTGAAGTTGTGGAGGGTGAGAAATGGTGCAATGGATGGTGTTCTTGCGCTGGAGTAAAAAGAAAATGACTTTTGTCTTTATAGTGAAAATTAAATATTAAAACATAATTTTAGATATATTTTCTTTGATCTGTTCGAACCTTCCATCAATCCAATCGAGCTTAATAACTGGGGAAAAGTCCAATCAAGGTAAAGTTCGCTTGGCGATACCTACCCTACACCTCTTTGACCTCATATTTAATTTTAACTAAGCTTAGTGAAACTTTCAATCCAATCTATTTTTATAGAAAAAAGATACTATCAGTTTTTTCATAGGTCAGACGGTTACGGTGCTATAAAAATCCAAACTTAAAAATTTCTGCCGGCGGGCTTAATGCTTTTGAACTTCACACTTTACTGTAGTAGCTAGACTAGATCTTGAGTAGTTTTTTTAATCCAGACATTACATGAATTTGAACACTCGCTGTTTTTATGGTCATTACATCTTTATTTTGATATTTAATATGAAACTAGCACGCTATAAAATGTGCTTGTGTACATTTTCCAATGATTCTAACCAATTCCTTCCATTTAGCTTAGCTGTCTTTGTATGCAAGAAAAACTTCAAATTTGTAAGTCAGGTTGTTGTTTTTCCTATGTTACCAGGATGACTTTACCTCTTCCTAGGGTTAAGACTATATTTTTTGGTTGGCTACGTCTATGCTAATGAGCCCGGCAATATTTATTCTGTTTTTGGAGCTGATTTATATGATTCATAAGCCAATTTGTTTGATTCCATACAAAAAAAAATTAATAGGGTGTTTGAATTAGATTACAATTTTCTTACCAAAATTTATCTCAAACAGCAAGTTTTGGACATCAATGTTAATGATCTTATATTATATTTGTTTGTTTGTTGTTGTTTTTTTATAGAGAGTAATTGGGATAATGTTTGGAGTGAGCTTGGTACATTGAATGAAGTTTACTCTTTCTCTCCGTGATTATTTACCACATTCTGATGGAATCAATGTTTGTATCGTCGATAGGAGAGAAAGAGTTAAATGTCTAGATCTAGACCTTCAAGATAGATCTAGATTTATAAAGATAGAGAGAATATAGAGGATTCAGCTATTTAGGCAATAATGGCTATCCTAACCTGTACTATACTACAAAAGATCATCTATATCTTTATTAGAAATTTATTAAATGAATACACAAAAAAGACAAACATTCAACACACATCTAATCATGCAAACATAAAAATAAGTCTAAAGTCTGTGTAGAAGTCAGTATCCCAGTGACCTAATTTTGGTAGAATAAGTGTGTTCATATTTTTATTTTTTGTGTTTGTATTTATGCATAATTTGAAAACATCTTAATCTTAATGATATTTCATTTGAGGGGCTATGCCTGGGGTTCTTAAAATTTAGTTCATGTTAATATAGAATTAAAATCTGAGTTTATTGATGCCTGAATATAGAGACTGTTTGAAATAAATTATGGTGTCCAGAATCAAATAATGTGGGTCAAATTTGTCTGCATTAAATGAAAACACATGGCCTCTTCGACCTTAAATATAATAACAAATATTGGTTAGGGGTACAAATATAAATAGTCATCCTTATTCTCCTTAAACTAAAGAAGATTTTGATACTTCATTTTCTTTTCTATGTCAAACCATTATCTAATAATGTACTGTCAAAGTAAAACTTTGAAATTTTGGCCTGTAGGTGTCCGAATAGCATAAACTAATCTAGATCTGGATCTAAATGAATTAAAATGTAATGTAGATATAGTATAAATTCTAGAATCTATCTATCTTAGTATCTAATAGATCTAGATCTAGAATCTAGAGACTTGTCTAGAATTAGATCTCTATCTAGATTCTACTATAATTTTAATAAAAAAATTGATCTACATAGAATAGATCTTCTATCTGGATCTAGAGTCTAGACCTAATCTAGAGTTGAGTTGTATTATGAGGAGTATATCAATGAATATGAATATATCATCTAGACTAGTTTTCGTATACATATATTTTATATATCTATCTAATCGATCAATAATAATATTGTAATATTAGATGTGATGATTTCTGTTTCTTTATAGTTTATTGCCTGATAGTTTAGATGATTGATTTTTATTATACTTTCTATACAATCTGTATAACTTTTTCTTCTTATAATATTAAATGGCACAAACAGAATCATCTTGCCCGAGAAGTATAGTATATAAATAACTTGACAACATACTGAAGAAACATCTGTGTTCTTTTTTAACTTCTTTATTAAACTTCTTCAAACTAACCATATATACGTCTAGACTTTCATTTCAATACCAACTTGACTTAAATATCTTGATAATATTAAACTTTTTACTAATACAAATTCAACTGATATAACTTATCACTTAACCAACTTAATGATACAACTTTAGTGGACCTGCAGTCATTTAAGAACTTACTACAACATCAGACAATTACTATGCAAGGACCTGTTACTCGTAAGGAACCCAACTAACTTGTTTTCCCCTAATTTCTAAACTGTATTTTCCAGAATCCTAGAAACTTCTATTCTAAATATTTTACTATGACCTTCTAGAAACTGACGTGTATGCTTTTTTTTTTTTCTGACTTTCCCTGATTGGATGATTATAATTGTTTGTTCTGCATCTTCTTTGACCTGACTCCGGCTTCTAGAAACAGATCGAATTAGGTCACAACATCGATTCATGACAAGATCTAGATTCTAGATCTCTAGTCTAGATTTTTTTAATGTGTCTAGACCTAAAAGTCTAAATGGAATTTAAAACTAATTGATGGAAGTGGGTAGGGTAAGGTTGAGATTTGGAACCATCATTCACATCAGTCTGAAAAGCAAATCAGATGAACAGGCAGACATAGTTCTGATAATTACAGATCCTTTGACCTCAACATGATGTCTCTAAAAATGTTCATTATTAGTGGAATGGGCATAGGTAATAATGGGTGGCAAAACTGGCCTCTATCAGGTTATTCCCATAGCCAATGGAACCAACACATACAATGCAAAGGTATCAAGTGTCCCAGGGAATTCAACAAGATGTGGTAGACCATTCCAGACATGTTGCCACACTCTTCCACAAGAAAGGTTTCATCAGAATAACCTAGGAGCTGGAGTGGCAGTCTACCAATGGACGTGATGATCCAGTAATAAATTCTTAGTGGTACACAGCCTCCAGTCATGTTAATAGTGGGTTGAGCCCAAAGGCCAACCATGGGTATTATGGTGTGATCCAACCCAGTATTTGTCACATATATATGTTATGGAATCTTCAGACAAGCCACAGGTTAAGCTCTCACAGTCCATGTCTGTCCTCTTGTAGAAAGCCCTTATGCACTGACTGACTTTCTCATATATCTGTAATTCTCATATCTGTAACTTTGAGGCCATCAACTAAGGTAACACTGTTCCCAGATTTTACATTTCAATACTAACATAGCACAATCTCTTTTTCTATATATCTGAACGAATCTTTGGAGTAAACTCCAAAATTTACTTGCAGTGGTTAAGAAAGTAGGCTGGTTCTAGTTCTAACTTGTAACTGCTCCAATTTTCTTTCTTTGTATACTTCTAACGTTTGTCACCAGGTAGTAATAAAATGAGAACATCTCTGGTCAAAATTTTGTCTTCTCTTCCACTAATATAATTAAGTGGATGCTTCATGATACAATAATAAATATATCTAAAACATTATTATAATAAGTCTGATCTACTTGTATATAATATATACTTATAAGGAAATATTATAGGAGAAAAAAACAACTTAATTAGACTATAATATACAGGATCAAAATTATCAAACACAGAAAATCATATTTAAAACCAATTTTAATTTGATGGCATTTTAAGAAATTCTGTATGATTCCAATAATATATTTCTGCACTAATTAAAAAATAAGTGCAGAAATAATAATAATAATTATAAATCTTTATAACTAAATAACAAATTTAAAGGTATACTTATCACTCTATGTAAAATGTAATCATGTTCTATATGGGCAAAACTTTTAACTTTCTCTTCTATTTCATTGGATTTCTTGATTGAAATGACAATGTGATTTATTCTGAATGCTCTTAGAAAGTAAAGTCACTAAATGTTAGTTTATTTTTTGTTTTTTCACTTGCTGATGTATGTGTGACTATATTTATGAATATTTTATAAGAATACAAGTTAGTATTTATTAGTATAATATATATATTATATATATATATAAGCAGAAAGTAAGGCGAATGTATGTATGTATGTCCTACATGCAAATCAAAACTGTTTGACCAATCTTGATAAAACTTGGCATAAATGTTCCTTAGATCATGGTGTAGACAGTAGTGTATGTTTAATGTCCCTACCACTACCGAAGGACCCTAAAAATAGACAAAATACCCAATTGTACCTGTATTAAAAGAACTAAACTTTTTAATTCTTTAGTACTATTTTTATATTTGATCTAAATATGTCAGATGAACGAGTAAACCCATTTTCACACTCTACATTTATTTGTGAGGCAATTAAAAAAAATGTGAAGGGAACATTCTCCATGTTAACATAGATCTAAATTCAAGCCAGTAGATCAGTAATACCAAAACTAAGGCTCGCAGGCATATCTGGCTAGTATATAATATATAAGTAAAAGTCTATATATAAAGTAAAAAAGTAAAGTTTATATATATATATATATGTGTGTATTTTATGTGTAATATTCTTATGCAGTTCAATATTATATCTGATATTTTTCTGCATTGTTTTGTTTAGCTGCTTTGTTAAGTTCAGTGTATCAACTTCATCTTGCTCTGAATAAGAGAAAAAAATATTTAATGTGTACATATTTTATGCATAGATTTTAAAAAAATGAAACAATTTTAACAAAGATTGAATTGAAAAGGCAATTGGTGTTGCTCACTGTTTCTTCACTTTTATAAATTGTACCAAGGCAAATCAGATTTCTTTATTGTCTTTCTATGTGTTTTAAAAATATTTGTATAAGTGCACCTGATATAGATCTATATAGTCTTCCAAAAAGTTTGTCTTTTGTTAATGAAAAATTAAGTATTGTATACATATTTTTCATTATAACTATGATTATAAATATATATATTTTTTTTGACAAATCCTAATAATTATTTGACATTTTTATATGGAAAAAAGATTGCTGGATCAATTTAACTCATTTAATGTCTGTTAAAATGTATTGTTTTTTTTTTTTAAGTTATAAATTTTTACAAAGCTTATATCAAATCTGTCTATCTGCTTGTCTAATAAAAGGTTCAGACATGTTGTTTCTACTATTTTCCATTCTCGGATCAAGTTGAAACAATGGCATTAAACCTGACAAGACATGAATCAATAAAATAATTTAACCTATTAGTTAATAAGGTGTATAATTGCTACTTAATGAGAGATGATAATGTATATATGGATTTAATCCCCTTTTTACTTTTTAATGTTTTTTTCTCCTACTTCCCATTATTGGATCAAGTTGAAATTTTGCATAATTATTCATGACAATACATGAATCATTCTGAAAATTAACCAATTGGTTAATCAATTAGTACTAGTTAATAAATTGTGCTTTATATGGCAGAAAGGGAGATAAATCATGCCATTTTAGATATATGGCAGCAATTAGCAGTTCTTTCCCTCAGATAAGCTTTGTTTTTTAAATAAGAAATCTTTTTTTTCTATTGCTTGTTTTTTTAACTTTTGGCGGTATGCAACTAGCGAAAATGTTTTTTTTTGTTTCAGGGCCTTAAGAAACATTAAACCTCTATCAGAAATGTTATGAACCTAAAACTTATATTTTTGAGAAGCCTTAGTGTTTAGAGTTATTGAATGTTAATTTAGAAGCATTTATAAATATGGCTAACTCTAAAATTCAAACAGGTTTTGTATTCTCCAGTTGTCTCGTTGAGTCAAAGCATTTTAATCCATTTGTCCTATTCTTTGGAGTTTGGGATTGTGATTAATAATAATAGTTTAATTAATAGAGTGCTGTTAACAAACAAAATGTAGGCTCAAGCCGCTGTGATAACATAACAAACATAAATACAAGAGCTAAATTGACAGATTAATCTAAAAGAGTTTTGAATAGATAGGTCTTAATGTTCTTCTTGAATGTCGTGATATTCAATGTATTCAGAAGATTCATCTCATCTGTTAATCTTTAAAATAGTTTTTAACTGATCTAAAGCCATGTCTTTTATTGATGTTTTATGATATTACTAAGCTAAATCCCTAATATTGATGGTAAAAATCAAAATGATTATCAGGGAGTCTATTAAAGTAATAAATGACCATGGTGCAATGCTTGACTTAGTAAAGCTTTTCAGATATTGTTGTTATTTATATTTAAAGTCTGGGTAATGTATTTGGAAACCCATACTTTCCAATTGGTATACTTTGATTCAGATTTGTTCTTTTTTTTTAAAATTATTTATTCTATATTTAAGTGCCATGTTGTCATTGTCTCCTGGTGCTGAGAATGCTTATGCAGATTATTTATTGAGTACATTAGCTTTAATTTACTTATGAGCTAACGATAAGGTATTGTTAAGTTTGATTGTTTTCATTGACTAGATCTCTATTGCTTTTATATTCATTCCTATGTGTTTACTGCAAAGTGACGTACACAACTTGTCAACATTATTTTTTCCACTTCTCATTCTCAGATTAAGCAGAAATTTCGCACAATTATTTTTGTCAATGATAACCCATTAATCAATTTTTTTAAAAATTAATCGATTAGTTAATTATTAAGTGAAAATATTTTTTTTTTACATAGAAAAGGGAAATAAATATTGCAGTATTGATAGATATGGCAGTAAATGTGCGGGGCTTTCCTCATATAAGCCTTTTTTTAAAAAAAAGTAATTATAAATATATTTTGCTAGTGAAACTCTCTATTCTAGATGCTTGTATTATAATTCTGACACCATCATAAATTGACCTTCGATATACTTTTTATTTATTTATTTCATATTTTATGCTCAAACTTGTAAACATTTTTTTTTACAAATATTGAAAGACAGTGGGTGTTGCCTACCCCTGTTGAAAGGTGAGCTGTAGCATTTATCACGATTATCCCATCACAAGAATTCATAATATCAAGCATAACATCGCTAACATTCGCTGAAACCTACCTCTAATGACCTATCACTGACCATCACCAAAAGGACCATGCTCTACCTTCCCTGAATGACCCAAACCAATCATTCTAGTGTCTGCCCATCACGTCCAGTTGTCCTCCAGTCACCCCCCCCCTCTCTCAGACGACCTACAAGTCTCCCATTACCACAGCATCTCTTATGTTTTTGTTGAGTTAGTCTGTCGTTATACAACATTGTTCCTGTGTGTGTGTGTATGTTGGGGGGGGGTGTTATCCTTCTGCTCTAGGCCTACTACTGATCTCTGTCTGCGTGAGCGTCTCTGAGCTTCCCACATTGGCCAGCTTCTTCCTGCTATTTGATACCGATGACGTCAAAGAAATGACATTTTTAAAAACTTTTTCTTTTACACTCTTTTTCTCTCACTGTCCACTATGTGCTATGCGGGGAACAATTAGGGTGGGTTGGGATGAGTATTGTCTATGTAGTGGGTGGAGGAGACTAGGAAGTGTCAGTGAATATTTCACAATCAATTCAAAGTCAGCCTCGTTTCTTGACAATGACCTTGGGGTAGAGGGGGTTCGTTTCTTTGATTGTATACTGTGCAAAACGTCTACTCATATAGTTCTAGTTTTTAAGGGTCATGCTTTTTCTTCAATGGCATTTTTGTTTTAATATTTGCGATTCAGTTTGTGTTGCTTTCTTTAGTGTACACGATTCTTTTTTGTAAGGCATGCAGGTTTTTTTTTTTTTTTGAGGCTGCCGAAAATGTGAAAGAACGCAAATAGTTTTGTGATTTAAATTTTGTGCAGCTTGCAAAGCTCTGGTGCGACGGTTACTATTAACCATCTGAAAGCGAACCGTTTTGTTTTTTTAAATTAAATATTTATAATTTTATTATTAATAATATTCATTTATACAACTACCGGTATTTGCTATTCATAAATAGTCAAGAAAAAACAACAGGGGAGGATTAGGTAAGAAACTAATTTATTTTGTATAATTTTATAACATTTATGCCAACGGCTTTCTTATATTCTAAAGATAAAATGTTGGAGGAGGCAATAGACTTGTCCATTGATTTGACAGTGGAATGGGAATGCTAAAGCTTGGCAATGGCTAAGAGTTAGAACATTGAGAAAACGAATGCATTTATGTATAAAACAATACACACAAGGCTTGTTTAACTTATGCTGCTATCAGTGTCAATGAGTTGACTCTCGTGTGTGAGCGAGAAGCTCATTTAATTCACTAGTTACAGAAGACATTGTTTCATGGAGCACTCCTATGCGAGACGAGGCGTTATAGAAGGCCTCAACACTGACCTGCAACGTCACTGCCTGTGGGCAGCATAGACCAACAGCTAGTTGCCACGTCACAGGTCTGGACGTTGAAGGTCAGTGTTGAGGCCTTCAATATTAAAATGTATTGGCTGAATGTTAGAACTTTGGGTACTCCCGGAGTATTATTTATGTTGTAAGATTTGATTTTGTCATTTGTTTAGTATAGAGAACTATTCGTTGCAACCGGCAAAAAGTCTTGTATATCTATAAAGTAGGCCTATGCGTCTCAATAATGACAATGATACTCTCGTCAACTCTTCTGATTCCAACAAGTCATGCCCAAGCTAACTACATTCGGCATGAGATGTGGAGACCATCAAAACCTGTGCATAATGTCTTACTGTTTTTGTTTTTTTTAACACCCCGTACTATAACTTTAAGCATAATTTTGGCAATTATAATTTGGGCACGAAAGAGCTGTAGCAAAAAAGGTCTTGACCCACTTTAGGGAAGGTGGGCAATATTAAACCCTTAGATTGATTTTATTTTAGTATTGTTACGAATCTTACTATCCAGGCTCTCTGCAAACTGCACCACACACCACCAACTTAAAGAACTTGACAACTCAGGGCTCCAAAGTAACGTAACACTTTAATAGTTGAATAAATAACAGCCAATACTGTACAATTGGCAACACGTACACTGTACTAATATCTCTCCGATAATAGCTGTATCGCTGTATCAACTCTTGCACTGGTCTCTCCGTCTCGTTCCGGGCTTGCACTGGGTTCAACAGTTCAGGACTGACTTCACACACTAGGCTCGTTGTGTCGGACTCGATCGCAGACCAAGATCAAGACCCCAGTCGTCTCAACTGTACTTGACAGTACTCCGCACTGAACCGTCGTAATGCTCCGTACAGAACCACACCGCTGAACTGTGCTGTAGTCGACCGTGTTCTGAACTCTTGTCGTGAACCTCCTTTCTGAACCGTCTTGACTGCGACACCTCCGCTCTTATATAGGGTCCCTAATGGCCTTCTCGAACCGGACAGAACGCCGCTCGACGTTTCTAGGTGGTCAGATGACTACAACTCTCGTGACGCTCCTGAGCTCTGTTCACGACGGCGATCCTTCCCAAACCGACTTATGACACTCGACTCGGCTGACCGTCGTAGCTCGTCACGGTTGACCGCTCGTCTAGCGCTGGCCTGGGGCGATTTGCGTCGGCTGACTACACACACACACGACCACTGTGCCACCACCAGGTTTATAACAGTATAAACCACACTGTCATCCTTATAGCCCGTACCCCTTGTAGAGTTGCCATTACTTTGTGCCCAGAATACTAATATCGAGAAAGATTGCTAAATACTTTACATTCCAATAGCAATCAATTTAAAAGAGTCTTGAAATGTTCCATTGGTCAGTCATGACACAAAACTTTTTTTTTCGGTGTCTCGAGAAATGACCCTCAAGTATGCTATGCTAATACAACTGGTGTGCTTCAGCTGTAAGCATACATACGTTAGTTCAATTCGGTCGAGCTTTTTAAATTTTTTTTTGAGAAGACCAACATACCATTGTCTACTTTTGAACGTTACCTGTACCTATCTCAGACTTGTCTCGCTCTTCTTCTCTAACATACCCCATCACACACACACACGTCATGCCAGAAAGACACACACGCTCTGCACCAGGCGACGAAGTGGTAGAAAATAGAAGCGAGTTTCGCGTGACACCAAAAGGGGAATCCTCCCTTCGACACCCCTTTCCGCTGTGTCTCTGGGGGTTTGGTTTTGTTCTATGATACTCCAATTTCGTTCTTGTTGTAGGAGTTAGGAGTGGGCGTGCCCTAGTCTTGGGGCTCCCTGGTGTCAACGCAATTGGGTTTGAATGCAGCACCGCGCTACGTACGTTTTTTTTTTTAGGGTGTGTGTAGGTGTTAAGCGGTGGTCGGGCAATTAGATTTGCACTCTTAAGATATGCAGCCTTTTGCTTAGAGAGAGAGAGTGTGTGTTGGCAGAGCGTAAATTGGCTCCCTTTTGAAACCAGTCTTCTTGCTGTCGGAATGATTGATGGTCTAGTTATCATGTCACCAGTACTATGACTCTTTGTACTTTTCCATTCACTGTTGCAAAGTTCTCAGGTGTAAATTATAAACAAGTCATTAACTTATCATTGGGAAAAAATACTTATTATTTACATCAAGATTTGAACCAGATACCACTCTTGACACTCTTTCTATCACTAGCCAGGCGCATTAGATATGAAGTGATTTTATTATATTTAAATTTTATGAAAAAAAATTAACATCAGAAAGATAAATACGCACTAGTAAGATCTAGATCCAGTAAAGTGACGAGTAAACATGTAATACAACAGTTAGAAATCGATATCAACTGTTACTCATTATGTTTAAAAAACATGTCTAGACTTTTCGAATAATAAAAGTTGAAAGGAACACTTTTTTAAAAATTAGTTCTAACTGTTCGTCACACTTTCCGTTTAATAGAGCCTTTGCAGTAAAGTCGTGTTGATGTTTAGCTTCCTAACACACCTTTCTGTTTAACTAACTATCTACTTATCTATTTATATATCTGTCTGCATATCTAATTTCTGTCTTCATAACAACCTAATTGCTAAACATCTACCTACAAACCTTTCTGAAACTTATTTATGAACCTTTATATCTACCTACTTACTTGCTTATCTAATGTCTGTCAGAGTGTTGCTTACGGTATCTGGAAATTTAGGCACCGGATATTTAGGCAACAGATAAATAGGCACCGGATATTAAGGCACCCGGAAATTTAGGCACCCGGATAATTAGCCACCCGGAAATTTAGGCACCGGATAATTAGGCACTTTTTGACAAGGCGGAAAATTAGGCACCGGAAAATTAGGCACTCCTTAATTAGCGACCTTAATTTTGAAAATTATTTTAAAATGTTAACGTATATTTTATTCTTAGTCTATGGGCTATCGGTGACGTTATAATAAATAGCCACTATAACGATTCCAACTAAAGAAAAGCTGACAAAATGGGAAAAATGACAATCATGAGAATGTGTGGAAACAAATGACTCCAGGGATATTATATAATATAGACATTACAGGATTCAGGGAAGGGGAGGTAGAGATGATTCTCCGCTCATTGCTTCCGTCCATCACCAACCCCCTAAGGTTGACTGGTGAGTTTTTTAAATTGATGATTATGCAATTTGTGTAAATATTTAGTTACTAATGTAAATACTTTAGATTTAAAAGTATTATAAAATATTTTTATAATGTCGGGGAGTGTTGGCGATAAATATATCGCAATCGCCCTCTGCTTGTGGAAAAGGAGGGGTTGTACGCTTAAAACGGGATGGTGGTTGGGGGGGGGGAGCACACACTCCCAGTTAATGGAGAAAATTTCTCGCAGGTAGATGTAAACTTGGTCATAAAAGTTACGTAGTGAGTCTTAAGCCTACGGGCGGAGGTCAAGGGTATGGTACAGCATAGGTGCTAAATTTGAAGTCTGGAGAAACTTGTCTCCTTACAGTGGGTATGATAATGAGGAGGGCTTTGCTCTAGTTACTTATAGGGATTAAATGTGTTCATAAATTAAAGTAGTATTCATTTTTTTTATAACTGCATTAATCTCTATTATCAACACCCCTTTTTATATTATTAATGGGTAACCCCTTTAGGAAGATTTATTGTGTGAGTGTATAGGTGTGTTACCTCCTTCAAATTTGTTTTGTGTGGTAATTAATTTTTACCTATACCTACGCATATATTTAATAAATATGTACATTTATGTAATATAATATTTATATAAAATATATATGGTTGGACATTGCAAAATTGCTAGAAATCACGATAAAATATGATGTTTTGAAAATAAAAAAATAAAGAGTTTATGGAAAAGACAGATCAGTTGAAAGTTTCGATATTAATTTTTTGGAATATTGGTCTCTTTTCATCTTTTATAAACAGAATACTTATTCTGCTTATAACAAATGAAAATCTTTAAAGTTCTTAATATGATGATTATGTTCACAGTTTATGAAGCAGGCTCCTTTACACGGGCGGGTATCTAAGGAGAAATTGAGTCCCCCTGACCCCCTGTTGATCCTATAAGACTCCTGGGCTCGAAATGTATCGAGGCTTTTCCGCGACATATCATGCTGATGCTATAAACGTATTTATCCAGCTACATCAAAGTCGATTTGTTGTCCAGTGTTAGTGGCCTATTTCAGCCGGCCACTGTATGAAAGCAGCTTCTGTGACAACTATAAGTCTCAATGTTTGAAAGCTCTTGATACAGACTACTAAAGTGTTTGTTCCTGTCCGTTAATTTGTTAGAGTTCTTTCTGCAACCAAGTGGCGCTCACAGTTGTTAGCCAGAAAGTTTAATGTACGTACATTTTTATTAATTTTATTAGTGAGCATTATAGACTGTTATTATTTTGAATTTTATTTAGCATAAGTTAGATAAACATTTGAGTAAACTGCTATTTAGTTAATGTAGATTATAAAGCAATAATTAAATAAACCTAATTTAACAGTTGTAATGGCATAGGTCTACTTATATGTAGACCAAACACAGTAAATTGATAAATTCAGAGCATAAAAGCCATTATCTAAAAGCTCATAACATCATTTTTACATTATTTATTGTATACAGCTTATAATATCAATTTACAAAAATGTTATTACACAAACGCTTGAAAATACTATTATATAAGGAAACATTCTGAAACTCAGTCCTCTTATGCTAAAGATGAAGGACAATAATGACATAAAGGGTAGGATTCGTTTCTCATTTTTTAATTTTGCAATGTTCAAGGTGATAACTTAGTCTACCTGTGCCTCCCATAGATGATCATAATTTATAAACATAATTTTTGAACCTGAATCGTACAAAAGTAAAGGTCTTTATAAAATATAAATTAATATTGAACGAGGAAACTGAAGTTCACCATGTACATGCATTTCTGCATGTAGTTATTATTTATCCAAGAGTTTGATCAATTAATGTTCAGCAACATTTTGCTGACCGTTTTCTAAGTCGCGTTATAAAGGGCTATTAATAAAATATTGTAAAGTTTATTAGATTTATACATTCTATTTTTTTTTTCTTGTTGGGAAGAGGGGGTAAAAAAAAGTTCCTTTTTAAAAAATAATATTTAGCATTTATTTTGTTGAGGGCAAAATAGTCGCGCTTTAAGAAATATATAGGATGTATTTTTCTTAAAGTTTTAAAAATGTTTTCTTGTTTTTTTTTATACATTTTCATAGCTAAATGCTGATTATAAAGAAAATAAGTATATTTAATGTCTTATTATATTTTTTTATATTGATATGTTAATTAAAATTTTTTTTTCTGCATAGATGGAAATCTTACCTACTACCAGAGGAAAACATAAAATTGGCTACCTAGGCTACATGTATACAAAACAGATCTCCAAAGTATCTCATGTACGATGGAGATGCGTGCAACGAAATAATGGTTGCAAAGGAACTATGACTACTAGTCTAGACCTGACTCAGCCTGAACATGGGAATAGCCACAGCCACGCTCCTGACCCAGCTGCTATTTCTATAGCGAAATGCCTTGACACCATGAAAAAAAAAGCGAGTACAACAGAGGAGAAACCCGGTCAGATATATCGAATTTTTTTGAACATCTGACACCCGAAGAAAGGTCTTCTCTACCTTGTGAACATTCCATCAAGCGAAACCTGAGGTATCAGAGAACTAGTCAATGTCCACGGGTCCCAGAGTATCATACTGATCTATTTATAGATGGCCCATGGGCTATGACTTTGGGGCCTGAGCCAAAACAGTTTTTGATTTTCGACAATGGGCCAGATACAGATAATCGGATAATTGTTTTTGGTTCTGACGAGTTGCTAAGATTACTTGTATCAAGTGATACTTGGCTGATGGATGGCAACTATAAAATGGCTCCAAATGGCTTCCTACAGCTTTATGTCATATGTGTTCCACTAGGCAATACAGCGGTTTCGACTGTGTTTGCCTGTCTACAATCCAAAACAGAAGAAACGTACGAAACTATGTTTCCAGCAATTGTTAATCGTTGCCATGAACTAGATTTAAATCCAGACCCATCCACAGTTGTCGTAGATTTTGAAAAGTCTGTTATTAACTCCATTCAAAGTGTAATTGTGCATCATATACACATACAGGGGTGTTTTTATCACCTTGCCCAAAATACGTGGCGGAAAATTCAAGAACTTGGTCTTGTTACCAAGTATAAGGAAAGTGAAGAATTCATACAATTCTGTGGCCAGATCGATTCTTTAGCATTTCTACCAGTAAATGACGTTCCAGCAGGAATGGCTTTGCTTCAGAGCCTTTGTCCAGAAGAAGCACCTCCACTTTTGAACTATTTTGATGAGACATATGTTTCTGGTTCAATAGTGCGAAGAAACCCACGCACACAAACAAATATTCTGTCTCTTCGTTTTCGACGTGTACCTCCCATCTTCCCTCCGCAAGTGTGGAACGTCCATTCGGCTACATTCAACAGTTCACCCAGAACTAACAACATTTGTGAAGGATGGAACAACAAATGTTTCCATTTAGTGGGCTATCAACACCATTCAATTTGGAAATTAATTAAAACTTTACAAAAAGAAGAGGCAGCAGTTGGTGCATTAATTGCAAAGGACGCCATTGGCAATCCGCCATTAAAGAAATACAAAAAGGTTTTTATTGACCAACAAAAATACTACAAAATTTGTGTACTCAATATTCGGAAAAAACCAAAACATTAGAACAATTCTTAAAGGGAATTGGCCACAACATAAGATTTCACTAGACTATATAAGACTTCAATCAACTTTGTTTTTAAAATGACTTTGTTTTGTAAATTAGAGTGAGCTTTAAGAATAACACCTTAACTAAAACATTTTTCTTTGGTTTTATTTTGTTTTCTTTGTAAGTTTTGTAAATAAATTTGCTTATAAATTTTAGTATCAATTTATGATTTGAAGTGTTCTTAATACAATAACAATATTCATAGAACAAAGATTAGTAGCAAGCATAAAAAATTTAATCAGCTATAGCTAATATATACTATATATACAAACACAAAACCTAATAAAATACACTGAAAGACCAAAAAAAAAAAAAAGACAAAAAAAAAAAAATAGAGACACATTTTCTGTTACTTTATTAGTGTGTTCCTTCTATTCCCTAGTGCCATTAGAGCAGGAAGATGGGTTGCCTGAAGTAATAAATCTTCCAAAAAAAAAAAAGGGAATTATTTATGTAAAGAAATAAGACTAAATAAGTTCCATATGAAAATAAATTATTTTGTTACCTCATTACAATATTACAATAAACCGAAACCATACTAAGATAAATATTAGTCCCTACGACAAATAAAATAACCATCTCCCCGTCAAACTTAATTTGCTTCTTTTTAAAGTATGTCGTACTTTTCGAAAAGGATGGGATGGGGCGGTGAAAATGTTGATGTTCCAAATCAATCTCGCCTTCTCTATCATAAACCAAATATATTTATTATGATTTTCGCGAACAAATGATTCCCCCTTCCTTTTGTTTTCCGTACCAATTGTTTGCTCTTCTCAATAAAAAAAAGTTAGACTTAAAAAAAAAAAAAGAAAATAGTCTCATACATGCATTATTAAACACACACACACACAAACACATAATTAAAACAAAAAATAACATCACTGGTTTCCCTAACTTTCAACACTGCCCAATGAAATTAAACTATCTGCATTTCCCTTGTATAATAAGTTTTATTACTGTATTAATATTATGATGGTTTTAACAGAAATGTGTCTACCGAAGTTTTTGGAAGGCCTATAAAATATAATCCCCAACCTTCCATTTAAACACCTTTGTACTATGCTGATCTTATTTCTCTACCATTGACCTCCGCATGTAGGCTTAAGATTCGCTACGTAACTTTTACGACCAAGTTTACATCTACCTGCGAGAAATCATTTCCTTTAAGTGGGAGCGTGTGCCCCCCCCCCCACGCCCATCCCATTTGAAAAGTACAACCCCTCCTTTTCCACAAGCAGAGGGCGATTGCGATTGTATTTATCGCCAACACTCCCCGACATTATAAAAATATTTTATAATACTTTTAAATCTAATAAAGTATTTACATTAGTAACTAAATATTTACACAAATTGCATAATCATCAATTTAAAAAACTCACCAGTCAACCTTAGGGGTTGGTGATGGAGGGAAGCAATGAGCGGATAATCATCTCTACCTCCCCTCTCCTGAATCCTGTGATGTCTATATTATATAATGACTTAAATGTCAGTTGTTTCCACACATTCTCATGATTGTCATTTTCCCCCATTTTGTCAGCATTTCTTTAGCTAGAATCGTTATAGTTTCCATTTATTATAACGTCACCGATAGCCCATAGCCTAAGGATAAAATATACGTTAACATTTTAAAATGATTTTCAAAATTAAGGTCGCTAATTAAGGAGTGCCTAATTTTCCGGTGCCTAATTTTCCGCCTTGTCAAAAAGTGCCTAATTATCCGGTGCCTAAATTTCCGGGTGCCTAATTATCCGGGTGCCTAAATATCCGGGTGCATAAATTTCCGGTGCCTAAATATCCGGTGCCTAAATATCCGGTGCCTAAATTTCCTAAATTCGTTGCTTACATATATTATGTCTGTCAGAATGTTGCTTATTTATCTAATGTCTGACAGAATGTTGCTTACTTATCTAATGTCTGTCAGAATGTTGCTAATTTATCTATTGTCTGTCAGAATGTTGCTTACTTATCTAATGTCTGTCAGAATGTTGCTTATTTATGTAATGTCTGTCAGAATGTTGCCTACTTATATAATGTCTGTCATAATGTTGCTTATTTATGTAATGTCTGTCAGAATGTTGCTTACTTATCTTATGTCTGTCAGAATGTTGCTTACTTATATAATGTCTGTCAGAATGTTGCTTACTTATCTGTCTGTCAGAATGTTGCTTACTTATCTTATGTCTGTCAGAATGTAGCTTACTTATCTTATGTCTGTCAGAATGTTGCTTACTTATCTATTGTCTGTCAGAATGTTGCTTACTTATCTAATGTCTCTCCCTTTCCTCTCTCTCTCTTCTCATTCACCCTGATGAGTTTGTTAGTTCTGATACAGTCTCCCTACAAGTGTTTTCTCCCTTCCCACTCTAGTAAACACTGTAGATGCACTGTTTTGTGGGGGTAAATGCTTACAGAATGTCGCTGTCACTAGATTGAAACGCACATCGGCTTGCACTTTAAAACGTGTTGATGTACTACGTGCTTGCCTCTGTGACTGGTGCTGTAGGCGGTTTAGTGTTATCGCGCTTCATTGGACTAGAGAGGCAAGCTTTGATAACCCTTACAATGAGACTGGACCCAAAAGTGTTTTTTGATTGTTGTTTGGATGGAGGCGGATGCTTTTTTCTTTTTGGGAGGGGGGAGGCAAATAACAATATAATTATAAGTGAACTCATGCAGCCATTTTATGTACATGGCTGACTATGAGTTGATTAGAAACCTACCAACAATGCAACACCGTATCAAGTGATAAACGTGTTTACACTGAATTTCGGCTACATTTACATAGGATAAACTCGTACAGCATTGTGGATGACTTCATGTCTAAAATTAGGCCACACACACTGGCTTATCACTCACACGAGCACACGCGCGCACAATTATTTCGAGCGTATTGTGTCTCGAATGGTAACCTTAAATAACTCTCTGGGCTTTCCTTCCCCCCCCCCCTTTTTTTTTTCCCAAGGATATACGTTTCGCAGGCGCGAAAAGCTGAGCATTTAAATCATCGTTTCTGCATTTGGATCGGAAATCTTTCTGTTTAACGGTTCCAGATAGGGAAAAGTCGATTTTATTTTAGTGTTCTATCTATGTCTGTCACGTTTCCTTCACCTATTTCTTAGTCTTGTTGGGGCACCACACAAGATCTGTTGACCGTCTTTCTCCATTCCTCTCTGTCTTTTGTTTTGGATAGAATATTCTATTCTTTTATGTTGTCTTCTCATCGTTTTCTCTGCATCTTCACCTTTTGCTTGGTACTGTTCCTTGAAGGAAGGTGTTTGCTAATCCCGAGGACCTTGGCCATAGAGTTGAATGTAATTTTCTCGGCTTACATTGGCAATGCAGATGGAAAACGAACTGGACCACATGGTGGGCTACCATTTAGATTCGAGTTCATTGCACTTACAAGAATGTGAGCGAAGGTGACCTGTACCCGTCCACATCCGCCGACGCCGCTCCTCACTTGGGGTCGTTTCTTCTCGGTGCTGGGCTTAGGGGCCCTTTCAGTGAAATGACGATCATGTAGGTCAGTAACAGACACCGAGGCTCTCCGGTCACATGTGGCTTGATTTATAGTTTGTATTTATTTCATGCTCCATAATAAGGAAAGATGATATTTTCCGGGCTTATTGAACGTAGAATTGGATTTTAACAAGGACGTTAATGTCTGTAGTTGTCTAGTATTGATCAAACTCTACTGAAGACAGCCTTAAAAAAAAAGACACTTTATTGAAGACACGTTAGTGTATCGAGTTAATAAAGCAAAGCCTTAATGGGAAAGGACAGGAGACGTACACTTAGTGAATTAATTCTGTATATTGTTATCTTTTAGTTCCCAAAGAATTGTCTACGGGATGAAAACCCAATCTACAAAGTTTGTAAAGGTGTTAGTGAAAAGATATCTTTAGGCCCTCTAGGGGATAGTTCCGAATTTCTGTACAAAAAGAAAATGACCTACAGGCTTTTGATCTTTTCTTACAGTATACACTAGCATAGGTACACATACATATACATACATTTTTCATAGCTTTTGATAATATAATTTTTGAGCCTGACGAAACGCTTGAGTCGCTCCAATTCATTTTTAATTTAGTCGTAACTTAGTTCACTCTTGCTTACAATCAGACACCAGACTTTTATATTAAGAAAATTGATTGTAAATGGTTTGAAAAATTTTTTTTTTTTTGTTATGTAAGAGCTTGCGGAAACTAGCTGAAGACAGGTATTTAGAAATTCTGAATTTCAGCACTCTAAAGGGAGGCTGACATTATTTGGAAAAGAAAAAGGGGGTTGGTCGTTGTGCTGGCCACATAACATCCTCTTTAACCGTAGATCACAGAAACGGATGAACTTTGCATAATCTGCACCATTAATTGTAAGGTCCGAAAAGAGGAAATTTACTTTTTAAAAAAATAGGGGTATACAAAATGTAATTTACAGCTGGGCAGAGCAATAGTAAATAGGGAAATAGTTACACCTATCTAACCCTTGGCATCAAATGTTCTATTTACTGTGACAGGTTTTCCTTTCGTTTTGCAAGCTTTTTTCTGTCGGACACAGCAGTGAAACAGCCTATTGTAGTCCATGACTAACTACGTACTTAGTGACACGTGGTCACGTCATGTGACCTAGACAGACTTACCGTTGGGCCCGCTTCGCTTGACATCTCTATTAACCGCTTGCCTTAACTTTGCCCTCCCCGTTCCCTTCTCTCCGTCTGTCGTCCTATACCACCTCCACACTAGAGTCAAATACAAATTCCCGCGACACACAACGGAATCTCGCCCTACTAAACGAATTCTTTGTAACGCCGAGGTCGTGTTGTGACGACCTTGACTGGAGTTAAGCCCACAAGTTATTGACTCGGCGCAGGGAGAAAAAAGAGAGAAAGGGGGGGGGGGGAGACGTAGCAGCTTCAAAGGAGAAAGAATAGTTATCGCCAAGTCACGTGACTGCCCGATGATGACTTTTTACCTCAGTTTTTGGAGCAGTAACAATTGTAATAGTTTAGCCTCCTCCGCGAACATCTTTCCCCTCTAGTAATGTTTTATCTGGTACCAAAGTTTTGGTTTCGACTTTATGTAGTTCCACCATATTTATTACAGCTTCGTTATTTTTCAGTTTCCATGACAGGAGACGTACACTTAGTGAATGGATTCTGTATATTGTTATCTTTTAGTTTCCATGACAGGAGACGTACACTTAGTAAATTGATTCTGTATATTGTTATCTTTTAGTTTCCATGACAGGAGACGTACACTTAGTGAATTGATTCTGCATATTGTTATCTTTTAGTTTCCATGACAGGAGACGTACACTTAGTGAATTGATTCTGTATATTGTTATCTTTTAGTTTCCATGACAGGAGACATACACTTAGTGAATTGATACTGTATATTGTTATCTTTTAGTTTCCATGACAGGAGACGTGTACACTTAGTGAATTGATTCTGTATATTGTTATCTTTTAGTTTCCATGACAGGAGACGTACACTTAGTGAATTGATTCTGTACATTGTTATCGTTTAGTTTCCATGACAGGAGACGTGTACACATAGTGAATTGATTCTGTATATTGTTATCTCTTAGTTTCCATGGCAGGAGACGTACAGTTAGTGAATTGATTCTGTATATTGTTATCTTTTAGTTTCCATGACAGAAGACGTACACTTAGTGAATGGATTCTGTATATTGTTATCTTTAAGTTTCCATGACAGGAGACGTACACTTAGTGAATTGATTCTGTATATTGTTATCTTTTAGTTTCCATGACAGGAGACATACACTTAGTGAATTGATTCTGTATATTGTTATCTTTTAGTTTCCATGACAGAAGACGTACACTTAGTGAATGGATTCTGTATATTGTTATCTTTAAGTTTCCATGACAGGAGACGTACACTTAGTGAATTGATTCTGTATATTGTTATCTTTTAGTTTCCATGACAGGAGACGTACACTTAGTGAATTGATTCTGTATATTGTTATCTTTTAGTTTCCATGACAGGAGACATACACTTAGTGAATTGATTCTGTATATTGTTATCTTTTAGTTTCCAACGAATGGGAAAGGCCGAAAGGACAGGAGACGTACACTTAGTGAATTGATTCTGTATATTGTTATCTTTTAGTTTCTGTATATTGTTATCTTTTAGTTTCCAACGAATTGTCTACGGGATGAAACCCCAGTTTAGAAAATTTGCAGAGATGTTAGTGGAAAGATATCTTTAGGTCCACTAGGGAATAGTTCTGAATCTCTGTATAAGAAATGCCCTACATATGAATATCATTCCGTCAATTTTGATGGTGGGCACACTCATCGTGTAGAAGCATCCACGAATGGGTCATGAATAGGGCTCCATCGAGCTGTCATTTACAACCATTCCAAAATCTGGAATTTCTCGTTAGAGCGTTCCTTCCACCTTCCCGTCCAAAGAGCCCCACAGATCAACTCCACCTTGCTGGCCTGTCTATTGGTGATGATCCGTTCTTTAACTCTTGGCGAATCGAACCCAGCTCTGCTTGTCCCTTCACTTTGACGAGAATCAGAGCTCTCTCCTTGAGCATCCAAATCGTCCGTCCGTAGTCAGTGTTAAACAATGCACCGATGCGCATCAAAAACATCGGTACAGGAGCAGAGTTATTACAATACAATCATTATTTGAGCTCCGACTCTGTTTCATCACTGTTTAACGTATCTTGAACATCAGCTTGAGAAATAGCAATTCTAGTCTCGAAGTAGCAACCAAGCAAAATATAAGTGGCGTAAAATATGCGGGTGCATGGTTGTTAAAAGAATTGTTTGCTATTTTTCGTAATGCATGCGTGATTAAAGCATAAAAATTTACTGGGACGAAACGCAAACTCACAATACAAATACAGGGGGGTTAGTTTATGTCTTATTTGGAGGATTTTTAATTGTACCCGTTACATAGAAAGAGTAAAATACTGTCAAATAAAGCAGACCATTTTTGTCCATACAATATCCCATTTTCGCGCTGTTACGTGTTTATTATGTTTGTTTGATTTGATGATCTTGATTATAAACTTGTGACATACGCGGGTCCGGAGGTGCCTTGATTATAGTTCAAACACTTTAATAATCAATGAAGTAACAAAGTGCTGATATGTTTTCTTGAGTTTTAATTAATGTAAACCCAACTTGAAACAACAAATGTACGTAAAAAAATATATAAAACAGATACAGAATTCAGTAACAATGGTCAATAAACTGAGTAACTATTTACTTTAAAAACTTGCGACTTCTAAGTCTAACTTTCTAGCTCTCTCTCTCGTCTCAAGCTAACACTCCTCCTTTTATATCTTTCTTTAGAATAAAGAACCGTGACATCTCAATACCCATCCTTGACTCCTTTTCCTTTTAATTGTTTTTGTAATTTAACCTACGTTAATTATGTTTCCCTGCTGTAGCATTGAACTAAGTTTTAATCGGCGTCTATCTGGCATTAAAGCGTGTGTTCGCTGACCTGATTTAAGATAGGTACAATGTCCTCATTTTGTGAACAATGAGGTGTCACTAGGGACGTGACATGCGCAATATTCTTGTGATAGATATTGTCACTAATTATTGCATTAAAAAGTGCTGTCTTATGACCTTAAAGTGCGTCTGCCAATGTCTGTATAAATGCCTGGATAATTTCTCCTGTTTTTTTTTCTTATCTATTTGATAATTGCGAGAGAAACGTGATTTCTGGCCTACCTCTAATTGGAGTCGCGCGACATTTCCATGACGTGATGACCCCCCTCGATTGTTTATTGTCTCAATTATTTGTGTGTCTACCTATTTTAGAATACGTTCTCTTCTTCATGCCCCTCATTTGAAATAGACCCCCCCCCTCCTTTCCGAGAAGTCGATTCTGCAGATGCGTGTACTGTCGTATTTAGTTTGTCTGGACATGAGTTGTTTTTCTTGTTTTATATATCAGCCTCGTTTTGGTAAATATATTTCAGCATTTTGTGCTCTATTCTGCCGCTTTTTCTTTAAGTTTATGTTAGGCGTAATATTGTAAATATATATATATATATGAAAAACATAAATACTTTTAAAAATGCTTATATGAAGTGTAATTATAATAATTACTTTGAATCACTCATTAAATTTGTGATGAACTCTAGACTAATAATAATAAATACATCCGATTACAAATATTTTTTACTAATTGCTTTTGTTTAATGCTGTTGACTTTCCGAATACGGCATGATCCTATCAATTATCTGTACCAGTTGGGAAAATGGCTGAGGGTGGGAAGAAATAGATATTGTGTGAATTTTCACCTTTTCGCTATTTTTAAAGGATTAAAAAAAAGGAGGGGGAAGCTACCCGAATTCGAACTCACGGTAAATGCCTCCTCAAGGGGACATCCTAAACAATCTGCTAGTGAGTTGCCTATGAAAATAGAAACATGTATAGGTATCTATTGTTTGTTACACAATTCATGTAAAGCGGCGACCTATAAATGGAACTAATTCAGTTTTACCACCACTTAAGTCAAGTACAATTTCTTTACCTTTTTTGATATACCAAACAAAATAATTCATCACCAATATTTAATTAACTAATTGTTGTTGTGTTTTTAAATTGATTCTTACGTTGTCATGTAAAAGTACTTATGCAAAATTTCAGCTTGATCCGAGATTGGGTGGCGGAGAAATAACGTGTACAAACTTTTTACTAGACAGGAAGACAAAATGAGCTGATAGAAGCTTTATAAAAAAAAACCTGTAAGCCCAGCTACAAATACAAGTAACGGATACGATGATATTCATAAACGCTTTCCTTTAAATGATCCACTCATTACCTCTTGCCTGTTTAGAAGGCGATCTCTGCGTAGCCAGGCATAAGACTAGATTCTTCTCCGAGCGTTGAGGTGTCCTAAGAGATCCTGTAGCAGTTATATAATATTTGCCTCATATAATTATTAATAACATTTAAGGTGATGAGGAGTGGAAAATTCTACCCCCGAATCAGATCAAGAACTTGAAGATGTGCCACCATTTTTCTTGGAAGGGTGCTCTGGAGAACATGTATGAATCGACAGACGTGTATTGGGGACCATGTAAGTAACCCACTTGGGGCGTCTACTTAGTCTACACCTGGGACTCTGTGTCTACTTAGTCTACACTCTGTGACCACTTCAAGCTAACTTCATCCGACTCCTAATTTGGGCTAAATTTTTCAAACCTTGTTTTTAGTTTTTTTGTTTTTTTTTCTAGGAGTTCCCAGACGCTCACCAACTTGTATTTATTTTCTTGAAGATTCTCATTACTATCAGTTGGATAGCATAGGACGGGAGCTGAGTCTGACAGTAAGAAATGTATGGACATGTTTGTTTCCAACGTAATTGTTACTACACGTGTAAACTCTTCACAAGACTAGCAACTTCAGTTCTATGTTCTTATCATCGGCGATGTGGAAGGTAGAGATATTATCAGTTGTGATCAGCTGTATTGATATCAGTTACCGGTATGTGCTCTGCTGTTATCAGCTGTTTTTTTTATCGGCAGTGATGTTATCAGCTATGCTGTTATCGGCTGTTTTTATCAGCTGTGTTGATCTCAGCTATGTTATCAGCGCTCACGATTGGCTTCAAATGTACGAGAAGCATGGTCATGGATCATTCGACTCCCCGATTTGTTATTGATGGTGGTGAAAAGCTCGTCAATGGAAAGTTCTTAAGAGTGTTGAGAAAACCAGAGGTGTAGCTAGGGATTTTCGGGGTCGGGGAGATTGACCTATTTAGGGGCCGCCACATTTGATATTCGACATCATTACACGATAATGATAAAGGCGTAATATTTAATGTAAAAACAAACATTCCTTTGCCCCACCGCCACCCCCACCAAAAAAAAACAACAACTCGGATTATTCCCCAAATCGATTGCATGCTATAACTATAGATTAACACAGCATATAATACTCTTCATAATCTGACTGGCCAGAATCATGTAGGTTAAGAGTCTTGATAAAGGGAATAAATCCAAGATTTCCTAATTAAATGAGACTTGATAAAGCGAAGCAATCCAAGATGTCGTAATCAAATGAGACTTGATAAAGAGAAGCAATCCAAGATTTTCTAATCAAATGAGACTTGATAAAGAGAAGCAATCCAAGATTTCCTAATTAAATGAGACTTGATAAAGAGAAGCAATCCAAGATGTCGTAATTAAATGAGACTTGATAAAGAGAAGCAATCCAAGATGTCGTAATTAAATGAGACTTGATAAAGAAAATCAATCCAAGATTTCCTAATTAAATGAAACTTGATAAAGAGAAGCAATCCAAGATGTCCTAATTAAATTAGACTTGATAAAGAGAAGCAATCCAAGATGTCGTAATTAAATGAGACTTGATAAAGAAAATCAATCCAAGATTTCCTAATTAAATGAAACTTGATAAAGAGAAGCAATCCAAGATTTCCTAATTAAATTAGACTTGATAAAGAGAAGCAATCCAAGATGTCCTAATTAAATTAGACTTGATAAAGAGAACCAATCCAAGATGTCCTAATTAAATTAGACTTGATAAAGAGAACCAATCCAAGATGTCCTAATTAAATTAGACTTGATAAAGAGAACCAATCCAAGATGTCCTAATTAAATTAGACTTGATAAAGAGAAGCAATCCAAGATGTCCTAATTAAATGAGACTTGATAAAGAGAACCAATCCAAGATGTCCTAATTAAATTAGACTTGATAAAGAGAACCAATCCAAGATGTCCTAATTAAATGAGACTTGATAAAGAGAACCAATCCAAGATGTCCAAATTAAATGAGACTTGATAAAGAGAAGCAATCCAAGATGTCCTAATCAAATGAGACTTGATAAAGAGAACCAATCCAAGATGTCCTTGTAAACCCGTTGCTTCCCAAATTATTTTTGTTAGTTTCTGTTTTCCTTGAACTAGTTGAACTTTTGCTCCCTGGATGACAAAAAGAAAATAGTTCATTTATTGTGTGTGACGATCTCCCAATACACACCTTTCTCTAAATAGGACATTGGAAGGATGTCATCTAAAAGTGCGTCTATCTTACAACGTAAGCATTGAATAGATATTCCATGCTGTCATTTTTATCGAGATAATTCCTCTTCTTCCGATTAAAAAAACAGTTTATGAAGTCAGTATCCCGTTTGTCCGTCTGTATCAAGAAATCAAGATATCTTTGTCTCATTTTCTCATGAAATGTTCATCTTTGTCTCGTACCATATGTCACGAGTCGAGACTGACCTAATTCGATCAGTTTCTAAAAGCCCAGGTTAAGTCAAAGATGACCAGAGTAAACAAGTTAATTATAGTCATCCAATCAGAGTAAGAGGTTAAGGCAAAAAATAGCCTACGTCAGCTTCTAGATGGTCACAGTTAATAACATAATTAAGGGAGAAGTTTCTATGATTTTGGAAAGTACAAATTAAGGGAAAGTTAGTTAGTCGGGGTCCTCGCATTGTAACGATTTTTGATAGTAACGGTCTTATTTTTAAACACTTTAGACCATCTTGGACTGCTTCTCTTTATAAAGAGCCTCTGTATTATGACCTCTTGGATTGATTCTCTTTATCAGGTGCAGCTTTAGAAGTTGAGTAAGCTATCATGTGATTACTACAGCCAAATGCCATTGAACAGATGACAATCCTTCATTGACTTTCTTCAGATGTTTTCTTAGAGTTGGTTTTCTTGAAAGTTCTACAACACATGTCTGATGTACCAATGGTTAACTTAGTGGAGTACCCCTCACTACTGGCAGGTGCAGGAGTTCTTGTTTCTGACACCATTAGAATACTTCTAAAGAACAATCCCAATCAAGTCATCAAAAAAAAAAAAAAAAAGAAGAAAACCCTGAGTTCAGATGTAACTTGAATTTAAATCTACTATGTTGCCTCTCAACAAAGTGGTCATACATTTCTCCATTGGCGATGAGCCCTTTAGGTGGAAAGAATTGAATTACAATGGATGTGTTAATGGGTTGAACTAGCACGAAAGAAACCCGGCGAGCGAGATTTACGTGAGACAGTGGTATGGGAAAACTATAAGAGCAGATAATAGCATCGTACTGGATGAGTGGTCTTCCCCTACCTGGAGATTGCGAAACACCATGTCACTGTTTGTATTGGGTCTATTTATACCGCTCACTGGTACACACTTGGCTAATTGTCTTGTTGAGGTATTCAGGAGTAACCTAGTAACATTTCAGACTCACTTTGGTTCAATAATCTCACTTGAATACAAGTTTATCTCTTTTTTTTAAATTTTATTTCTCGTCTTGTGTTGATAATTCAATGTTATATAAGCAAAACAAATAGTCTTTATTTAACAGATAACTATGTTTGTTTCATATGAACCTTGTAGACTTTTTAGTTTGTCCAAGTCATCGAATAACGTAATTCCTTTTTTTCTCTCTTTCTTATTTATTTTTTTTATTTTTTTTTATTTTTTTGTGCTTTCCAACTCTCCCTTTCCAACTCTCCCTTTCCAACTCTCCCTTTCCAACTCTCCCTTTCCAACTCTCCCTTTCCTACTCTCCCTTTCCTACTCTCTTTTTTTCTCTCTGTCTCTGATTCTTGTTTTGTTTTTCTCTCTAGCTTTGGCGCTTTTACACCTTAGGCTACCAATATGTGGAAATAGTGACTTCAAGGACACTTTGTAATCCTAATTATTTTGACATGACTCCTCAGACGGCCATTTTCATTTACGTATTCTTTTCTTCTTTGGTAACTAATATCATTATAACATAAAGAATAGGCTGTAAGAAATGAAATCAGTCAAAGATCTAGCTATTGTAGCTAATTTTTTTTTTTTTTTTTTTTTTTGCATAGCTACTTATATTTGTTGATATTGATAACTATATTATATCTTTTTGCATAGCTACTTATATGTGTTGATATTGATAACTATATTTCTTTTTTTTTTTTTTTTAACATTTGTTTTTTTTTTTTAAATGTTTATCCTCGTGAGAATTAGTGAGAGTTTTATTGAAAAGAGTGTTTTCAAATTGTTATGAATTCCTCACCATTCCTACTCAGAAGTTGCTTTTGTTGATTCATTGTTTTTAGTTGATTTTTTGTTGTTGTTGATCCGTTGTGTTGTTACTGTTTACTCTATAGTCATGAATTTGACTAACGTCTTATATTTCTCGGCACATTTCAGGTTTTAAAGTCACCCCCCACTAGGTTGTGCGAGCTGGGGAAAGTTAATCTCCCTCCCTTCCCTCCCTCAACAAAAAAAAAAAAAAAGAAAGAAAACAGGAGTAATGTCTGTTAAGCAGTTATCATCTTCATGAAATTTTATTGGAGCGACGGCTTGAGAGGCTCATTGTTTCACTTTTTAAATATTCCTGTCTAAAAACCTTTGTTCATGTTTGCGTTCATTCAAGTCAAGAGCAAATGGAGTCTGTCTAACTAGAAGTATGGGGCAGTCAAAAATAGGAATCTCTTCATTTCCACAGTTTGGGAACCCCGAGAGGAAGTTGTCTGCAGCCACTCCCGACTGATTCGCACAGTTTTAAAAAACACAAAAAGATATTCAACAACCCGGCGCTGCTCACAAGTCTATAGTTTCATAGTTTTGTTTTCAATGGAGCCCATAGAACACCTGATGTTTGGTATTGATTTCTAAAAGAAACTTATACGAAATGTAAATTGTATCAATTAGTTTGGATCAGTCATTGTAATTAAATTTGTGATTGTTCTAGACCAGCAATAATAAATCTGTGCGATTAGAAATAGTTTTAGTAATTGTTTTTGTTGAGCGACATTTCATACTTTTCGCTTTCTCACTATGCTATGATCCTATCACTTGTCTCACTACGCAATGATCCTATCACTTGTCTCACTACGCTATGATCCTATCACTTGTCTCACTACGCTATGATCCTATCACTTGTCTCACTACGCTATGATCCTATCACTTGTCTCACTACGCTATGATCCTATCACTTGTCTCACTACGCTATGATCCTATCACTTGTCTCACTACGCTATGATCCTATCACTTAGCTGGACCTGTTGGGAACATTGGGATGGGTAAAGAAAGGGAGATCTGGGTGAATGTTCACCGTAATTGCTTTTCAAAAGCATTTATAAAAAAAAAAACCAACAGCAACGGGGGAATGACCTGAATTCGAACTCTTGACTCAGTCCGACATTCTAACCACCCTGCTGTTGAGATGTGTATGAAAATAGAAGATGAGTTATCTGTTGTTTGTTGCTAAGCGTAAAGTAACTCAATCTGTCTGTCTGGTACAAAAGTTTGATCATGTGTTTTCTCCCATTTCTTATTCTCGGATCAAGTTAAAACTTTGCTCAATCATTCATTCAACCTGACAAGTTACGAATTAATAATAATAATAAAAAATTAACAATGAGTAAATTGATTGTTGGTGATTAATTATTTTGTTTGATTTCTAAATAGGGGAAACAAATGCTTTGTTTTAATGAGAGAAAAGTTTTTTTCTCCCACTTCCCATTCTTAGATCAAGTTGAAATTTTGCATAATTATTCCAAATTCATAAATATTCATAACAATACACGAATCAATCAAAAAATTAACCTATTATTGTATCATTGAGTAAATCAATTTTCTTTTATATAGCAGAAAGGGAGCTAATCGTGTAATTTTCAGATAAATGGTAGTAACATAGACATAATTAAACATAGACTGGCCGATGAAAGAGTTGTATGAAACGAAAATTTGTGACTTTGCAATTTTGTATACTTTATTATACAGAATTTATGAGCAGTATAAAAGTGCTTTTTAAACTTTCTTTTTAATATACACAATGATACACACCTATATATATTGTAAATAAGGAGGCAGTGTAGTTTTGTTTAATCTCTAAGAATGAAGATCATGCAATTTTTCATAATTCGGAAATCCGAATACAATAGATATACATGTTTTCAAGTTACATGAAGTTACTTCCTTCGGCCAGTCTATATTTATTTATGTCTATGGGTAGTAATTAGAGCTTATTTTCCATTAGATAAGCTTTGTTTTTAAAAAGTATTATTTTTACTATCGCTTGTTTCAAACTTACTTATAGATAATTAACTAATTGGTTAATTTTCTGAAATTGATTCTTGCTTTGTCAGATAAAACAAATAGTTCTACGAAATTTCAGCTTGATTCGAGATGGAGTGTTGGAGAAATAACGTGTACAAACTTTTTACTAGACAGACCAAGAGAGTTGATATAAGCTTTGTAAAAATGAGTTGGATGTGTGTGTATGTGTTAGGGGGGGGGGGTAAGTAGTATTTCTGATGTAGATCTAAAGGGATGACGAGATTATTAAATTCCAAGTCCCGAGCTTCGTGCTTTAAGCTCTGGATCTCGTGTCATCCTATTGATTTGGACTAAGATAAAGAAAACAACGGTCTGACTGGATAGATCGACTGTAGCTGTAGAGACACAGATATGGACGCAGTTTGTTTGTTTCCTGAGAAAGTTTCCTCACTTTGTGTGTAGCAGGTGTTTCTGACGGTATCTGAAAATTTAGGCACCGGATATTTAGGCACCCGGATAATTAGGCACCCGGAAATTTAGGCACCGGATATTTAGGCACTTTTTGACAAGGCGGAAAATTAGGCACCGGATAATTAGGCACTCTTTAATAAGCGACCTTAATTTTGAAAGTAGTTTTAAAGTGTTAACGTATATGTTATCCTTAGGCTATGTGCTATCGGTGACGTTATAATAAATAGCAACTAGAACGATTCTTACTGAATTTTCATGGTATAAAAGGAAAGCTGACAAAAACGAGGAAAAAAAAATGACAATCGTGAGAATGTATGGAAAAAATGACTCCAGGTTAATAGTCATTATAAAATATAGACCTCACAGGATTCAGGGAAAGGGAGGTAGAGTTGATTCTCCTCTCATTGCTTCCTGACCTTAGCCCTTCCTCCTCTACGCACTCCCACTAAAAGGAGAGGATTAGTCGCTGGTAGATGTTGAACTAGGTCGTAAAAATGACGTAATGAGACTCAAGGCTACATACTGGAGGACAGTGCAGGGTACAGCATTGTACATAACTGCTAAAATGGAAGTCTGGAGAAAATTCTTATAGTGGGAATGGGAATGAGCAGGAGGGACTTATAGGAATTAAATATGTTGATAAACTAAAGCAGCATACATATTTTATAATAGCATTAATATCTATTACCAACAATCCTTCTTTTATATTGTTAATGGGTAACCTCTCCAGGAAGATCTATTGTGTGAGTGTATAGGTGTGTTACGTCCTTCAAATGTGGTAATTAACTTTTATTGAATATATATGTAAATTTATGTAATATAATATTTATATAAATTGCAATGGAAATCGCAAAACGGCTAGAAATTACGATAAAATATAATGCTTTGAAAATGTAAAAAAAAAGTTTATGGAAAAGACAGATGAGTAAAAAATTTAAATATCATTTTTTTGGAATATTGATCTTTTATTAATACTTATTCTGCTTATAGAAGATTGTTGGTGTTCCAATTTAACCCCGCCTTCTCTATCATAAACCAAACATATTTTCTACAATTTTCGAGAAGGTATAATTCCCCCATTCCTTTTGTGTTCAGTTCCAGAGACAAGTTTTGTGTTTAGTTCCAGAGACAAGTTTTGTGTTCAGTTCCAGAGACAAGTTTTGTGTTCAGTTCCAGATACAAGTTTTGTGTTCAGTTCCAGAGACAAGTTTTGTGTTCAGTTCCAGAGACAAGTTTTGTGTTCAGTTCCAGAGACAAGTTTTGTGTTCAGTTCCAGAGACAAGTTTTGTGTTCAGTTCCAGAGACAAGTTTTGTGTTCAGTTCCAGAGACAAGTTTTGTGTTCAGTTCCAGAGACAAGTTTTGTTGGTCTTCAGAATGAAGAAAAAAACGACAAAAAAGGTTTCATATATATATATATATACACACACACACACACACACACGCGCGCGCACACACACACACACACACACACACACACACACACACACACACACACACACACACACACACACACACACTGCCTTATGAAATTTAACTATCTGCATTTCCCTTATATATTATTATTATTTTTATTACTGTAATTATTATTATGATGGTTTTAACAGAAATGTGTCTACCCAAGTTTTTGGAAGGCCTCTAAAATATAATCCCCAGACTTCCATTGTAACACCTTTGTGTTTCCATACCCTTTAGTCCAGTGTGTAGCCTTTAGATTCACTACGTAACTTTACGACCTAGTTTACATCTACCTGCGAGAAATTCTCTCATTTAAGTGAGAGTGTGTGCGCCCCACCCCGCCCATCCCATTTTAAAAGTACGACTCCTCCCTTTCCTACAAGCAGAGGGCGATTGCGATTATATTTATCGCCAACACTCCCCGACATAATAAAAATATTTTATAATACTTTTTAATTCTAAGTATTTACATTAGTAACTAAATATTTACACAATTTGCATAATCATCAATTTAAAAAACTCACCAGTCAAGCTTAGGGGTTGGTGATGGACGGAAGCAATGAGCGGAGAATCATCTCTACCTCCCCTCCCCTGAATCCTGTGATGTCTATATTATATAATGACTCTTTTTTTTTTCACACATTCTCATGATTGTCATTTTTCCCAATTTGTCAGCTTTTCTTTAGTTAAAATCGTTCTAGTTGCTATTTATTATAACGTCACCGATAGCCCATAGCCTAAGGATAACATATACGTTAACACTTTAAAACTACTTTCAAAATTAAGGTCGCTAATTAAAGAGTGCCTAATTATCCGGTGCCTAATTTTCCGCCTTGTAAAAAGTGCCTAATTATCCGGTGCCTAAATTTCCGGGTGCCTAAATATCCGGGTGCCTAAATTTCCGGGTGCCTAAATATCCGGTGCCTAAATATCCGTAAATACGCGGTGCCTAAATATCCGGTGCCTAAATTTCCTAAATTCGTTTCTGACATTTCAATTGCTTAAGGCAAAGAATAATTTAAATTTAATGACCATGGACATGGTTGGTTGCTTCCATTAAATGGGCACAGTGGCGTTATTGTACAAATTGTACATGGGGATGTTCACTGACTTAGTGATGTACGTGTACATGTGGATGTGAATTAGTAGGAGTGCAAGCCCCTTTGTGTACATGAAGTGTAAGAATGTGTGTCACTTATTTGTGTACATGAAGTGTAAGAATGTGTGTCACTTATTTGTGTACATGAAGTGTTAGAATGTGTGTCCCTTATTTGTGTACATGAAGTGTAAGAATGTGTGTCCCTTATTTGTGTACATGAAGTGTAAGAATGTGTGTCCCTTATTTGTGTACATGAAGTGTAAGAATGTTTGTCACTTATTTGTGTACATGGAGTTAGAATGTGTGTCACGTAATGTGTCACTTATTTGTGTACACTGATTGATAGACATTTCAGCGGTCTTGACTTAATGAATGAATTCTAGGAGCTAGTTAGTAGACAAATAGATTGAAAAATATGGAGAGTCCTAGGTACAAATACACACGGAACTTTGGCGGAATTTCATATTGCAGCTAGAACTCGTTTAAATACTGGGCTTTAGATTTAGATTTAGATCTAGAATCTTTATTTACATGCCACTGACTATTACAGTAAATTAACTATTGGAGCTTCCTCTTTTGATTTTAAATTCGCCTTTTTATTTATTTATTTATTTATTTTTTTAAACGCAATTAGGATTGGCGTTTTTGATATTTAATGACACCCCAAAATAACAATTTTGTCTATTTTTAAGGACATTTTATGAGTTTTCAGAATAATTTAATAATTTCAGGAGATTTTCATGACTTTATTTCGTAAACTTTGCAATTTCTTCTTCTTTTTCTTATATAATACAGACGTTACTTCAAAAAAAGTCACTGGTTTTCCTGGCTAGCTCAGGCTACCCATTTTATGCTCTAATAGCACTAGGGAATAAGGAGCATTTGTACAAATTTGTCCTAGCACATGGAACGAGGAGGCCATGGAAACCCTGTTATAAGTTATAATGTTTTAATTTAATAATTTACAACCAGTGTTAGCGCGGGGCCTATGAAAGTGCTGGGCCCATTGCGGCCGCATAGGTTGCAGTGCCCTAAGACCGGCCCTGTTTGTAAGTGTGAATCAAGAATAATTGGACCTGCAGCCTTGGTGAGAGCAAGTATACTTGCTGAAGTAACAATGTAAAACACATTGAGCTACTCCACTATACGTGCTGAAGTAACAAGGTAAAACACGTTGAGTTACTCCACTATACGTGCTGAAGTAACAATGTAAAACACATTTACTCCACTATACTTGCTGAAGTTACAATGTAAAACACATTTACTTCACTATACTTGCTGAAGTAACAATGTAAAACACATTAAGTTACTCCACTATACTTGCTGAAGAAACAATGTAAAACACATTGAGTTACTCCACTATACTTGCTGAAGTAACAATGTAAAACATATTGAGTTACTCCACTATACTTGCTGAAGTAACAATGTAAAACACATTGAGTTACTCCACTATACTTGCTGAAGTAACAATGTAAAACACATTGAGCTACTCCACTATACTTGCTGAAGTAACAATGTAAAACACATTGAGTTACTCCACTATACGTGCTGAAGTTACAAGGTAAAACACGTTGAGTTACTCCACTATATGTGCTGAAGTAACAATGTAAAACACATTTACTCCACTATACTTGCTGAAGTAACAATGTAAAACACATTTACTCCACTATACTTGCTGAAGTAACAATGTAAAACACATTAAGTTACTCCACTATACTTGCTGAAGTAACAATGTAAAACGCATTGAGTTACTCCACTATACTTGCTGAAGTAACAATGTAAAACACATTGAGTTACTCCACTATACTTGCTGAAGTAACAACGTAAAACACATTGAGTTACTCCACTATACTAGCTGAAGTAACAATGCAAAACACGTTGAATTACTCCACTATATGTGCTGAAGTAACAATGTAAAACACATTGAGTTACTCCACTATACTAGCTGAAGTAACAATGCAAAACACCACGGAGCAATATTTGGCGAATCCCAAAGCGTTGGTCAGGCATAGAACGCGTCACCTGGATTGAGATCTAAATTTTTTTAGTACACGGTAGCGTCAGTTGTATGACCTTAGGATATGACATTCTTTGCTGTCTCCTTTGGCATTGCTTTTTCCAGTGGGATACTACCGGCCATTCTCACCCGTATGTGGCCAACATGACCAACAGTTTTTCAGTCCATGCGGATGGTTTATTCAAGTGCCTAGCACGCGCTCAACTACTCATGCGTCTCAAAAGGTGTAAGTACTGCAGGGTGACCTGGTGTTGTATTGTAACCGACATAGCGCCATTTCTTAGTCAAGAACCAGATGGTTAATTCATTTGGAGGACCCAGTGTCCAATTGGTAGGACATGAAAAAGATGTCTGCTTGTCATAAGCTTTCGTTGACCTTGAACTACTGAAAAGACATCTTTTTATGTTCTGTTTAGTAGGTCATGCGGTCTGCTTTGAAGCATACATTGGCTGTAAGTCCACATTGATGTTCGAATGGTGTTAGTTGTTGGTAAGTGACCAAATGAAGCTCAAGAAACTTCTCCCTCCCCTCCTCCTTCTCACGCTTGTTGTGTACATCTACTCCCCCCCCCCACCCTATCTTTTTTTTTGTTATTTAGTCTCCCCCCACCATTTTTTAAATTTGTTATCAGAGTATTATCCACCTGATCTGATTGACCAAGTTTTGAGTATATGGCGATGCATCGCATCGTGTGGAAAGCTAATGCTGAGTTATAATATAAACCCGGCGACGTTCACACTGACACTGCGTTTAATTATTCTCTTCATTTTTCTTACTTCGCACCCCCCCCCCTTTTATTTTATTTCTGTAACTCTCTTACTCGTGTCTCCCTCCTCTCGTTTGCTCGTCTTTTCACCCCCCTTCCCCCCCCCCTCCAACTTACGACGTCCCAATCACCGAGCACTCAACTTCGTCGAGGCGGGCGGGCGGGCGGTCACAGTGCGCTCACACACGCGGCGCGAGAGTTGAAATTCCGGGAATTCTAGGGTTTGGTCAAAGGTTAGTCCCAAGTTAAAATGTCTCGCTCGCGTTAACTCGCCCCCCTCTCTCTCCCCCACTTGCAACTACAACCTCGTTTTCCTCTTTTGTTTATATACATGCCGCTCGGTGCGGGTGTAGTTAGTGATCTGACCGCTCGCTTGTGTGACATAATGATTCGTTCCACCATGCTTTGTAGTTCTAGAGATCTATAGTGCATCTTCGAAAGGGAATCTGTGATTGTTCAATATGAGATTTAATCAGAGCATGTAAGTTGGCATTTTAACATTACTGTACTGTTGATGTTGATAAGCTCAAATTAAATAGATAACAATTTATCTCGGGGCAACCCTTTCGAAACACTTAACACATTGAAAGAAATACTACTACATGTCCTAAGTCGCCACAGAAATGGCATCGACAGGTTAAAAAGCAGGTGTTTTTTTTTTTTTTTTTTTTGGGGGGGGGGGGGGGCGGACAAAGGCGCAGAAAAGTGACTTTTTTTCTGGTTTTCTCTAGTGTTACGACCAATAAATGCCCTGATGATGATTTGTTTTTATAAGATTTGTACTCGAGATGAACGGCTACTTAGATCCGGATAGTAGACTTGTATATACTGCGTGCTAAGTTGTGTTGTGTGCATCGATCTCATGACATCTCGCTCGGCGTCCTAGTGAATGGACTACAGCGGTGGGGTAAGCCAGCGTGAGCCGCATTCTCTCAACTTGATCAACAAGTCCTTGGTATTGACCGACTGACCCAGTTGACTCACTCCGTCGTGTGTGGCGGACCTGGTCCTGTCGTACCGGAGTGACAGGTTGTTTTCACCCCTAGCCCCATTCCCCTCGTGACCCCACGCCTACAGTTTAACTAATGTCATTCCTACACAGATAATTAGTTCAGATAACCTCTTTTTTTTATTTTATTTTATTATTTCTCATCTTTGTTGTAGTTAAACACTCGCCAATTGTTTCACCTAACGTAGTAAGTATACTGAAAAATAAAATAACAAAAACTACATACTTTAGTATTCGTCATCCTTTCAGGCCATTCGCTTTAGACGTATATAAACTTCAGAATTAAAAAAAAAAAGCATATAAAATGGTATTTTGTCCAGATGTGAGTTCAAGTTTGTGTGAGTTTTGAAACATGTTCTTTTTTTTTTGAGTACTCAAAGTGTACGATAGTTCACTCACTTCCTCCCATTTGGCATGTCTACCTGACCTGACATGAGTTATCTCAGTTTGGCAGAGCTAGCTTGTGTGATTGATAGTATGTGTGTGTGTGGGAGGTGGGTATCACAGGTACAGTTATGAGACAGATCTACATGCGTCGTTGACAATCCTTTGCGTTTAATTGATAGATGCGTCGCCTGAGACTTTGACGTTGTGTGGTCAGTGAGAAAGGTGGGTTGCCTGAGACTTTGCCGTTGTATGGTAAGTGAGAAAGGTGGGTTGCCTGAGACTTTGACGCTGTGTGGTCAGTGAGAAAGGTGGGTTGCCTGAGACTTTGCCGTTGTATGGTCAGTGAGAAAGGTGGGTTGCCTGAGACTTTGCCGTTGTGTGGTCAGTGAGAAAGGTGGGTTGCCTGAGACTTTATCATCGTTGTGTGGTCAGTGAAGAGGTGGGTTGCCAGAGACTTTGTCGTTGTGTGGTCAGTGAGAAAGGTGGATTGCTTGAGACCAAGTCGTTGTGTGGTCACTGAGAAAGGTGGATTGCTTGAGACCAAGTCGTTGTGTGGTCACTGAGAAAGGTAGATTGCCTGGAGACAGCGGCCTTGTGTAGTTTGCGTAGCACTATGAATATCAATGTCAGAAGATTTTTAATAACGTTTGTATCCGCGGCGGTGGTCCAATTCTTTTCGTTGTTGAGCCGCTGTATTCCATAACCATCCAGGCATATCGTTTAAACGGCAGGACTATTAGTATTTTTCTGTATGTCCGTCCTTGCGTCACTCCGTTCTGCGCTTATATTCTTACATATAACCGTTTCGTTGTGTATCTCTGACTATTTTGTTATCAGTTCATCGGCTCAGTGTATTAGATGACACCCATTCTATCGATCTCTGTCCTCAGTCGTGTATCGGAACAATTCTTCTAACTTCTGACCACTCTCTGTTCTGCTCTATAACATACTGTGCCAATGTTTTGCTTTCTTAATATGGGACTATTTTTTATTTCTTCTATTGTCTGCTAACGTTTGTGTTTATGCATTCTCCATTCATCTTATGCAACCAATAACTCCCTGGCTGTGACACCCTACCTTATCACAATTCGCCCCCCCCTCCTTACCACCCCATTCCCCACCGCTCTCGTCACAAGGTCAATAATCTCTTGAATTTAAAACCTTTTCCAAGGCTGGTATGGCGTTGTATCTTTCCCATTGACAGATCGTTCATAGTTTGTTTTTGATTCCAACTACAATGTCTGCCTGTCTTGAACGTCTTGACATTTGTGTCTTCTGGGGCGACACAGAAAACGTCGATGCCCGCAAGTTCTTCCTGTGCATAGTCGTTCTGACTCGGTCAAGTCGACTTGTTCAGGGCGACTTTTTTCATGTCACTCCCACAGACGCGATGCCCTTCTATTTCCACAAGGAGCTAGATTTGTATGTACAGTGATCATTCACGCGCCATAGAAAAAAGTCATATTTTAACTAATCTCCCCCACGGGATATCTGCCTTAAGGATGACTGTCAGTGCATCGTAGTGGTTCAAGTTGAAATGATGTCCGATTGATTGCATGCCATTTACTTTCTCTCCAGCATTAATGTCAGGTGAAACTCCTAGTCTTGTGACTCACTTACTTGACTTAATCCTTTTCAGCATAAGACCGCAACCGTATTTCGCCATCAGAATCTGTTCAGGGGAATTCCCCTTCGGTCTAAGTCCTGCCGTCTTTGCTTCTTGGTCTATTGATGCTTTGGTCTCTCAGCCTTCCTCGGTGTCTTCCAGTCCTTTCTGCAATATTTCGTGGTCTTCTTCGCATTCTATCTCCAATCCTGCTCCATTGGCGTCTTTTGACTTCTGGCTCTATTGGTGTTAGAAAGGATGTTTCCAATAAACTCAACTCAAACTCCAATAAACTTTGGCTCAGATATTTTGTTCGACCATCAACACCTATTATATGTCGCAAGCATTAGTTAGTAAAAGCGTGTATATATTGCTGTTTGCTATTACCCTAGTCTCTGAGCCAATTAAAGAGACGATTTCACAGTTTAATTTTGTTGAGCAGCTTCTTGCTGTCAACTGGTCTGCGAACGTGTGTGTGCGTGTGTTTGTGTGACTGTATGAAAGCAACAGACTCTTGTACTCAGACATCTTCTTATTCACATTCTGTCATATCCATATCGTCCAAGGATATGGCACAGTCTGGTATAGATAGCTCAGATGGCTTGCCCTAAAAAGTAAGGCAACGCCTACTGGACTCTATCCTACAGTAGATCGGTACGTAACTTAAAGCTGTCTTTTGAAAGGTTGACATTTTCCACTTTTCTGATTTGTTCTTTTTGAAAGGAATGCTACCATATATTTGAGTTGGGCTATTTTGGAGTGGTAAGAAAACAAATAGAACTCACCCAAGACGAACCCAATCTCGAATTGAGATGAAATTGTGCACAATTATTTCTTTTACCTGGCAACACAAGAATAAAAAAAACAACAACAAACTAATTAGTTAATTAGCAATTGGTAATTACTTATTTTGTTTGGTATCTTGAACAATGGAAAGAAATCGTACCATTACTTGACAGATGTGGTGGTATAAGTTGAACTAGTCCCCTTGAGCCCTAAATGAACATTTTTATTTTATGCATTTACAAAACGATCATGTAAACATTGACGCTACCCCATTCTTCTCCACCTTTCACAACTATTCCAGATAGGATCAATAAAAACAACACAAGATACAGAAATGTTAAACAGAGAATTAAATGAATTACAGAAATGGGAATCAAATTGGAGCATGTCTTTCCACCCAGAAAATGTCGGTTATTAAGAGAATTAAAAAAATAAAACAAATTAATTCCACGTATCGTATTACCATAGTAAACCAGTAACACGGACTAAAAACGCAAAATGCTTAGGTGTTATAATAAATGAAAAACTGTCATGGAACCCCATATTGATGAAACTATATTTAAAAAAATAAACAAAGCATTATTAAAAGAAATTTCTATAAATCAAATAAGAAAAGATTACTTTCCAGACTCGAATGTGTTTGTTGTCTGTTTGATACCCTTGACTTGACTCACAAGATTACTTTCCAGACTCGAATGTGTTTGTTGTCTGTTTGATACCCTTGACTTGACTCACAAGATTACTTTCCAGACTCGAATGTGTTTGTTGTCTGTTTGATACCCTTGACTTGACTCACAAGATTACTTTCCAGACTCGAATGTGTTTGTTGTCTGTTTGATACCCTTGACTTGACTCACAAGATTACTTTCCAGACTCGAATGTGTTTGTTGTCTGTTTGATACCCTTGACTTGACTCACAAGATTACTTTCCAGACTCGAATGTGTTTGTTGTCTGTTTGATACCCTTGACTTGACTCACAAGATTACTTTCCAGACTCGAATGTGTTTGTTGTCTGTTTGATACCCTTGACTTGACTCACAAGATTACTTTCCAGACTCGAATGTGTTTGTTGTCTGTTTGATACCCTTGACTTGACTCACAAGATTACTTTCCAGACTCGAATGTGTTTGTTGTCTGTTTGATACCCTTGACTTGACTCACAAGATTACTTTCCAGACTCGAATGTGTTTGTTGTCTGTTTGATACCCTTGACTTGACTCACAAGATTACTTTCCAGACTCGAATGTGTTTGTTGTCTGTTTGATACCCTTGACTTGACTCACAAGATTACTTTCCAGACTCGAATGTGTTTGTTGTCTGTTTGATACCCTTGACTTGACTCACAAGATTACTTTCCAGACTCGAATGTGTTTGTTGTCTGTTTGATACTCTTGACTTGACTCACAAGATTACTTTCCAGACTCGAATGTGTTTGTTGTCTGTTTGATACCCTTGACTTGACTCACAAGATTACTTTCCAGACTCGAATGTGTTTGTTGTCTGTTTGATACCCTTGACTTGACTCACAAGATTACTTTCCAGACTCGAATGTGTTTGTTGTCTGTTTGATACCCTTGACTTGACTCACAAGATTACTTTCCAGACTCGAATGTGTTTGTTGTCTGTTTGATACCCTTGACTTGACTCACAAGATTACTGACTTAGATAAGTACGAGTTGGACACATTCAATGGACAAACCAATAAGATAATAACGCTATACATGATAAGGCGTGTGAAGACTGCCGCCATGTTTCTTGACATATTGGGATGGTCGCCATATGTTTCGAAATCCATCGTATTTCCTAGCAGTCCATTTACCATGTTTCTTGCTCCAAGCCCTTAACCTTTTGTACCCCTATTCTGCAACGTCATTAGTCTAACTGGCCACGTCACTATTTTTTACTGTCTCTCATCTTATAAAATACAGAAGTTACTTCAATAAAGAAGATAAAGTCTTACGCGTGACCCTAGGTCAATATAGTCATGCATGTTAACCAATGGTTTTCCTGCACAAAATGTACATACAATCTACTATACTCTCTATGCTAAACTTAACCACTACAATATACTTTCTTAGCTTAAACCACTTCAATATACTTCAAAAAGAAAAACATTTTCCCAGCATCAATGATTGATTTTTTTGTTGTTCTTCCCTATTGAAAAAACATGTGACAGACTCGAATTCTAACTTTATTAATAGCAATGCTCCCTGCAAAGCCGCTTAATTAAATGAACATAAAAATGGTCAGTTAAATTTAAAAAAAAGATATTTTCTGGGCTTCTGAACTGGAATCTATTTAATTTGGCAGTCAAGAGAACGCTCTCAGGACTCAAAGGTTAAGGTCCGAAGCTGCGCGAGCAGGAAGGGGGGCGAGGCGGTGCGATCCACACCAATACCAAGTCTGAATCGATATCTGGGGGGGGGGGGGGAGAGAAAGGAGGATTTCGAGGCACCAAGTGCGTCACAACCACTCGGATGTGCGAGGGGAGGGGAGGGTGGCGACCCTCATTTCCAAGATTCAGTTCAAATGATTCCTTTTTTTTGCTTCTTTTTCAAACTTCTTTGTGTCGACTCGTGTTTTTAATAGGAGTGTATGGCTACTCGCTGGAAATGTGGCCTTGTGCCGTTGCTCAGGGCTTGACCACCAGCCTAGTATTTCGGATTACCTGCTGTTCCAAGTATTGAAACATATCAATGATAGCAGCCTACCTTCTTGTCGTATATATACTCTTTTTATTCTTGAACAGTGAACTGGTTTTAACAACTTCAACTTAGCTAATCACGTCTTTCTCTATCAACTCTTTGATATCACTAACTCTACTGAAAGGTACATGTTTTTATGTCAAATTCTGACTGTTCATTAGTATAGTACTCATTCGATTATCTCTACAGCCAGACCTTTGCACAAAGGAAGACAACAATATTGTTCCAGCCGAAGTTGTTGTCAACCATGCGCCTCTCCTACTGGTCAGTAATCACTCGCACAAAACATGATCCATGCAAATTTAACTTAAACGCTCTTTCTCCAAACTGTCCACACCTGTCTTAGCTTCGTTGGAAAAGGACTTCAATATATGAAATAGGGTTTGTCATTATACTACAAAATGTTTCTGCTGTGTCAGTTCAAACTGGCCTTAACGTTTAATACAAATTATAATACCAATGTTATTCACGTTATGGCTTTAATTGATTCAATATCAGTTTTACTTTGGTTTCTAAGTACGAAGTTCTTACGTTGCATACTCATATGTGTTAGTAAAGAGAATAAATGCACCGTAAACGTTTCGTATTCTACATATCAGTATTAGTGCATTCTCTTAGGGTTTAAAGGAGGTCGGTTACATTGGATACAGTGTTCAGCCTTTTGAATGTCCTAAATTATTTCATGACTATATCAACAATTACATGTGCTTTTTATACAGCACAATTATACTTATGTTTATGATTGCAAATGATGATTATGACATTTCTCATTGGTCAAAGCATAACCCGGATGTTAAAAAAAACAACAACAATACCAAAAAAAAAAAAAAAAAGAACAACTATGCATTAAAACTATTAATAGAATGATTTTTGCTCAAGCCGGATTTTATATGCAGTAATTCTTGTCACTCTCCAATATCTAGAGAGAGGAGTGATATTTTTAGACTTATTCAGTTTTTCTTTGAACTCTGTACAGTTTGTTTTCCATAGTCTTATTTTTTTTTCTTTCTTTTTGTATATTTGTTTTTACACAAGACTTAGTGGATGCTCTAGATCCTGCTCTTCAATCTCAAGACCAGTTGGTATTGGTCGAGAATGAAAACGGACTTCCTTGTTGTACTCGAGCTTCTGGAAATTTGGGCACATCCTAGAGACTCGAACCTATTCCCTCCCCCCTCTCCGCCCTGTCCCCCCTCCCCTGACAAACCTCCTCCGTAAATGGATGTACTGAATTTAGTTTTAGATGAAATGCTGTACATGATTTTAAAAATAATTGTAACAAGAAGGTGTCAGAATGGGGACAAATGAACTCTCGTATACTAGATATGTCTGTGATATGGAGAGATACATGTACAGGGAGAAATTAGCAGTTTGGTGATGGAAGCATAGAATAAAGAGATGAATAGCTTTGAGGTCACATTGGTTGTGTTTTGTTGGAATAGAACTAAATTGTGGTATCTATCTATCTTATTTAGCTAGCTGTCTATAGAGCTAAGCTACTGATAAGAATATTTTACTTTTCCCTTTTTTCTCCTGACTTCCTTTTGAGCTCACCCGTCTAAACTGCACCGCATTCACTTTATATTCATCTTTTACTTTTGGATTTCTCTCTCTCTTTCGGTTCCCAGGAGGCTGGCAGTTGTCCCGTTATCTGGGAAACTGGGTTAAATCATGAGGCTCTACTCGGAAATTTCCCAGACAGCCCCCTTAGTGTGGCCGCTAGCGTGGGCGGTGAATGATGGGGGCAGTTAAGGAGTTGGACCATGGGCGGAGAAAGATGGCGGCTGTGTGGGCAGTTTTGGAGTTGGTCACGGGCGGTGGGTTTTTGCAGAGTTCAGGGAATAGTTTGACATCCTTCCTCCATTGGCAACTGTTCATGTTAAGGAGGGTAGCCAATGGGGCCCGAATTTATTCACTTTTTTTTTCTTGTTCAAACTGTCCATTTTCTCGCAATATTTGATTTACCTTTTTTTATTTTCTTTATTAATCCTGTTTGAAACATAGGTTGCATACTTATTTGTCATTTGTTAGTTAATTTAGACTATCCGGTCGTTTGATAGCTGTAATCAAAAGTCCCAAGTTCGAACCGTGCCACCAAAAATCACTGCGGTCTTGAAAAAGATAAGGTCTACTGAACGTTTGACATAGAAGACACTATTTGAAACCAAAAGTCTGTTTCTGCCTCTGGCACGTTGACCAACTAGTAATGATCATTTATAAAATAATGTCTTCGCACTCTGCTCTTTCATAAATGTTTGAACTTTTAGCGGCCCCCGAAAGTGGAAAAGACGCTAAGCGGCTATAAGTTTTGTTTGGAATGACTGTCTGTCCGTCCGTCCCGTTTAGATCTCGTAAACTAGAAGAGATAGTGAAAATCCGACATCATAATATTTTAGACCATTCAAAGTTCTGATGCAACGGCTACTATTTTTCTTTTCTGAAAGCGAAAAATCGAATTTTAAAATCACTTATGCAAGCAGTTTTTTCATAAAAATACACCACTTTTACAACTATTCACTATTAATAGTAACGAACACAAAAGGTTCTTTAGTAGGGGAGATAGGCATTAACCATATTTTTAACACATTTATGCAAATGGTTTAAGATTGTTTGTCAAACAATTTTTTTTTACATTTATATAACTAAGTCTAGTAAGTTCTGTTATACTAATTACTACATTTACACAAAAATTTTTTTTATTTTTTTTTAAAGAGAAAAAATATATTTAGTATGCATATAAGTTGGACATTATTTAAAACAACTATTTATAAGTAGTTTTTCATATAATCGAGTGAACTGTATCACGATAGGAAGAGTACAGAACACTGAATTAAAAGACTTTTTTTTTAAAGGAAATATTTTTTTTTACTTGAGGAATAAGAGATTGTCCTTTAACAAAACAATTACAGCAATTATATATTCATTATAAGACATTAGTTAGGCCAGGTTCACATCTAACCTCCACCTATCCTTTGGTCTGTGGACCTCTGGGGCATCACACAAGATCCGTCAACCGTGTTTCTCCTTCTTCTCTGTCATTTGTCTTTGATAGAATTTCATTCTGATGTTTTTTTTCTGAAAATATTGAAACATGCCTTTTTACCTGCCTGGGTGGACCACTTCGGGGGCCGATTTTGAGTTTGTCTCCACACAAACTGACTTTGTAACCTTTTTTTTTAAAATTTGGATTTCCGCTTTCCTATGATTCCGTGTTCACATTGGGAATGCACATTTAACTTCTGGGCCTCGCACCTGGGAAGTGACCACCTAGTTACCTAGAAGGATTCAGCTTATATACTACTATCAGAAAAGACATATTTTTAGAGCACTTTTTTTTTTTGTTCCTAGACGCGCTCGTTTCTGTGTAGGTCTGGAGTGTAGTCTCAGCCAAGTGTTCACACCCACATCTCGAAAGGTCAAACCAGGTTGAATTTCTTCTCTTTTCTTGTGTGGTTTTATTTACGTCGTGTTACGCAGGCGAGAGTTGTAAGCCTTGGCGGGGAGTGGGCCTCCCTTCCAGCTCTTGTCATGTGAGGGCGGCGCGAGGCTTGGGAGAGGGTCTGTCGGTTTGTTTGGTTCGTCAGCTGATGTTATCCAGGGACTTGGAACGGTGTGTGTATGTCTCGGTGTGTGTGTGTTTCTCAGTACGTGTCTATGTGTGCCGTAAGGATTCTGTGGCAGTGCGGAGGGGAGTTAACCCTCTTTTTAGACGTCTTTATGTAGTGGGGCTTTTTTTTTAAATCAAGGGCGAAAAAGCACACACTGTACGCTGTGTTGTAGAGTAAAGCGAAAGTGCTTAGAAACTGTGTGTAGTCTTCTTGGTGTGTTTGTTGTGATCCAATCTAGTGCTGTGGTTTCAGAGTAAGTAGTTCACCTGTTAGTCAAGGGGACGTCATCAAGTGGTTATATATTTAAGAGTACTTGAACCAGTAAGTTGCCAATGCAGTGCTTTGGTAAAGTTCACTCTGACCCTATAGCTTCTAGACTTTGACTCGTTTTGTTCAATGACGTACAAAAGTATCGATCTGTTTGAGCCGCCAAGAAAACGTTCTACTTTGAAATATCTAGTACCGGTAGCAGTAACAGTATATATAGCTATCCAGTGCAGGACATTACAACATAGCAGAACTGTCATACAACGAAATCTGGAGACAGAAATAGGACCACCTAAATCATCTCACCAGAAGCATGGAGAATGGACCAGTAGTAATTAGTGAGGCGTGTTGTTTCTTTGTTGTTGTTGGTTTCTATGTACATGTTCCAAATGATCCAATTGGCCGTGTGACAGATGCGAATTTGTATTGGGTCTAGAGTTCATCACGGAGATGTTTTAAGTATTCATGTTGAGTATTAGAATTAATTAGATACTGTGTCGATTGTGTTCTTTGTCTAAGATATAAAAAGGCATTCATGCCCTAGAGGCCGTAGGCCGAGACCCATGGTGGATTCCTTTATATTCCTACATTGCACTTTCACATAAAGAAACCTCCTCCACGGCGTGTTCGAGGAAAGGAGTGGCTAATGGGACAGGTCTAACTCGGTACTGTGGAGGACCACTGGAGGTTGTGGTTCTTTTCCGTTCCACGAGTGTATAATGCTGAGGCAGGGAAAAGAGTACTCTCGGCTAACTTTGCCAGAGTTCTGCGGCTACTTACTTATTTAGGCGGTACGTAGATCTAGTGTATCTTTTGTTTTCTTTATATTAATTGTGAAAAAAAAAAGGTTAGCCTACAAAGTCTTCGTTCCATACCAATTCCTTCGTTGTGTATGCGAAAGATAAATGTAGACTGAACTGAAAGCTTTGTTTTAGTTCCTAGTTTTAAGGTATATACATGTATATATGTATTACTTATTTTAAAGCTAATGTCTCATATCGAACATTATATATAGGTCTGTGTATGTCATATTTTGTTTTTATTTCTTTCTGTCTGCTGTTTATGTAATTTGATATCCATCCTTCTGAAAACAAAATGTTCACAAATACCAAGAAGCAACTACAAAATGTCCAGTCGCTTGTTACATTTGGTGTCAGCATTTGTCTTGTTCGCTTTGCTCTTTAAAACTGCTCTATCACACGAGTCCGAGCCTAAGAGTTGCATAGACATTTTCTTCAGGAACATTTTGGCCTATTTGAGACTGTCTTTCCTATCACCCTTTAGTGATTAACCTTTTTTTTTTTTTAGTAGCACTTCTGATATTTTCTTTTTTTGTTTAGCGGAGACAAAGTTGTAATTGTAATACAAATTCTTTCTTTCTCTCTCCTATTCTCTTTTTTTTCTCTTCTGTCTCTTCTCTCTTTCCGCCATTTTCTCTGAGTTGAGCTTGTTTTGTTGCTCTATTTTCACCTTCCACATTGTTGTAAGAGGATGTAAGTAGTCTTGATTTACAGGCCCCTACCCTCATTATTGGGGGTCTCCTAATCAGTTGTTCCCGTTTAACTTAAGGGTACCGTAGGCCGACAACAGATAGAGGGTGGTGATATAGAACAAATACCGGGTTCCTGCGGGTTTTTTTTTGTTTGTCCATTTCTTATGACTACACTATTTTGTTCTTGCTGTTGTTATCTGGCTGGCGTGGGGAAAGATCAAAAGAAAAGTGTGACTGTAGCACGGGGGTGATGATAATACTTATACTAAGAAATTTGAGAATTTCTGGGCCGACTTCTTGATTGAAAGCCTTAGTTGCTGGGTCAGCCCTGCTTTAGCGTGATAAAGAAAATGTATCTTTATTGTGAAGTATTTGGGTGGATTCAATGTCTAACTCTAAGATAGAGTTGTTCTATATTGCAATAGAATGCAGGAATAGCCCGATTGATTGGTTTTAAGCTACGAAATATCACAAAAGTCTATGTTGTTGCCGATCCTTTCAGTGGTTGGTCTAAAAAGCGCAAATCTATCGTCGTGATGAACATACAATCCTACAAGAGTTACGGATTCGTTTCAAGTCTGTGGCATTTTACGTCTCGATCTTTTCCCTTTGCAACTTCTTGTGTGACTAAAGAGGCCAATCCTTGATACACAGCTGCGATCGCAGGTTGGGCATATATAATCACCAGGCGCCGTTGCATTTTCACCCTTCTTTCTGCTTCTGTTGTGTATGACATCTGCAATCTTTGACCCTTCATTTATGCTCTCTCTCCATGAGGATCTGTCCAGTGCCACCTCTTCCCAGTTGCCAGTGTCGATTTTGAGGAGCTTCATGTCGCGTTTGCATACATCCGTATAACGTAAAAGTGGGCGACCAGCGGCTCTCCTGCCTTCTATTAGATCGCCATACAGGATGTCCTGTGAAAGTCTACCTTCTGGCATTCTACGAACGTGGCCAAGCCAGCCAAGGCGTTTGCTGCTGATAACAGAGCGGATGTCCTGGCACCCTGCTCTTTGTAGCACTTCCTCATTGGTTATCTTATCTTGCCACCTTATTTTAAAGATCCGCCTTAGGCATCGGAGGTGGAAAACATTCAGCTTTTTTTCCTGCCATGAGTAGGTTGACCATGTTTCACTTCCGTACAGCAAGGTGCTCAACACACAGGTCCGGTAGACTAGGACTTTAGTACTGTTAGTCAGCAATATGTTGTCCCAGACTCTTTTCTGCAGCCGTGACATGGTGGCCATTGCCTTGGCTATCCTGTTGTTTATGTCTTTATCCAGTAGAGTGTTGTTGGATATGGTGGAGCCAAGGTAACAAAAGTGATTAACAATTTCTAGTGGTTGGCCATTAATGCTTACTTGAGGTGCAGTGTTTGTGTTTTGAACAAGTATCTTAGTCTTGCTTTGACTGATGTTTAACCCGAACTTCTGGCAAGCAGCAGATAATTTGTCAACCAGGCACTGTAGCTGAATATCAGAATCAGCCACAATAGCTGCATCATCAGCATACAGGAGTTCCCTAACGAGTAGCTTCCTAACCTTGGTTTTTGCCCGCAGCCTTGATACATTAAATAGTTTTCCAGAGGATCTTGTATGGAGAAACACACCTTCGTTTATGTCGTTGTACGCATAATGCAGTATACAGAAGAATATGCCAAACAGAGTAGGTGCGAGCACACATCCCTGCTTGACACCACTGCAAACCTCAAAAGGTGCTGATTGGGCTCCATTGAATTTGACAGTGCATTTAGTTGCCTCGTGAAAACACTCAATGAACGGCAGTAGTTTGGGAGGGCAACCTATTTTCCTCAGGAGTTTGAAAAGGCCACTTCTGCTGACCATGTCAAAAGCTTTAGTCAGATCAACAAAAACGATGTAGAGGGGTCTGTCTCTCTCTCTGATTTTCTCCTGCAGTAGTCGTAGAGAAGATATCATGTCTACAGTGGATCTACCACTCCTGAATCCACACTGAGACTCTGGGTAGACTCTAGAAGCTATCACTTGCAGCCTGGATAGTGCCACTCTAGCAAAGATCTTGCTCTTTATACTGAGGAGAGAGATACCCCTGTAATTGTTGCAGTCACTCCGATCCCCTTTGTTCTTGTATATTGTGACTATAGTTGCGTCACGCATGTCCTGTGGGACATGACCTGTTTCCCAACAGCGGCAGAGGAGAATATAGAGTTCAGGGAGCAGGAGTGATTCGTTGACTTTCACTACTTCCACTGGGATACCATCACTCCCAGGAGATTTTCTATTTTTTATGCAGTTAATTGCTTTTTTAAGGTCACTGAGACTCGGAAGATCATCTAGGCAATCCATTACTGGAAGATCTGGTAGAGAAGCCAGGGCGACATCGTCTACTGTGTTCTGTGTGGCATAGACTTCGAGGTAGTGTTCTGTCCAACGTTCTAGCTGCTTGGTTTGATCTGTAATTTTTTCTCCTGATTTGGATAGAAGGGGGGGGGGCAGGCTTAGACACTGTTGGACCCAGGGCCGCTTTAATGCCATCAAATAGAGCTTTGCTATTTCCTGAGTGGAGACTGTCTTGGATTCTGTTGCAGGTATCCCTCCAAAAGTTGTTAGCACATTTTCTAGACATTTGTTTCGCCTCTTTATTAGCACTTTTGAAGGCCTCCAAAGATCTTGGACTTGGCTTTGTCTTGAGAGCGAGGTGTGCAGATCGCTTTTTCTCGATGCAAGGTTCCATTTGTGCTAGATTCGCCTCAAACCAGTCTACATTTTTGTGTTTTTGAGGCCCAAAGGTGGTGATTGCCGAACTGTAGATTACATCTCTTAATTTCTCCCATCTGATAGAGATGTCTTCTTCATCACTTAACGAGGGGATTGAACTGTTCAGGAGCTCGCCAAAGAATGCACACTTCTCTGGTTCACCTACATGGTTGACGTTAATTCGCCTAGTTCTGGGTTGAGTGGAAGCATAAGCCTTCTTGAAAAGTAGTTTGATTTTGCTTAGCACTAGTGAATGGTCTGAGTTGCAGTCCGCACTATGGTATGAACGGGTGTGGATGACACTTTTCAGATCCATCCTTCGGGTGATGCAGAGGTCAAGCTGGTGCCACCTTTTTGAGCGTGAGTGCTGCCAAGAGACTTTATGGCGTTCCTTGCCAGAGAAGAATGTATTTGTTACACACAGTTAATGAGAGCTACAGAACTCGAGTAGCCTTTGGCCATTGTCATTGATTTTGCCAACACCATGAGGTCCCAAGCATTGTGGCCATGCATCATTTCCATCACCAACACGGGCATTAAAGTCTCCATTTATATAGAGGTGCTCGGATTTTGGAATACTTTTAATTACGTCCTCTAGAGCTTGATAGAATCTGTCTTTGTCCTCTTCCGGTGCAGCAAGGGTTGGTGAGTAAGCACAGATTATATTAACTTTGCCTTGCGGTGATGCAAATTTCATGTGTGCTACTCTTTCATTGCCAATGGGAAACATCGCGATGCAGGGGACGAGACTGTTTCTTATTGCGAAGCCGACGCCATGTATTCTAGGGCTTTGTTCTGGTTTTCCTTGCCAGTAGAATGTATAGTTGCTTTCTGTAAGAGATCCGCTGTCTGCCAGTCTGGTTTCTTGCAGGCAGGCCACATCAATGTTTAGTCTGCTGAGTTCTCTGTCGATGATAGCTGTTTGACGCATGTCGGTGACGAGTTCAGGGTCAGTATTGAAGCCAGGACACATTGTCCGTATGTTCCAGCTTGCTAAACGCATTAATGTTGAGGGTTTTCTTTTGATTGTATTTGCAGGTGCGGGTGAGCAGCTTGCTTTTTGATTTTGTCTTAGCACCAAGCATCCAGTGGTGCGGCAAGCTGTGGCGGGATAGCACTTTACTGTCCGAGGGCTGCTCGGCTTAAGGCAGGCAGTAGCTATCCAGTGAGGCTAAAAAGCCCCTCCTACCGTCAATAGTGGTCCCTGGCGTTCCAGCTTACGCCAATCAGCTAGGAACTTATCACCGTTAACTACCACTCTCCGTGTTTTTCCAAAGACATTACTGTCAGAGATGGAGTGACCTCTCCATTGCTGGGGGAAAGCCTGGGCGGTAAATTTGCGAGTGCTGGGCTGCCCACACGTCAGCACACGCCTCTCTTCCATACTGACCGGGTCCAAAGGGATGGCGAGCCATCACAATTTAGGGGCATGTGGCTGCAGGAGTTTGCTTACTACTGTCCCCCCGCCTACGGGGCTCCAGGACCGGATTTTCTGTTAGGGTTTACTCCCTTAGCCTTAGACCTTACAGGGACACACACACAAGGCAGTGCGGCTATTGACCTGTAGCTAGGGGTTTGGTTTGTGGGCAACAGGGCGTGTCCGCACGCCGACGGGCCATGCCTGCCTCACATCTTGGGGCCAAACCTCCTCCGAGACCCTTGCAGTTTAGCCTGAGGCTTCGCAGCCTCAGTTTCCATCTGCCACCACGAGGATGTACTGCATAGGACTTGTTGTGGAGAGGCTATGTACTGGCAAGAGAGATTTACAAAACTGCTCCCCTTTCACAGATGCTAGCCAGCGGTGGCAACAAGTCAAGCTACCACACTAGACGCTTCACACAGCCATTTGACAGATGAAGAAATTTAAAAAAAATTGAGTAACCAGTAACACTCACCATACCATATTTATTTGTTGTTATGATGTATAAGTATAAGATAATCACCTCACCTTCACCTATCCCTTAGTCTGTTGGACCGTTGGGGCACCACACAAGTTTGTCGACCGTTATTTGCCTTAGATAGAAGCTCTTTTAATGGCAGGCCCGTCCATTCTTTACTGTTGTCTTCGCATCGCTTTCTCTGTCTGCCTCTTCTTCTTTTTCCTGATACTGTTCCGTGAAGGAAGGTCTTTGCGAGCCCCGAAGACCTTGTAATATGACCATAGAGTTTTAGTTTGCGTTATTTTTTACACTAGTGAGCAGGTCATTGTGGGGGTCCTATAGGTGTAGTAACGCTGTTTCTAATCTCTTGGTTTGTGATGCGGTCTTTAAATGTGAGGTACCTAGGATCCTTCTGTAGCATCTTGATTCCATTGCTAGGATCGTCCTCTCTAGCTCTGCAGTCAGCGTCCACGACTGGCAAGCATATAAGAATGTGGATAATGGAGTTGTGAATTAGTTGTCTAGAACGTAAGCTAGCCACAGAGACGTCTTTAAAGAGACATTTACACAATTATGAAACAACTGGCTTACAATGTAGTGTGCATACAATAGATCAAAAGAAAAACCTTAGCTGTTTTATTCTGGTTTGTTTGTTGTCACCAAGGTTCAGTTTTGTAGATGACACAGAAATAGGAGCTGGTGGTTACGTAATATTTGTTGAAATCCCATTATGATGTCTGTTTGCATTGTGGTTGGGTTTGTTACGAGGAGGGAAAAATGGGAAAAGGGGGGGGGCGCAATATTGATGTATAGCGGTCGTGTACTGAGTTACCTCGCTTTATCTTGGAATAGATCAAGGTAGTGATGACAAATGTGTGGAAGAACTGTTTCACGAGCATGCACACACACACGCACAATCAACATTCACATACATCCAGACGATATTGAAACGTGATTTGCTTACTTAAACATTTTCAAACCGTGAACGTGAAAAAGAGAAGGGGGTGGGGACTTCCTGGAGAGACATGGAAGTTGAGGGGGGGGTAGCTCGTGGTTGGGGGGGGGGAGGAGTTAGTGCTATCGATTTTCCTCATCGCTTGGCACCTACCGACGAGCCGTCGCCTTGCATTCTTGTGGCTACCGAGATCACCGATGTGTTTCGTAACAGATCGGGGACAATCATTGATTGGGATGTGACGTCACGGACATTGTTCATCTCGAAAGTCATCTGCCGTAGTAATGCCACGGTAGTAACCGAAGCTTTGTAAGCTGTGTTCTACGTCAAGTCACCCGTCTTACTGTGAAATATATCATTTAGACTATCTTTTGAATCGGACAGAAGACGCGCGTACATTTGAACTGTTACTTTTGTAGTTCCAAACGATGAACTGTAATCAATTTTAGGGGAAGTACTTCTCATTCTCTTCCTCTGTACCTCCCCCACTCTCTCTCTCTCTCTCTCTCTCTCTCTTTATTTTTACACCAACATATCCTACCTATCTATACAGGAGGCAGCTGAAATACTAACATCGTAAGAAAGATACATTAAAATCAAACTATTTGACCTTGGCCACCTAGAATTAGTCCGCTTATAGTTATACCGCTTGGATTGCTCTGTTAATTATTTTTTCAAGGTGACTTGGCCTGTCCAGCCGTAGTTTTTACAAAGCTTTTAACGGCTCACTCTTTCTCTATCTGTCTGGTAAAAGTTGATCATGTTTGTACCCCCGTTTCCCATTCATGGATCAAGTTAAAACTTTTGCATAATTATTCATTGAAAATGGCAAAACGTGATTTAAAAAAAAACAATTAATTAATTGTTGGTGATCAATTATTTTGTTTAACATCGAAATCAGGGGCATAAATGTGCTTGTTAATGAACCGAAACGAACGAACCCTCCTTATCTTAACTAATTTAAAAACACTATTCAATAATGTCGACCCTGGGAAGGTACTGGGTTTTATCCGGGAAGTGGGGTTGTCTACGAAGATCTGATTTATGAATTCTGTAGACATGTACTATTTACATTAGATTTTTACCAAATTATTAAATTTTTACTACCTCTACTATAAATAACTGTGAATAGACCTTGATTTTAATGATTTGACTGTATGGAATTTGGCCTTTGTTGTGTGGAGGGAGAGTGGCCCTTGAGGGACTGCAGGCACGACATGGCCTAAATTGTGCCGATGTGCCCAAAATCACAAATCACAAAATCTTAACCGAACTAATTTTGCAATTTCTACATCCTTTTTTTTTTAGTTTAATAATAATAATAATAATAATAAAATACTTAAATATTTTATTTTAATTCTAATGATGCCATTATCCAAACATGGGATAGATAAAGAGGTGGGGGTATTTTGGAAACTAAAGAAAAATAAAAGTGCGCGCCAGGTATTCCCATGGGTTTTTCCATACGTGCCGACTTTTCAGGCCCCTGAATTTTCGCGGGCTGTTAGCAATATTTCTTTTGAACCGATTAGCCCGCCCTCTCAGTAGATCTAGTAAGTTGAAAGTCAATCTTAAAATAGTGTCACTTTTATTGAAATGGCTGTTAGTTGTAAGCGTTGTAGAGTGTAGATATAAGTCTTCAATAAGTTCATATGTATTCTAGTTTAAAATACATTTAATTATCTTCTTTTCATAGTAAAATCAGTTAAAAACGGAATCTCTTTTATAAATATTTAATATTAGAACTAATTAAAAAACTTAATATTTAATTTCTAAATAACGGTATTTACATTTCTTTTCAGTGTTGTATGTTTAAACATTGTGAAGTATTCCGTATAGTAGGCTATATTGAGCTGCTCGCATAAGAAATTTCTTTTAGTTTAAGTAAAAATATAAAACGTCTTTATTGGTTCAATAAACTTCAATTATACTAGCTGTTTGTAAGCAACAAACCAACTAAGGAAAGGGGGCGTCGAAATAAATGTTTTCTTTTCAGTGTAACTTATCTAAATATTAGTAAAATTATATGTTTAGAAATTAAAATATATTAAGTAGGAATATCTTCTAATAAGACCTTGTTAAATGTAGACTGCTTTTGCAGGGCGCGTATGCAACAATACGGGTCAAAACGTTTTGAAGAACACATTTTAAAACATCTTCGCTAGTTGTGATTCTTCTGGATTTTTTGTTTCATAGTAGTCGAATTTTATTGCTATTCATTATTATAATGACGATTTATGTAGGAAAAAAAAGTTCGCGACAGAGACGTCTTAACAAGAAGAATATTTTTGAAAAAGATCACGCCTATTACAGAAGTACGTGTGCAATATGTAGGCCTACCTAGAATGTCCCTCGCATAATACTATTGGTCAGGCTGCTTCTTTATTACTAGATTTAATATGGCCCTCGACTTTTTAAAAATAAGATGACTAGTGCGTTTTGTAAGAAAACATACATATAAGCTTTTAAAAATTCTTCTTACTTTGAGATAAAGTTTAGAATACGCTTAGCACGCGTCCCGCCCGGAATTAAACCCATTGCCGACTTGAGCGAAAACCTGCCGCATCTTCAATTCTATCTCCATGAAGAAACTTTTACAACGCTTACAATTTATGTAGGCAACACTGTTTTGAAAAAAAAAACCTGACCATAGGCCTACTATATATAGGTGTGTGACACTGACTCATTAAGAATTTTTTTACAACCCTTGAAATTTATGTAGGCAACATTATTTTGGAATGAGTATTGCCCATAGGCCTATTATATGTTGCAAAGCATTTGTTTTATGAAAAATTAAAATGAAAGTGTTTTATCTAATCGGCTACATTTCATTAAGCCTAATAACTTAATTTCGCTATTACATAATTTCATAACATCGAACCGATCCGAACCCGAACTTTGGACCTGACCGAACCAAACCGAACCCGAACTGTACTCGTCATCGAACCGAACCGAAACCGAACTTAAATCTAACCGAACCCGAACTTTAAAAGTTGGGTTCGATTCCCATCTCTAATATATATATATATAAATATATATATATATATATATATATATATATATATATATATAAATATATATATATATATATATATATATATTTATATATTATGGGCATAGACAGGATTTTTTTCGGGGGTGGTGGTGTGTTTTTTTCCTCCCCCCCCAAAAAAAAATATATATGTGTGTGTGCTTGTGTGTTTAGATAATTTATCTTTATTACATTCTGACCCTTCATTCTTTCGGTAGACATTTATTGTACATTAGAATATGTTCTTCCTGGATTTAGTGAAAAATCGTAGACTTCCCGACACTATTTCGGTATTAAAAGCCAACAAAATGCATATTCTGAGGTATCTACAGTGCATTATCCTGCTATTAAAAAGTTTTATTTTAAAAACCTTATGTACTATTCTTACTGACTTAGATCATCCCGCGTCGTTCAGCGCATTGGGCGGCAAGCTGCTTAAAAAAAATGTCACTGGCAATGTCTGAAGCCTCTTCCCACCTGCTCTGAGGACATCCTTGAAAGTGTGGCGCCAAGTTTTACTAGGATGTCCCTGTTTGCGCTTTCCTCGTAATGGCCTCCATGTCATCGCAGCTCTTTATTATACGTAATTCATTTTGTCGGAGAACATATCCCTCAAAACTTATGTGACGCTCTGTCACAACCTTACTAAGGGGTCGACTCCCATTTCGGCATAGGATTTCCTTGATTGAAACCCAACTCTATAACTGACTCCTAAAATCCGTCTTAGCGATCTTTGTTTAGCTACATTTAGTCTTTTTCAATTTCTGCAGATGACTAAAAATAGAGTATTCATCAGCCACTGGTAGAAATTTGTAACCTTTCTTGGCTTCGCTCATGGAATTAGGTGACTGTAGTCTGCTTTAGATTATGTATCGAAAAGGGAAGTTTTTATCGTCAAAATTATTTGACGAGGGGTCTTAAACTAAAAAAATCTGTGCAGTTCGTATTTTAAAAAAATTAAAAACGCAATTAGCTACGCTCATATAATTTGATACTGTAGTTTGCTTTAGAATAAAATTGAAGAGAGAGGTTTTCAACCTCAAAACTCTCTGTATTGGATATTTAAACTTTAAACCACCAGGAGGGGTTTTAAACTTTAAAAAGAAAGTCTCTGGAGGAGTAGGTTTAAACTCAAAACCCCCCTTGGCGTGGTTACGCTCATATAATATAGAGTTTGTAATTTGCTTTTTTTTATATTGAAAAGGTATTTTTATTTTTTTTAGCTTCAAACCCCGCTGAAGGAAGGTTTAAACTCAAACCCCCCTATGGCTACGATCATAGAATTTTGAGTGTGTAATTTGCTTTTTTATATTGAAGAGATGGTTTTTAGCTCTAAACCCGCTGCAGGTTTTTTTTTTTACACAAAACCCCTCTTGGCTACGTTCATAGAATCTGGTGACTAATGTATGGATAGTCTTATATTGAAGAGGTTTTATCGTTAATTTCATAGGGGGGGGGGTTTAAAATCAAAATCTTCCTTAGCTATGCTCTTGAAATTTGGGGATTGTCGTTTGCATTTATTTATTTTTTTGGTTTTGTTTTATAAAGAGGGGGATTTGACTGCAAAACCACCTGGTAGGAGGATTTAAACTCCAAACCCCTTTTGCTGCGCTGAGGCAAGTGATGGTTTAGTATTAAAATATCTCCTAAAATAAACAGAATCAAAGCAAAAAATCAGTGGGTCTCATTTCGGGGGGTTGGGTAAACCTTAATCCCCCTAGTTACGCCCATGATATGTGTGTGTTTTTAATCCCATTATTATGTTATGACACGTTTTTGTTTTCTCCAACTTCCCATTCTCGGATCAAGTTGAAATGTTGCCTAATTAGTCCTAGTCGATGACAATACACGAATCAATAAAAAAAATGTACCAGTTAGTTAATCATTTAGTGATAATAAATTAATTTTGTTTGATGTGACAGAAACGGGGCTAAACCTTGTTATTTTCATATGACAGTAATTAGCGGTTCTTTCCCTTAAATAAGCTTTGTTTTTGAAAAGCGTTCTTTTTTTTTTTTGTATTGCTTGCTCTTTTTTTTTTTGTATCCTCTAGTTTCCTCTCAGTTAACAAAGTGTTTAGCACGATATGTCATTATGAGGAAATGTTTTCTTCAGTATTTCAAGTTTTTTCCTTTACTCAACATGACGTAAAACTTGACAAGATCAAAACCCGCGGACGAGCTTTAGTCGTCACTGTATTGAGTAGATATTCTTAGGCCTTGTACGCATGTGTGTAGAGTGGCTAGTTGAAGCTTCCTTGCCTACCGTCTGACCACTTGATTTGAAGTGACAGGCAGTGCTTGTGTCACTTGGAGTGTCTTGTAAGATAATTTCATAAGTGACCCTCTTGCAGATCATGTTTCGGGAATTTAGAATTTCAAATTTATTTTTTTCCCCAGGAAAATGTACATACGTTGTACGTACGTGTAACCTCATTCCATGTCTAAGCTTGTAGTGGTCTAGAGGTATTGTGTTCAAATGACTGATTTCTAAGGCGTTGGTCAGCTAATAGTTAAAATAAACAATATAAGCACATTAAATCACTTTCTACTGTATATCCAAATACCGGTACTATGAATCTTATTTTATTTATTATTATTGTTCATATTTAACATACAATAATATAATTTATTTGTTCCACAATCTCATGGATTTATCATAAATGACACATTCTGATTAATTAATGAAGTGATCTTTCTGAAATGTCGACAAAGTGTCATGCTGCACTAGTTTATGTGGGACATTTGAGCTCTTCGTGATGATGATTCCTAAATGTTTCCAGAGTAGTACACTGTGTGTATGACGATATTGTCAGCTCATTGTAGGAATTAAAAACAAAACAAACTTGTAACTACATCTTTCTAATTGGCAATAGTTTATTTTGTGAAGCCAGTCCGAAAAACATTTTTTAAACAAGCAAAGTACAAAAAAATTATCAATTAGTTTGTATCAGTCATGTAAATAAATTTATGATAGATCGAGACGAACAATAATAAATCTGCGCGATTAGAAATATCTTTTTTGAACCATTGTTTTTGTTTAGCGCAATTTCTTGCTTTTTTTTCTTTGTCAATACGCTATGATCCTATCATTTGTCTGGACCAGTTGGGAAGGGGTAGGGGAGAAAGAACGGGATTTGAAGGATCGACCTGAATTCGAACTCGTGCTTAAGCATTCTCAAGCCAACACGGTTACCACTCTGCTAACGAAGAGCTTATGAATATGGAATATTGTATAGTTATCTTTTGTTTCTATTTTATGTTTGTGTTCACTAAGCCAGATTGAGTTGATATAATCGTCGATATAACGCGTTTTACAAGCCGGAGGCAATCCTGACTATTTCGTAGAGCAAGAGAAACTACCGTTCAGATGTCAACTCAGTAACATAAGTTTCTCGACAAGCTCTTTCTCGCCCTAATGTATTCCTAGAACTGTTTGGCTATAAGACGTTCCTTGATTAAGCACTTCTCAACTCAAGAGTCTTTTACTAAAGTGTGATGTCTTTTTTTCCCCCAAGAAAGCTGTGAAGATTTCTGCAGCCATCTCTTGATATCGCGTCACTTCTAGGCTGAGCCAGTAATTGGTCCATGAAATCAACACGTGCCCACTCACGTTGGTTGTTTAAAAAAGAGTAATCCTTCACCTCTGCACGGTCAGCAGTTTAGGTGGCTAGCTACTTACAGAAAAGTGGTGCACATAATGAGCCATTTATGAGATTTTAAATTGTTGAGGTTGTGTAAGATTTAAACTGGCCTTACAAGCTAGGTGTGAGCTAGTCATAGATGCAAATATCTAGTCTTAGTTTTTTTTTTTTTAAAAAGACAAATTTGAAACTGACAAGAAATCCTTGCTGATTCCTCGGAGCTCTGAGGCACATTCTCAGCCCGCAAACTAAAAAAAATCGCACTTTTGAGAGTTACTCGATGCTTTTCTTCATAAGAGAGAATCGAAATGAAATCTATACCGGGAGTGGGGGGGGGGGGTATCATAGGTTGAACATACTTATGTTTGTTAGTGTTTAGAAATAGGCTCAGTCGTGACCAGCGGCTTTACGTGTCACGGTGACCTTGATTCAGTTTGTTCTTTAAAAAATATGAACTGGAAGTCTAGTTTAAACTCAGAATCTTTGCAACAAATGACGCCGCCGCCTCAGTGCTGTCCCTCCCACGCGTCACGCTGAGGTGAAAGCCCGAAGGGTAAAAAGTGTTGTTTTTTTTTGTCCAGGTAGATTCGTTGCAGGTATAGTGGGTGGGTGGAGGAATATGAAATGCTGGGAGGGGTGGGGGGCAGTGACGTTGACTGAACTATCTCGCACTAATGTTATCTAACCTCATTCCCATGACTTTGCGGGCCACCGGGGCGTCTGTGTGTGTGTGTGTCTCAGAAGATGAGGGCGTGCGAGGGAGGTGAAGATAGCATAGGGCATGTTTACACTGCTCAGAGTATCTCCATAATACAGTGGTAGGTAGAATACACTGAAGTCTACAACTCACTACAGTCGAATCCGGTTAATTGACACACATTGGGACCGAAACCAATCGTTGGGACGTGATCGTTTTAGTCCTAATAACCGGCTGGTCCATTAAACCGGATCCTACCCCATGAAAGGTTTTGTTTTGGTACTTTTGTAAACAGTATATCGACGGCCAGAGTAAGCGGTGGGCAGACTGTACATGCATATTTTTTTGTATGGGCTCTTCTGCTGAGCTAGTGTAAGTTTGGCTCTCAGCCTTGTGGAACACTCTTGCTTCACTCATTTCAGTCACCACATTTGGACTTACATTCTTTATGTAACAATTTCTTTTGATATCATTTGAACATTATATATAAATCTACATCAGCAATGATCTCAAAACACTATTAGAACGATCCCGTCTCAGGGCATTGTAAATCATTTTCTAAGTAGTCTACTTTTATGTCTTCCATTACATCGCTGTTTTCAAGTCCTAATTCAAATCGAACGACAGAAGCACATGTTTTGCAGTCACTATTTGGGTACTCTGCTGCTTTGCAAACATAAGTCTAGAGGTGCTGTGCCACAGACATTGTTGTTGGGCTATTCAAAGCCTGCCTGAAGCAGTCTACACACACAATGTAAAACAATCCTAGGTATTATCACTTCCTTGGCTTGACTGATTTTGTGTCGTAACTCCATCCTAGTTGATGCTCTCATGCATTTGGAAATGTAATGTCAGTTTTAGTGCGCACGTTTCTCTATGATTAGCGAAGTGAAGAATGAAGCGTTGTACTGTTTCTTCACAGATATAGAGATAATTTCTCAAGGCATTAAATTATGTACTCTTGATCTAGCTATATCTTTTTCTCTATCTTTCAATCTATCTATCTAATATATATATATATATATATATAAACTAGTAATTTTTTTTAACACTGAGAACCCAATGAACTATTTAGTAATCCTGAGACTTTTAAGTGCAGAAATTCAGATCAGTTTTCGACATAGGTCGTTGCAGGCTAGCTTTCGTGATCCAGAGCTCTTTAGCTCCCCCATTCATTAGTTTCTCCTGGGCAAAGTTTGTTAAGTATGTTTAAGGGCGAACCAAAAGTTGTCTAAAAGTTAACGTGGTGCCTGGCTACTTACGCCTGCACATTTGACACAAATCCCGGGACAAGTTGAGTCGATGCTCGGGCTCAGCTCTAGATTTGGAGCTTATGTTCCGGTATAATCCAGGGAGATCATCATTCGCCATCTTGAACTTGGAAATACGCTGACGACACTGGAGTGATTGTGCTGCCCAGGGTTTTCTTGGCGCACCCCCTCCCTCGAGCGACACAGTGCAGTGCTTCCACCTTCCCCATTCACTGACATTAAGACTTCACTAAACCCCCTCCTTTTCTCTCTCTCTTCTTTCACATTGTCTGTTCATACTCGCTCAATCACATATCTTGCGGTGCCAGGAAGGATCTGTGTTTGTCAGATTGCTGCGTGAGTGCTTAGATGTGCCTGTGTAAGTGTTTGTCCTCGGAGAATCTAGGCCAGCGTATCCGATGACGTCAGTGCCACGTTCTAAGCAGACAACAACAGATCTGGCAGCTACTACTACTGCCTGGCCTGGCGTACATCCCCCGTGAGTAGTGTCGCGTTGGGGGTGGCGGTGGGGTGGTGATGGTCGTGTGGCGTGAGTAGGTGTTATGATGTTTTGTCACCGGTGGGTGGGTTGTTTGTGTATTTTGTCGTTAAGCTAAGACAAGACATGTGTTTTGTCTCGGATGTAACGTATGTCGACATTTGGACGGAATGAATTGAAGAATGTAAAAATATGTGATTCCTGTCTGGTATATTCTACATCATTCTACACCTATATATTCACTATGCGGGGAAATTAAGAGTGCTTAATTTTTTTTTTACTGGTCACTTTCCATTATAAAATGGAAAGAAAATCGTGTAGACTAGAGATAATGATTTAACCTTGGTAAGTTCAAACGAAACCTCACTATTTCATCACTGTCATAAAGGCCTGTTACATTTATTTGAAATTCAGACTTTTGATTCCAGCGTGAGTTTTATTTTTTATTTTTTTTTCAATATTGTCAAATAATTCTTGAATGTCATTTTGTTTGGTTTCAGGTGAGACAAAAGGTAATGTTCTGATCAGTACATCGTGTTAGGTAAAATGCTCAGAAGTTCTAGAGAATTAAGAACGATTTGACACCAAACTTGTTGGATACTTTTTGAAACAGCGAGGAGCTTTAGATTCATTGGTGAGTAGCCTACATGCAAAGTACCAACACAAAAAACATGATTGATAACTCTTGTGTGTGTTTTTTCGTTCCATTTCCATCCTCGCCGTAACCTAAATAGTTAAGACATAATTATTTTGGTATAGTTGATAAGGTATCCTAGTTATGTGGGAATGAACTACTCTTGTCTATGATATCTTAGTTTTATATGAAAGAACAGCTACTCTTGTATTTCGTTTATCGGTCTTCTACAAAAGAACAACAACTCTTGTCAACGTTCATCACTTTTTTGTTCTGGTATTTACTATGGTAATGATCCTCAGATGACCTAACTAATCTGTCTGGACAGGAAATTGAAGACTGTACTTGATGTGATCTGGTTCTGTTAAAATAATCATAACTAAGTTAGAGTTCATAGGTGTCGCTTTTTTATTTTATTAGTTTCATTATGTTCGTCCCGGAGAACCTCTATATACATTTATTGTTATTCCCGGAGAATTACTTTGTCTTTTTATTTTTTTTATTAGTCTGCACTGTGTCTTTTTAATTTTCTTATTATGAAAGGACATGTTGATTGAAATTTAGCGAAACAATAGACCAGAGTTCGAACAAAGGATTGTCCATTGTTTCTCTCTATTTCCTTTACCATTTTCTATCATTCATTACAAATTTGGTCCCTATTGCCTTTTTAATTGCAACATGTATGCATCGATCAGTGTTTCATTTCTTGAAGACGCTATTATCATCATAGCTTTACATTCCTGTATTAGTGAGTCAAGTGAGACTTTCAAATGCAGCCGTGACGCCCTGTCGGTTCACTGACCAAGTCAATAGCATGCTCCCCCATCATACGTTACGCCACTACATTGAAGTACCATACAAACAAAATGTTGGTAACTACGACAGTTGTATTTCCAGCCGCGTCTAGACCCGCACCCTTGCTCTCGTATGTATTCGTCTGTGAAGAAGTTGTCTAGTTAATGAGAGAAGCTGCTCCTAACATTGGATTTTGTGTTTGCAATTCCACTGAGGGAGAGTCCAGCACAATGAGATGTTTTAGAGATGTCTTGTCACCTATGTCAATCTGAAGTTAGGCAACACCTTGTCACCAAACTAGATGTGTGCCTAGAAGCAAAATGTGCCTCTTGGAACACCTGGCATTGCTTGGTCGTGACGTAGAAATAGTCAAGAACAGTTTTATATACCATTGGAAGGAAAAATAAATTATGAACGTGCACCTGCGAAGCTTCCCATGCCTCCACGCTATCGAAAGACAATATTCCAATTAGAAGCCATAAACCACCAAGGAAAAGGCCTAAACTGATAAATGATGTTAAGTATAGAGTCAAATAGCAAGTCCTACCAAGGAAAAGCTGATTAAATGAATATACTGTGGTGCTGAAAAATAACCTGCTTGGACATTGTTACCTAGGCCTTGAGGCCAAGTCATAACTTAAAATTGGAATATTACCTTTTTTTTAATTTTTTTTTTTATTAGTTTTGATAAGCATTATATTTGGTCTTTTGTCATTTTAAAGATTGAATACATTTTAAAGAAGACCTGACATAGTAGGCCTGAACTCGTCAACTGTCTATTTTTCCCTGGACATTGGTGATTGCATTTATCATTTAGAGAGGTTATTATGGTATTACAGAACACAAGTTAATTGAATCATCTTTGCAAGGTCCTGCCATGATCGTATTCTCAAGATTAAAAGCTTATTCTAAAGACAAAAGTGATTTACTTAAGCAGGACAAGCATGCTAATAAATAGCATCTTGTACCATATACTATGTATCATATGTCCAGATTCTACATGAAGACATAACTAATTGTAGGATAGCTGCCTGGTCGTGCAGTATGCGCGCTGGACTGTCTTTCGCTTGTCTCAATGGTCCCGGGTTCATGCCATGCCTGTTGCTTTCCCCCGTTAAAGCCATAGAGCTGCCGGTGAGAACTGTCTGATCTCAGTCACCTGAAATTGTGAAATCTGTTTTATACCATAGCCCTCCCCCCCTATTTCTCTCTCTCTCTCTTTGTTTCCCCTGTCAATATGCACTTTTGAAGTACTCCTGCATCCCAACAGTTTGCCACTTCCCTTGTACAAACAGATTCGCTGGTAATTTGTTTATCTGGCACCAGAAAGGACCATGTTTAGTCTAAGTAGCTTTTTGTTTTCTCTGAGTCAAGAGTTTGTCACTGTTCCCATTGCTCGGTGGGGTTCACTTTGTTAAGGAGGAAGGAGTACGAATAGGGAATAGGAATATTGACCCAATAGGCACATTTTTGGCTTCCTATAATGGGTCAAATCCGGCCAAGACTAGGAAGTGAACTTGATCTGGTACAGACGGACAGTTGCACTTCTGACTATTTTAACTGAACCCCCCCCCACACACACACACACCTTTTTTTTCTCCGAAAATAGCACTGTTTGTGTTCAGAAAGTTTCTCGGATCTAAGTATGGCTTGCTCACGAGATGTTAACGTTCAATTAAATACCCTAGTTCAGTGTTTGCCAAACGAACTAGTGGAATAATGAATTAATAGGCCACCACCTGAATTAATCTCTCTATTACTCGAACAGAAGATGTTCATCTAAATACTCAGGGCAAAAAGTTTAGGAAACACTGCCCTAGTTTGTATTGGTTGGGCTTTTTTTTTCCTTATATAATTATGTACATTTTTAGAGAAATTTGTGTAAGCAATTTTCTCTAAGTGATCTGTAGGTCTGGTGATAACTTTCAATTAGCCTTTTTTGTTTGTTTTGTTTAGCGTGGGAGAGAGGTAGGATCCGTATGGTCTGATAAAAGCTATAATACATAAATCTATTAGTAACTTAATTGTAACTAGATTCAGCTCTTCACTCCTTAGTGACCTAGAACTTCGTTCCTAATTAAGTGTAGAGTAAATGACACACAGAACAGTAATCGCCGAGAATGTTGTCACAAACTACTCACCACCCGAAAGAGGGACGACTTTTTTGTTTGTCTTTAGTTTTGAAAAAAAACTTGTTTTGTATGTCGGTTTAGTACACTAAGCGCGTGTTAGATCTGTTTTAGAAGCACGCCATGTCTATATCCAATCTAAACTTTGGACAGCCATCAGCCAGATGGTGTGTTGACGTATGTGAAGCAGTCCAGACTTGAGTTCTGTACAGCACACACACCGGTAGGAGGTCATTATTAAATGTGGCGATGATTGTTTTTTAAAAGCCCACTCCACACCTTGATGCGTTCATAAGCATGGATCGGAAATTAGTTTGGGGGGGGGGGGGGTAAATCAGCTAGGAGAGAGGAAAGGGGGGAGGAAATAGAAAGTAAATGACAGTAGAAATTGGGGGGGGGGGAGGAAAGTTTAAAGAAAAGCGGAAAAGGACAAAGCGAATAAAACGTTCAAATATTTTCTCATGACTCTAATAACGGGTACCTGACTTCAGTTGGGGAAAGTAAAGGCAGTAGGTCGTTGTGCTGGCCACATGACACCCTAGTTAACCGTTAGCCAACGAAACAGATGACCTTAACATCGTCTGCCTTGTAGATCGCGTGGTCTGAAAGGGGAACTTTTTTTTTATATTCATTTTACTGTTTTGTGTTCAATCAATTCTAGTTTATCTCGCTATCACTTACTGATTCATGAACATTTTGCGGTGAATCAATAGTAGTTTATCTCTCTGTAAGTCACTTTCTACTTCACTTCATGAAATTGAAATTTGTTGCTGTAGCATCTCGACGTACTTAAAAACGACCAGTATTGTTTACTGGAGTGTGTTCTTATTGAATGATGTCGGCGTGTTTGTAGTAACGATCTATTTATCATAAGTCTGCTAGGATTATTCTGTGTTCCGTATGATCACGCGAGTCTAGCAACATTGGAGGCTTTTAAGTCTGTTCAATACACAATCAATGTGCAGTCTCAATTCATCGTTTTCAACGGAAACAATGTGTTCCCTGTATCTTGGTTAATCTAAACATTGAGTGCAATGGAGCCCAACTTGGAACATAACCGACTTCGATATTTGTATATATATATATGTTGATCTTCTGACAGTACGTCGTGTGGTTTTTGTTATATCAGAACACTCATTTCAGAGTCTTTCCACATGTTATATTAGAACACTCATCTCATATTCTTTCCAATTTTTAATATCAGAACACTTATCTCAGTTTTTTTCCACATGTTATATCAGAACACTCATCTCATAGTCTTTCCGATTGCTAATTCAGAACACTCATCTCAGATTCTTTCCACTTGTTATATCAGAACACTCATCTCAGATTCTTTACACTTGTTAAATCAGAACACTTATCTCAGATTCTTTCCAGTTGTTATTTCAGAACACTCATCTCAGATTCTTTACACTTGTTACATCTGCCCACTTATCAGAGATTCTGTCAGTCACCCCGTTCAACATAAAAATAAATAGCATCATATATGCTCTGTCCCCTGGCATGGAGTGCTCTTTGTATGTTGATGACTTTGTCATTTTTACTTATGGTGAAAACATGAACACCTTAGAAAGAAAATTACATTTATGTTAAAACAAAATTCAAAATTGGGCAAACGATAATGGTTTTAAATTTTCGGACTCCAAAACAGTTAGTATGCATTTTTTTAATTTAAGGGGACTCCACCCAGACCCTGAACTATTTATACACAAAAAGAAGATCCCTGTCGTGAAAACTACAAAATTTTTAGGCCTCACTCTAGATTCCAAATTTAATTTTCTCCCCCACATTAAGGAACTTAAGAGGAAATGCCAAAAGTCATTAAACATACTTAGAGTGCTCAGCCATACGGACTGGGGAGCTGACAGAGATACCTTACTGCTGCCATATCGGAGTCTAATTCGATCCAAGCTAGACTACGGATCCATAATATATGGAGCAGCAAGGAAGTCGTACCTAAAAATACTGGAACCAATACAAAATGCTGCCCTGCGTCTCTGTCTCGGCGCGTTTCGTACATCACCTATCCCAAGCCTCCATGTGGAGGCTGGAGAACTCCCCATGGATATAAGAATGAAAAAGCTTGCAATGCAGTATATAGTCAAGCTAAAATCCAACCCTACGAACCCTGCTTTCGGCTCCATATTTAACCCCACAGAGGTAGAATTATACAATTGAAGGCCTAACGTCATACAGCCGTTGGGCCTTCGAATGAGAGAACCCATCCAAAATTTAACTCCACCCATTGACCAAATCTCTAAAATAGAAACCCCTCAGAATCCTCCTTGGCTAATGAATAAACCCAAATTAAATTTATCCCTCCTTTATTTCAAAAAAAGAAAATACAGACCCAAGCATACTACAAGTCCACTTTAGGGAACTGCAAGAGAGCTACGGAGATTGTGGCACCATCTACACCGACGGATCCAAAATGGATGGAAAGGTCGCGTGTGCCTGCTCCTTTCGGAACAAAACAATCTCCCGTAGACTCCCCGATGGCTGCTCCATCTTTACGGCCGAATTGCATGCAATATCGCTTGCACTTATGGCCGTCAAAGCATCAGAAAGGAGAAAATTTATAATCTGCTCCGACTCCAAATCTGCATTGCAAGCTTTCGGGCGGATGAAGACTGACATTCCATTGGTACATAAGAGTCTGAAGCTGTTGGACCAAATAACAGCCGATCATAGGGAAGTCACCTTCATCTGGGTCCCCTCCCATGTGGGCATTGAGGGAAACGAAGCCGCAGACAGAGAAGCAAAGAGAGCCCTAAATCATGCGGTGTCAGGAACCCAAATTCCCTGCTCGGACCTGAGACAAAGTATTGCCTCTGCCACCTACCAAGAGTGGCAGGACCGATGGGAGGCTGAGACTCACAATAAACTCAGGCAGATTGTGGCGGATGTCAGGTGGCGGTCCACATCTAAGGGTCTGACAAGGCGTGGTAGCACGACCATGTCCAGACTTAGGATTGGCCACACCTACATCACGCACTCTTTTGTGAGTATTGTGACTCTCGCCTCACCGTGGAACATATCCTCATCGACTGCCCCAGATACCAGGATGTCAGGGAGAAATATTTTAGAGCCACTAATTTAAAAACACTATTTAATAATGTCGACCCTGGGAAGGTACTGGGCTTTATCCGGGAAGTGGGGTTGTCTACGAAGATCTGATTTATGAATTCTGTAGACATGTACTATTTACATTAGATTTTTACCAAATTATTACATTTTTACTACCTCTACTATTTTAACTGTGAATAGACCTTGATTTTAATGATTTGACTGTATGGAATTTGGCCCTTGTTGTGTGGAGGGAGAGTGGCCCTTGAGGGACTGCAGGCACCACATGGCCTAAATTGTGCCGATGTGCCCAAAATCAAAAATAAAAAAAACAGAGATTCTTTCCACTTGTTATATCTGAATAATTCTCATATGCTTTAGAGTTGTTATATCTGAATGCTTTTTAAAAAATTCTTGATATCTTAATGTTATGCTTGAATATTTATTTCCTCATTTGTTTTGTCTAAATGCTTATCTTTTTCCAGTAGTTATATTTAATACTTATCTCGGATTCTTTCCATTTGTAATGTTTGAATAATTATCTCAGATTTTCTACGTTTTCATTTTTCATCTCAAATTCATGAGGTCCTTTTTTTGTCTCTTATTCATGTTGTCTTTATACCTTATCATAGGTTCGTAATGTCACTATATTTACAGTTTAATGTTTTAAGAACACTTGATGCAGGTCTCTAGAGAAGTAAATATGCTTAGTAAAGAGGTCTAGTTAAGTCTAGTTGACTGATGACTGTTGGAGGTGGGTGTGGGACGCTTAGTTCGTCTGGAAATGTAAATATTTAAATTCGGTATACTTTTAAGTCTTGTATTTTTGTAACTGAAGTAAAACGTTAGTGTTCTCATTCTATTTCTGCTGGCTGACTAGAATGTTCTCATTTCTTGTACTGCTCTATCTCATGCATAAAGGCAGACATAAACCGGCCATGTTAATTGTCCTGTACGTCAACTCCCTTGAGATGGATTACTGCCGGGGGTCTTTAGCATTATTTCATTACCCACTGAACGCGGCGTTGGTCTACTCAGGATTCGGGTTGTGTCCTACGACAGGGCCTCCCCGAAGGGTCATTGTCCTGTCCATTAATCCCAGACTTCTACAAGCAGTTGTCTGATGTAATCGCACTTCCGATGGATGGGCAGATCTTCCTGAGGTGCTTCGCCCTAAAACCTGTTCCCCCCTCCTCCTCCTGTTCCTGTCGTGACACGCGCCAGTTAAAGGATTTCACGTGGGCAGATTACGAAGGGGAAAATCCGGACCGGACGATGTGGTTGTAGGTCAGTGGGTTAAATCCATCGTCCATGTTCTAGATTTACCACGATGATGTATTGGGCAACTTATTGTTATTCTTCTTCTTTATTGTGGTAGTGATTTTTAAATGGATTATAGTTAAAGCCGGTGGGGTTAATGGCTTTAGTTTGTATAAGTATAGCACGATTTTGAAAAGTTCAAGGAAATGTTTAACTATAGTAGAGAAGTGAGTTCATTCATGTCCACGGGTTACCTTGTATGTCCTTACCGTGAACATGAATACAACCAATGTGGTCTTCTAATTCACCAATGAAAAAAGGACGGTTGTAAGCCTAATCACAAAGCTTATATCAACTCTTGTCTGTCTGTCTGTCTAGTAAAACGTTTGTACACGTTATTTCTCCACTCCCCATCTCGGATCGAATAGAAATATTGCACCATTATTTCTTGTACCTGACAAAACAAGAATCAATACAATGAAAAATTACCAATTGGTGAATTAATTATTGATAATTAATTTTTTTGATGGGCATTGAACAAGGGAAAGAAATTGTACTTTACAGATTTGGTGGTATAAGTTGAATTAGACCCTTTGGGGCGTCGCTTAAAAGTTTGAAACTAATAATAGATAGCTATGAGACTTATTTTCATAAGCACTTCGCTGGCACACTAGATACGAATACAAGAACTACGTAAATGAAGCCTGTAAAGGGTAATGGTACGGCAACTTTCAATGAATAAACAGAAACACCTCAGAATTGATTAGTCTTGTTGTCAGTTCACTTTTCCTTGCTCAATTCAATTACTTAAAAAAAATATGTTTTCCTTAAAAAAACAAAACAAAAACTATCATCTTGGCGTTCTGGTAATTCGTTACTACACTCTGTTCAAGTTTGAAAATTTGTTGTTTTTTTTAATCTACATATGTCAGCTGTGTATTTTGTGTGTTCCATTTCTTTTCTTTTTTTTTTTTCATTTTCATCGGTCGTTTTAACTCTCTAAGTGTATTTGGTCAGAGCATCACTGGTTAAAATTAATTCATCACGGGTCAATGCCCTTGAATTGTTCATCTACTTACAATTACTTATTTGTGACACTAGAATGGCGAAATAACAGGTCCTTTAAGCAATGAGTAGTGCAGCAGTGAACAGACCAGTCTGTTCTCTTTAGAGTTTTACTGTGTCGTGCTATCAGTGTGTCGACCAGGCCTCAGTTTAAAATACACAAACTAAAAGAATATCATCGACATTGTATCATGTAACTTCCTAGAAACTTGAGTCTCTAATCACCTCGATAGCTATCTTCTGTAACCTGACTCATTCTACTCTGTCCCGTCCTAAACGTGTCTTATTCTACTCTGTCCCGTCCTAAACGTGTCTCATTCTACTCTGTCCCGTCCTAACGTGTCTTATTCTACTCTGCCCCGTCCTAAACGTGTCACATTCTTCTCTGTCCCGTCCTAAATGTGTCTCATTCTACTCTATCCCGTCCTAAACGTGTCACATTCTACTCTGTCCCGTCCTAAACGTGTCTTATTCTACTCTGTCCCGTCCTAAACGTGTCTCATGCTACTCTGTCCCGTCCTAAACGTGTCTTATTCTACTCTATCCCGCCCTAAACGTGTCTTATTCTACTCTGTCCCGTCCTTAACGTGTCTCATTCTACTCTTTCCAGTCCTAAACGTGTCTTATTCTACTCTGTCCCGTCCTAAACGTGTCTCATTCTACTCTGTCCCGTCCTAAACGTGTTACATTCTACTCTGTCCCGTCCTAAACGTGTCTCATTCTACTCTGTCCCGTCCTAAACGTGTCTTATTTTACTCTGTCCCGTCCTTAACGTGTCTCATTCTACTCTGTCCAGTCCTAAACGTGTCTTATTCTACTCTGTCCCGACCTAAAAGTGTCTCATTCTACTCTGCCTCGTCATGAACGTGTCTCATTCTACTCTGTCCCGTCCTAAACGTGTCTCATTCTACTCTGTCCCGTTCTAAACGTGTCACATTCTACTCTGTCCCGTCCTAAACGTGTCTCATTCTACTCTATCCCGTCCTAAACGTGTGTTATTCTACTTTATCCAGTCCTAAACCTGTCTCATTCTACTCTGTCCCGTCCTAAACGTGTCTTATTCTACTCTGTCCCGTCCTAAACGTGTCTCATTCTACTCTGTCCCGTCCTAACGTGTCTTATTCTACTCTGCCCCGTCCTAAACGTGTCACATTCTTCTCTGTCCCGTCCTAAATGTGTCTCATTCTACTCTGTCCCGTCCTAAACGTGTCACATTCTACTCTGTCCCGTCCTAAACGTGTCTTATTCTACTCTGTCCCGTCCTAAACGTGTCTCATGCTACTCTGTCCCGTCCTAAACGTGTCTTATTCTACTCTATCCCGCCCTAAACGTGTCTTATTCTACTCTGTCCCGTCCTTAACGTGTCTCATTCTACTCTTTCCAGTCCTAAACGTGTCTTATTCTACTCTGTCCCGTCCTAAACGTGTCTCATTCTACTCTGTCCCGTCCTAAACGTGTTACATTCTACTCTGTCCCGTCCTAAACGTGTCTCATTCTACTCTGTCCCGTCCTAAACGTGTCTTATTTTACTCTGTCCCGTCCTTAACGTGTCTCATTCTACTCTGTCCAGTCCTAAACGTGTCTTATTCTACTCTGTCCCGACCTAAAAGTGTCTCATTCTACTCTGCCTCGTCATGAACGTGTCTCATTCTACTCTGTCCCGTCCTAAACGTGTCTCATTCTACTCTGTCCCGTTCTAAACGTGTCACATTCTACTCTGTCCCGTCCTAAACGTGTCTCATTCTACTCTATCCCGTCCTAAACGTGTGTTATTCTACTTTATCCAGTCCTAAACCTGTCTCATTCTACTCTGTCCCGTCCTAAACGTGTCTTATTCTACTCTGTCCCGTCCTAAACGTGTCTCATTCTACTCTGTCCCGTCCTAACGTGTCTTATTCTACTCTGCCCCGTCCTAAACGTGTCACATTATTCTCTGTCCCGTCCTAAATGTGTCTCATTCTACTCTGTCCCGTCCTAAACGTGTCACATTCTACTCTGTCCCGTCCTAAACGTGTCTTATTCTACTCTGTCCCGTCCTAAACGTGTCTCATGCTACTCTGTCCCGTCCTAAACGTGTCTTATTCTACTCTATCCCGTCCTAAACGTGTCTTATTTTACTCTGTCCCGTCCTTAACGTGTCTCATTCTACTCTGTCCAGTCCTAAACGTGTCTTATTCTACTCTGTCCCGTCCTAAACGTGTCTCATTCTACTCTGCCTCGTCATGAACGTGTCTCATTCTACTCTGTCCCGTCCTAAACGTGTCTCATTCTACTCTGTCCCGTCCTAAACGTGTCTCATTCTACTCTATCCCGTCCTAAACGTGTGTTATTCTACTTTATCCAGTCCTAAACCTGTCTCATTCTACTCTGTCTCGTCCTAAACGTGTCTCATTCTACTCTATCCCGTCCTAAACGTGTCACATTCTACTCTGTTCCGTCCTAAACGTGTCACATTCTACTCTGTCCCGTCCTAAACGTGTGTTATTCTACTCTGCCCCGTCCTAAACGTGTGTTATTCTACTCTGCCCCGTCCTAAACGTGTCTTATTCTACTCTGCCCCGTCCTAAACATGTCACATTCTACTCTGCCCCGTCCTAAACGTGTCACATTCTACTCTGTCTTGTCCTAAACGTGTCTCATTCTACACTGCCTCGTCCTGAACGTGTCTCATTCTACTCTGTCCCGTCCTGAACATATCTCATTTAACTCTATCCCGTCCTAAACGTCTCTTATTCTACTCTTTCCAGTCCTAAACGTGTCTCATTCTACTCTGTCCCGTCCTAAACGTGTCTCATTCTACTCTGCCCGGTTTTTAACGTGTCTCATTCTACTCTGCCCCGTCCTAAACGTGTCACATTCTACTCTGTCCCGTCATAAACGTGTCTTGTTCTACTCTGTCCCGTCCTAAACGTGTTACATTCTACTCTGCCCCGTTCTTAACGTGTCACATTTTACTCTGTCCCGTCCTAAACGTGTTACATTCTACTCTGCCCTGTCCTTAACGTGTCACATTCTACTCTGCCCCGTCCTAAACGTGTCACATTCTACTCTGCCCCGTCCTAAACGTGTCACATTCTACTCTGCCCCGTCCTAAACGTGTCTCATTCTACTCTGTCCCGTCCTAAACGTGTCTCATTCTACTCTGTCCCGTCCTAAACGTGTCACATTCTACTCTGCCCCGTCCTAAACGTGTCACATTCTACTCTGCCCCGTCCTAAACGTGTCACATTCTACTCTGCCCCGTTCTGAACGTGTCACATTCTACTCTGCCCCGTCCTAAACGTGTCACATTCTACTCTGTCCCGTCCTAAACGTGTCACATTCTACTCTGCCCCGTCCTATACATGTCACATTCAACTCTGCCCCGTCCTAAACGTGTCACATTCTACTTTGTCCCGTCCTAAACGTGTCTCATTCTACTCTGTCCCGTCCGTCGGCGAAAAGTTCAACGTTTGGGATGAAGGTATTTTTGTATAGTAAGCAATGTATTTTCTCTGAATCTTGTGAGAGTTGTAATTTGTTTGTTTTGTTTGATACAAGCACGTTTACTAGTGGATGGCATTTTTCTGTTACCGTAAAGCACTTTTATGTCTGTTGCTTTGGGGTAGCTGTAGAGGATTGTGTAGGGGGTTTCATATCTGGGTGGTATCTTCCCATCCCCAGCCCATATTCCCACCCTGAAGATCCGTTTTATTTTTAGGTACTATGTTCTCACAGCTTCCTCTCGTCAAGAAACAACTCACCCAACATTTGTATTTCAACTCAACACAACAGATGAAGAGTAGAGGCATCAACGGCAAAATAGTCACACACGTCGTTAAACTAAAACATCTCTGAAATTTTGCTTAGTAGACTTCTTAATCCCACCGAAAGTAAATCCCTTTTGGTTTTAAAATGATGCATACAAACTTTAAATTCCGTGCATTTACACTGTATAGACAATTTCAAAATCTTAAAGTTGTAAGTAGCATTGGACTGTATGGTTCTGAAACATGGAGAACAGCTGAAGCAACAACAAAAAAAAGTACAGACCTTCATCAACAGATGTCTGAGAAATATCTTTAAAATATACTGGTACGACAAAATAGAAAACACCAAACTGTTGGAGATGAGTGGAAAGAAAACTATAGAGTTGCGGATCTTAGGGAGGAAGTGGAGATGGAAAAGATACCAACAACAGAGCTAAGCAGGCGTTTGAGTCGAACCCCCAGGTAACAAGACGTAGAGGAAGACCAAAAAGAAAATGGCGACGCAGTATACTAGAGGAAGCCGAGAGGACTGGAAAGAGCTGGGAAGCTATAAAAAAAACTAGTAAGAAACTGTGGAGAGTGGGGCGTGTTTTTACTGAGGCCCTATGGTCCATAAGGAACTCATGTATAGACAATTTCAAAATCTTAAAGTTGTAAGTAGCATTGGACTGTAGTTCTCAAACTGTTTTGTCTTCAGTAACAAATGTAACCTCTAAACGTTGGTAAATATAGCAACAGCAACATTGACTCTAGAATATTTCAATACATTGTACATGTCCTAAAGCAAATATTAGCAGGATACAAGCCGTTCCTTGGATTACATTATGACCGGTATCATATGAAGTAATCACTTGATGGAAGGCAACGTTTAAATCTACTTGCTTCTAATGCATTGATTCATAGCCCAATTGAACTGCAATTTATAGATTATAAAAATAATGATTCACTATTTAGTTCAGTTAAACAAATGGGAGACAACTAATTTTTTTTTTTGTATTGCAGGTTCTGTGAAAAACTGGATTCCATAAGTGCCTTGACCAGTGGCGCTCACAAACTCTTTGAAATCAAAGACTGCGCTAAACTTTGTTTTTGCAAGATGTCAAAAAACACGAAGTTGCATATACTCGCCTTCACATGCGCTCGCTTTCCTATCAAGAAGTAGACCCTGGAATTTGTATGCGTGACCTCAACTTTGGCCCATTTTCCCATCGTCGCATGGGGCTACAGTGTTCTTGTATTGATGTTTTTATTGCTCGGAGAAGCAGACATTGAGCCCGTTTGTTCTAATTCCTACTTGAACTTTTACTATGGATTACCTCGCTTTGGGAAGGAGCGACTGTAGAAGACTATTCATGTTCCAAAAATTGGACGTTCTCTTGATCTCCTAAATGTGAGAGTCATTGTTGTCTAGTTACTCTAATTTGTTGTAGAACTGGATACAGTCCAGGACTAAGAACTACAACACAACATAATGGTAGACTTAGATCTTGTGGGCTAAGACAAGTAGACACCCTGCCTATGCCCTAATTGGATGCATGTGTTTCTGAAATATAGGCGGTCGAGAGGCCCTTTAGTAACCCTTTGGGATCAGTCTGTTCTGCTAAAGAAGAATGTTCTACTAGAACAGACATTGACAACGTTTGTGCTTATTTTTATACTTAGAGCATTTAAAGGGACATGCTTTGTATTCATTTGTAAGGGTTGTGGTAAAAGTGCTAGTATTGTGGATGCAGAGTATATGCTGGTTTGTTGCTCTGTTCACATACAAACTAAAGATGGGAGGAATCAATATGTCGGCGGAGCAAGTAGCATGACACAGTTCTTAGTGTCATCTAGAAGTGAACATTGTAGTCAACCTTCTGCATGCCAATCTTGTAGCTCATCTTCCGTATATTTGAAGCGGCCAGCAAATCTTCCAGAAGGATTTGTACACCAGCTTGATGATCGTCCCCGGCTTGACCTGGGCCAAGCTCCTCTTTCAATGCATACTTCCGACGGTAAAGAGAAACAGTTGCAGACATCATCAGATCAAACACTTTTTCGGCACCCAGGGTCGCTTCAACCTACCAGTCACCTTTTACAGCAGCAGAAGCAGTACCACTACCCGTCAAGCTCCCAAACTTATCACATCGCTAGTGGTCATCCTCATGATGCGCTTTCTTCATCTCAGTCACCAGTTTCATCCAGGCAAGCCCGCTATCCTGGGGAAGAGGTTTACTCTCAAAAATATGTTAACTACCAGTTCAGCAGTAGCCAGTGTCAACCTACTGAATCGCAGTCACTCACCCATTACCAGCAGCCAAGCCAAGGAAGTTCCGAATCACCACAAAGGTATTGGGATCCATCCCCTAGGTTGAAACAATCTCAGTGGACAATGGATAGCTATCAGCGTCCTGTTTCTTATTCTTCTGAAAAGCAGAGCCCCAACAAACTTGGTGGCAAACCTCAAACATCCTCATATCCTCAAGAGAACTGGCATGAGATGCAGCTGATCCCTGTGGCAGGGGCAGCGATTCTTCCTGAGATACAAATGACAGAGTTGTTAAGTGAAAGCGACATCGCCGCCCCTTGGCTACCTAACACTCCAGACAATTTGTCACCCACGGTGCACATTGTCCAGAAACTCTCTCAAGCTACTGTAAGTGATAGCCAATGCGTGGAGACTCATATAAATACGCCACCTGGGAACACCTCTCCAAAGACAACAAAGTCAATGATACTACAAGTCCCCTTTCAGGACAGGTCACCTTCACTAAGCCCAATGGCCGGACATAAGATGAAGCAGCTGTTCGTGTTTCCCGATGTGCATCAACTGGCACCAGCCAAACTTGGTTCCACCCTGGAGAGCGCAGGTCTGAACGTTTCAGTCCCTGGTGTGATAGAGAGTCAGAGAAGACGCTACGTGTCATCTGGAAGTAGTGGTGACTCATCCAATGCTGGAGACAACACAAAAGGTTCTAGCAGCGCTGGACCTGACGGAGGTCGTCATAGATTTCTCAGTGGAGATACGGATGTAGACGACACCATAGTTGACTCAGAAACAGGCTCTAGTGTATTAGAGGACAGTGGTAGTAGCAGAGAACAGAGCCCCTTCCACCCCGACACAAAGCCTGTTAGTCTAAGGTCTTCTCCGTCTAGGTGCGTTAACTCCCCATCAGATAGGAAAACTCTACACAGGCAGCAAGGTATTTTGGGAGAAGAAGAATTTGAATTCATTCACCCAGATTCAGACAGAAGCTCACAAGATGATAAGTTACAGCCTCCAAAGTTTAAAAGAAGGCTGCATGAGCGTTATGTCTCTAGCTTGAAAGACGAATCATCTGTTCACGTGGAAGGAAGCAGCGATGTGTTGGTATCCTATGATATCTCAGGTGATCTCAAACCAACACTCAAGCTTGAGAGCGTGTCCAGTGACTTTGACGAGGAAGAGAGTTCCATGCCCAAAAGCCCTAGACGCTCTCTGGCTGATGAGAGTTATCGGGGAGACTCGCACGAACTGAGCGCCGATGAAGGAGACGTGTTTATGGAGCCTGCTAGGATATCGCATAAGTCGAAACCGAGAAACCAGCAGCAGCCCTTGGATCTGTCTCGAGCCCCGTTAGGCGTCTCACCATTCCATGGCATGTACAGGACTTCCTCGTTGCCAGAATCTGACACGCCTACCAGCTCGCCTGGTCCCAAATCCCACTATTCTCCATTGTTACGGTCCACACACAGACTGAATTTCTCCCCACACGGACTCATGTCCCCACAATCACCCCTGTGTTCAGTGCCAGAAGGAGGGAGAATTTTTAATTTCAACATGCCCAGTTCATATGAAGCCGCTGGAGCTCACTCGGACACTGATATCATTTCCCCTAGCCCCATGTCTCCTAGATTCTTTACCTTCCCCTCCATCAATCCTCCCCATTCATCAACGCCTCTGCTGAACCCCATGTCGGAGGTGAACAGGCTGGCTGTTTCTCCTCGCGCACTGTATCCAACTTCCCCGATTCAGTTCTCCCTGAGATCAAAAACTGTGGCTCACGTCAAGTGGGAACACTATTCCAAACGGTCGTTCTCAGATTCGGATGTAGCCTATCAGTGCCCTGTGTGTGGTCAAGTGTTCCCATCAAATGACAATTTGGCCAAGCACATGGCTAAACATCTGCCAACCGAGACTGTTCGATCGGCAGACAACAATAAAATCCACTACTGTAAAGTGTGCGACCGGTCATTTTCAAGGTCGGACATGCTGACTAGGCACATGCGACTTCATACTGGCCTCAAGCCATACGAGTGCATGGACTGCGGCCAGGTTTTCAGCCGCTCGGACCATCTCAATACGCACAAACGCACTCACACGGGAGAGAAGCCGTACAGGTGCCCCCAGTGTCCGTACGCTGCCTGCAGGAGGGACATGATCACTCGCCACATGCGAACTCATTCAAAGCGCACGCCGAAGCGAGGCCGTTACCTCTCGGTCCCCGACGACGGGGCCGATGCGCGCAAGAGCTCTGTGTCCAGCACAGAGACCTCCGAGTCGCACGAGCTTTCCGTGGGCCTGAATTGCTCCTCTATCTCCAGTATAGAGAGCCTGGACCTGGAGATGGGACAGGGACGCAGGCGCCTGATGCAAGCGAGCGTGGAGTCGCTGCCTTCCACCGATGACCCAAGCAACGTGGCTCGGACATCTACCAGCAGCAAAGAGTCCGAGGATATAGAAGACTTCACGGCTGCCTTCTCCCCTGCACATTGGATAGCTGGCAGGAAAGCCGTCGATCCAACTAACACTTCGGCATTCCTGGATCAGAAGGGCGCCACCCGGCACACCTCGGAGGAAGAAGCTGTTATAGAAAAACATCCCCACGAAACACGGAGCCACGCCTCTAATCGACAGCATTGCCCAAAGACGTCGCTCTTTGCTGGGCAGGGGTCCCACTATATGACAAGCAGCACTGCCCATCAGGGCAACCCCACTAACCTTCCTCAGGAGTCTTCTTGATGTTCAAGTCCTGTTCTATTGATCTAGTGTAGAATTGTTGCCTCCCCTGTAGATTGTATTTTTACTGACAGTAGGTCAAGTGTTCAACTCATCCCCGTGATAGTCATGGCTTCTTCATGTACCACAAGAATAACAGTCATTCTAGTAATGCCTTTTAATTAACCTATATATTTGTTGTTATTTTGATGTAACCATAAAGGGCAGTTCATTAGTTTACTGCTTTTTTTTTTTTTTTTTTTATCCTCACTGACCAATGGTCTGTGCTATATGGAATTAGTTAAATGTCTTCTCCTTACCCACACTATGTGCATAATATAGCAATCAGTCATTCTACACAAGTTGTACACTACTATTGTCATAATGATGTCAACAATTTTTTCCTCAACAGACTTTCAGAAAATCAGTTTCAATTTGATTGTTGATATATGTGTCTAATAGCTTAGCTAATTGAACCATTATTTTTTGTCTAAGGTAACATTGAGCACACTAATTGTAACCATGGTAGTCTGTTTACAAATGTAACATGTTCCAATCCTAATTTCTATTCACATGACTTGTTAGGATCAGTGGATCCATAATATATATATATATATGTGTGTGTTTCGATGAATGTTTGGGCTTGGTATAACGAGAATGTTGCGGAGGGCACTGATTATTAGGTTCAAATCTGTCGGTTAAGTTTCACTCGACTAAATTGAGCTGATTCTCATTAACACCGGTAACATAAATGTTTGGCTTCTCTGTTTAACCGGCACAAGTCACCGTTACCCTGTCAGTCACTGACATCTTGTCTGGCAATGACACACTGTCAGTCACTGACATCTTGTCTGGCAATGACACAATGTTAGTCACTGACATCTTGTCTGGCAATGACACATTGTCAGTCACTGACACCTCGTCTATCATTGCCGTGCCGTTGATAAGCAATGTGTATATCTTGTAGTAAGCTTAAACACTAGTAAAATATCTACTGACCAATAACTAAGGTCATTTGACCTTTTTAACCAATAGTCCAGACACAAATTGTTTAACTTTGTTACATTTAATCCGGTGATTATTATTTATTTTTTTTGTATTTTGACCTTTTCCCAATCCTTGTTGTTTCTCTTCACCAAGTCTGACTGGTGTTGACACTATTGTTAGCTTTCATCTATGACTTGACAAGAATATTTAGTTTTGAATCCAAGATGCTGAGGCTCCTTCACAGTAGCAGCTGTCACAGCTGAATGCTTCATTTAAGTCTTCTACGTCAGACCTTAAACCTTGTTCGTTTGGTTTCTTGTTGTTGTCTTGTTTCCTCCTTGTCATTGTAGACCAGGGCCTCTAGGAAAATGTCGACTTCCGCCTTGGTCAAACAAGTCTGGGAAGATGTGTGGCAATGAGTGGTGTGAAGGGTTAGTTTTAGCATCTTCTCACGTCTTTTGAGGACCATCAAGTGTGATGACATGTGTTATGCCCTTTATCAGTGCCATGAATTGTAGAATTCTGCTTTGAGCCAACTGTGATTGTATGTTGTCTTCTAGTGTGATGTGTACATACAGCGTTAGAGGAGCTTTTGTTTTTCTTACAGCTTCTAAAAGACTTTCTCAACATTGAATATCAGAGACAAGTCTACATGTCTATTATAGAATGGGGTAATAAAGAAATCATCTAGAAAGTTTTACTGTTGTTTAATTTCATAAATGTTCAGTATCCCTATACATTATTAAGCTGGAAAAAAAAATGTGTGTTTACTTTGGTACTTTTAAAATTTTAAGCTTTATTGTAGAAAGTTGTGCCATTAAAGGAATTGTATTAACTTTAGATTCAGCTTTTGCTAAAAGATGGCAAAAGGTTTGTTTGTTTTTTAATTGCATGAAATCCTAGTTCAATGTGATTTGGTTTTAAAGTCTGTGTATAGTCAATGTGTCCGATTGTATCCCAGGCCATGATGAGCCAATGTGAACCTAGCCACTGTAAATATCTATTCCACTTACGTGTCACGTGTGTGCATGTTCTCGTCTGGGACTAAGAGTCTGATGTATCTGGATTGTAGATTCCATCCTAGGGACCAACTAAAAAGATACGGTAGTTAAAAACAAAAAAATGACTATAAAATGATGACCAGATGTGGTCAAGTTGAGTTGCAAGCACTGTCTTCAAATGTTTACACTTACATAGTTTCATTTGTAAACAAATGTTTTTTTTATATGCCACGTTGTAATGTATGTGCCTTTTTAGGATCACTCTTGGGGGTGGGGGGTTGATGTGAATGTCCCACATTGACCTGAGATGATGTGCTATTCGTAATTCATTTGGACCTTACCACTGGATATACTCTTTGTTGCTCTGTTTGGGTGTCATCGCAGACCAACTTCAAAAGTCTTTATCTATCAGGGACCTGGTTTGGTTGTTAACATACTTTTGATTGTTTTTTTAATGTCCAATAATAGTCCCATGTCTCTGTAATAGTCGATTGTCAAGTGATGGATCGCTATAGAAATATACAATAAACTTAGACTATGTTCATTATAGTTGTATCTTTTAAACAGTGCTTCCGAAACTAGACAGCAACAAATGGCATGAACAGATGAAATAGAAACTGTAGCGCCTGTATTTCACAATATGTTTCTTGGGATGTTATTCTAACGTTCTCGTTTTTTTTTAGGAGCTGGACATTGTCCGAGACATTAGTCTGGACCAATGTCAATTTTCTTGGTCATACGATGTGTTTGATTAATCTTGGCTGTCAAGTAGGAACCATGACTCGGACACCGCTTTTTTTTCATGCGCTTCTGAATTCTTTTAGGAAAGTGTATTGTTTGGAAATAGTCTTTTCATTGTATTCTTGTGCACAATTACAAACAAGAGCCGACTAAGACTAAGGGCAATTAACACGCCCAAGAAGAATACTTTAGTTTATTCGAAACCTATTATGACTTGAAAGTTGCTGCGATCTTCTTTTTCAGAATAACAAATTGTTTTTGTGGGTGATAAGGTCACACTTGGAGATCACGGCTTCCTGTATTGTGTGTATATTGAATGCTGTTGTTAAACCCGGTGAAATATGTCCTGAAGAAAGATATCTACATGCTGAAATTGTATTCTGTCGGCTATGTTGACATTCAACGAAAATCTTAAGTTTTTATATTAGGAAAACGCTAAATATGTCAATGCTAAACCTGGTCTGGTAATTTCAAAATGTGACGTCCGTGCGTATTTCATGGATCAGTGCTGTGAGAGAACAAGTAATATGAAGAAGAAAATGAAGATCCATATAATTCTAATATTGATTGCTAAAATATGTAGCCTGTTTTGTCTACTTGAATAATGCAGAAAGGTTTTATATACACATATTGTAAAATATATTGTTTTAGTTTTGTTTGTGATAATCTCGTGTGTTTGTTATAAAACACAGACATATTGCCAGATTTGAATGTGCAAAAAACACTTTGCTGTGATGTATGTACCAAATGTTTGGAACCTATTTTACTGAACTGTTGCTAGATGAAAACAAAAGCTGTATGACATTATGAACATTGTACAATGTCAATTTATCGTCTCATTTTCTATACACCTGACACTTATCTGAGCTAACTCTTTTCGATTTTCTATTCAACTAGCGCAGAGACAGAGAAGTCGGTGGATAATTTATCACGACTGATAATAGAAAGAAACATTTAGAGACTATTCCCTATAATTGGAGATTCAAAGATCCGCATGTAAATTTGTCAATTCCTTAATTATTTTTGTAAAGAGTGGTGCCAAATAGCCTATAAATACTTCTTATCAATGAACTAGGGAATTACTATGGTCTTTTTTTTTTTAAATGTGTTAAGCCAGATATTTTATTTCTTACTATATATTAAGATTGTAGTCTAAAGCAAAATCAATATGACAACCTGTGATTTACAATTTGACACTAAACTAATTGGAGTATACTGATATACTGCATTGAGGCCCTGGCAGGGTCTTTGTTTACATGGATCTATGGAAGTGTTTGTTTTGAGTTTTTATTAATGTTAAAACACTTGATTTTAAAACGTGTTTTTCAAAAATGAGTTAACTGCACTGAAATTTGTAACAAATCTTTGTTGTTTTTTTACAAACACAATGGGCCATAATGTTATACATAGATCTAGTATTTTTAAGACCTGTGATACTATTTGAAGTACTGAATAGAAAGAATCTTTCCATGGGTCTTGCGCGTTAGGAGAGTTAACATTTGGTGACTACTCAGAAGATGTAAGGAGATAAGAACCTGAGATGAACTCCGATTTGTAACAGAGCAGCCAGGACTAGTCCACCCGTAGTGCTCTAGCAAGAAACTGGAACGTACTGCGTAGTGCTCTAGCAAGAAACTGGGACGTACTGCGTTATAGCGAGACCAATAGTTATAGTAGGCCTCAACACTGACCTGCGACGTCGCAACCTGTGGGCAGTGGAGTTGTCACGTCGTACAGAACTGTGTCGTTGCAACTAGCTATTGGTCTCCACTATCCACAAGATGTGACGTTGCAGTTCAGTGTTCAGGCCTTTTATGACGATTGGTCTCGTTCGTAGCCCCCATACAAGTCGAGTGACTGTCCACACATGTCCCCCCTTAGCTCCCTGAGCTGGGGACACTCGTACAAGGTGCGACACTGTTTCGACGGCATCGAGAGTCAATAGTTCGGACGGAACCGGGCAAAGTATGCCCCAACAGGACAGTGTTCCGTCATGACCTCTTCAACCGCCACTAAGAATCGTCGCGATCTGGGTGACGCATATTCTGCCAGATACCAAGGGCCCTTTCGAATTAAAAACAAACAAACTATACAATGAGAACCAGACACGCTTAGTTATTTAACTGTACAAATAACATTCGTTGTATCAGTGAGCCAGATTTGTATTAATACTACTATCTTTGTTTTACTCCCAGCCGTGGCATTTTTTTTTTGCTCACCGGGCACCCACTTATCAGATGTCATCCACTGAAATGAATTAGAATGTCATGCTTGCGCCAATGACTAGCACTGTAACACTGGCTCTTTCAAAGGTCAAGTTTCGCCCACCCACATGTCATTTAGAATTGGCAGGATATATGTTAGTAGTCACCCCTTACCCCCGGCCGGTCACTCTCAGCCTCCTTACCAAAAGCATGTGCTACCCTTTGAGAGTGATGTCATGCCCTGATGTTATTATTAATGCCATCTCATTTGTTTCTGTCGGCTAAATGCTTTGACTTTGTGATCTTTTTGTTATATTGTTCATATGAATTGTATATTACAATGACTGTTGGTGTTCTCTGTTGACCAGTTCATAGAATGGATTGATCCTAGGATTGACTTCTTTAGGTTCCAAGTGCCCATTATGTTGTCTAGCACATCATTGGTTTCCAACACTTAGGTGGACAGTAAACCACCTGGGTGGAACTAAGGTTTTTTTTTTTAATGTAAATAAAATGAAATAAATCCTGTTTACTGAACACTTTTGTGTTCTTGGTTTGTTTTTGTTTGTGTATGTCTGAGCCATTCAGGTTCCAATCCCACCATTAACCAGAGAGAAGCCAAAAACTATCAAATATTATTTCTTAAATTTGAACTACCTAAATAAATAAAACATGTTGCACGGAAAATCTACCAGATTTCAAAGATGTAAAGAACAAATAATTATTGTAATTCTGTTCTAAATTGCATAATTCATTATATATTCATTATATAAAAGTAGCTGAACTGGTAACGAAAGAGCTTTACTCAAGTACTTGGCCACCATCGACATCACAAACATCCATTGACATTTGCTGACACTCACTTAGTCTTCTAGATCTAGTATTTCACAAGTTGGTTACGGCTCATTACGTGTTGAGTGAAGGGGGGAGGAAGCTATTTATCAAATTTTAGTAGGCAATTAAGTTGCTTGGAAAACGGTGATACTTTTTTAATTTATTTACAAGGTCCATTATCAGTAAGTCTTTGACTTTGTTAGGTCCATTAAAAAATATTTTAGAAATGTTTTGAAATAATCCCATTGACTATTTGAAGATAAGGGCGTGGATGTTCAAAGTGCTTCTCTTTCCAGCTAACTGCCGTCCTTTTCCAACTGTATAACTCCACTGTCCCTTCATCTTTCCATTGCTACTCGTCTAGAACTGCAACCTTTGAACATTTCTTAATAAATTTCGGAAATCTTTATCATCCATCTATTCATGTATCATTTTTAATGTAAGTAGGTTCCTAAAACCCTGAGTCAGATATCACCACAAGCACAAAGCTAGGGTTCTATTGAGCTGTCATCCTCCCTACACTGCTCTATGCCTCAGAAATGTGGACAGTGTATAGAAAACACACGAACCAATTCCACATGATCTGTCTAAGGCATATACTGAATGCTAAATGGCAAAAAAAAAAATACCCGCCACTAAATTCCTTCGATTAGTGCGCCTGCCAAACTTCCACACAATTCTGATGCAGTCTCAGCTACGATAGGCAGGCCACATCTGCAGAATGGAAGACCGCCGCATCCCTAAACGACTCCTATATGGCCAATTAAGGGAAGCGCCAACAAGGTGGGCAAAGAAAACACTTCAAAGTACAACCTCAAAGATTATCTCAAAGCCTTCAGCGCTGACCCAGACATCTGGGAGTCGGAAGCACATGACAGAGCATCATGGCGTCGCGCTGTGAAAAGTAGGGCACAAATTGCAGAGGATAAGAGAACTGAGCTGGCAGAAGAAAAGCGTCAGAGAAAAAAGTAAGGCCAATGACACTAGCTCCAGCTGGAATAACCTGCCCAGTGTGCAGCCGAACATTCCGGACTAACAATGGTCTCACCAGCCACATGAGGTGGCACAAAACCCCAGTGCAAAGCAATCAGCCCCCCTGAATGACAAAAGTGGTCATCATCGAACCACGATAGATGAACTATAAATATAATATTTAATATATATATATATATATCTCGAAACCAAAAACACATAGGACGTAATTATCTTCTTTTTCTTTTGAAATAACGTCTGTATTCTATTACGTAACTGCAATTCCAACATTTAGCTTATTTTATCCTATAAGATCTAGTTATCTATCTATCTATCTATCTATCTATTTATCTATTTATCTATCCATCCATCCTTCTTTCTATCTATCTATCTATCTATCTATCCTTCTATCTATCTATCTATCTATCTATCTATCATTTGTAGTCCATCACGTAACCTATTTGATCTGATCTCTGTCGGCGGGTATGTGTGACTGAGTGGGAGATTGTCCAATGAATTCTGGCCGATTCTCCCCAGCCTTGAGAAGGGGCTGAACACATCCCGCCTCCGCACTCCTTTGTATTTAAGCCAATATTACAACTGGACCAATGACGTCAGCAGTTGACTGACCGTTAGAAATCAATGACATGGCTCTGTTGGAATGGGCCATACGAGGTCAGTGGAGGTGTTTGACATAGAAAGAATATCGTGGAAGAAACGTATAGGATTTGTAAGACATGAGAGTCAAGAAATCTTTACTAGTGAAAGTAGTGTTTAGCGCTAATACATGAGACACATTGTAAGACACTGCCCCCACCCCCCACACCGATTAGTTTCTTTTTTTTTTAAAGGAGCTATTTACTAAATGTGTCATTCCGTCGACTGATTGAATTACAAACGGAACGAACCATGTATGAAGTGTTGTAGGCAACTGAGCTAGAAGTATGTAGAATTCAGGGGGCTGGTGGTGTTTGAGGATGAAGATGAACTTACTGTAACTTGTAACTTACTGTGTTAGATCTCCTTATACCATAGAAATAGGTCTTCAGCAATGTCCGCAGCATCTATCAAAAGCTTGTGTACATTGACCTGAGATCGTCCCTGAAGGTGTTTGGACAGGAAGACTGTTGGCGTTTTTCTCCTTTCGATCTCCATGTTATTGCTATCTATGGGATGCGCAAGTTATTCTTTCGTAAAGGGGGGGGGGGGAGACTTGATCTCAAAATGGGCCCTGGGATTAGGCCTACCATTGAAAATACACGTCAGCGTCCTGTTAATATTTTTTTGTCTAACACAAGAATAGAATGGGCTGCCCCAGAGATGGCTTTCTGTGCGTATCTTGCGTATTTAGTACGCGAATGAACACGAAAATAAGCGGGTAGGATGATGTATCTTAAATAATGGTTACCTGGTCGTGCGGCATACGCGTTGGAATGGTCTTCTGTCCTCTCGATGGTCCCGGGTTCATAGCCTACCCGACGCCACCCCATGTCGTCCAGCGGGAGGTTTGGACTAGGAAGTAGATTATCTTTAACTCAGAAGGAACATTTGACAATCATTTTACAAATAAATAAATATATCAATTTAAAAAAGCACACCAAAAAAATGTCGTTGCTATTGATATATTATTAGTATTTGACCTCCAGGACAGTACGATTCCAGGGAAATGCTAGAAGACATGTAGGCTAATTGGCAGGTGAAAAACCAATCAACTATTAGCGAAGCTGCCACAAGATTTAGATCTATAACAATTTTTTTTGTATCCCACCAAATTGTGGAAAGAAGTCTTTTAAGATCATCGTGACAGGAGCAGAGGTTAAATTGGCAGACATGGTCACAAAGAACAAAGAACTTACAATTGTTGATTCCTTGCGCCCTCCTTTCAACATATCTGTTTGTTTTCTAAAACAACTTGAAGCATCAGAACCCTGAAGAAATAACTGAATCTTACAACAGTTCAGGAGTAAATCTTACGTAGACTCGATAGAAGAGCTGCTATTTTAGGAGCAAATTCAATGACCAATTATGATTATTGTTTGAAAAAAAAATCTTGAAATTTTTTAAATAGTGATTGTGAAGGATCCCAAAGCTTTCAATGCTAACTCTGCAAAGATGGTCTGAAAGAAGAAAATCTGAATTCTTTCAAAATTTGATAAAATATTTCCAGTGTCTGCTTAGCTTATAAAAAAAATGCCTATAAACAAAATTTCTTCAATAGAATTGGAATTCAATGATCCAGCCAAACAAACCATTTCATATACTTTAAATTTACTTCTAACAAAAATTCACCTTCTTTCGAATGAATTCTCTTTATGAACTAGAGGCATTATGATTACAAAATCATTGCCATGTGCCATTGATACTAACATTCTGACATATTCATGACCAATCTTGGACAACGACTAAATGTGTGAATATTTTGAAAACAAAATACAAAATGTCTTATAATCTTATACTGTCTTCATTTTCTGAATAGCTGCATTTTGTGTATGTTATCTCTTTGGTGAGTATATTTAAAAAGATGCACATTTACACCTAAAAGTACACATTCTAGGTTTGAAAATACACATTTCCATTCTGGGATGTAGGCGTCTCTGTAATGAACACAAGGCTGGACATCTTATAAATTACAGACGTTCCTTAAAAAAAAAAGGTATTTATTTCATGTGTTCATCTATGAATGTATTGTATCATTGGAACTATACATTGACTAATCGGGAAATTCTGGAATGATTGATAAGTACATAGTTCCGTAATAGATTCATCCGAAAATGTTTACATTCTAGTGATTCCTTCGGGGGCCAAATTATAAAATTTAAGGAGTCGCTTAAGAGATTCAGAAAAAAAAAATGTGTTTAAAAAAACAAAAACAACGTGTTATTGTACATATTTTTTTTTATTGTTAGTAAATTTATTTGAAACCTATATTTTTCATTCAAGCATTATTATTGCCGACAACTGAATCAGAGTGATTTCAAACAATCTAATAGACACAGTATAAATATATTTAACAGTTTGTTCATCAAACGAAAGCGGCGTAATGGAATGTTACGCTATACCAATTCGAAATCATAAATAAATACATATATATATATAATTTACATGGTTATATCCATTTAATATAAGTAATACGCCATCATTTTATATCTCTATGGAGTCGAACAAAAAAGAACATCATTTTGATACCAAACACCCGAGCTTTGCAAAGACATACAGTATTTAGGTGTAAAGCTGATTCACTCAAGAAAGACAAACTTTACTGGAAAATATTTTTAAAACAGCATCATTTAAAAGCTCGTATTTGGTTGCTGTAAGAAATTGCTTTTGAAACCAACATTGAAGCCGAATACATTGTTCCAATTAGAGCCGAATTAGAGGTACAAAGAAAATTGCTATTTCCTTATCCAATGATACAGTAGGATTTTAAAGACGTTTCTCTTTTGCAAATCTCTTGACATAACTATTAGGCTAGATCGGAGGGCGCTTTATAATATGGTGTGTTTATAGTTTGGGTTTTTCTTTCTTGTTGTCTTCGTTTTTTGTTTTTTTTGGCATCATTGACATTGTTGTTTTTTTTTAAATAAAAATTCTATCCATCAGCACCCCCCCCCCCCCCCCCAAATTATTGTAAAAGGATTATCATTGAAAAAGTTGATCAGGTTCATGAAATGTTTTATAAATGACTAGTCGACGTAGCATATGCCGCTATTTTGCAGGGCCGGTCTTAAGTGACCGCAGTGGGCTCCGCACTTTCATAGGACCCGCGCTAATTCTAGGTGTATAAATTATTAAATTAAACCATTGTATAATTTATAACAGATTTCCCGCTGCCTCATGTCGATTTTCCATGAGCTCCTGGAAATCTCTTGAAATTGCAAAATATACGAAAAAGTCTTGGAAATATCCGGAAATTATTAAAATCTTTAGAAAACTCATACGAATCTCCTGAAATATATAGACAAAAATTGTCATTTTGGGGTGTCAATCAATAAGGAAAATGCAAATCCTACGCGCGATAAAAAAAAAGGCATTATCCATTAGCTGTAATAGTGTAATCTGGTGAAAGAAGGTTCTCGCGCCTCAAACTAATTAAGAATAACTTAAGTTCAACAATTCTCGCAGATAGTTTACAATATTTATGTAGCGTCGCTATTGAGCGCGATCTATGTAGGAAATAACATTTTCATGATACACTGTATGACTTTGCTACACGTAAGGCTCGTAAAGTTCGTGGGATAGCTTAACTCTATCAGCAGAAATAAAAGAGTGATCTTTCCTTTACTTCTTCTTCTCGTCCAAACTCTTGAGCGAAGAAGATAATTATATTTATAGATTTTACATTATAGACAATTCTTTGACTCACATTTATGAAAGGTGGCGGAATCTGTGATAACCTAAAAAAAATTCTTTGACATCATTGGGATTCGACCCTCGCTGTTAAACAGGCGTTTTATTTGACTAAGTCAGACAGTCAGACATCCTGCATGTCTGACTCTGTGTTAAAACGAACAAATATCTGAACCGTATTTTGGATTTTTTTGTTTTACAAAGGGAAGTAACGATGATAAAACATTTAATCGATAATAGCTTCCGATATCTCCCTCAAAGTAAATAAAAACGTATCCAAATATGACAAGAAAATCTAAATCTCTAGAAGGTTGAGCTTGGTGTTTACATTGGCATCTGACTGGGCACTTCATTTAAAATATATATTAGATTTATAAATACCATTGCCAATTACTATAGTTAAATAGCCCGTCATTCACGCCTGTATCATACTAGTTTGGCTCTATGTTTTATTTTCACAATAGAGTACATATTTTAGTGTATTGTAACCACCCTCCCAAATCATTTTTTTTTCACTTCCAAAAAAACTGCCTCAACCTCAACTCGCACAATTTTTTGTTTTTCAAATTGCATCCTGCGCATCGCGCCTCTGTCCTAACTAGAGCTTTGACGGTCGCCCAACTCCATTTTTTGCTTGTATCTGTTAAGTTGAACTGGAATTGGCCCGCTTTATAAAGCCCCCCCCCCCTTTCAGAGACATTGACGCTAACATGTAACCTGGCTCCCCCCCCCCCCCTTGAATACTAGTATCACTTTTCTCGCCCCGGTTAGGTTTAGTCAATCGTCCCTATGGTCCCGGTTTTAAAGCCTGCCCGCGCCATCCAGTGACATCCTTCGGAACATTTGGACTAAGGTTAGGATGTGACTTGATTAGGAAGGACCCTCTTTATAACGCTCCACTCCTACACACATGGACACAAGCTTTTGGTCCCTGAATTCTAGTATCTCCTTTACTTATCAGCTACTCTGCCCCCCGCCCACAACAAAAAAGTTAGTCCTACGACGAACAATCTTTGAATTTTCTTCGGCTTCTCAATTCATTATAGTTTATTGTGCTTTTGAACAGGACCCCCCCCCTTTTTTTTTTAAATACACACACACACATACACTTTTCTGCCCTTATTTATTACAATAACCCCTAACACTTTTTTAAAAATCCTGCGATTGATCGAGCTCTCACCAGACACTTGTCAGATTTTGAATTCTTAATATTACACCCTATCTAGTTTGACTTTTTTTTTTTGGCGTCCTTTAATCGTAAAGATAAAGATAAGATAAAGATAAGATAAAGATAAGATAAAGATAAGATAAAGATAAGATAAAGATAAGATAAAGATAAGATAAAGATAAGATAAAGATAAGATAAAGATAAGTTAAAGATAAGATAAAGATAAGATAAAGATAAGATAAAGATAAGATAAAGATAAGATAAAGATAAGATAAAGATAAGATAAAGATAAGATAAAGATAAGATAAAGATAAGATAAAGATAAGATAAAGATAAGATAAAGATAAAGATAAGATAAAGATAAGATAAAGATAAGATAAAGATAAGATAAAGATAAGATAAAGATAAGATAAAGATATAAGATAAAGATATAAGATAAAGATATAAGATAAAGATATAAGATAAAGATATAAGATAAAGATATAAAATAAAGATATAAGATAAAGATATAAGATAAAGATATAAGATAAAGATATAAGATAAAGATATAAGATAAAGATATAAGATAAAGATATAAGATAAAGATATAAGATAAAGATATAAGATAAAGATATAAGATAAAGATATAAGATAAAGATATAAGATAAAGATATAAGATAAAGATATAAGATAAAGATAAGATAAAGATAAGATAAAGATATAAGATAAAGATATAAGATAAAGATATAAGATAAAGATATAAGATAAAGATATAAGATAAAGATATAAGATAAAGATATAAGATATAAAATAAAGATATAAGATAAAGATATAAGATAAAGATATAAGATAAAGATATAAGATAAAGATATAAGATAAAGATATAAGATAAAGATATAAGATAAAGATATAAGATAAAGATATAAGATAAAGATATAAGATAAAGATATAAGATAAAGATATAAGATAAAGATATAAGATAAAGATATAAGATAAAGATATAAGATAAAGATATAAGATAAAGATATAAGATAAAGATATAAGATAAAGATATAAGATAAAGATATAAGATAAAGATATAAAATAAAGATATAAGATAAAGATATAAGATAAAGATATACGATAAAGATATAAGATAAAGATATAAGATAAAGATATAAGATAAAGATATTAGATAAAGATATTAGATAAAGATATAAGATAAAGATATAAGATAAAGATATAAGATAAAGATATAAGATAAAGATATAAGATAAAGATATAAGATAAAGATATAAGATAAAGATATAAGATAAAGATATACGATAAAGATATAAGATAAAGATATAAGATAAAGATATAAGATAAAGATATAAGATAAAGATATAAGATAAAGATATAAGATAAAGATATAAGATAAAGATATAAGATAAAGATAAGATATTTTATTTTTCCAAACAGATGGAAATTCAGTTTGATTACTAGTGTCCACCTCAGCATAACTGCTATAACAATATAGATGCCAATACGTAAATTCATACACCAAAAGAATGTACACTCATAACCAGCGCTTTAAGGCTAAGACTAAGACTGCTTTATTGATCCTTGTGGAAATTCGTTGTGATTACAAGGACTCTTTTCTCATATACAGACAACACAACAGAAAAATACACATAAGTAGAACAGACACAACATAAAGAGTTCGTTCAGCGACTACACACACGCATCTTGGTCTCTTTCATGCTTCCTGATCGAAGGGTGACGTTGATAAAGTCATAGGTTTCTATGTAGCCAACTTCTTGGTGACGACACTCTGACCGAAAGCGGGATAAAGGAGTTTTAAAATACTTCTGTTTTAGTCCACATCGTCCAGATCTGATGTAACAGTGGTTCAATGGGTGCAGATTGTCTTTAAGAATCGTATGTGTTTTGGAAAGGCATCTTTCATGAAAGATTGATATTTTCTTTTGATTAGAGGACAGAATTCACATATAAATATAAATCAATACAAATTACTTTATCTAATCTTAATTTTGATCGTTATTTGAATCTTTTGGAATTTAGGGAAACGACAATGCTACAAAGTACCATTCATTGCTCTCACTCTCTCGAAAAATAAGCTCATAAAGAAATAGACTCTAAATTTGTCTTTTTAATGCTGTGAAACTGAGTTTTGTTGTGCACTCAAAGGCGGCTATGAAGTAAGGCAAATTAATTACAAGAAGTCTTTTTTTTTTTTTTTTTGGACTAGTTCTATTTATTAGATAAAGAATGTGGCCTCTGGGGATATACTGAAAACAAAAATAGAAATATGCGTAAAGTCGAGTTCTTCTACTCCTCATCTGATTTAGGAAATATACAGAAACATTTCATTGTTAACACTTAGGTCCAGTTCTTCATAGAAGCCGTTTTACCGTTGGCGGCTCAGTGCTTGGTTACACATTGTAAGAATATAATAATAACGTTTGTCTTCGTATCCTAGGATCAATAAAGAATGCAGTATTTCAGCTCATCAAAAAGGACTGCCTTTGTATACATTCGGGATATAAATCCTGCCCAGCGTAGCTGTCAACCATAAGAAGTCCCTCTATACTTGATTTAGGAAATTGATTTAGTTCTAGAAATTGAATCTAATTCACTGAGAAATGTTCTGCAGAAAAATTGTCTTCCTTCACTACTAGAGTCCAATGAAAATGGGTAGATGGCGTAGCTGTCAAATTGTGAGAAATAATTCCACGGATATTTTCTGTCTTCACCGGACAAACTGGACAAAGGGAGGTAAGTTACGTTGGCAGACGGTGCTAAACCGAAATGGAGAGCGGGAAAGGCAATGTTGTTTGAAACATTAGCACGAGAAAACATTTCTGCTGCGGCCAGGTACACTTCCCGAAGTTGGTTAGGTATGTACACAAGGTTGACTGCGCTGGACAACAAGTAGTCCGTTTGTAAGTTGTCGAAATAAGTGTTCAAAAATATCTGAGCGAATTTTCTCCCCTTTTGATTCTTTTCACTAATGTTAGAGGCTTCACTGTGGAGCTGACTGAAGACTCTCATGAGAGATTCTTTGTCTGATTGACTGTTCCATTTAGCCCACAAGTTGTAGGACTTGGTTTTGTAAATGTTTAGTTTTGAGAAGCCTTGTGGAAACCAAATTCTGTCACGTGAGAGATTGAGCAGCTTCCACGTGTTCAGCAGCACGCTCTGGTGAATGAGAAGATAACCTTTGACCGGAAGTGACAGATGCATCACGTGACTAAGGCAGGAGTATGTGTGCATGGTATTATTACGATGTCCTGTTATATAACTAATATGTCCAAACTTTAATCTGGTGGTAAACTGTTCAAATGAAGAATTCCCAGAAAGAACACAATATACTATGTGAAGGAAGTACTGTCTATGGACGTACTCCAGGTATGGAAGACCTTCTTTAGCTAAGTTTTCATCATCCATTAAAATGGTCAATACAATATCCGTAATTGCCGGAGCTAACCATCGGTCAAAGGTCGTGGTCACGTTGATGTTCCGTCTCGGACAGACTTTTTTCATGTACTGAACGACGGCAGAGTCAGCGCCATTCTGATAGATTGGTTTTAACTTAAGATCTAGTGTTAGACTTTTACCAAACACGAGTTGGACTGACTCCCCTAAGAAGTCTTGACGTTCCTGACTTTTGATTTTGAGGACCCGTGAAAGACGGTTACCTGACACAAGGACAAAGTCGTCCACCCATGCGGTCAGAGATGCACGCAGGTAAGAAATGTTTAGATTAGCATCCGCTACTAGAGGGCGTAGGCAGGTGAAGGTGTCCAGGGCTAGCGACACCACACAAACGTTTGTCCGTTCCACGTCTTCACAAGCTAGGTCTTTCACACAGTCAACGATGAACTTGTTGGCCAGCACTTCACCCATGTCAATGTATTTTTCTAACGGACAGCTATGACTTGAATTGTGACCTTTGCCAACAGCCACTGGGGAATATCCTATATTAATATAAAAATACCGCTTGATAGAGTTCAACCAAATCGATCTGAAAACAGATGCAAACCAACCAGGCACATCAGGCGGAGTGTATATCCAGAGAAGCGATGACCCGCTGAAGCAGTAGCTTCTGTCTGATAACAAAGCAAAAGTAGAAAAACCAGTGACAATCAAAGGGAGGCTAGAGAGAATATTCTTTTTACTTGTTTTCAGCAAAGGTTGTCTCTCTTGGAAAGGGACTATTTCCAATACTTCTACGCGTTGAAACTGTTGAATGAGAAACTTGTTACCGTGATAGAGAGAATGAGACGTACTCCTGCAGGTCACCCCTCCGTTAGAATGGGAGCTTACATAGTCGTCGACATCGAAGTAGAGTGGGCTGTTGTACAACAAGCCGGACGGATGGTCAGTTGCACACTGGTTATACACCAGGTCCTTGTCAGAACTGGAGTCTGCGCAGTTCTGGCTAAATATAGTTGTCGCCCCCTTTGAGATGGCGTAAAGAAAGCCAGTCAGTCTTGAAGGGCAGCTGGGAAGACTTGACGTGGCCCAGGAGCTCAGATGATGCTTACAGTCTTTTGGTGTGAGGAGGAAACAGGACGGTGGTCTGGAATGAGACAAGCATGCTATTATCTATCTATTTCTATCTATCTATCTATCTATCTATCTATCTATCTATCTATCTATCTATCTATCTATCTATCTATCTATCTAACTATCTATCTATCTATCTATCTATCTATCTATCTATCTAACTCTCTCTCTCTCTCTCTCTCTATTATTTAGTTATCCACCTACCTTCCTGCCGACGTGATTGAACAAGCTCATGGAGTGTTAAAGCGTCACTATGAAAGACTAAAGACATCTCACCACTAGACATCTCACCACTAGACATCTCACCACTAGACATCTCACCACTAGACATCTCACCACTAGACATCTCACCACTAGACATCTCACCACTAGACATCTCACCACTAGACATCTCACCACTAGACATCTCACCACTAGACATCTCACCACTAGACATCTCACCACTAGACATCTCACCACTAGGCATCTCACCACTAGGCATCTCACCACTAGGCATCTCACCACTAGGCATCTCACCACTAGGCATCTCACCACTAGGCATCTCACCACTAGGCATCTCACCACTAGGCATCTCACCACTAGGCATCTCACCACTAGGCATCTCACCACTAGGCATCTCACCACTAGGCATCTCACCACTAGGCATCTCACCACTAGACATCTCACCACTAGACATCTCACCACTAGACATCTCACCACTAGACATCTCACCACTAGACATCTCACCACTAGACATCTCACCACTAGACATCTCACCACTAGACATCTCACCACTAGACATCTCACCACTAGACATCTCACCACTAGACATCTCACCACTAGGCATCTCACCACTAGGCATCTCACCACTAGGCATCTCACCACTAGGCATCTCACCACTAGGCATCTCACCACTAGGCATCTCACCACTAGGCATCTCACCACTAGGCATCTCACCACTAGGCATCTCACCACTAGGCATCTCACCACTAGGCATCTCACCACTAGGCATCTCACCACTAGGCATCTCACCACTAGGCATCTCACCACTAGGCATCTCACCACTAGGCATCTCACCACTAGGCATCTCACCACTAGACATCTCACCACTAGACATCTCACCACTAGACATCTCACCACTAGACATCTCACCACTAGACATCTCACCACTAGACATCTCACCACTAGACATCTCACCACTAGACATCTCACCACTAGACATCTCACCACTAGACATCTCACCACTAGACATCTCACCACTAGACATCTCACCACTAGACATCTCACCACTAGACATCTCACCACTAGACATCTCACCACTAGACATCTCACCACTAGACATCTCACCACTAGACATCTCACCACTAGACATCTCACCACTAGACATCTCACCACTAGACATCTCACCACTAGACATCTCACCACTAGACATCTCACCACTAGACATCTCACCACTAGACATCTCACCACTAGACATCTCACCACAAAACATTTACTGACATTTACCTTATTTCCTAAATTAAAATAACCCAGTCAGAGAGACAATTACAAACAATCAAACTTCTAGGTGTCAAACTGGCGACTAGTTCCTTGAACAGAAAACATTTTTTTAACAATTCTTTACAACTTTATGGGGCCCTTTGTTTTTGTTTTTTTTTGTATTTATTTTATTTTACATTGCCTTGAGTTAGTATTACTGTAGCCTTAGTCTAGTTTAATAGCTATTTAATGACAACTGTTTTATTATTGGGTATGCGTATATCCAGAGGCGTAGTGGGCAAAACATGCGCCCTTAGCAAGGTACATTATTGGCGCCACCTCCTCCATTTTCCATGAACATCACATAGAAATATAGGCGGCGTATAGCGCCCCCCTAAAGGTGTCGCCGGGGCATCGTACACTCCTTGCCCCCCTCCCCTCTGCGTGTATACAACCCTTCCAAAATTAAACTTAAGGATTAACTACAACTGGAAGGAACCCAGGTCATCCCAATCTAAAATCTCAGTCACTATCCAGGCTACGAGCTGCAGACATTTTGTTTGGCCACCCAGCACGCTTACCGCTGAAACCATGCCGCATTGTTCGTCCATGACCTTGATTCTTCAATTGACAAAGCGTTCATAGAGAAGCGGCTCAATAACTACCAAGAAAGGGAAAGCACTGCAGCGTTACACTACGACACTCCATCTCTAGTTACCTGCACCAGGAGATGTGGTAAACGTTTGCAGACACTATCACCAGACTCCACTCAGAGGGAGCTGAAATCTTCTTTGTCAGATTGCATTCTTTAAGCGTTGTAGTATCGAGAACAACCCACAGAGACTGCGCCGTCATAGAACTGAAAAATAAATAACAATATGACTGAGAGAAACCTTTAATTCAAACATCTGATAATTGTAAACAAGCAATCATGCAAAAGTTGTAGCTAGTTGAAATAATAGACAACTAGTCGACCGGCGGCGTAGCATACGCCGCTACCTTGCAGGCCGGCCTTAGGCCACTACAGCCTATGCGACCGCAGTGGGCCCCGCACTTTCATAGAACCCGCGCTAATTGTAGGTGTATTAATTATTAAATTAAACCATTTTGTAACTTATAACATATTTCCCGCGGCCTCCTGTCGATTTACCAGGAGCAGCTAGAAATCTCCGAAATTGCAAAATATACGGAACAGTTTTGGAAATATCAGGAAATCATTAAAATCTTTAGAAAACTCCTACAAATCTCCTGAAACATATAGATAAAAATGGTAATGTTGGGGTGTCAATCAATATGGAAAACGACAATCTTACGCGCGATAAAAAAAAAGGCATAATCCCGTAATTTTGGAATCTGGTTAAAGAAGCTTCTCGCGCCTCAACAATTCTAGTAGATAGATTGAACCATTTGGTAATTCTTGCTATTGAGTGTGATCTATGTAGGAAATAGAATTTTTATTATATACTGTATAGCTTCGCTACACGCAAGGCTCGTAAAGTAATTCTGTACGTAGTAAAGAATGAACAAAATACAAAAACAAATATATTTTCTAATATAAATTCTTAATTTTCACTTATAATCCGAATCCCTACCCAAAAACTGGGTCCGCAAAATCCGTTTCGCATAGGGCCCCACAATGGTTAAGTCTCGCCCTGCTATTTAGTGACGGGTGAATACAGAGTAGATTAATTGTTCTCCTCCCTCCCACCACCTCTTTTTTAAGCCGCTAAAACTACGTCGGGTAGAAATAAAAAAGAGAAATCTTTCCATGACTTCTTGGTCACAACGGTTAAGTCCGGCCCTGCTATTTTGTGACGGGTGAATACTACTTTTCCCCCCCCCCCCTTTCTTTTTTTGTAGGGTAACTCAAGTCCGACTTGCAGAAATAAAAGAGTGATCTTTCTTCTATTTCTTGTCCAAACTCTTGAGCCATGAAGAGTATTATATATATATATATATATATATATATATATATATATATATATATATATATATATATATATATATATATATATATATATATATATATATATATATAATGATAAGAAATGACTGACCTGGGGGTAAATAATTTTGGTTAAAAAATTGATTACGCAGATGGTGACTGATTTTGTAACGTTTTCGTAAAATGATGTATTGCTTTTTAACGAAGTCTGTATTCAGGGCAATATAGAGAGCACGGTAACTATTAGTAAATATTTATCATAAACATTAAATGCTTTATGGTTATCTTCTGTTAGTTACACATCTTAGCCAAACACCTATTCTTTACACAAGGCTTATCTCCTCCTTAGATAGTACTGTCTCTATATAAAACAAAATTATTTAAAAATAACTAATTCGTAAAGTAATTGGTAATCTTCTCGAATGCTACATGTGTAGTCATCAACACTAAATAATTATGCAAATAATTGACCTCATCCGAGAATGGCAAATGGGAGAAACAAGGTGCACACAATTTGTACCAGACCGACAGGTACATTTTACAATACACAATACAAACCTTGTACCCAACCGACAGGTACATTTTACAATACACAATACAAACCTTGTACCCAACCGACAGGTACATTTTACAATACACAATACAAACCTTGTACCCAACCGACAGGTACATTTTACAATACACAATACAAACCTTGTACCCAACCGACAGGTACATTTTACAATACACAATACAATCCTTGTACCCAACCGACAGGTACATTTTACAATACACAATACAAACCTTGTACCCAACCGACAGGTACATTTTACAATACACAATACAAACCTTGTACCCAACCGACAGGTACATTTTACAATACACAATACAAACCTTGTACCCAACCGACAGGTACATTTTACAATAGACAATACAATCCTTGTACCCAACCGACAGGTACATTTTACAATACACAATACAAACCTTGTACCCAACCGACAGGTACATTTTACAATACACAATACAAACCTTGTACCAGACTGACAGGTACATTTTACAATACACAATACAAACCTTGTACCCAACCGACAGGTACATTTTACAATACACAATACAATCCTTGTACCCAACCGACAGGTACATTTTACAATACACAATACAAACCTTGTACCCAACCGACAGGTACATTTTACAATACACAATACAAACCTTGTACCCAACCGACAGGTACATTTTACAATACACAATACAATCCTTGTACCCAACCGACAGGTACATTTTACAATACACAATACAAACCTTGTACCCAACCGACAGGTACATTTTACAATACACAATACAAACCTTGTACCCAACCGACAGGTACATTTTACAATACACAATACAAACCTTGTACCCAACCGACAGGTACATTTTACAATACACAATACAAACCTTGTACCCAACCGACAGGTACATTTTACAATACACAATACATACCTTGTACCCAACCGACAGGTACATTTTACAATACACAATACAAACCTTGTACCCAACCGACAGGTACATTTTACAATACACAATACAAACCTTGTACCCAACCGACAGGTACATTTTACAATACACAATACAAACCTTGTACCAGACTGACAGGTACATTTTACAATACACAATACAAACCTTGTACCCTACCGACAGGTACATTTTACAATACACAATACAAACCTTGTACCAGACTGACAGGTACATTTTACAATACACAATACAAACCTTGTACCAGACCGACAGGTACATTTTACAATACACAATACAAACCTTGTACCAGACTGACAGGTACATTTTACAATACGAGCTTTGAAAAAAAAATGTTTTAATGAAATGTTCTTAAAATGTTTAATTATCTTTTCCCATTTCATTTCGAGATAATCGAATACACTAGTCATAGTCGATTGAGGAGCATTATTAGGCAATCAAATAGTAGAAAGAGACAATCAATAAATTAAAAAGGGGCACTTGAATTATGAAGCGAGGAACTTTAGAAGTATGGTCCATGTCCGAAGCCTTACATTATGAATTTCCTTTCCTTCACCCAAGACACGTCAGTGTACATAGAGGTGATTTACTAAGAAGTACAATACATAGAAGTATTGTACATAGAATTAATGTAAATAGACGCACTGTACATAGAAGTATTGTACATAGAAGCACTGTACATAGAATTAATGTAAATAGACGCACTGTACATAGAAGTACTGTACATAGAAGTTCTGTACATAGAATTAATGTAAATAGACGCACTGTACATAGAAGTACTGTATAAAGAAGTACAGTACATAGAAGTACTGTACATAGACGCACTGTGCATAGAAGTACTGTACATAGACTCACTGTACATAGAAGTAATGTACATAGACTCACTGTACATAGAAGTACTGTGTATTCAAGAACTGTTATCGACAACTCTCGAAACAAAAGTAGATAGAAGCAGACGGCCTGACTAATGATAAGAAATGTTTCTATCTGCTTTAAACAACTCCTAAACACTGGCCTCATTGACACAGTTGCACCTAGTTGTAAATCTCAATCTCTTGAGCCTAAGCAAGCAGCTATTTGACCTTCAACCTTGGGGTTCACTGCTAGAAAAAGAAATTAGCGTGTAAATTATTGCAGCAGTATATATAATTTACAACCGCAGTGCACAGCGAGGAAGCCATATATAAGCCATATAAATGTGCAACGTGTGTCGCCGGCCTCATTGTCGTCACATCATCCATTGTAGCCGAGTTTGTACACCGTCTCACGCCAGCAGACGGTAAAGGGACCCTTTTCAGGCATTGTGAATGAGGGAAATCTGAACTAATTCTATGTCCGAGGGTGTCATTTGATGTGACCATCGCTAATTCTATGCGCCGTTATTTCCCCGACGTAACCCATTAGAATTGGGTGAACTCCATGGCGCCCTAAATATGTCGAAGTCCATACTTTACAATGCAGCACGCATGTCTGTCATGTTGAACCACTTAGAACCAACCGCTTCAAAATTCTAAATTCCAGTGATTCACAAACTGCGAACCGTGAGCCATATCTGGCCAGTGACTTGGTGCTCTTTGGTCCATTGGAATGTTTCACACGGTAATTCATAATGAAGCCGCAGACTAGACTCAATGTTACCCGTGACACGCCTCTTATCTTATAAATTACAGACGTTCCTTCAAAAGAGATAATAACTACGTCCAACATTTATCCATGTGTTAAATCTAGTCGCCCATGTTAATAAGAGTCTTAAACATTGCTAAGTGATTGAATTTATTGGTAGATTATACAAACCGTTACATTAATTAGCAACAGGGAACAAAAAGCCCTTGTACGACTTTTCCCTAGCAAATTGAATAAGAAATGTGTCTTTATGTGTTTTTGAAATCTTTGTGTCTTTCTGAGCATTTGATTAAGTTGTGTTTTTGTATTTGCAACTTATGGTTCAGTGTTTTATGTATTAGCACTTACTTTACTTTGAACTCTTTGTGTGTAGAAACGTCCTGAAGTGTCTCTAGATATCGGCCGGAGTTGACAACATTCCTGGTGAACTTCTTCAGGCGGGAGGAGAAACTATGATAAACGCACTCTATATGATTTGCAACAAGATCTGGCAATCAGGAGAATGGCCCAAACCCTGGACCCAATCATTCATAATAACCCTTCCAAAGAAAGGCAACTTACAACTCTGTCAAAACTATCGCACCATCAGCCTCATAAGTCATCCCAGCAAAGTACTGTTAAAGATCATATTAAACCGGTTAAACCGATAGCAGACAACATCATATCAGAAGAACAAGCAGGTTTTAGACAAGGTCGCAGCACAACAGAACAAATCCTAAACCTCAGAATACTCTGTGAGAAATATCTCCAACACCAAGAGAATCTTTTCCATGTCTTTATTGATTTCAAGAAAGCTTTCGATCGAGTATGGCACGGGGCACTCTGGGCAACAATGGAAAAGTACAACATTAATAAAAACATAATCAAAGTTATTTAGAACCTCTACAAGGATGCCACCAGTGCGGTGTACTTCAACAATAATATTGGGGACTGGTTCAAAACCACAGTTGGAGTAAGACAAGGCTGCCTACTGTCACCAACACTCTTCAATATCTTCCTTGAAAGGATAATGGAAGATGCTCTCGAGGGCTATGAAGGTACTGTTAGCATTGGAGGAAGAAGAATTACTAACTTGCGCTTCGCAGATGACACTGACGGCCTAGCAGGGACAGAAGAAGAACTAGCTGACCTGGTGATGCGCATTGACAAGACTTCCGCAGCATATGGCATGCAGATAAATGCCGAATGACCAATAGCCACCAGGGCTTTAAAAGAGGCATCAGTATTGGATGTGAAAAGCTAACTAATGTTAACAGCTTCAAATACCTCGGAGCTATTGTCTCAGATGAGGGAACAAAACCCGAACTATTGGCCCGAATAGCACAGTCCGCAGCAGCCCTTTCAAAACTAGAAATAATATGGAAAGATAAGGGCTTAGCCCTCGGCACCAAAATCAGACTGATGCGCTCTCTGGTCATGGCCACATTTTTATATGCTTGCGAGTCGTGGACGTTGAATGCAGAGATTGAGAGGAGGATCCTAGCAATGGAATTGAGATGCTACAGAAAGATCCTAGGCATCACATTCAAAGATCGAATCACAAACCAAGAAATCAGAGACAGGGTTACTGTAGCGATCGGAGCCAATGACGACCTGCTAACTATTGTAAAAAGACAAAAACTTAACACCTTTGGCCACATTACAAGATCTACGGGGCTCGCAAAGACCTTCCTTCAGGAAATATTGCCAGGAAAAGAAGAAGAGGCAGACAGAAAAAGCGATGGGAGGACAACATTAAAGAATGGACGGGCCTGCCATTGAGAGAGGTTCTAAACAAGGCAAAAAAAAGGGAGGAATGGAGAAAGACGGTCGACAAATCTTGCTTGGTGCCCCAACGGTCTAACAGACTAAGGGATAGGTAAAGGTAAAGGTCTCTAGATGTAGTGATTTTACTCATAGTGTTACTCTAGTGACTAGTCAAATGTGAATATTCGTTTGTTGTAATCAGCTCTAAGTTGTATCTCTTCGAGCTTCTCTAAGTTGTATGACGTTGAGGGGTGCCAAACAGATGACACAAAGGTTTAAAAGCATTTTACATCTGTCGTAAGTGTATAAAGCCCGCATGCAACCCCGAATCAATGCATGTCCTATGATTAAGGAGACAGTATGTCCTATGAGGAGACAGCATGTCCTATGATTGAGGAGACGGCATGTCCTATGATTGAGGAGACAGCATGTCCTATGATTGAGGAGACAGCATGTCCTATGATTAAGGAGACAGCCTGACCAATGATTGAGGAGACAGCATGTCCTATGATTGAGGAGACAGCATGTCCTATGATTGAGGAGACAGCATGTCCTATGATTGAGGAGACAGCATGTCCTATGATTGAGGAGACGGCATGTCCTATGATTGAGGAGACAGCATGTCCTATGATTGAGGAGACAGCATGTCCTATGATTAAGGAGACAGCATGACCAATGATTGAGGAGACAGCATGTCCTATGATTGAGGAGACAGCATGTCCTATGATTGAGGAGACAGCATGTCCTATGATTAAGGAGACAGTCAAATGTTCTGCACAAAACACAATCATAACGTTGAGCACAACAGTTATATTCGAACACTGACCAAAATATCTCACGACTATTTAATAGGGCCGGCCTTATAACAGATTTCCCGCTGCCTCCTGATTTACCAGGAGTTCCTGAAAATCTACTGACATTGCGAAATTTACGAAAGTCTTGGAAATCTCCTGAAATTATTAAAATCTTTTGAAAACGCATAAATATCTCCTGAAATATAGACAAAATTGTCAATGTGGTAAACGCCAATCCTACGCGCGATAAAAAAAGAAACGGCATTATACAATATCCGTGATTGTGGAATCTGGAATCAAACTAATTAAGAATTAATTGAGGTCACCAATTCTCGAAGAAAGTTTGAAACATTTGGTAATTCTTGCTATTGAGCGTGATCTATGTAGGAAAAAGAATTCTTATGATATACTGTATGACTTCGCTACACGCAAGGCTCGGAAAGTAATTGTGTACGTAGTAAAAAATTAATAAAATGCAAAGACGAATTTATTTTCTAATAGAAACCTTTAATTTTCAATTACTATCCTTACCCTACCCAAACTTGGCTCCTCGCAATCCGTTTCGCATAGGGCCCCAATTAAATTAAGTCGCCCTGCTATTTTGTGACGGGTGAATATTTCTCTCACACCCTATCTCGGATCAATCTAAAATTTTGCACTATCATTTCTTTTACCTGAGAAAACAAGAATCAATACAAACAAATTATACAGTTAGTAATTGTTAGTTAATGAACTGTTGGTAAGAACTAGATCTCTTTTTTTGCATCGAACAAGGGAAAGACATTGTAGACATTGATGTGTGGTATAAATTGAATTAGTCTGCTTTATGCATTTTAGATCGCCACTTTAGAGTTCTGAATTAACAATAGATAACTATAAAACCTTTTTTTTCATAAAAAGTTCCCTGGCATCTTATCTTATATAATACAGACGTTACTTCAAAAAAGAAGATGATTACGTCCTACGCGTCATGCATTTAGTCATGCATATTAACCAATGACTTAAATTCTGCCAAGTCACTGGTTTTTCTGGCTAGCTCAGGCAACCCATTCCATGCTCTAATAGCACTAGGGAAGAAGGAGTATTTGTACAAATTTGTCCTAGCATATGGGACAAGGAATGTGCCTTTATTTTTGTGTCTTTCAGAGTATTTTATTAAATTTTGTTTTTGTATTTGAAGATTATGGTTCAGTGTTTTATGTATAATTGCTACTTTACTTTTGAGTCTTCTGTCCTGAAGGCTTTCTAAATTTAGTGATTTTACTAATAGTGTTACCCTAGTCAAATGTGAATATTCGTTTGTTATGAATCTCACTGCTCTATTTTGTGTTTGTTCCAGTTTCTTAATGTTTTCTTGAGTTGAGGGGTCCCACACGGTGGATGCATATTCTATTATTGGCCTAACCAAGGTTAAATAACATTTTAGTTTTATGTTCTTATTTGATTTATAGAAATTTCTTTTAATAAACCCTAATGCTTTGTTGGATTTTTTTATAGTTTCATCAATATGTGGATTCCATGACAGTTTTTCATTTATTATAACACCTAGGTATTTTGAGTTTTTAGTCTGTGTTACTGGTTTGCCATGAATAAGATAAGTGGAATTAATTTGTTTAATTTTTTTTGTTAATGTGTAGGCTTGATGTAGCTAAAATGGTTTTAACCCTCAAGTTCGAATTCAGGTCGTTCTTCATTTTCTTTTAAAAACATTTAAAAAGAGATCACGGAAATATTCTTAAGATATTTCTTCTTTCTCTTCTCCCCCCCCCATTTTTTTCCCAACTGGTCCAGACAAGTGATAGGATCATAGCGTATTGAACAAGCTAAAAGCAGGAAATTGCACTGAATACAAACAGCTGTTCAAAATATTTCTTATTATTGTTAGTCCAGATCTAGTACAAATTTAATAACACTAATGTTTCAAGCTAATTGATATAAATACTCTTAATATACAAGATTTTATTTTTTGTATTAAAAAAAAATATATTTTAATGTTAGTTTTCTAAATCCGCCTCTCCAGTACCCCCCTGGGTTCGCTCTACTATTTGTCGGCACCATTGTTTCCGCAGCACTCCCTACACACAAGGACTAGCTACTGGGGGGGGGGGGGATAGAAACATTTTGAATAATTGAAGCGTAAGAGTACGGTAATAGGACACTTTTACAAACGAAAACAATCCTTAGTCACTTTATACACAGCAGCCAATACTTTGTAGGCAACAAGGCAAAAATGTAATTAACAAATAGAGAGAGAGAGAGAGAGAGTTCTGTTCTCATGTTTGGGGAATGGTAGAGCTCTTTTCCTTCGTTGTAGAGTGAACAAATGTATTGGAAATATGAATATCATACTACAGATTCTATCTATCTATCTATCTATCTATCTATCTATCTATCTATCTATCTATCTATCTATCTATCTATCTATCTATCTATCTATCTATCTATCTATCTATCTATCTATCTATCTATTTATCTATCTATCTATCTTGTATGTAATTTAATGCTTTCTATATAGGCTATGTAATCTGCCAGGGAGTTAATGTACTGTATACCAGATAGTCATTGCAAAGTAACTAGTGCGAGACGAGAACTCTTGTTTTACCTGCTTGGATTCATTTGTTCCTGTTCCACTTGGCTGACCAGCCGCGCCCTTTGGTTGTCGCCATAGTGCCTGAGAAACCATTCGTTTCTTGTGCTGATGTCCTGGACAATTTGTAAGGACAGATACAGAGCCATCGTAGTGACAGTACATGTTACCCAGAGTTTGAGAACACCTAGAACACACAGCAGAGAAGATCGGTAAGGGAAGGGAGCACAGAGATTACTTGGCATTCTCCTAGGGAGACACCCCTGTTGCTATCAAGACAGAGTTTACTTGACATTCTCCTAGGGAGACACCCCTGTTGCTATCAAGACATAGTTTTCTAAAAAATTCTCCTAGGGAGACACCCCTGTTGCTATCAAGACATAGTTTACTTGACATTCTCCTAGGGAGACACCCCTGTTGCTATCAAGACAGAGTTTTTTTTCTCTTACTTATCCTACAGCTTTTATCGTAGAAACGTCATGGAGACATGTTTGTTTTGGCGTGTGTGTGTGTTGCAATGGTGACGGTGGGAAGAGGTTAGCGATTGGTTGTGAATGATGCAACATATGTGGCTTTGTTGTCAATTTGTCTTAGTGAGGGGAGACGACTCCAGATCGTGAGACTGAAAGGTTTTGTCATTGTAGTGAGTTAGATTTAGTTAAGGAATATTATTACTACTACATTTATTTCGTTTGATCACAAGTTGATTTTGTCTATATTATAAACAAAGTTCTATTTAGTTTTATTCATAAAAGGAAGTTATTCGAGTTATTTGAAGTTTTGTTTTAGTTAAGTTTTACGCCTAAAACGGTTTAATTGTCTACCAGCAGTTTGGTGCTATAAGACAACGACCGGTAACAGCAATATTCAAGACGATCTACATCAAGTCCTGTTAAAGAATAACAGATGAATTCTCAGGCATTCATTATTCAATAATGTAACATATTTGATTTTATTTTAAAGGAAAATGAATGGGCTACAAAAGTATAGTAAATTGAATAAATTATTCAAACAAATGGTTTTTTTTTTATTACTTTAAAACAGAGTACGGAAAAAGAAAATATTTTAAAAATTCATTAAAAAATTGATTTACTGAAAGATTTAACCTTTTAATTACACATTTAATCTACAAATATTGAAAAAAAAATCACAACACATTTAATCACTTTAGATTAAATAAAAGATAGACATATGCACTAAGAAATTGTATTATTGACATTTTTAGGAAATACACTAAAAAAGAGAAAACACTAAAACCTAATGTTGTTGTTTACTGCACGTCAAATTTACTATCAAAACAAAGAACCAATCGATCCCCCCCCCCCCCATCCGGTAAATTAAAAAAAAAAAAAGAGAAATAAATAGTTGAACATAAAAAATAAATATTATAAAACCAAGTTACTCGCTGAGAGTAACGCCGCACTGAAAGAGTTATTAATTAAACATATCAAATTGTTACAATGTCATTGAAAATAGTAAATAAATAATTTTGAGAACCCTTGAGTGTTCAACACACTGAAAAGTAGGAACAAGAACGATTAGCTGTGAATTAGAGCGAGACGCACTGGCTGGGAAGTCAACACTTAACCAGTACAACTATGCAGGCACACATTTTGTTTAGTGATCTGATCTTTTCTTAGCCTTCTTTAAGGTGTTCTACCTAAGAGAATGCCCCAAAAGGTGTTTTAGTCTATAAATTGCGGACATCGAAAAGTTAATGAGCAGTGAGATCTGGTGAAAGAATGTTGAAATAGTGAAAGGGCCCCTAATAGACCAAAACACACATTTATAAATAGATATATCAATACATATCAATGTATCGTAGTGCTGCAACGATCTAAAAGATTGTAGTGCTACAATCATCTCCAATCATCTAAAAGATTGTAGAGCTCCTATCATATAAAAGATTGTAGTGCTCCAATGATCTAAAAGATTGTAGAGCTCCAATCATCTAAAAGATTGTAGTGATTAAATCATCTAAAAGATTGTAGTGCTCCAATGATCTAAAAGATTTAGTGCTTCAATCATCTAAAAGATTGTAGTGCTCCAGTGATCTAAAAGATTGTAGAGCTCCAATCATCTAAAAGATTGTAGTGCTTCAATCATCTAAAAGATTGTAGTGCCACATGCATTGCACCAACGAACTAACACATTTTAAACATTTAAGCAAATGACCTTCAAATATCATCGGGTCATAAAACAAGAAGAAGTAGAGTACGCTGCTAGACAACAAATTCAACCCTCCATGAGTTTTCATTTAACTCTTTCTCTCCGTAATTATTTTCAACGTTCTGACGGAATCATTAATTTAATCCGATTGTAGTGCACTAAATTGTTATAATTAAATTGATATAACTTTTTTTATTTACAGTCATAGAATAATGTTTTTGATATTTCAGAACAATGAATGTTCTTGTTAGATATTACAAAATCAAGTGTATAAATTGAAGTGATATTTTTTTGAAGTGATTATTATTAACCAAGAATAGGAACGAAACAAAGATGTTTAAATCCACCGACGGCAATATCGTCGCTTCATCGACTATTCAGAAAAAAATCGACGATATTATCGTCGCTTAGGAGAGAAAAATTAAAAAAACAACAAAGAAGTTCATTCTACTTAGAGTACATGCTTTCAAATATGCCCCTTAAGTTACCTATAATTTATCATTATCAGAGTTATGGGTCTTGTCCCAGGCTATTAGAGATGTAGGACTTAAAGATTAAAAATGTTTAGTGTGTTGGATGATTGACATAACTCTTACACACTGTGCCTATTGCGTTTCAATTGCTTCCTATGCATGTTGTATACTAAATGTGGATATAATGATCTAATTAATAATAATAGTTGTTTTTATTTTTTTTTAAATGCAAGCATTTATTAAATTGGGCCCCGAAATTTGTAAGGCCGGCCCAGGAAATATGTTTAACTACTGTAAGTGTTTTTTGTTTGTTTGTTTGTTTAGCCTAAAAGTAAAGTTTCTACAACTTGCTTTTTACTGGAAGCACATTTACATTACTTTTATATGAAATATAAAGGATTGTTTAATAATGCTTACACTTACAGATTAATTTGATCCGTCGGCTCCTAAATATAATCCAAGCCTCCATTCAGCTCTCGCTAAATGCCTAAATTGAATCTTTCAAAAACAGTATTGACAGAGCAAGATCCTCCAACACGTCTGAATACTACATCCGTATGAAATCAGTTTGTTACAGTTAGTAGCCATGACTTAAGTTGCCAGAGCACATCAAAGAGCAGCAGTACGACAACAACGGTGTGGGGTGGTGGTGGTGTGCAGCAAGAGCGTACTATGGCCAGCCATCCGCCATTCCTCTGTCAAATGATTAGATCAACTTTTAGTGTGAAATCTTACCTGAGATACAGGTAGACAGAAAGGTTAGGGTAGATAAACTGTGAGAATAAGTATTAAACGTTAGATGTATGTTTGTGGTGATACGTTTCCAGAACTGGTTTTTTTTTGTAGTCTATCTATCTATCTATCTATCTATCTATCTATCTATCTATCTATCTATCTATCTATCTATCTATCTATCTATCTATCTCTTTATCTATCTATCTATCTATCTATCTATCTATCTATCTATCTATCTATCTATATGTCTATCTATCTGCATGTCTTTCTATCTATCTTATCTTATATAATACAGACGTTACTTCAAAAAAGAAGATGATTATGTCCTACGCGTCATGCATTTAGTCATGCGTATTAACCAATGAGTTAAACTCTGCCAAGTCACTGGTTTTCCTGGCTAGCTCAGGCAACCCATTCCATGCTCTAATAGCACTAGGGAAGAGGGAGTATTTGTACAAATTTGTCCTAGCATATGGGACGAGGAATGTGCCTTTATCTTTGTGTCTTTCAGAGTATTTTATTAAATTTTGTTTTTGTATTTGAAGATTATGGTTCAGTGTTTTGTGTATAATTGCTACTTTACTTTTGAGTCCTCTGTCCTGAAGGCTTCCTAAATTTAGTGATTTTACTAAAGGTGTTACTCTAGTCAAATGTGAATATTCATTTGTTATGAATTTCACTGCTCTATTTTGTGTCTGTTCTAGTTTCTTAATGTTTTCTTCAGTTGAGGGGTCCCAAACGGAGGATGCATAGTCTATTATTGGCCTAACCAAGGTTAAATAACATTTTAGTTTTATGTTCTTATTTGATTTATAGAAATTTCTTTTAATAAATCCTAATGCTTTGTTTGATTTTTTTTTTTAGTTTCATCAACATGTGGATTCCATGACAGTTTTTCATTTATTATAACAGCTAGGTATTTTGCATTTTAGTCTGTGTTACTGGTTTGCCATGAATAAGATAAGTGGAATTTTTTTTGTTTTAGTTTTTTTGTTACTCTTAACAACTGACATTTTTCTGGGTGGAAAGACATGCTCCAATTTGATTCCCATTTCTGTAATTCATCTAATTCTCTTTGTAAAATATCTGCGTCTTGTGTTGTTTTTATTGTTCTATATATTATGCAATCGTCTGCAAATAATCTGACTTTTGTTCCTGAACTAATGCAATTTGGTAAATCATTTATGTAAATTAAAAATAGTAGTGGACCCAAGACTGTTCCTTGAGGTACACCTGAGTTTACTGTTATTGGTGTTGATTTAGAGCCATTTATTATTACAGTTTGTTCTCTCCCTATCAGAAAATCTTTAATCCACTGATGCAGTGGTCCATTAATGCCAAAATATTTTAATTTTTTAAGCAAACTATGGTGGTGAACTTTGTCAAAAGCCTTAGAAAAATCTAGTAAGATAGCATCTATTTGTTCACTATTATCTAAACATTTAGAAAAATCATCAATTAGTCCTGTTAGTTGTGTTTCACATGATCTATATTTCCTAAAGCCATGTTGGTATGGTGTGAGGACATTATGTTTGTCTAAGTGTTTCATGACGTTGCTACATATTATGTGTTCTAGGATTTTACATGTGATGCTGGTAAGTGATACTGGTCTGTAGTTTCCTGGGTCAGATTTTTCTCCTTTTTTAAATAGGGGGGTGACATTAGCTATCTATCTTTCTGTCTGTCTATCTGTCTGTATGTTTGTAGTGATACGTTTCCAGAACTGGTTGTTTTTGTATTCTATCTATCTATCTATCTATCTATCTATCTATCTATCTATCTATCTATCTATCTATCTATCTATCTATCTATCTATCTATCTATCAATCTATCTATCTATCTATCTATTTACCCATATTTGTTCATCTGTTGTTATTGTCTCTGTCTATCGATATAAGGATGCAAGAAGATCTCTCTATTCAATCCGTTTTGATGTTGACTATCGATCTCGCTATGAATAGCTCCAATAACTAGGATCGTCTCTATTAAGAGCATATCATAGTATCGAATAAAAGAAACAAGGAACATGAATATGTTCAAACCCAACTGTCCATTTGCCTTAATAACATTCTGAACATCTCACATCTACACATCAAGATAAACCGGCCAGGCGAGGTGGTATGCCTATAACCTTTAGAGTAGCACATATGTACACACACCAGTGAAAACCCAATCTGTTGGTAAGCCACTGTAACAAAGTTATAGTATTGATTCCAACAGCTGTTGACAGCGACTCAACATTTAATGAAATATTAATATAAACCAACACTAGATCCTACAGAACAGGGGAAAAGACAAAAATGAACCTGTCTCAGTGGCTACAATGAACCTTTTATAGTGGCTACAATGAACCTGTCTCAATGGCTACATTGAACCTGTTTTAGTCGCTATAATGAACCTGTCCCATTGCTATAATGAACCTGTCCTGTTGCTATAAAAAAACCTGTCTGTGCTATAATGAACCTGTTCAACTGCTAAAATGAACCTGTCCCATTGCGAATATGAACCTGTCCCATTACTATAATGAACCTGTCCCATTGCTATAATGAATCTGTCTCAGTGCTATAATGAACCTGTCTTAGTGCTATAATGAACCTGTCCCATTGCTATATGAAACTTTCTATGTGCGATAATGAACCTGTCTCAGTGCTATAATGAACCTGTCTCAGTGCTATAATGAACCTGTCCCATTGCTATATGAACCTTTCTCAGTGCGATAATGAACCTGTCCCAGTGCTATATGAACCTGTCTCAGTGCGATAATGAGCCTGTCCCATTGCTATATGAACCTTTCTCAGTGCGATAATGAACCTGTCCCAGTGCTATATGAACCTTTCTCAGTGCGAAAATGAGCCTGTCCCATTGCTATATGAACCTGTCTCAGTGCTATAATGAACCTGTCTCAGTGCTATAATGAGCCTGTCCCATCGCTATAATAAACATTATGTTATTGGCGGTCTAGAAAGAACTTTTTGTTTTGTAAAAGCACTCGACTTTTGTTTTTCAGTAACAAAGTCAACATAATTAATACATACATATACGTAGTAAGCAAGTAGTCAAAAGTAGTTCCTGTTGATTTGCAAATTAAAGCGCTAATTCTCGTTTTGATTCAAAGTGTATGCGATTTCAGTAATGTTCAATAAATGATAAAAATGATCCATTCTTTGTCGACATCTTGTTAGTTTAGTTACGTGTATTGATTATATCCCAGTTGTTATGATTAATACTGTTGCAACTCTAGGGTAGGCAAGCAACTCAACACAGTTTAACAGGAAATAAATAGTTGTGTTTATTCACTAGGGTAAACACATAACATCCTTCAGCTTCCTCAGTCTTACTACTAAGTATACAAGTCCTTTGCTACTTAACCCGAATGTGGACCAACGACAGCCTTCCCCGCTTCGCTCCAGGTCCCTACTACAACCTTCAGGCAGCACAAAAGTTGGCCTCTTAGTTTCCCAAACATTCAGACTCTTCACAGTTCCTGATGCACTGTTCTTCTCTCCATTTTAGTGTCTTCCTGTTTACGTTCAACAGTGCGCTAGTGTGCATCTCAAGCACTGGTGCAAGGCAGGGTTACAACGATACATTGGTTGCGTATTATTATCTAACCTAATTTGACTTGAAGTAAAACATCTGGAAATAAAATTCTCAACACCTTAATCCACAAATTCATTTAGAATTGGTCAAGGGTTTACGGGAAGAGATTTAGTAGAACAAGAGCAAATCAATGTCCTCCACCTCCCTGCCTACCTCTTTGTACAATTCCTCTATTCTCAGATTACAACTTCTTTATTAGGTCAAAAAAAAAACGTGGGTGGGAGGACACGGTTCTCGAAAACGGCTCTAACGATTTTCCTAGAAATGTGACAATTTATGTATATCTTTGGAGAAAGAATTAGCTAATTGACCACACAAGGAAAACTCTGTTTTCATCCCTTTAGAATTTTTGAAGTATTATTATATAATAATACAATTAGGCCTAGAAGTCTAGACTATCGTTACCTTGAGCACCCACACACGTCAGCGGGTATTCTCTCTTGTCTTTATTAAAGAGTAAACTAAATATATAGTCGTTCAGGAATATTTTGCGCACCGTCTTGCTCGCAGGTCTGGATCCAACAGACCCCGCATGTCTTCCCCTTGTAATTATTTTCCCAACTCCCGAGAAATAACTAGAAATCTATATTAACCTTATTTATTTAAACCATGAGACCTTGACGCATACATCAATTGACAGTATGAATCCTTGACTGAGAGTATGAAATTGAGAGATTTGAACGTGCAGAAACTATATCGCTACATCAGATTGTATAAACAAAGAGGAGACTATAACTTGCCAAATGAATTGAATATAAAAGCAGGATAATATTCAGATTAAAAAATATACGGTTACAAAACAACAACAAAAAAACAACTAACATATTAATGAAAACAAATATTAAATGTCTTTTTTTATTATTATTAAATTTTATAATTATACCTATGAAGGGAAGCAACCCAAAATTATACAATTTCGCTCACCTTATATTATATTATTTCCCTTAGTTTTTTTTCCTCTTGTTCTCGAAAATACTTGCGATTGTCTCAAATTGCGTTAAAAAAATGTGGCCTTCTGAAAGTGTAAACACTGCCATAGAGATCAGATGGTCATGTAAATAAAACAATTTTAATGTAAAACAAGCGAAATAACAAACTCATTTAAAAAAATTTATATAGTTAGTTTGGCTCAGTCATGTAATTTGTAATAGATTTGGACTAACAATTATAAATCTGATCGATTTGAAATATTTCATACCGATTGTTTAGCGCATATTTCAAGCTTTTAGCTTTCTCAATACGCTATGATCTTATTACTTGCTCGCACTAGTTGGAAAGGGGTAGGGGGGTGGGAGAAAGAAAGGGATATCTATGTGATCACTTTTTAAATGTATTTATTAAAAAAAAAAAAGTGAGCGACCTGAATTCGAACTTGAGTGCTAAGGCCTTCACAAGTCAATACGGAAACCACTGTTCCAGGGAGCTGCTTATGAATGTGTTATGGTTATTAACAATCTTTTCTTTCTACTAACAATAAAATGGACTAATTCAAGCTGTTAGACCTCCGCTCTTTATGTAGGGTCCCCGCTGGGTTTCCAGAAACCAACGGAACGTCACTTGACCATTCTGGTTGATCACATGACTACATCCGACGTGAGTGGCCTGAGGAGTATTCATTTTAGATGTTTCATTATATTAGACAGTCATCGCTGTTGACGTATCATCTCGTCACGGTTGACCGCTCGTCTAACTCTGGCTTGGGCGATTTACTACGGCTGACTAAACATACTCTAACACCACTATCAGCACCATCACCACAGTTATGCTCCTATGCTTAGAATATGCTCATTCTATATGGATATTGTTCTCTTCTGAACTACTTGCTTGCTGTTGTTGTTGTTGTTTTAAACGTTGCTCTTTTAAAACACGTGCTCTTCATCTCTGAAACATTTGTCTTCTCTTCTGACATCAGTGCTCTTCTTTACTAAAACATGTGCTTTTCTTTTTTGTAGCATGCGCTTTTCTTTTTTATAGCATGTGCTTTTCGTTTTTGTAACATGCGCTTTTCTTTTTTGTAACATGTGCTTTTCTTTTTTGTAGCATGTGCTTTTCTTTTTTGTAACATGTGCTTTTCTTTTTTGTAGCATGTGCTTTTCTTTTTTGTAACATGTGCTTTTCTTTTTTGTAACATGTGCTTTTCTTTTTTGTAGCATGTGCTTTTCTTTTTTGTAACATGTGCTTTTCTTTTTTGTAGCATGTGCTTTATATATATGTATATGTATATATTTATACAGACGGATCGGCTTTCAAATCACCATAAATGCTGGTCTTAATGCCTTCCTGGTCTTCCCTAAAAATAAACACTCTGAGATAAGCGCACCCTGTGGCGATTACTGCTCAAACTTCCAAGCCAAAATTGAGGCAATTACCATAGCACTACAGAGAGTGGAAAACAAATTATATGAAGCAGTGCAATCACCATCATATATTGTTGTCTTTACAGACTCCCAATCCACTCTGCAAGCACTTAGCAGCAGCACCTCAAACAGCCCAAGAGAAATGACAACACTAATTGTGATAATCCATCAGATGATATCAAATTTAAATATTAATATCACACTACAGTGGATCCCTTGACACATTGGCATCATGGGAAATGAAAAGGCTGATAAACTATCAAAGGCAGGTTCTTCTATGGAACAACCAGATAGACCTGTTAACTACCTCACCCTAAGGTCAATGTTAGTCAACAATCACAAAGAGGAGTGGCTCAACCAATGGGCATCAGGAAACACAAGTACAGTCATGTACCAAGAAATGACTACGCCTAACACACTGGACAGTATTAACTTCCTTGCCCGCAAAGAACAATCTACAATTTTCCAACTAAGAACAGGACACACACCACTATTAAATTACCACCTGAACAAAATAAACTCCACACAACTCCCCCTTTGCATACATTGCGCCCACACCTTTGAAACCGTAAACCATATCCTCTTTAAATGCCCCTCCCTAATCCACCTTAGGCAGACCCTACTTCCACTACAGCCCAACCAACACCCTGTACGGCAGTGCTGAACAACTGAAGAAAACAGCACACTATTTTTCCTTGGCACAGTCTGCAACTGAGCTCACAGCTCAGCAGCAATAAAGCTGGCTAGAAGAAGACGAAGAAGTAACACGTGCTTTTCTTTTTTGAAAGATGTTATCTTGAAACTCGTGCTCTTTTAGAATGTGTACCTTTAACTTCTAAAACTGGTTCACTACTCTTCTCAGACAATTCTAATCTTTTCTGAATTATTTCTTTCTTCTGAAACACGTGTTCTTGTTTTGAGAAACACTTATTTTTACAGTTTTGAAGGACAAATACCAATCGTATGTGCGTTCATATTGAATTTTGATCTTGTGGGAAAAGAGGCTTTAATAGATTATATGTCTACGTCAAAGCGTAATTGTGAAATGTCTCAACTTGAGAAAGGGTGTGGGAGACATAGCTTATTCAAAATTTGTACCAGACACAAAGCAGACAGTGTGAAGTGATATAACCGTTGTAAAAAACAAAAATTAACAAATTAGTAAATTAATTACTAGTTATTAATTATTTTGTTTAATACCAACAAAGGAAATGAATACTATAGTATTGTATAGTAAATTTTGTCGACTTTTGTCCCCTTAGATAAATGTACACGTTAACATTCCCACACCGAATCTCGGAACACATTGAAACTTGAAACCTAACAAAACATGAATCAATAAGATAAGCTTTGTATTTTTAATAAACAAAAATGTAAAAAATATTTTGCTTGTTCCTGTTATGTTAACTTTGTTAAACACGTAGTTTTCAGATCAGACATTCCCTAGTCTCCAGCTTAGGCATATGTTCATTTTAAACTTTAAGTCGGGAATAATTGGCAAATATTTGGTTAATGCTTTTGCTTGAAAAGAAAACAACAGAACAGAATTGTAAAACTTTTCATGACCACTTTTTGATACTTGAAAGAAAAAGAAAAACTACTTTAACCTCCATTTTCCGACTTTCTGAATCCTCCACTTAGGCCAAGATACTCACTGTCAGAGGTCATCACAGTAGCTGTCAACCTCCACCCAGCCCTGCTCGCGACCTCACTAACAGCGCCGGGCCAGTGGTCATCAACTGAACAGATCGCCCGGCTCACTCCAACACGACCAAGCGGATAAAATATTGGGGCAGAAGGTCCCCCGAGAGCGGGAGTCTCAGGAAATTGAAACTTCTGGGGCGACGTTTCTACTGAGGACAGCGTGAACTGGTGACGAGATGGGTAGTTGATATAGACTGTAGGTGGAGGCCGTCAAGTGACACTTACTATTTATCTCATTAACCTGGACGATAAGTAACAAGAAATGTGGATGTTTTGTTTTGAAGCTATCTGAAGTAGGAATGTCGTATGTCTCCATTGTCGTTTTGTTTTTTCAGCGTTTCTATTTTCCATGGGACGAATATCCTTGTATTTGCATTAATTATTATTACTTATTAATTATTACTTATTAATCCATATTCGAGTATTATTCAAATGAAAACGAAATCATTTATTACCAATGATTCAAAAAAATATATATTTTTTTTTTATCTTCTTAGCTGGACATTCAATCTGTTTTAGAGGCATTTGCAACCAGATCAAATTCAATCCTTTTTTTTTAAGAAGGCATTTGAAATGCGTCTTGGTCAATGGCTAAAGTTCACTCATTGTGTACGCGAGGACCGTCACATTTCTTTCGTATTGAAACTTTGAATAAAACTTCCCGCATTTTACCATTTCTAGTATATGTTACGTTTATTTTGGACGGCCCGCTTTAAATCGCCCTCCCAAAGACACTCACTTCTGGCCTGTGAATTCGCCTCGCCCCTCAAAATACTTGAATTTTAATCTTTTATATCTAATTGGCACGATCCGCTTTATAACGCAACCCTTCCCATTGTTTGCTTGTGAATTCGAGTACCAATATCATATAGTAATGTCCCACACACACACCCTGCGCCTAAGAAAATAGTCTAACTTACAATTTATGAGTATTTTTCAAATTTTTAACTTTGTATCGAAATATGTGAAACCATAAACATAATATTATATCTAGACTGGAAATCGGAAACAAATTCTTATCCGCGATTGATCGATTCACAGAACTATGTATAGATATTTTTTTATGTACGTAACTCTTTTTTCAAGCTGTAATGGAAGTCGCCCTAAATCTAAGAAAATCAATCTTTTCTGTCTTAGAAAAGTACATAGACATAAATAAATATAGACTGGCCGATAAAAGAGTTTTATGAAACGAAAATTTGTGACTTGCAATTTGTCTATGAGTTTTGTTTAATCTCTTAGACTTAAGATCATGCAATTTTTCAATTTTTCAGAATTCGGAAATCCGACAACAATAGATATACAATTACATGTTTTCAAGTTACATGAAGTTATTTCCTTTTTCCAGTCTATATTTATATATGTCTATGGAAAAGTAGTAATCTTTAGTTTTCAAAGTTTAGAAATAATGCAAAATCATTTCTTTGATTTTCATTGGAATCGGCTATTAATCACAGAACTATATATTCACGCAATATATAAAACAAAGCCATTTCCTGTTAGTTTCCATTGAGATAATGTTTCAAAAATCCTAGAACAAAATAATTCATGTCTATTGATTTTAATCATCCTTTTTACCTATACTTTTACCTATCCCTTAGTGTGTTGGACCGTTGGGGCACCATGCAAGATTTGTCGACCGTCTTTCTCCATTCCTCCCTTTTTTTTGCCTTGTTTAGAACCTCTCTCAATGGCAGACCCGTCCATTCTTTAATGTTGTCCTCCCATTGCTTTTTCTGTCTGCCTCTTCTTTTTACTGTCACTGTTCCCTGAAGGAAGGTCTTTGCGAGCCCCGTAGATCTTGTAATGTGGCCAAAGGTTTTAAGCTTTCGTCTTTTTACAATAGTTAGCAGGTCGTCATGGGCTGTACATTTAAATAGATTGATTACCTAGATCTTTCTAGATTATGTATTTAAAAATTTCAAAAAAATCATTATGAGACGAGAGTTCTCTTATTTTTGATGTTCAATTACTAGATCTAGATCTAAAAATTAAATTTTATGTTACATAGGTTAGGGTTGAAAAAAATACTTTAGTTCTTTTAACTACTTTATAAAAAAAAAAAAAAAACGCCTTGTGCCAACTTTATAAAAAAATTTTCACATTTTTTGTAGTGTTAAAATACCTCCATGTCCAGTCTAGATATAATATATTTAGGTCTATGTTTGAAAGGTTCGATGGTGCTTTCAAACACCATCAAGTTTGTTTTTTTAATTAAGTGTTAAAAATCACATTTTAGGACGGAAGTTATGCATTCTGTTTGAACATTTATGTTGATCGAATTAATAAAATTGCGCAACTAAGGAATTGAACCCTTGACCATCAATTTCAAGTCTAATGCTCTACCTACTTAGATAACCGATTTTTATATCTATATCAAAGGAGATTACGCACACAAAATAAAGTGCTTATAAACGGATATATAATCTTGTAGTTTTCAATGTCTCAGCTTTAAAGAAAAAAACATATTGGGTCAAAATTGCGGCCTCGATCATGAAAATATCGTATTAGTCCTTGACCCAAGGTCAGTCGTAACAAGTTTATTTTCGTTGTTTTTTCGTCCGCGGTAAGTGGGAGAATCTGTGATAAATGTTTTACTAAGATTCATCTTTCACTTATTTACTTCATTTCCGTACTCTGCCCGACAGAGATTGTCAATTGATCATTTTAGAGTAACTTTTAGAATTTAGGTTGAAAAGCTTCCTTACTACGTCATGCTGCGAATAGCTTTTGTGGTAGAGGAAGATAATCGCAGATCTGCCTAAAATTTCGACGTATGTTGGTCGAATAGTTTCGCCATGACCACTTTACGCCAAGCGACAGCCTAATGGCTAACATTTCAATTAACGCCTCTTTCTCCCTCTTTACTTGTCTGAAATCCTCTTTCTGTTTTTTTTTCCAGCTCTCTCTCCTCTCTCTTCTCTCTCTCTTCTCTTTTCCTCTCTCTCTCTCCTCTCTTATTTCTCTCCTCTCTCTCTCCCCTCTCTCTTTTCTCTCTCTCTTTCTCTTCCCCCCCTTCTCTTTCTCTCTCTCTCTCTCTCTCTCTGTCTTCTTTATGATTCTCTTCCATTAGTTCAATGAAAACGGATTGTGGCCAGTGTATAAACCCTCCAATCAATGATCACCAGCACGTGAAAGCAGACTCTAGTTGCGGGTCCATTAGAGCCGCGTCCTGAGCTACAACAACATTGTGTCAGAAGAATTGAACATAAAAAGTGATAGGAGAAACTCGTCCTTGACCCAGAACAATTTAAACTTAAAAATAGATTTGAGCAACTATTTTAAGAATCCTCTTAGGCGTCAAGAAAAGTGAAATAGGAAAGAAAAACAACTCTGTAACATTTTATTTCGTTGTAACGAGATGGTTAGTAATTGTAGGAAGCATTGATAAATGCATCCTTTTTTTTTCCATTCCTCATATTAGCTTACATCCTCTTCGTGGATGGAAACTGTGGACGGACGGGCATTTTAAAAATGGCTCAAACGATTTTTCTAGACATTAAATAGTTAAGATATAATTTAGGTAGGTAGATCTCCTATTGCACCCGCTAAATGGTGAAGACAGTGATTTTTAAAACATAATCATCTTAAACTTAAATTTGGTTTACAGGCTTATAAAAGATGACTAAGAAGAAATCATTTTTATATTTGTGTGCTAAGGATATGCGTCACCTCTCTTCATTGGTAGCTTTTCTTTAGGTCAGCAAACGAATTACTGCCAAAGCGTGGTCGAGAGGCTAAGTACGCTTTAACTTGGCCTGGCTTGGCTACCTATGAAGGGGGCTCGAGGTTCGAGTTGTGTTTACTGAGCGCCCAAAGGCAACTTACTCCCAGATACCCCCCCCCCCCCCACACTGGTCCACAAATTAGATTGGACCATAGCGCTCTGAGCATGCTATAAGCATGAAAGTAGCACTATAAAAAAATTATAATTGAAGAGTTCTTCTCTTTACCTGTGATCATCTGGTTGGTCAAGATTTTCTCATTTTCTTTCTCTTCTATTAAAAGGGCCCCTAGGGGAACGCTGTGTAGATTCGAACACGGGGCTCTCATCCCGCCTGTACTATGAACTCAGTTCTACTTGGCAACCCAATCTGGGTTTTGTTTTGTTTTTCTATTGACAACTAAACACCTTTCGCGATCGAAACCGCAGCGGTTCAATGTACCAACTATTGTTCTTTATTCGCAGTTCCGACCCAATATACTTTACAAAGACGGCATAAAGTAGAGCTCATTATAACAATGAAAACAAGATACGTAATACTTAAAGAGAAATGATGGAAACTTGCAATGTAATGGAAATGTTTTATTGGAATCATTAATCGTGTCACAGCGCTTAAATGCAAAATCAATAAAAACATTTTTTTTAATTTCATTCATGCAATCCATGCAATTCTCGGCTTGCAACGCGTGTAAAATCTGGCTAACTTTATTTATTGCCAGTTAATTGAGTAAAGTCGTCAGGGGATATTTTCCTCTCATCGTGTCTCGCCCGCCATTTTACTTTGCTCTTAGACCGGCCATATTGAAATAGGCTAAAACAATATTTCTCTGTTGAGTCTTTGACCCCCCCTCCCCCGAGCCTACACCTCCCCGCAATTTCAGCCTAAAACCATTTCAGACATAACCGTCTGTGACAAAGTCAAGTTTGAAATGTGGATAGGGAAAGAGAAATGTGATTGACCGAGAAGGAAAAGGGGGGGAAGGGGAGAAAATCGAAAGGAAAGAGGCAGAACTAAAAAAAAAATGTGCTCTCTTCGTCTCAACCATTCTTCATCGATGTTACTTTTTCATCCCTTCGATCTTACTCCACTCCAGTTCGAGGCGAATGAAAGTTCCAGAAACAGAGCGACGCGGGGACTGTCAGGGAACGCGGATACCAGACTCCAGAAGTGAGAAATAGGAATATTATCAAAAGCTTCGGACTTTTTCCCAATAATTATTTTTAATGTCTGCAAACCTGACAATACTGCATATGGCTGTATGGAATCGGGTAATTTTTCAATTACTTATTTTCTAGTTTACTGCTTTACAGGTTTGAAGCTTTTCTACAGGACGATAAGGGTTCGAACTCGGCACCTGTCAAAAGTGTGAATCACACTATCAAGCAGCCACCCGTATAGATGATTGAATGTAATGCTTGAACATAGTCTATACTTTACAATCATCATTTGAGCCTGCAAATCTTAAGTTTTCTCTCGGTTTCTTCTTGTTAATGATTAAATAAATCCGGATCTTGACTGTCTTTTCCTTGTTTACATTTTTAATGTCTAGGATTGGGTTAACATTCTTTAAAGCAATGATGTGCAGAAAGAGATAAAAAGAGCAAGCGATATGGCTGAAAATTAAGCGCTAAAATGAAAACTCAAAAATATTTATTAAGGAATTAAAATACAAAATTAAGAAGTGTCAATCATTTAAATGATGAGACTTTGTGATCCCTCGCTGACTCGTCACTAAGTCTCACATTCGCTGGACACGACAAAATACGAAGTGGTTACAGTTCCCCCAAACAGAATTGTCATGACTGTAAAGAGACGAAAGATTGGCTAGTTTGGTCATAGTGTAAGGTCCAGTGGGGAGGAAGCTCGAAGAAAGGGTCGTCCAAAGAAAAACTCGCTGGAGATCAAAAGAGATTTGACCGGACTCTCTTTTATAGCCTGATAAGAACAGCTGCCACCCATACAACGAAAGTCAAGGATAGCTGATAATTTTTCATTTGGCAGTTTCATCCCAATACATTTTAAGTTTTTGTATTCAGGTACAAACTACAAACTTTTATCGATTTTTAAGAACTGTTTAAACACTTTTTAATGTGTTACTTTCAATAAGACGGCGCATAACTTGTTGATGTTGACATTTTCTCATTTTATTTAAGATCAATCAAAACTTGGGCAAACTCTAGGTATGTACAGATGATGATATGGGAAATAATAAATAATTCCCAAATTCATTCAGGAGTCGCGGTGGCTGAACGGTATAGCGCTTAAATTCCTAACCGGGGTTCCGGGTTCGAATCCTGGTGAAGACTGGGATTTTTCATTTCGGGATTTTTAGATGCATCTAAATCCAGCCAGCTCTAATGGATACCTGACATTACTTAGGGAAACGTAAAGGAGATTGGTCCTTGTGCTGACCACATGACACCCTCGTTAACCTTGGGCCACAGAAACAGATGACCACTACCCTTTTTTTTTAACATCATTCTAGCGAAGACAAAATAATTAAATATATAATGAACGGAGGTGGGTAATGGAAGTATCTCAAGATAGATAGATAGATAGATAGATAGATAGATAGATAGATAGATAGATGGATAGGTGGATAGATGGATAGGTGGATAGATGGATAGATGGATAGATAGATAGATATGTGGATAGATGGATAGATGGATAGATAGATAGATAGATAGATAGATGGATAGGTGAATAGATAAATAGATAGATAGATAGATAGATAGATAGATAGTTAAATAGTTAGATAGATAGATAAATAGATAGATAGATAGATAGATAGATGGATAGGTGGATAGATGGATGGATAGATAGATAGATAGATAGATAGTTAGATAGATAGATAGATAAATAGATAGATAGATGGATGGATAGGTGGATAGATTGATATATGGATAGATAGATAGATAGATAGATAGATAGTTATATAGATAGATAGATAGATAGATGGATAGTTGGATAAATGGATAGGTGGATAGATTGATAGATGGATAGATAGATAGATAGATAGATGGATAGGTAAATAGATGGATAAGTGGATAGATAGATAGATAGGTAGATAGATAGATGGATAAGTGAATATAATGAACGGAGGTGGGTAATGGTAGTATCTCTAGATATATAGATAGATAGATAAAAAGATAGTTAGATAGATAGATAGATAGAAAGATAGATAGATAGGTGGATAGACGGATAGGTGGATAGATAGATAGATAGATAGATAGATAGATAGATAGATGATAGATAGATAGATAGATAGATGGATAGATAGATGGATAGATAGATAGATAGATAGATATATAGATAGATAGATAGATAGATAGATGATAGAAAGATAGATTAGATAGATGGATAGATAGATAGATGATAGATAGATAGATGATAGATAAATAGATAGATAGTTAGAAAGATAGATAGATAGATAGATAGATAGTTTAGATAGATAGATAGATAGATAGATAGATAGATAGATAGATAGATTAGATAAGATAGATAGATAGATAGATGATAGATAGATAGATAGATAGATAGTTAGATAGATAGATAGATAGATAGAAAGATAGATAGATAGATAGATTGATAGATAGATGGATAGATAGATGGATAGATAGATAGATAGATAGATATATAGATAGATAGATAGATAGATAGATGATAGAAAGATAGATTAGATAGATGGATAGATAGATAGATGATAGATAGATAGATGATAGATAAATAGATAGATAGTTAGAAAGATAGATAGATAGATAGATAGATAGTTTAGATAGATAGATAGATAGATAGATAGATAGATTAGATAAGATAGATAGATAGATAGATGATAGATAGATAGATAGATAGATAGATAGATAGATAGATAGATAGATAGAAAGATAGATAGATAGATAGATTGATAGATAGATAGATAGATAGATAGATAGATAGATATCTAGTGCTAAAATGTGCAGATAAAAAAAAATTATTATATAATGTTTACACACAAAAAAACAGCATATCAATGCGTCTGTATCATTAAGTATTAATTAGCTAGTTCTTGCTCTGCCTCTCTCCTAGCTAGTTATTGCTTTGCCTCTCTCCTAGCTAGTTATTGCTTTGCCTCTCTCCTAGCTACTTATTGCTTTGCCTCTGTCTTCTAGCTAGTTATTGATTTGCCTCACTCCTAGCTAGTTATTGCTTTGCCTCTGTCTTCTAGCTAGTTATTGCTTTGCCTCTCTTCTAGCTAGTTATTACTTTGCCTCTGTCTCCTAGCTAGTTATTGCTTTGCCTCTCTCCTAGCTAGTTATTGCTTTGCCTCTGTCTCCTAGCTATGTATTGCTTTGCCTCTCTCCTAGCTAGTTATTGCTTTGCCTCTGTCTCCTAGCTAGTTATTGCTTTGCCTCTGTCTCCTAGCTATTTATTGCTTTGCCTCTGTCTCCTAGCTAGTTATTGCTCTGCCTCTCTCCTAGCTAGTAATTGCTTTGCCTCTGTCTCCTAGCTAATTATTGCTTTGCCTCTCTCCTAGCTAGTTATTGCTTTGACTCTGTCTCCTAGCTAGTTATTGCTTTGCCTTTCTCCTAGCTAGTTATTGCTTTGCCTCTGACATAGCTAGTTTTTGCTTTGCCTCTGTCTTCCAGCTAGTTATTGCTTTGCCTCTTTCGTAGCTAGTTATTGCTTTGCATCTCTCCTACCTAGTTATTGCTTTGCCTCTGTCTCCTAGCTAGTATTTGCTTTGCCTCTGTCTTCTAGCTAGTTATTGCTTTGCTCTCTCCTAGCTAGTTATTGCTTTGCCTCTGTCTCCTAGCTAGTTATTGCTTTGCCTCTCTCCTAGCTAGTTATTGCTTTGCCTCTGTCTCCTAGCTAGTTATTGCTTTGCTCTCTCCTAGCTAGTTATTGCTTTGCCTCTGTCTCATAGCTAGTTATTGCTTTGCCTCTATCCTAGCTAGTTATTGCTTTGCGTCTGTCTCATAGCTAGTTATTGCTTTGCCTCTCTCCTAGCTAGTTATTGCTTTGCCTCTGTCTCATAGCTAGTTATTGCTTTGCCTCTCTCCTAGCTAGTTATTGCTTTGCCTCTGTCTACTAGCTAGTTATTGCTTTGCCTCTGTCTCCTAGCTAGTGATTGCTTTGCCTCTCTCCTAGCTAGTTATTGCTTTGCCTCTCTCCTAGCTAGTTATTGCTTTGCCTCTGTCTCCTAGCTAGTTATTGATTTGCCTTTCTCCTAGCTAGTTTTTGGTTTCCCTCTCTACAAGCTAGTTATTGCTTTGCCTCTGTCTTCTAGCTAGTTATTGCGTTGCCTCTTTCTCCTGGCTAGTTATTGCTTTGCCTCTGTCTCTTAGCTAGTTATTGATTTGCCTCTGTCTCCTAGCTAGTTATTGCTTTGCCTCTGTCTCCTAGCTAGTTATTGCTCTGTCTCTCTCCTAGCTAGTAATTGCTTTGCCTCTGTCTCCTAGCTAGTTATTGCTTTACCTCTCTCCTAGCTAGTTATTGCTTTGCCTTTCTCCTAGCTAGTAATTGCTTTGCCTCTCTCCTAATTAGTTTTTTATTTGCATCTGTCTCCTAGCTAGTTATTGCATTGCCTCTGTCATAGCTAGTTATTGCGTTGTCTCTGTCTTCTAGCTAGTTATTGCTTTGCCTCTGTCTTCTAGCTAGTTATTGCTTTGTCTCTGTCTCCTAGCTAGTGATTGCTTTACCTCTGTCTCATAGCTAGTTTTTGCATTGCCTTTGTCTTCTAGCTAGTTATTGCTTTGCCTCTCTCCTAGCTAGTTATTGCTTTGCCTCTGTCTCCTAGCTAGTTATTGCTTTGCCTCTGTCAAAGCTAGTTAATTTTTTGCCTCTGTCTTCTAGCTAGTTATTGCTTTGCCTCTTTCGTAGCTAGTTATTGCTTTTCATCTCACCTACCTAGTTATTGCTTTGCCTCTGTCTCCTAGCTAGTAATTGCTTTCCCTTCTGTCTTCTAGCTAGTTATTGCTTTGCCTCTCTCCTAGCTAGTTATTGCTTTGCCTCTGTCTCATAGCTAGTTTTTTGCATTGCCTTTGTCTTCTAGCTAGTTATTGCTTAGCCTCTCTCTTAGCTAGTTATTGCTTTGCCTCTGTCTCCTAGCTAGTTATTGCTTTGCCTCTGTCTCCTAGCTAGTTATTGCTTTGCCTCTATCTCCTAGCTAGTTTTTGCTTTGCCTTTGTCTCCTAGCTATTTATTGCTTTGCCTCTCTCGTAGCTAGTTATTGCTTTGCCTCTGTCTCCTAGCTAGTTATTGCTTCGCCTCTCTCCGAGCTAGATATTGCTTTGCCTCTGTCTCCTAGCTAGTTATTGCTTTGCCTCTTTCTCCTAGCTACTTATTGCTTTTCCTCTCTCCTAGCTTGTTAATGCTTTGCCTCTCTCCTAGCTAGTTATTGCTTTGCCTCTGTCTCCTAGCTAGTTATTGCTTTGCCTCTGTCTCCTAGCTAGTTATTGCGTTGTCTCTGTCTTCTTGCTAGTTATTGCTTTGCCTTTGTCTCCTAGCTAGTTATTGCTTTGCCTCTGTCTCCTAGCTAGTGATTGCTTTGCCTCTGTCTCCTAGCTAGTTATTGCTTTGCCTCTCTCCTAGCTAGTTATTGCTTTTCCTCTGTCTCCTAGCTAGTTATTGTTTTGCCTTTCTCCTAGCTAGTTATTGCTTTGCCTTTCTCCTAACTAGTTATTGCTTTGCATCTGTCTCCTAGCTAGTTATTGCTTTGCCTCTGTCATAGCTAGTTATTGCTTTGCCTCTGTTATCTAGCTAGTTATTGCTTTGCCTCTCTCGTAGCTAGTTATTGCTTTGCATCTCTCCTACCTAGTTATTGCTTTGCCTCTGTCTCCTAGCTAGTTATTGCTTTGCCTCTGTCTCCTAGATAGTTTTTGCATTGCCTTTGTCTTCTAGCTAGTTATTGCTTTGCCTCTCTCCTAGCTAGTTATTGCTTTGCCTCTGTCTCATAGCTAGTTATTGCTTTGCCTCTCTCCTACCTAGTTATTTCTTTGCCTATCTCCTAGCTAGTTATTGCTTTGCCTCTGTCTCCTAGCTAGTTATTGCTTTGCCTCTGTCTCCTAGCTCGTTATTGCTTTGCCTCTCTCCTAGCTAGTTATTGCTTTGCCTATCTCCTAGCTAGTTATTGCTTTGCCTCTGTCTCCTAGCTAGTTATTGCTTTGCCTCACTCCTAGCTAGTTATTGCTTTGCCTCTCTCCTAGCTAGTTTTTGCTTTGCCTCTCTCCTTGCTAGTTATTGCTTTGCCTCTCTCCTAGCTAGTTATTGCTTTGCCTCAGTCTCCTAGCAAGTTATGGCTTTGCCTCTGTCTCCTAGCTAGTTATTGCTTTGCCTCTGTCTCCTAGCTAGTTATTGCTTTGCCTTTGTCTCCTAGCTAGTTATTGCTTTGCCTCTGTCTCCTAGCTAGTTTTTGCATTGCCTTTGTCTTCTAGCTAGTTATTGCTTTGCCTCTCTCCTAGCTAGTTATTGCTTTGCCTCTGTCTCATAGCTAGTTATTGCTTTGCCTCTCTCCTACCTAGTTATTGCTTTGCCTATCTCCTAGCTAGTTATTGCTTTGCCTCTGTCTCCTAGCTAGTTATTGCTTTGCCTCTCTACTAGCTAGTTATTGCTTTGCCTCTCTCCTAGCTAGTTATTGATTTGCCTCTGTCTCCTAGCTAGTTATTGCTTTGCCTCTGTCTCCTAGCTCGTTATTGCTTTGCCTCTCTCCTAGCTAGTTATTGCTTTGCCTATCTCCTAGCTAGTTATTGCTTTGCCTCTGTCTCCTAGCTAGTTATTGCTTTGCCTCACTCCTAGCTAGTTATTGCTTTGCCTCTCTCCTAGCTAGTTATTGCTTTGCCTCTCTCCTTGCTAGTTATTGCTTTGCCTCTCACCTAGCTAGTTATTGCTTTGCCTCTGTCTCCTAGCAAGTTATGGCTTTGCCTCTGTCTCCTAGCTAGTTATTGCTTTGCCTCTGTCTCCTAGCTAGTTATTGCTTTGCCTTTGTCTCCTAGCTAGTTATTGCTTTGCCTCTGTCTCCTAGCTAGTGATTGCTTTGCATCTGTCTCCTAGCTAGTTATTGCTTTGCATCACTCCTAGCTAGTTATTGCTTTTCCTCTGTCTCCTAGCTAGTTATTGCTTTGCCTTTCTCCTAGCTAGTTATTGCTTTGCATCTCTCCTACCTAGTTATTGCTTTGCCTCTGTCTCCTAGCTAGTTATGGCTTTGCCTCTGTCTCCTAGCTAGTTATTGCTTTGCCTCTGTCTCCTAGCTAGTTATTGCTTTGCCTTTGTCTCCTAGCTAGTTATTGCTTTGCCTCTGTCTCCTAGCTAGTGATTGCTTTGCCTCTGTCTCCTAGCTAGTTATTGCTTTGCCTCACTCCTAGCTAGTTATTGCTTTTCCTCTGTCTCCTAACTAGTTATTGCTTTGCCTTTCTCCTAGCTAGTTATTGCTTTGACTTTCTCCTAACTAGTTATTGCTTTGCATCTGTCTCCTAGTTAGTTATTGCTTTGCCTCTGTCATAGCTAGTTATTGCTTTGCCTCTGTTATCTAGCTAGTTATTGCTTTGCTTCTCTCGTAGCTAGTTCTTGCTTTGCATCTCGCCTACCTAGTTATTGCTTTGCCTCTCTCCTAACTAGTTATTGCTTTGCTTCTGTCTCCTAGCTAGTTATTGTTTTGCCTCTGTCTCCTAGCTAGTTATTGCTTTGCCTCTGTCTCCTAGCTAGTTTTTGCGTTGCCTTTGTCTTCTAGCTAGTTATTGCTTTGCCTCTCTCCTAGCTAGTTATTGCTTTGCCTCTGTCTCCTAGCTAGTTATTGCTTTGCCTCTGTCTCCTAGCTAGTTATTGCTTTGCCTCTCTACTAGCTAGTTATTGCTTTGCCTCTCTCCTAGTTAGTTATTGCTTTGCCTCTCTCCTAGCTAGTTATTGCTTTGCCTCTCTTCTAGCTAGTTATTGATTTGCCTATCTCCTAGCTAGTTATTGCTTTGCCTCTGTCTCCTAGCTAGTTATTGCTTTGCCTCACTCCTAGCTAGTTATTGCTTTGCCTCTCTCCTAGCTAGTTATTGCTTTGCCTCTCTCCTAGCTAGTTATTTATTTGCCTCTCTCCTAGCTAGTTATTGCTTTGCCTCTGTCTCCTAGCTAGTTATTGCTTTGCCTCTGTCTCCTAGTTAGTTATTGCTTTGCCGCTGTCTCCTAGCTAGTTATTGCTTTGCCTCTGTCTCTTAGCTATTTATTGCTTTGCCTCTGTCTCCTAGCTATTTATTGCTTTGCCTCTCTCCTAGCTAGTTATTGCTTTGCCTCTGTTACCTAGCTAGTTATTGCATTGCCTCTGTCTCCTAGCTATTCATTGCTTTGCCTCTCTCCTAGCTAGTTTATGCTTTGCCTCTGTCTCCTAGCTAGTTATTGCTTCGCCTCTGTCTCCTAGTTAGTTATTGCTTTGCCTCTGTCTCCTAGCTAGTTATTGCTTTGCCTGTCTCCTATTTAAACATCAAGGAGTTGGCTTGTTTTTAGTTTTACAAATGTTACTTTTTTTAAACTAAAAAAAAAAACAACAAAAGCATTTTGTGCAAACAGATTTTCCTAAAACATTTAAACATATTACCATTGAAGAAATCTGTTATACGCCGGGTTATCAAGACACTACTCACACTGAATTTTAACTTCTCCCGGAATATAAGAAATAATTGAACAGTGACTTTCTTTGATTTAAACATGGAAGTTGTTTTGTTTATGGGTTACATTAGAGCTTGTTAGGCTGTTTTTTTAACAACGATCTTGTAAGTAATTTTAAAAAAAAGCAACAAAAGAAAAGAAAACCCCTGTTATTTTTTTTTAAACCCTAAATCTAGCCTTGTCAAGAAAGAACCGGAAATTCCCTTTACAAGAGGCTTGGCGTACCCTGCAAGTAAGACTTCATCTCGGTGATAGCAGCTGTAAGATCAAGTCCAATAGACTGGAGTGTGCCACTCTATTGACGGGAAAGACTAGCACAGCCGCCTAGTCTTTGACAGCCTTTGGTGATCCTCTTTGCGCGCGCGCGCGCGTGCTATTGCGTCTGCACGTTAGAACACAATCACCTCTTCCAGGTCTTTTTTTTCCCTCTCCAGGGCGCTCACGTCCCCCATTTTTTTTCTCAATCGCTCAAGCCCCTCCCCCCCCCCAGCCTCCAATTTTTTAGCTCAAAATTGAACATATTCGCTCACCCACGTAGTTACCTCTCCTTCCCCCCAATCATTTCTTACCTCCCTTATCCTTTGTACCCCCAACCTGAGAATCTGTTCAATAGTAAGTGTTTTTCTTTGACGGTGAGTATTTTGAGGTATCACTTTAGACCATTGCTAGTAAACCGGAGGTTGTGGTGAAGGAATCGCAAGTAGAGATCCGCTGAAAAAAGACATCACGTAATAGGATTTTTTTTTTTCCTTGAAGGAGTAGAAAAGAACTGATTGGCAATATGGTGATGTGATGCCCAAATTACGGCCCGCGGTCCACATCTGTCCAGTAAGGCGCTGCAGTTTAACTCCACGCAAGTTCAGCCCATAGTATTCAACTCGGACAGTGGTTCGACCCGTATCTGCGAACAATCGTCATACAAGGCCTGAACACTGACCTGCAACGTCACCACCTGTGAGCAGTGGAGACTAATAGCTTCTTTGCCATGTCACAGGTTTGTACAAGGTGGCAACAAGCTATTGGTCTCCAATCTCGACAAGTTGTGACGTCGCAGGTTAGTGTTGAGTCCTTCTATAACCGTAACAAGCGCGTTGGACAAGTATATGGTCCCCATGTGTGGTAAAAAGAGTTGGCCACCTCATCATCATTAAATTCCATTTGAGTGAGGGCTTGAAAGGTTCAAATCCTCTCTTGCAAAAGCCCTGTACAGAAACCCTGATGTTTTGTGTAGTGCATACATGTCACCATACTGGTCAAGAATTTTTGATTTTCCACAGCTGCCGAGACGGAGATCAGCAAGTCTGAAGCAGTCAAAAAGAATATGAGACACGGTTTCCTCTTCTTCCCCGCAGCGGGGGCACCGTGAGTCAAATTTTGGCCATAGCCTTAAGTAGCGTGAGAAAAAGGAGCCAACAGGACTTGACTAGGCCTGACCAGCCTCCATCACGGAGAATAAAGCTCCTAGGCTTCGGAGGCTTTCTACGACTTGCAACAGCACTCAAACCATCAGGGTTTCTGTACAGGGCTTTTGGATGGCTGCCTGGTCGTGCGGTTTGCGCGCTGGACTGTCGTTCAGATTTATCGATGGTCCAGGGTTCAAACCCTGCCCGCTCTCATCCCCCGTCGTCCTGCGGGAGGTTTGGACTAGGAAGTAATTATCTTCAACTCTGAAGGAACATCCGAAACATGTAAAACATTTTTACAAACAAACAAACATTCCATTCTTATTTTTAGGATTGTTGCCAGAGCATGAGGTAAACTGACTGCCTGCTCGATATGTGGTGTTAGCCCTCCCTGGTGGGTCAAGGAGCCAGCAATAGTTGTGCCAGTCACACGTATGTACCTCGGTACCCACTGCATTATTATAAAGATAGCATAGCGTTGATTTCCATAGTGTGAAGCCATGGTTACTGTGTTGATTAAGGGAAGAGCATGGTCCAGTGCTTTGCAAAGCCTGTAGTACAAGTTTTGAGTCAGTGACCACAACAATTTGTGTTACCCTTCAATGTCCCTCATCGACTTTAAAGGCTTCACTGGCCTCTGCATCAAAACTACTAACACTAGTACATGGTCCAAAGATTTTAACTGAATAGGAGCCAAGAAACTCAATGTAGGCTCTGTGGCCTACTCTTCCAGAGTCTGGTGGCTCAATGTAGGCTCTGTGGCCTACTCTTCCAGAGTCTGGTGGCTCAATGTAGACTCTGTGGCCTACTCTTCCAGAGTCTGGTGGCTCAATGTAGGCTCTGTGGCCTACTCTTCCAGAGTCTGGTGGCTCAATGTAGGCTCTGTGGCCTACTCTTCCAGAGTCTGGTGGCTCAATGTAGGCCCTGTGGCCTACTCTTTCAGAGTCTGGTGGCTCAATGTAGGCTCACTATTCCTCCAAGCTTTTAAACTAACTGAATCAAAAAAAAGTTATAAAAAAAAATCAGAGAATCAATCTTTAATGTTATTGTCTTTTGTTTGGTAGTAGTAGAAGTAGTAGTAGTAGTAGGGTAAGTTGGTCATTGTGCTGACTACTCAGTACCCTTGCACCTGTTGGACTAGAGACTAAACCATCGTCTTGACGGACAAATGAGATATCGAAAAGACACTCTTAATTCTTTTGAACACGGCTCCTCATTCAAACAAACAAACAAACACACCCACGTCACTCCATTGACGCAATTCACGTCACACAAGAAGCCTTTTCTTTTTTTTACCAAATCAGTTGATCTAATTAATTATGTTTCTTGATGAACAGCCTCACTCATCTGCATCATCACCCCCCCCCCCCAACAACCCCCATCCCCCGTTCAATATACTCCTTGGAGCAAGGCATGCCGGAGTGCGACACCGTCATCCAACCCTCGCTTCCAGAAGACTCGCTCTTTCCTCAGTGTTGTTTGTTAGGTTTTTCACCCCCCCCCCATTTCTGTTTGCCCCCTCCCCCCGGCCGCCCATCTTTGCCTTGTATTTTCAGTCTGTAGATTGTACCGCTATTCTCCCCCCCTCTCTCTCTCCATCTCTGTGTGTGTGTGTTTTCCTCTTCCTTATTTTTGTGACTGTTTTATGCTTTAACTATTTGCCGCATATCATTTCATCTTGTCATTACAGTACTGGCGCTACAAGACACCTGGTGTTTTCTGAGTGTTTAATAAGATTTGTTCTGTGTTTTCTTTTTCTCCATTCTGTAGGAAATATTGTTTCGTCACGATTTCGTTCTCGGCTCTGATCAGAAATAACCGAATGAAGATTTCTCTCTACCGTTATTAGCGATTGTGTGTGTTGGATATAACGCTTCTCTTATACTCTTCTTGTTTGAGATGTGCAGTGATGACATACACAATCCTATGTAAGGAATTTATTTGAGGGGATAATGTTTTTTGCTAAATTTTTGAAAAGGTAAGTACAGAGATTTGGGGCAATGGATACATTAGCTAGGTAAAGAGAGATTATGTAAGCATTGGTAGATTGGGTAGGAATGACTAGATTAAGTGGTGTTGATAGATTAAGTAAGCATGAATAGATTAGGTAGGCATTGATAGCATCGCAGTAGTTGTCAAGTTTGAGGATTTGAACAGGGAATTGTGTCTGTGTATGTGTGTACCGGAAGTGGAGGGCTGGAACACAGGAGGGAGTAGTCTAGATCTAGGTGTTTTTTTCAGGACAAAAGCTCATTTATTTTGACCCATCTTAAAATATTTTAATTTTACATTTGCCTTAGTTTTCTAGAAAATTTTAAAAGTGTAAAATGTATATGGGACTCCACTATCCATATTCAGCCCCCCCCCCCCCACATACATATATACATACATACATACATGCATACATACCTATCATGAGACTCCGTTAGTTAACAATAGATAAAAGAATTGATAAAAACAATCTCAAAAACATTCTTTAAAAACATTGGAGTATAAAAACAAACATTCAAAAATATGCTCCGTTAAAAACTGACCTATCAGCTGCTGAAACAAGCATCTCACATAAAAGACTGAGACCTCTAACATAATAATTATAATGACAAAGAAGAAATGAAGTAAAATTACTCTTTTAATAAATAGTATCAATGCTGTTAAAGACCTTTGGCCATACCGAGACCAAGCGTTTTAGTAGGCCTGAACACTGACCTGCGACGTCGCAACCTGTGGGCAGTTTAGACCAATAGCTCGTCGCCACGTCACAGGTCTTGACGTCAGACCTGGGACGTGGCAACGAGCTAGTGGTCTCCACTCTAGTTTGGAGTTTAAAATTTTCAAAACTGAATCATCTTAAAATGAAATTTTGTTCTGTTTTGAACTCACGTCAAAGGGAATTCCCGCATGTATCCAGTGAAGAGTTGAACAGAGAAATAGACGTTCAGGAACATCTTTTGCGCACCGTCTTAAGGTGGAATCATAAACTGGAGTTAATTTGTGACAATACACATATGTATACAATACTAGCAACATGTATTAATACACAATAGCTATACTATATCTCTACTATCTTTTAATGTTTCCAAGTCTTCATCTACATCACCGAACTAGACATTTTCTATATTCTGAGTAGATTTATACATGGGCGTAACCGGATATTTCAGCCGTGGGGTGAGGGAATCGAGTAGGGGGCTAACAATGCTAACAATTTTCCTTATTTATCTATCACTCCTTCATTATTAGAGCAAAGTAATTGCTCTTACGAAAAGTAAATAGAGGAATAGCTTTTAGTGTCAACTTTTTATGTCAATTGTTTTGTGCACTCTACCATGTCACTGCTATATCATATACTTGTGAGGAGTTGTAGCCTACACATTCCATATTGGTCCAATCTCGTACAGTGCACATAATGGTGCGCAATTTAAGATCGTTGTGCATGGCGATGTGCAGGACAGAGCTCTGACAATGGGATGCTTGACTTATTCACAAATAATACATAATTGAATGGCTTACATTTGATACCTAATTGCATAGTTCTATATCTGATACGGCAGTGCATGATTCTGTACAATATGCCAATTGTAAAATCTGATATTTAATGTGTATCGATCAAAATTAGATGTCGATATCTTAGTTTCAGTGCAAAAAGTTGGAAATATCTATGTACAAATTGAACTCTGTTAATGTCAGTGTAAGAAGTTGTCAGTGTCATTGCCAATATTGAGCTCTGTTAATGTCAGTGCAAGAAGTTGTCAGTGTCATTGCCAATATTGAACTCTGTTAATGTCAGTGCAAGAAGTTGTCAGTGTCATTGCCAATATTGAACTCTGTTAATGTCAGTGCAAGAAGTTGTCAGTGTCATTGCCAATATTGAACTCTGTTAATGTCAGTGCAAGAAGTTGTCAGTGTCATTGCCAATATTGAACTCTGTTAATGTCAGTGCAAGAAGTTGTCAGTGTCATTGCCAATATTGAACTCTGTTAATGTCAGTGCAAGAAGTTGTCAGTGTCATTGCCAATATTGAACTCTGTCTGGCTGATGAGCATTTCCAGCTGTTTGGACTTCAATCATTATTCCAAGGAAGTACAAGTCCATTAGCTCAACATCGAGCGTTCATTGGGGATTATCGAACCGTGAAGAAGGTTTAACCAATCAATCTGCTCCATTGTTCTCCCACCTTTCAACCTGCCATCTCTTCCCATAAGCCTCAAATCGTCTGCTACATGGATGGTAATACCTATAGCTCTTTGAAAGGATAATTAAGTGTAATTTACTGTCTCTTTAAATCGAAGTCTTAGACATTTCTTTTATATAATCATTCAAAGAGCTGTGTGCTATGTGAGAAATATTCAAGTATTTACTTAAGAGAATAAGATTTGAGAACCACTTAATGACAAATAATGGATTTTATCATTATAAGATTTATAAGGTCCTAAATTCCAAGTTCTAACATAGCATTAATGTTCAAATACCTTTAGCTTGACTAATAATAACAGTGTTCTCAAAGTTCAATAGAATATTTACAGGAAGACATTGTACATTAACTAGGATGATAAGATAAGTTAATTTTATTGGTCAAAACAAATGGAAATTCAGTGTGACTAGAATGGACCTCATTCACCAAAACGAACAGTCACGGGATCGCCATCGATACATCCCCCACCCCAATCAAAAAATACGGTCACGTGATATCTTTGTTTGATTTGAATTAAGACATATACAAGTGTGAAAGCAAGTATCTTAAAGAGGTGTTTGTTCATGATTGGTGAATGAGGGTCCAATGTCCATATCAGCAGAACTGCTTATAGCAATAACATGAGAAACGTTCCCAAACAAAACATACACACACAGTCACACATACACAGCCACACACACATAGTCACACACACACAGTCATACACACACAGTCACACACACAATTAGCTCTTTCTTGAAAAAGGCTGCTTTGTACTTTTTTGGTGACGACTGATGACCTTGCAACACCCTGGCTGAATGAGACAACACCCTGGCTGAAAGTGGAATACATGAGATTGTAAAGAAACAAAGAAATAAAAGAAAATTGTAGACATTTTGTGCACTATGAAATTCCAATAGTGGATTGTGGAACTTGAGAGAATGTCAACTTCGCTTCCAAATTAGAAGTCCAGGGCTCGAGCAAAGAATATACCAGTAGTCGGGTTAGCTGTCTGGTCTGAATGAACATCCGAAACATAAGAAACTGAAATCTAATCCTTTATCGTTGTCATTTAAGTCATTGTTGAGCTCACACTTTCTGAATTGTGATATGCATTCTTTGATCTGAAAACTAATGACGCCTTTGACGGTTGTGTTATTTCAGGAGACCATCGTACGTCTTGAACTATTCAGATGATGGATACGCTCATTTACCTATTCTCTTAAAGCAGTGGTTCCCAAACTTTTTTGTCTTATAGACGCCTTGTCTATAACCCCTGCTTAACTTTTATTGCATTTGTGTACATTCATAAACAAATTTAATTTTTAAAACTAATTTCTAACTGCAGTGAGTCGAAGAATGAAAAGTAAAGCTACATCATACGTTAGAGAGATCTACCCTTTTTACACATAAAATTCAAATTTAAACCAATTAAAATAACAAATTAATATGTATTGCTGGAATCACCATGCACATTGGAAATGTTGTTTTTTTTGTGTATGTTCATCCTCCGTTGCTACGGATATTGTTTCCCATAGGAATTCGTTGTTCTATGAAGTAGTCCTTCAAACATTCAATAGTAATTCATTAATTGGCCTTTTATATTATTGTAAAAGTTTTCACAAAGAGTTTCTCGTGTATTTCTTGATCTTTCACGTTTGGCTCAAATATTGGACCTGCGGAGCTGTTTTTACTAACAGGAGAAGGGGCAAAGGTGAGTTACTGGCTCCTAAACCAGTATGCTTCGGGCAGGAGGGATTCGTTAGCCTTGGCTTTAAAGTCATTACTTGCTGAAATGAAATCCACTATCGTAGACCCCCATGGACATCTCATAGACCCCCAATTTACTTTTTCACTTTCGTAGCTCCCTTGGAAGTTTCGTAGACCCCTTGGAAGTCTTCGTAGACCCCTGGGAGTCTATATAGACCACGTTGGGAATCACTGTCTTGAAGTTTTATAATAGAATTAAACCTTGTCTTCCTCATTCCAAATAAGAGATATTATTGTGCTATAAATGTTTATTACGATTTTAAGTCATTTGTTTTCGCATTAATAGGTAGTTAGAATCTATTTTTGCATTTGGAATAATGCGAGTGCAATTTGATGTTCCATTACTAGCCAATGAGGTGGCACTAAACATGATGATAGCGGATATTGAAAACAGCGAGCTGAAGTTTCTCGAATTGACCCCCCTCGGGGGGCTAAAGTCTTCTCCAAGCGCCCTGTTTGTTCCTGCCGCTTCCCCGATTCTTTTGGAATCTGAGCTGATAAAACAGCAAGTAAATGAAGACACAGGGGCGCTGGGGAGTGCTGGGAGGAGTTTAGGGGGGTGGGGGGAAGATTATGGGTAATGTTGGAGAAAAAAAAGGGGGGGGTATGGCGGAACTGTTCACAATTGACTGGTAGCTTAGCTTTCACTGGGGGCGCGATGTTTGTAAGGGTAATTAGTCTGAGAAATCCCGGGAACGGGAAAGTGAAGGCGGGAAATGACGAGATGACGGCTTGGTACAAAAAAACAAGGACAGAGAGTTGACCTTATGGTTAGTTCACTAGTTCCTGAGTCTTTGGCATGCTTCAGTTCATTCATCTTAATATCATTATTTATTACGAGACTTACTGTAAGATTAAAAAAACAAATTCGTTCATACAGAATTATAATTTTTTTAAAACATTTTTCTAAACAAATACATACATTTTAATAAAAATTTTTTTTTTTTTTTTTTTTTTTTTTTGCATGTTGGTATTAGTATAATATCTTTAATTTATTTTCAGGTGATTATATTTGTGTGTGTGTGTTTTTTAATCTTGGTATTAGAATAATTTCTTAAATTTATTTTTTATATTTGTGTGTGTGTATAATATAATATAATATAATTAGAGAGAGAACGGTAATCGATGTTGGGGGTGTGTGGTTGAGTGTGGTAAAACGCTTGGGTACCTACCAAGGAAGCTAGGCTTCGAATCCTGACATGAACTGAGTTGTGTTGGCTGAGCGTCTGATGGTAGGACGGAAACCTTCCCCCCCCCCCTCCTCCTTTTTTTTTTCAACAAAGAGAGAGAACTCTGGAATGAATGATGTGCAATTCAAAAACAATCTGAGAACTATGAGATATTAAAGCATTGATTCTGGAGTAGCACTTGAAAGTAACGAGGTAAAAGAGTAGCTCTTCAAGAGTATTCAAATAATTGCATGAGGCATGGGAAAAAGGCTTCGTTATTGCGTACTCCAGGTAGTAGTGACCCTCGCCCTGAAATGACCGACTACATTATTGATAAGCTTGCAAATCCAATTTTTAAAAAAATAGGTCACAGTATCCTTGAGCTGACCTTGATAAGAGAAGAATAAACACAAGGTGAAGGCTGGCATTTAAAATTTAGTTTTCAAAGTTTGAAGACGCCCATGAGTCAATGGTACTCTCTTACATGTCTTGAGCAACGTAAAGGAAGTTGGTCGTTTTTCAGGCCACATGATACCCTCTAGTGACACCCTAGCGACACCCTCTAGTGACACCCTAGTGACACCCTCTAGTGACACCCTAGTGAGCCGTCGAACATGGGAGCTTTACATTATCTGCCCCGTACATGGCAAGGCATGAAACGGGAACTCATTTACAAACTGTCAAATGTCAAAAATACTGAATGGAAGTATAGTGTTACTTCTGTGATTACATGAACTCATTCCGAACAATGTTGATCTATCTACACAATAAGTGAGCGTCTATACAAGAAATGTCTTCGCAAACGTGTTCATTATATAAATGTTTTTAATCAAATAAACACAGTTCCAGTACAAAACTGAGTTATTTTTACAAAGCTTATAGCAACTCACTCTGTCTGTTTCGTAAAATGTGTGTACACGATATTTCTCCCACACCCATTCTCGGATCAAACTGAAACTTCGCACAATTATTCATTGACATAGACAAGACATAATCCAAAAAAAAAAAAAAGTAAACAATTGGGCAATTAATTACAGGTGATTCGTAATTTTGGAAACTAATACTTTAGTATTTACAGATATGGCTAAATTTGTTGGGTTTAGTCCCCTTAAATAATTGTTAGCGCTATTTTTCCCTCACACATTCTTCGATCAAGTTATTTCTTTAAAAAATTATTTATTGCACATAACAAAACATGAATCAATAAACAAAATTACCAGATTTGTCAATTAATTTTTCGTAATTAATTATTTTGTTTGATATCGAATAAGGGAAACAACTTGCACATTATTTGTAGATATAGTTTTAAGGACGGAGTTTACCCTTTAGATAACCTTTTTTTTAAAAAAAAAAAGGTTTTTAATATTTTGCTTGTTAGTTGTTACACATTTAAAATGTTCTCATTTGACAAATAATGGCTGTTATTGTTGGCCTCCTTCAGTCGTAAACACTATGGTTCATCTCATAGAACACGTTGTCATGTGACTAGGGAGTCCTATAAATAGGGCTCCGAAATGGTTATTAACTGGATCTACTACTATAATGGTGAACAATGTCAACCTCATCAATATGAAATCTTTTTTACTTCAGCTTTAGCTCAAACCTAGTGATCTCCCTTTATATTCATAATTAGTAGACCATAATAATAATTGAAATTATACCCACATTTATCGTTGTTTAGTCATATATTTAGGTAATAGATCAGATAGAAATATAAAAAGATATAGAGGTAGCACATCTACATTTGGAGGTCTCTGATGATGTCTATCGTTGTTCAGCAGCGGCTGGCTAATTCAGTTTTCATTTTTTGTTTTTTAAAACATCACCCGATGCTTCTCTCAAATGGATACAATGAAATGAGAGAACATGAATAGCATGATTTGAACATTGTATTGACTGTTTGAAGCGTTCCACATTTCTATTTATTGTATACAATTTCTTTCATTTGTTTTCCATGTTTTGCAATTACTTTTTTCAGCTTGCAAACTATTCATGAGTTAAGAGAGGATGGGCAGACAAGGATCTCGAAAACGGCTGTAACGATTTTCCTTAAAATTTGACAGTTTATGTATATCTTTAGAAAAATCAACAACATTTAATTGGCAAACATAGAAAACAGAGAAAACTCTAATTTGATTTATGATTTTTAACTTATGATTTTTTTTTAAATTAAATTTGGTCTGAAGGTCTAGGAGTCTAGTCGAGACACACGTAGGTCAGCGGGTATTCCCGAATTGAAGAGTGAACTAAATAAATATACATCCAGTAACATGTCGCGCACAATCTTCTACATCTGGATCTATAAGTCTATCATGAGCATTTTATATTCTCTGAGTAGACCTAAGCATTCGCTTATTCTGGATTTAATTCCCGGGGGAAGGGGAGGAATAGGGAAGGGGTAAAAAATGTTGTTTTTTTATTAATGTATCAATCATTAGTTATAAAAGCAAAATATTCGATGTTATAAATAGTCATTAGTTTCATATAGAACGACTTGTATTGAAATGAAAAAAAAAACAACACATATGTTATGTCACTTGCTTTGTGAATTTAATAAAGTTATCATGGCTGAGTCTTTAAGATGATACAATAACTTCACCAAATTATAATTACATTGTACACTATCAAATAGATAGAGACACTATACACATCATCATAGACCTAATGAAGAAATTCATTATGAATTACTGACATTGCTTAATTAGGATGAAAGGATTAATGTATACCTCACTAAAACGTTCAGATAGTGTACAAAAAAGTTAAACATTGGTTTGTAAGACAGAAGCCTCAATTTCATCTATCAAGCTGACCACGTTCTGTTGTTTCAAACATAATACCTTCTTTAAATTGATGTTGAGTTATGTCGTAAAAATATAATATTTCGTATATAGAACCAGTAATTGACTCCAAATTTCATCTTACAGATAGAAACTCCAGGACTTGGTGAATCACCAAAAAGCTAAAAACAAAATGCATATAGTAGTCCCTTATATTAAGTCTTTGAAATTCCGTACATTTTCTAGCAAAGCCTTCAAAGCATCAACTGGTAATCGAGGAGAACAAAGCATTAAAACAATTGTAGAAAATTGTTTGCAAATGACAATGGCGACATGATTTGGAACAAGAGACATATCGATTGACCTCTTAGGTTTGAATCGTTGTTTTGTGTCCCACTGCTTGTCAATAGGATTAGCTAAGGCCTTAAATTACACAAGAGATTGGGGTGGGGTGGGCGTGGTCAGTAATTTCCTCAATACAAGTTCCAGCGTTTGTGTTAACCTGTCGGAAATGATGAGTGAATGTGTCTGTATGATGATCGAGTGTGTCTGTTTGATCGAGTGTGCCTGTATATGCGAGTGTGTCTGTATGTGCGAGTGTGTCTGTATGTGCGAGTATGTCTGCGTATGCCAGTGTATGTGTCCGTATGTGTGTGCGTGGTGCATTGTTCCGTTTCTTTTAGCAGCTGCCAGTTTTAGAAATTGTCTATGTATTTTGTTTTGTTCCAATTGATTTAAACTGTATTCACCCTAAGCCCTAAGCTAACATATTCAATTAGCCTTAGAACTAACATGATGCAAATTATATTGCAAATGAAACGTCAAATGATTAAAAGAAAAGAAAAAAAATGTAGACAAATAAGGATAATAAAGTTACAATTCTCTCGATAACATTATCTTTACTTATCCTATTCTGAAAGAATGTTGAAGGTCTGTGTTCAATTCTTTACATCTGTAACTAGGAATTCATTAAATAAGTCCTCTATACTTCGCTGATCCGTCGGTGATACATCTACAAATTATAAAAAAACCCAACACTTTTACTATTTAAATTTTAAAATTAGAAGTGCAGGTTCATTTATTCTCAAACATACCGAGAGAGTATTTCAATGCTAATAAGAGAATGAGGAATGCATTAGAAACAGATCACCAGAAAGAGGAAGCTAAACATGACGAATACACGACCAAACGAAAGAGTATGATAAGAATGAACAATTGACAGAGAGCAAGGGAGAGAGAGAGAGGGCGAGGAGAGGAAGAAAGAATGACATTTAGTCTGAAATTAATTGCAAACACATCAACATTTTTAGAATATTAATACTTGCATTCGCTAAATAAAGTAGAACTTTTATTTAATAATAATCAACCAATTTGTTTCTTTTTGTCATATCGTATATACATGTACATGTATATAGTAATAATAAGGAAGCGAACGAAATATGCAGAATCTACTTATTAGATAGTGTGTATAAATATGTATAAATATTAATATACGCCACAATCTTATCTTATCTTATATAATACAGACGTTACTTCAAAAAAGAAGATGATTACGTCCTACGCGTCATGCATTTAGTCATGCATATTAACCAATGACTTAAATTCTGCCAAGTCACTGGTTTTTCTGGCTAGCTCAGGCAACCCATTCCATGCTCTAATAGCACTAGGGAAGAAGGAGTATTTGTACAAATTTGTCCTAGCATATGGGACAAGGAATGTGCCTTTATTTTTGTGTCTTTCAGAGTATTTTATTAGATTTTGTTTTTGTATTTGAAGATTATGGTTCAGTGTTTTATGTATAATTGCTACTTTACTTTTGAGTCTTCTGTCCTGAAGGCTTCCTAAATTTAGTGATTTTACTAATGGTGTTACTCTAGTCAAATGTGAATATTTGTTTGTTATGAATCTCACTGCTCTATTTTGTGTTTGTTCCAGTTTCTTAATGTTTTCTTGAGTTGTGGGGTCCCAAACGGTGGATGCATATTCTATTATTGGCCTAACCAAGGTTAAATAACATTTTAGTTTTATGTTCTTATTTGATTTATAGAAATTTCTTTTAATAAACCCTAATGCTTTGTTTTATTTTTTTATAGTTTCATCAATATGTCGATTCCATGACAGTTTTTCATTTATTATAACAGCTAGGTATTTTGCGTTTTTAGTCTGTGTTACTGGTTTGCCATGAATAAGATAAGTGGAATTAATTTGTTTTAGTTTTTTGGTTACTCTTAACAACTGACATTTTTCTGGGTGGAAAGACATGCTCCAATTTGATTCCCATTTCTGTAATTCATCTAATTCTCTTTGTATAATATCTGTCTTGTGTTGTTTTTATTGTTCTATATATTATGCAATCGTCTGCAAATAATCTGACTTTTGTTCCTGAACTAATGCAATTTGGTAAATCATTTATGTAAATTAAAAATAGTAGTGGACCCAAGACTGTTCCTTGAGGTACACCTGAGTTTACTGTTATTGGTGTTGATTTAGAGCCATTTATTATTACAGTTTGTTCTCTCCCTATCAGAAAATCTTTAATCCACTGATGCAGTGGATCATTAATGCCGAAATATTTTAAATTTTTAAAGCAAACTATGGTGGTGAACATTGTCAAAAGCCTTGGAGAAATCTAGTAAGATAGCATCTATTTGTTCACTATTATCTAAACCTTTTGAAAAATCATCAATTAGTCCTATTAGTTGTGTTTCACATGATCTATATTTCCTAAAGCCATGTTGGTATGGGGTGAGGACATTATGTTTGTCTAAGTGGTTTATGATCTTGCTACATATTATGTGTTCTAGGATTTTACATGTGATGCTGGTAAGTGATACTGGTCTGTAGTTTCCTGGATCAGATTTTTCTCCTTTTTTAAATAGGGGGGTGACATTAGCTTCTTTCCAGTCCTTTGGTACTCTGCCCTGGTTAAGCGATGCCTGAAAGAGTATTTTGAACACTGGGGCTAGCTCATTGCTTAGTTCTTTGAGTAATCTAGCTGGAATACCATCAGGTCCAGACGCTTTATTTGGTTTGGTGTTGGCTAATAGTTTTTGAATTCCATTGTCTTGTACTACTAAATCTTCTATGTTGTCTACTTGGTTCAAATTAAGAATTATGTCTTTGTCTCCTGGGGCTGAGAATGCTGATGCAAAGTATTTGTTTAGGATGTTTGCTTTAGTTTCATTATCATTATGTATTATGTTATGTTCATCTTTTAATTGCGCTATGCCTGTTGTTTCCATTTTCTTAGACTTAATGTATGACCATAGGTTTTTGTTGTTATCTTTAGATATTACATTGTTTATGTATTCACTCTGCAGCTGTCTGCTTACTTTTTGGGTTAGGTGTTTAATTTTTATATACTTTTTGTAAACTCTTTCTGCCTTGGTTTCTTTAAATTTTTTATATAGGTTTTCCTTCTGTTTACAAAGCTTCTTTAGTCTATTATTAAACCAGCATTTATTTATTTTGTTTGATGTGTATTTAGTTGGTATATGATTTTCTATAATGGTTTTAAGATGGTTTTTAATGAAATTCCAGAGGTCATCGACTGGTTGGTTTATGTCTTTTTCTAATAAGAATGTTTGTTGAAAGTTTAATGCAGCTTGGTGTAGTTGTGTTAGGTTACATTTATTCCAGAGTAAGATTTTTCTTTTGGGTTTTGTATTGGCTACTGCTTTTATCTGACTGTGTATTTTTATGATCTCATGGTCTGATAGACCAGGGATAATATCATATATATAATCAACTACTAATCCAGGTCTGTTGGTTAAGAAGAGATCTAATGTGTTGTTTAATCTAGTTGGCTTTTTAATGATTTGATCTAAACTTAGGTTGTGTAAAGTTTCTTTGAAAAGCTCATTTATGTCCTTAAGGTTTTGGTGTTTATCTATGGTTAGTGTTTTCCAATTTATATCAGGTAGGTTGAAATCACCCATAATAAAAAAAAAACTGCATTTTTATTTGTCTCTTTAAGTGTAGTAATCTGATTACATAGTTCTGTATTCTAAACTAGAATTTGGTGGTCTGTAAATGCTGCCTATTATTAGGGATATTGAGGTTGTATTAATTTTACAAAATGTAGATTCTATATTTTTTGAGTTAGGTAAGGTAATTTCTTCTGCTATAAGAGTGTTTTTATTGCTAAAAGAACTCCTCCATGAGTATCAGCCCTATCTTTTCTAAAAATTTCATAATCACTATTGAAAATTTCTGCATTATAAATTTCAGGATGTAGCCAAGTTTATTTTTGAAGTTGCATTGATCTAAAGTGTGATGATTGATTATGACTGTTTTTTCCTTTTTAAGTTTAGTGTTGACTGAGGTAGATCTAGTTCTGTGTTCAGCTAGTGTGTATTTAGTAATTATTAGGATAAATAGCCAGAGCAATTTCATGATGACTGTTGTTGATTTTAGTTTTTAAAGGTCTAGTCTAATTCTACTTTAAGGTTAAAAATGCCTAAGATGGCCTAAGTTAATTCTAAGTCTAAAGTGAAAGCTAATTTACAATGACAATCAAATGGTTTATTCAAAATATAGACCTAGACTAGATCTAATTCTAGATCTAGATCTAATTCCAGATCTAGATCTAATTCTAGATCAATATATTTATGTGTTTAACTAACTATATAGAGTATTACTATTAGTTATTATTAGTAGTATTAGTAGATGATTAGTAGATCTAAGGCCTTAATTAAAGTCTAAGTCTAAGACTGACTAGATCTAAAATCTAAGGATATAATAATAAATATAAATCCTCAGAATGCATATAAGCAGCACCCACTTTGTATAAGCTATACGCCAACACTGACATAACATTATTGTATTTTTAAAAAATCAAACAGAGACCTAGTTATGAGCTCTAGTATTGTGTACCACCATTAAACAATCTGTCATTCAAGGATAATTTCTCTCATATTGATACTCACTGGTCCTTATCATTATTGAAGTATTAAAAACCAATTGTTCATTAGATTAGCTGATCAACTTTAATTGTTATATTCGATGTCAGTATAGGATTTCTTGATCTCTTCTTTCCCATACTGTGGAAAGAGGCCGCCCGCTCTTAGCTCTGGTATCGGGTGTGTAACTTTGTGTGTGACCACTCCTATACACCTGACATGCAAGCATCGATCCTGCCCGACTGGTGTGTTTGATCTCTGGTGATCTTTGGAGGCGATAAATCTTAGCTTGATACACGACGTTGATACATTTAAAATAAAAAAATTAAGGATGAAATCGATTTGCAGAAAACATGAACAGATAACTCGAGGGTGTAAATGTTAATTAGTTTTAATTGGGCTGTAAGTTTAGTGCAGTAGTTCCACCTTGTTTTAGTTAATGTAGATTGTTCCAGAAGAAGTAATATCCACTGTTATAGCGAATTATGTACAATAGTGCAATCAGACATACAGTTGAGGATGGACAAAAAGATAGCACAGTACCGTATGTCTGAGAGGGGCCTAAAAGGGGTTCAATTTTTTTTTCCGAAACATAGAGCAAAACGAAATATGAAGCCAATGGCCTACTACGAGCATCCTTGTAATTTAACACAGGACACTCTCTCATATCAGATTTATAACCGTTGAGAGAGTCAAGCCAAGCCCGTTGAGCTTTAGGCCAGCAAAATCAAAGGAAGAGCTCTTATCCGCCGGCCTGACTGAACTATTGTCCTGTTTGGGAGAGGCCCAAGCAGAGGCTTCTATTACACGTGTCTACGTCCTGTGACTTGGAGCTCAGAACGCTTTGGCTAGAGACGAGACCAAATGCCAAGTACACCCTTCTTTCACTGTTGAATGGCGTGTGGATTTGAAACATGGTTGTTGGAGCTGTCTTTTGATCCACCACCTGTGAAATGATTGTAATTCTTGAGACAATCCAACGGGAGTCTTATCTTGCCACCCTATTGGCCTAATCATTCTGTCTTACGACCGATTCCACCCGGACGCCACTATGAGGCTGGGTAGCGTGGTCAGTGCCTTTTACTCAAGTCTGCTCTTAGTACAATGTGGCCATCGCAAAGACCGACCGCTATTGATATTTCCTAACAGATGTTTAATTATTCTCTAATAAAAAGTTAGACACTGAACGCTGAGACTGAAAAAAGAATTTGAGCTTTTGAGTGTCAATGCTACAGAAAAATGCTGAGAATCAGATACATGGGAAGCGTGGTCGAGAGGCTAAGTTCGCTTGAATTTGGCTTGGCTACTTATGAAGGGGGCTCGAGGTTCGACATCCGACTCGATCATAGTTGTGTTTACTGAGCGCCTAAAGGCATCACGGAAAACCTTCTCCTAGATACCCCCTCCCTCCCACTGGTCCACCACTGAGATTGGACCATAGCGCTCTGAGCATGCTATAAGCATGAAAGTAGCGCTATATAAAATCTAGAATTTATTTACAAGGAAAGAAGATTACTGAAGTTTTAAAATTAAGTCAACACTCTGGCAAAAGGTGGAAATCCTAAAGATTGTGAAGGACGAAAGCAGAGCTGCTTCGGTCATTTTGTAAGATAGGACTCAATGTTAATAGTCATCCTTTATGGTACAGTGGAGGCAGCACGAGGGAAGGGTCGTCCAAAGAAAAGCTGGCTGGAAAACATAAATGAATGGACCGGCATCTCTCTTGATGTCCTACTAAGAACAGCCGCTGACAGGAAACAATGTAACAATGTGTCACAGCACCACTAGGACGAAAGTCAAGGGACAGATAATGATGATGATGATGATAAAAACATCTTCAACCTAGTAAGAAATAGTTTTTTTTCTTAACCATCATGGCTCCCATAAAAAAAAGGGACATTACATTAATACCATAAACAAAAATAATAAACTGTTCTAATAATATAATCAAGTGATAATTTCTAGAACACCATGCCACGGATGATAGCAGAAACAAAAGGTTTATATATCATTATTCAAAAGAGTAAGTTTGAACTAAATTTTATTTTGGGTTATTCAGTCTTTAACACCCCTGAGGATTTCAACAAATAACCCACTTGGAATAATTTACCCTTGTTCAATGACGTTTGTATTATGGAAAGTCGATCGATTCTGACTGGTCGTGTTGGGAGGATGCTTCAGTGTATTCAGATTTCACTACAGGGAGATAGATATATTGCGGCAGTGAATTTCAATGCTGAATACGTCTACTGGCGATCAAACTGCTTTAAACAAACATACGCTTTGCTTTGCAGCTTTGCCGGCTCTTTCTTTGTCCTTGGCAACAGAAGCTCCACTAGTAACTACAAATGTGAGGCTAAGTGGTAAAACAAGAAAAGAAACCTAAATGTTTTTTTTTGGGGGGGTGGGGGGCGGCCTGTTATGGCACGGTTAGGAATTAATTATTTGTTTCGGAAATCAGGGAAGTTTTTACTTAGTGACAGTGACGTGACTTTAAATAAGGATAAGGGTTTTTTAAAGACAGAACGAAACAGAAGTCGACATCAACAAGACGCATTCATTACAATGTAGATGTAAGAAGTATTTTATACATGGCTAGACGTAGGTGACATTCGACGGTTCCCTTCATTGGTATTAAAGGTGTTTAATATTCAACACCAGAGTCGACTACCTCTATTGATTGTTCGGCTTTTCACCGGTGTTACTGGATTACTTTGTGTTACCTCCATTTTCTTTGTTTGCATTCGACACCGACACAATCATGGTATGCAGGTTTTTCATTAGACAAACAAAAATCCTGGTTTGAATTGTATCCATGTATTTCCCAGCAGAAGAATGGAATACTATAGATGACACTACTTATAGAAACTTGAGTGAGTAGGTAGAGCTGTTAAGTTGTGATCGGGCTCCAATAGCCAATAATTAGGTTGTTGTAAGTCCTATGTATCGCTCTTGTCCACGAACTTGAACTGAAATATTGAAGGTCACGTTAAATAAGGATCTCTCCAGCAGAAATGTGTGTAGTGGCCACAGGAGGTAGCAATCACCTAGTTACTCAGAAAGGCCGATTCTAATAGTACAGACCTCACCAAATACAACATTTATCAAAGGGACATAAAAACTGATTTAATGCAACGCACATCACTGCCTGGGGCTAACAATAAAAGTCGTTCCCTGTAAGTCTTCATAAGTCAGTGTTTAGTGTCTCAAGGAATCTCATCTCATTTCAAGCGTGCGTAGAACTGTTTCTTGTTTGCTCACCAGCTTCAAGAGTTCGGGGTTTGGTCTCTCTGAACAATTGATCTTTGAAATAAAAAAACAAAAGTAAAAGAGACGTTGTGTTAATGTTGAAGTGAATGGTCCACACATTGTTAGGGTTTATTTCGGCTGACTCAGGCAAAAACACCAAGATGGTGTACTAGTATGAACTAGCAGTAGCGTGTAAATATGGAATAGTACTCTAATGTGTACCTGACAAACTTAACTCGAATGTGTACCTGACAAACTCAACTCTAATGTGTACCTGATAAACTCAACTCAACTAATGTGTACTTGACAAACTCAACTCTAATATGTACCTGACAAACTCAACTCTAATGGGTACCTGACAAACTCAATTCTAATGTGTACCTGACAAACTAAACTCTAATGGGTACCTGACAAACTTAACTCTAATGGGTAACTGACAAACTTAACTCTAATGTGTACCTGACAAACTCAACTCTAATGGGTACCTGACATTTGTTTGGGGAAGTAAAAAGGGGCTTGTCGTTGTGTTGGCCACATTACATCCTTGGTAAACCTTGGTCATATAAACAGATGAGCTAAACATCAGCCATAATAGATCGCAATGTCTGAAAGGGGTTACTTTCCTTTAAAAAAAAATAAATTTTGTCATAGGCGTAGTGATAGAAGACAGGACCATAAATCAATCATTTTAAAAGTTGCCTAAAATTTCTTTCCATTTTTTTTTAACTTTCATACTTATAGCTTGCTAGATACACTAATGTCCAATTGGTCGAATGTCTTTTAAAGACCAGTAGGGGGTGGGGGTATCCCGGAGAAGGTTCGGGATTTGAGCTCTGGCCCTCTTGATAAGTTGTCAAACGGTTTTGCCCTCACCCACACATCTCCATTGTACATTTGGAAAGTTCCGTGCGTGTAAGATAGTTCATGAATTATTACGGCTAGGGTAGGCCTTAGGCGTAGGCAAACTAAGCGACCGCTTAGGGCCTCTGATTGACGGAGGCCTCGTTCATGCCTTGTAGTAATCTTTTAAGACAAGAACTATGTGCCCAATGTTATTGTTGGAGTCACTAGGTTTTAAATTAACTGCGTAACTTTATTTTTTCGCTGTTTATTTTTTATTTGGTGCCCCCAAGGGCTTCCTATTATCTAAGACCGGCCCTGCTCCTATTTAAGTCTTTTTAAATACAGTCAATACCCACTTACCTCTCCTGGGGTATCTAAAAATAGCTCAGACATTTAATTCGCCTCGCTACACTTTTAGTCTTTTAATTTAATTACTGTACTTCCACAGAGTACACTGCTAATACAAAATTACTCGAAATTAAGGCTATTACGTAAATTATTAATTACGAAGTTGAATATTTCGCCACAGATCTCAGTAGGCTACACCCCAACACACACACACAAGGAAAAACTAATAAAATAACGTTAAATATAATGTGTGTGTGTGTGTGTGTGTTGGGGAGCTATATAGAAACATCTCTTGCCCAACACACACACACACACACACCAATCAGATTGAGACAATTCGGTTTTCTGTTCGTTTATTTCCCTAAAACTATTGAACATGTCAGAGTGCATTTACTAAAACATAATTCATGAGGTATAGGGAAATGGGGGGGGGGGGAGGCGTGGTATAAAATGTTCCATCATTTTAAAATCTAACCTTAATTAGTTATTAATAGCAAAATTGTATAAAAAGTTGTATGAAGGAGGTATTGTCTTTTTAAATAAATACAAGAACATAGGTCTCGTGTATGTATTCCTTTCATGTCTTCGAGAGTTGCTCTGGGCGTCCACCGCGTTGGTTAGCACTGGGATCAGATCGGGTACAATCTTATACGTTGGACATCAAGGGATAACATCCAGATTATTTTTTCTAGTCCTACTGGCTGAGTTTGCAAACTTAGAAAGGGGGCTAATCCGTTCATTTACACCAGGGGATTGGAATTCTTAATTGCTGTGGTCGATGTGTAAATCTACTTTCACTGGTTTCTATTTCTGGACATGTAAGATTCAACATATCTCTCTGATACATTTGTATGAAGACAGTGAGTAGATAAGTGAGGAAAAGGAAATTGATAGACAGGTAGACCCCCGGAGAGAAGAGAGACACGTACAATAGTTTTAAAAAAATATTTTTAAACACATGAGGATGAAGAGAGACAAAAATGCTAATAGAGAAGACATATAGAGAAAGAAAGAGAGAAAATGAGAAAGACAAAAGACTAAGATAGAAAAAGAAAGGATTTGGGAAGAGAAGTAAGGAGTGTGAGTATAGGATGAGAAAGAGATAAAGAAGATAAGGGGAGAAAGAGACAAATAGAGAACGAAATAGATGAAGAAAAAGAAAGAATTAAAAAAAAAAACGAATGTAAAGAGAGAGTAGAAGAAATACTCAACAACAACAACAACAACAACAACAACAACAACAACACACTCTTTGATCTATATATTGTAACGGATGCACGTAGAAGTTAGATGAAGCGAAAGTATTTCTACAGAGGATTATTTAGACTAAGTGCGTGCGTACCTTGTTGAGTGTATTACGACTGCGAGTTCGGGAGATGAACATCACGTTACAAGATTGAACAGGTACTAAACAGGTACTAAACAGGTACTAAACAGGTACTAAACAGGTACTAAACAGGTACTAAACAGGTATCACAGACTCAATGACCAAGTTGACTCAAGGTGAACTTCAAACAAACGTTTATTACAGAATGGGCCACAGTCTAGTCTGTCACTATAAAACGATGGTATCCCCTCAAGAGTCTAGCGCAGTGATTCCCAAACTATTTTTTCTCGTAGACCCCTTGCCATGTTTTCTGGATTACGGTAGACCCCCTGCTTAACTAATAAATTGCATTTTTGCAAATTCAATAACTAAATTTTTTAAAAACTTATTTCTAACTGTAGTGAGTTCAAGAATGAAAAAGTAATTTAAAGCTACATTTAAACTTAGAAAGATCTTTTTTATTGGTAAAATTCAAATTAATATATATTACTGGGATCTCCAAACACACTGGAAATGTGTGGACTAGTTGAGCAGTTTCGTCATTCGTTGCTACGGGTATCATGTTTCATTTAGAAATGTATTTTTCTATGAAGCAGTCTTACAATCATTAAATATTAATTAATTTATAAATTTGCCTTAAGTATCATTGTAAAAGTTTTCGCAAAGAGCAGTTTTTCGTGTATTTCTTGATCTTTCACGTCTGGTTCAAACATTGGGTCCGCGGAACTGTTTTCATTTGCAGGAGAAAGGGCCAAGGCGAGTAACTGGCGCCTAAACCACTAAGCTTTGGCAGGAGGGACTCATTCATTAGCCTTCACTTGCAACCCACCGAGCAGAAGAAAAACTGAATTCAAACCTCTGCTGCCTTGCAACTATACCCCAACACGGTGACTTTTAGGCAGTTTGCAGCACACAGCGCTACACCCAGTCAGAGCCTTCGACACGGCTGATCCCAAACTGTATGTCATTTGCAAAGAATTCCATAAGCACAAGAAGCTTTTAGTGTTTTAACTGATACCGCCGATGTGCCCTTGAACTGTATTGTTGCTTAAAGAAATGCGTTAAATAATATCAGATGTAGGTTTGTGTCAAATAAATCGTTTTTATCTTTGAGAGTTCAAAAGTTGTTCAAACCTTTACCTTTTTTGTCAGGGTGACATCATCTCAAATGACCCTGCAGAGGGAGTCCAACGTAAATACTTAGTCACTTAGGCAACCAACCGCTTAGTTGACAAGAAAGAAATGAATCCCGATTATCAATAAATTTTTAAATATTTGTTTTTTTAAGCATTAGTTAAATTTTGACACAATAAAGCTATTAAATCGGTATTGAAATTAAATACAATTTTCTTTTGATTAGCAGGAATATTTAAGGATTAATAAAGTACAAATCATATATTCGTGAATGAAATAAGTACATTAATAGGATCTGAAAATTAAAGTCATGACCTGCTTTAAATGAAATCCATTATCGTAGAACCCCGTGGACATCTCATAGACCCCCAATTTATTGCTTCACTTTTGTAGACCCCTTGGAACTCTTCGTAGACCCCTGGGGGTCTATATAGACCACTTTGGGAATCACTGGTCTAGCGGTAACTGATTCCTAAAAGTCAATCTTAACCTCTAACCCCAAAGTCTATGTCATCTTTCTAAAATATCCGTTCACTGTCAGTACATTAAAGTGCGCCACCTAACTAACTAAACTAGCTATCTAAAAAAAAAACGTGTCCTCTTTATATGTCGCATCTGTAAATTGAGACAAACTATGCAATCTTCTCTAGTAGAATGGTGGTTAGCAGCACAGCAGTCCGAGGAAGCATGAGTCAGGAGTTCGAATTCAGATCGATCCCCTTTTATTTAGTATTATTATTTTTTTTTAACGTCTTTCAAAAAACTATTAAGTTAAACTCCACCCAGATATTCCTTTCTTTTTCTCTTTCGCCCCCCCCCCCCCCAAATTTGCCAATCGATCCAGATAAGTGATAGGATCGTAGCGTATTGTAAAAGAGTGCTAGCGAGCAGTCTACGAAAATGGTTATATATGGTATATATTGTTTCTATTTCTTGTTTGTGTTCACCAAGCATGAGACGGCAGCCTAAAATAAAATGGACTAATTAAGCTTATACCATCAATTAAGTCAAGTACTATTTATTTTCCTTGTTTTTAGATATCAAACAATAATTTATTTTAACAATAATTACTTAACTAAGTGGTAATTTTTTTAAATTGATACTTTATTGATTATTCTTTTATTGATTATTTTATTGAGTAAGGTAAAAGATAATTGTGCATGATTTCAGCGAGATTGCGAGTCGGAGAAATAACGTGTACAAACTTTTGGCCAGACAGGCTGACATACAGGCAGGGGCGGACTGGGTATCAAAATCGGCCCGGGCATTACCATATAAACCAACCCACGAGCAATTCTTGTATTTGTATATATATATATATCATGGGCGTAGCCAGGGGGGTGGTTCTTGGGGTTCAAACCTCCCCCCCCCCGAAATAAAATCACCCCGCCCCCGCTTTTATTTTGTTTATTTTAGGTGATATTTTAATACTGAATCATCCCGTACCACAGCACAGGCGAGGGGATTTTGAGTTAAAAACCCTCTACCAGTAGGTTTTGAGATTAAAAAAAAACCTATCAGGGGGTTTTCAGATACAAATCCCTCTACCTGGGGGCTTTGAGTTTAAAACCCCCTACAGGGGGTTATGAATTTTAAACCCCCTACCAGAGGTTTTTGCAGTTAAATCCCCATCTTCTATAAAACAAAACAAAAAAAAATGCAAACAACAATTCCCAAATTCTAACAGCACAGTTCAGGAAAATTTTGATTTTAAACCCCCCTCAAAAATTTACGATAAACCCCCTCTTCAATATAAAAAAAGCAAATTAAACACTCAAAATTCTTTGAGAGTAGCCAAAGGGGTTTTGAGTTTAACCCCCCCCCCCTCCAGTTGGGGTTTGAAGCTAAAAAGTACCTCTTCAATATAAAAAAAAAGCAAATTACACACTATAAAATCTATGAGCGTAGCCAAAGGGGTTTTGAGTTTAAATCTCCTCCTCCAGATGGCTTTTTCTTTAAATTTTAAAACCGCTCCAGATGGTTTTGAGTTTAAAATTCCCCTACAGAGCGTTTAGAGTTAAAAACCTCTCTCTTCAATATTATTTTAAAACAAACTACAGTCACCAAATTATATGATCGTAGCTAAATGGGGTTTTAAATTAAAAAAAAAAAAACTCCATAGATTTTTTACTTTAAAACCCCTCAACAGATGATTTGACGAAAAAAACTTTCCTTTTCGATTTATAATCTAAAGCGAAATAAAGGCATGTAATTCCGAGAGCGTAGTCAAGAAAGGTTACAGATTTCTATCAGTGGCTTGGGCTTCATTAATAAATTGTGCCGAAATTTAAAAACATTAAATGTGGTTCAACAAAAATGGCTAAGACAGATTTTAGGCGTCAGTCATAGAGATCGGGTCTAAACCAAAGAAATCATATGCCGAACTGGGAGTCGAATCCTTAGTAAGGTTGTGACAGAGCGTCGCATAAAGTTTTGCGGGATAAAATGTATTACGCAAAATAAGAGTTGCGGAAACAGCTTGCCGGAAAATGCGCGAGAGGGTCTAAGTCAGTAAGAATAGCACATTAGGTTTTTGAAATAAAACTTTTTAATAGCAAGATAATGCACTGTAGATACCTCAGAAAGTGGGAAGCGTGATCGAGAGGCCAAGTGCGCTTGAACTTGGCTTGGCTTGGCTACCTAGAAGGGGGCTCGAGGTTCGACACCTGACTCGGGCAGAGTTGTGTTTACTGAGCGCCTAGATACCCCCTCCCCCCCCCCACCGGTCCAAGCATTATTTCCGTTATTTTAAGCTTTAAAAAATTCATATTCTGAGGTATCTACAATGCACTTAGCCTTCTACTCTTCCGCTAGAAAATTATTTCAATGGAGTCAATCGGCTGGTAGAAAATGGTAAAATGCTTCAGTTTTTCTATTGGAGGGATAAGGGAAACCACAACAACACTTTTGGCTACGCTCATAAAATTTGGTGACTGTAGTTTGTAAGTAAAGTTTCCCATTCAGACAATGAGGTCTGAGGCAAGTGATGGTTTGAAGACTCTCCCCTCGCGACTAAGCCCATGTGTTATATTATAGGTGTAAGCCTAATTCTCTACAAAATATATAAAGTTTGATAACGCATCGAAAACTGGATGTATGCATTCGTAGGATTACATAATGTATTCTATTGATACATGTATGTTGTCTGAAAAATATAAACAATACAATAGCAGCCTAATGAGTTTGAAGCTTTTTGGTATTACTTATAGATTACAGACGTTTCTTCAAAAAATAAGATTGTTACGTCTTACGCATTTCATGTGTCAATCTAGTCATGTATGTTGATCTGTGACTTAAAATCATTGGTTTTCCTGGCTGACTTAGGCAACCCATTCCATTAAAAGATAAGAGAAAGCAGAACGGTTAGAGACGCACTTACTTAATGTGAAAAGCTCTTGCTTACTCCTAGTACATTCTCAAAAACGCGATATGTATATGAATATACCATGACCCATTATTTAACATATAAATCTCCATTCATTAAATATCGGATGTGACAGCGCTATATAAATTTTTTGTAATTATTGTAATCATTTTCATCATTAATGACTTCATACTAAGTTGCTCGACCGACTAACACACTTTTAGTGGACGAGGTCTTATCTGATATTTGTTCTGCGACAATTACAAGAAAAATACATAAGCAGAACTTAAACCTATAGGCTGCCTTTGTGGACCTCACCAAGGCTTTCGACACGGTCAGTCGCGAGAGTTTGGCGGAACAGATCGCTCCGCCTGCTTACAAAAATCAGTGTCTACCAGGCGCTGGTTCTCTCAACCCTTCTATATGGCTCTGAGACATGGACACTATACAGAAAACAACTAAGACTTCTTGAGCACTTCCACCAAAGATGCTTGTGCTGCATCATAGACATACGGTGGCAGGACCGCACTACAAACAGCGATGTCCTTGCGAACGCCGGTATGGACAGTATAGAGGGACTTCTTTTGGTCCGACAGTTACGCTGAGTAGGGCACGTATCCCGTATGGGAGACGAACGTAACAGAGGCACCCCACGGAAACGCTTCAAAGACCAGCTTAGGCGTCAACTTTCTTTGGCTGACATGCCAGGCCTCAGAACGAGACAGCTGGAGGTCACTCACGAGGGCCGCGGGATGCACATTTGAGACCAAAAGAAAGTCTGCTGCCGAGGACAAACGCAGACGGCGAAAAGAAAATCCAAATCGACCACCTGCGGACAATGGTTATGTTTGCCCTGGATGTGGCAAAATATGTAGGTCTCAGCTGGGGCTGTGCAGCCACGGGAAATACTGCATTCCTCAGTAATCTTCGCACTGGAAGACTAACTTTATTATTATTATTAAGCATAAGTTTGCCATTAATTATAATAGTATAAAAATTGATTTAGATCTAGATTTACTTTTTTAATTAAATAATATTTTTTTTAAGCCCCAAGTGTAGTATTTTTAGATCTGTGTTATTAAAAATAAACAAAAAAAACTTACTTTTTCTTTTCAAATCGCAGAAAGTAGAGCTTTATACCCATATTGAGCTGTGAATAAGTTGGGTGGTTTGCAATTTCGCGGCTGTGTGTATGAGTTAAAGTTAATTTCTTTTAAGTATTGTTAAAGAGCTAATTAAAAGACGGGGGAGGGAAGGAGCAAAAAAACAAACAATTGGGAGTGCTATCAAAGGCCCCAGCCGACCAGCAAAACGAGTAGGCCAAACACAACCTCGAAGACATCAAAGCAGTCCATGTCACTCGTGCATAGCAGAAAGTACGGTCCAACGTTTTGCAAATGATAATACGTACAGTGTATAGTGTATTTGTTTTTTTTTTGTTTTTATATTCTTGTTAAATTTCAAACAAAATTAATTGTAATATGAATTTAAAAAAAAAAGAAAACGTGTTCGGGCCTTTGTGTCTTGCTGCTGTCACTTTTTTTTTTAAGTTGTGTGCACTGAATTTTTTTTTCTTTGGTCGCGACCAGACCGGCCCATTTGGTTACGGCCCACCGGGCATTTGCCCGTTTGCCCATATAGCCAGTCCTCCCCTGCATACAGGGAGACAGACAGAGTGAGTTTATAAAAGCTTTCTAAAAATATTATTAATCGCACAGATTTATTATTGTTGGTCTAGATCAATTAAATTAAATCACATGACTGATCCAAACTTTTTTTTTTTTTGTAACGTAGCTCGTTTTGGCCCGACGGTAGTTTTGGAGCAGTCGTTTTGGCCCGACGGTAGTTTTGGAGCAGTCGTTTTGGCCCGACGGCAGTTTTGGAGCAGTCGTTTTGGCCCGACGGTAGTTTTGGAGCAGTCGTTTTGGCCCGACGGCAGTTTTGGAGCAGTCGTTTTGGCCCGACGGCAGTTTTGGAGCAGTCGTTTTGGCCCGACGGTAGTTTTGGAGCAGTCGTTTTGGCCCGACGGCAGTTTTGGAGCAGTGGTTTTAGCGTGACGGTAGTTTTGGAGCAGTCGTTTTGGCGCGAAATGTTTTAATCACATTATGTATGTTCTTTGTACACTGGCATAAAAAAATGATGTATATAGTTATCACAATCATCAATTAATGTGGATGTCAGATGTCAAGATCTATGAAGATGCAATGATAGATGTCACGTTGAAGATTATCTTGACCTGTATCACACTAACGATGATCGTGATTGCCGAGGATCTTGAAATCTTCTTTTAATAAGATGATTGTATAGAAGTAGTCAGATCTAGTTGATAATACGATCATTCAAAATGTTGCCAGTTGATCATCTAGAAGTTGCCATTCGCTAAGTCGATCTAAGTATGATACTATATTCAATGAAGAAACTTCTCTTCGTCTAAAACAATTACTTTAATTCAGAACTTGAAAAAGCTATTCACAAATAATTACAATGGTTAAACGTACTTGAATAAAATGATAGATCTACACAATAATATAATTGAGTTCTAATACAAGACATTAGTAGATGTTTCCACTTCCAAGTTCCATACAATGACTGACTAAAAAAACAGAACTTTTCCCGGGCTCCAGCTACGTCACGTCTCCCAGGCAGCTCATTGCAGTGCCAACCAATAAATGCAGCCCAAGTTACACTAATTAACATATCTCCACGTGAGAAAAAACCCGAGGTACTTGACGAGCTAAAAATAGATACTGTGTACGTGACAATAGTATCTGTGTTAGTATGTGTGTTTGTGTTCATACATGCTTTTATGTGAAAAACAAGTTATATATATATATATATATATATATATATATATATATCTGGGATTTAAGGTTGATATGTATTTATTGTTGTCACTGACATTAAAGTTTGTTTGGGTTTTAATATTGTGTGAAAACATAGAAACAATGTTGGGGAAAAAATCAATGCATTTTTGAAAGTCAAAGCAAAATTATTTCTTTAATTATTAGTATCACAAACTGAACACACACAAAGAACAAAAAGAGAAAACGGATGAAGTGACATCCTGAAGCGTATTATTGATGGGCGGGAAGTGAGAATGGGGAACTGATGAAGTGACATCCTGAAGCGTATTATTGATGGGCGGGAAGTGAGAATGGGGAACTGATGAAGTGACATCCTGAAGCGTATTAGTGATGGGCGGGAAGTGAGAATGGGGAACTGATGAAGTGACATCCTGAAGCGTATTATTGATGGGCGGGAAGTGAGAATGGGGAACTGATGAAGTGACATCCTGAAGCGTATTATTGATGGGCGGGAAGTGAGAATGGGGAACTGATGAAGTGACATCCTGAAGCGTATTAGTGATGGGCGGGAAGTGAGAATGGGGAACTGATGAAGTGACATCCTGAAGCGTATTATTGATGGGCGGGAAGTGAGAATGGGGAACTGATGAAGTGACATCCTGAAGCGTATTATTGATGGGCGGGAAGTGAGAATGGGGAACTGATGAAGTGACATCCTGAAGCGTATTATTGATGGGCGGGGAGTGAGAATGGGGAACTGATGAAGTGACATCCTGAAGCGTATTATTAATGCGCGGGGAGTGAGAATTGGGAACTGATGAAGTGACATCCTGAAGCGTATTATTGATGGGCGGGAAGTGAGAATGGGGAACTGATGAAGTGACATCCTGAAGCGTATTAGTGATGGGCGGGGAGTGAGAATGGGGAACTGATGAAGTGACATCCTGAAGCGTATTATTGATGGGCGGGAAGTGAGAATGGGGGACAGAATGCTTCTATTATGGTCTCAGATCGCAATCTGACCTTTAATAGCTTCTGTTTTACATGTTCATCCCCCCAGAATCGAAGATGATTAAATCCTGGCCCAAACCTCCCACAGGGGATCACGACGGGCAGAGTTCGAACCCGCGTTCAACTAGACATGTCCCGAGCACATACGACACGGCCATGTAGCCAGTCATCTAGAATTTACAATATGCGTTCATGAAAGAGTCGAAAAATTATTTTTTTGTTTGGACGGACGGTTCTGAGAATCTAGACCATATATACTCTAGTATAGTATAGTCACATAGTGAACAAAACCATCAATGTTGATTATAAAAAGTTGTGTATTTTAAAAATTATCGTCGCCAGACAAAAATACTGCTGCGCCAAAAACAAGTGCACCGCAACGTAATGTATCCTAGCCAATCGCTACAACTATTTTCTATATTGTCACAGTCTCGTTTGACATTGAGTGCTATTCGTTTACCTTGCGTCACAAAGGTGAAAATCACGAGAAAAACCTCTGAGTAGAAAGCGGAAGTAAGAACTATTAATTCACTCAGTAGTTTGTTGTACTCGGAGCTTTACTCATGTTTTGTTACCCGCTGTGATGCGGACGTGATTTAGTAGTGAAATTGTATGCACACCTATTCAAGATGACATACTGTGTTGTGTAGAGTTGGGTACGGATGTAGCTGTACTTATCTTGGATTATATTCATTAGGTTTATGAAGGATATCTTGTTATTTCTCATTCAACCGGTGATTTGTAACTGAATGCTTGAAGTTGCTTTATTATTATCATTTAATCAAGGTGATTTTGTCGCCTGAAATGGACTTAAGTCAGTGTGTACTATTTATAGTTGTTACGTTCTAAGTGTAGCCCAAAGATATATATTACGTATATTGCCCTACTTGATGACCAGCAAGTTTATGTATAATATTTATCATTATTATGTTACATTTTGGGTGACCAGCATTTTACATATTGAGAACAAACACGTCTTTAAACATATACCCTTCCACCTTTATTACGACTACTCTTAGTTCCACGGCATCATACATCCATCACAGTATCATACACTATGTGAGCCGCTGCAATAATTGTCACAACGCCTTTACATCTCTGATTCCTTTGCCTTCATTATACATCTACTAACACACTTTACTCATATGTAGCTAATTAATTTGTGTGAAAAAGTTGTAGCTACTAAGTTTTAATTACTTAATTACTTGAACATAGCCCTACAAGTGAGGCACTTCAAAGGAGAACAACTTCAGTTCTAAAAAGGTTACACCTATTATGGGTTTTTAAATTAAACCTTATCTGGATATTTAAACACTAGAAACAATATTTAGATTGTTTGTGTGCGTGTGTCTGTACATCTGTTCAAATACCAAATCATTAAGGAGCTGATCGATGTTTGCATGCATAATTATTGAGCAATTATTGACAATGGGAAGCATGTTTTTTTAAAGTTTATTTTTCTCAGGAACAAAAATGTTTAGAAAATCAATATGCAACTTAAAAACACACAGAGTTTAAGCCCAGCAGTGTTGGCGGTGGCAGCTACATTGAAAACATCTACAGCACTTGGTGAAGGTGGGTCAGAGAAATACAAGGGTGGTTATAAAGTACATCATTTACAAAGCTAAAGGGCACTTTTATTTATCACTAAAAAGATATCAAATATTGTTTTCAATGAACTTTGTGTTAATAATCATAAAAGTGAAATTACAACGAAAATACGAGAATCTAAGCTTAGAGATGAAGTGAATATGGAAGCTATCTAGATCAATGACCTTTGACCTCATAGACACGTTCAAACCCCCCAGAATTCCTAAGAGAATTCTTATTACTGTCAAAGGGCGGTACTGCTGCAGACCTGTCACATCATCTGAACATTTCCAAGTGAACTCTGTTAATGGGACTACAATTAATTTCTAGAATGAATATTAGTTCGTTTTCACATAATAATTATTAATAATAATAATACATAACCTTGATTTGCTGTTCATTGACAGAAAGAACAATCCGCAACCAACATTATCGTTTCCGTCATACATAATACATCATATACTATAAGGAACAAACTGACATTGAAACACAAAGAAAATATGGACACCTATGCTTGAAGATTAAGCGACTATAGAAGTTGTCACCAATAGCATTACACCCTATCGATATATCAACTGTAAGGATAATGACTATTGACATCATATGATAACATACTAGCCAACAATGATAACATACTAGCCAACAATGATAACATACAAGTCAACAATGATAACATACTAGCCAACAATGATAACATACTAGCCAACAATGATAACATACTAGCCAACAATGATAGCATACTAGCTAACAATGATAACATACTAGTCAACAATGATAACATACTACCCAACAATGATAACATACTAGTCAACAATGATAACATGCTAGTCAACAATGATAACATACTAGTCAACAATGTTAACATACTAGCCAACAATGATAACATACTAGTCAACAATGATAACATACTAGTCAACAATGATAACATACTAGCCAACAATGATAACATACTAGTCAGCAATGATAACATACTAGTCAACAATGATAACATACTAGCCAACAATGATAACATACTAGCCAACAATGATAACATACTAGCCAACAATGATAACATACTAGCCAACAATGATAACATACTAGTCAACAATGATAACATACTAGTCAACAATGATAACATACTAGTCAACAATGATAACATACTAGTCAACAATGATAACATACAAGTCAACAATGATAACATACTAGCAAACAATAATAACATACTAGTCAACAATGATAACATACTAGCCAACAATGATAACATACAAGTCAACAATGATAACATACTAGCCAACAATGATAACATACTAGTCAACAATGATAACATACTAGCCAACAATGATAACATACTAGCCAACAATGATAACTTACAAGTCAACAATGATAACTTACAAGTCAACAATGATAACTTACAAGTCAACAATGATAACTTACAAGTCAACAATGTTTGTTTGTAAAGAAAGAACTAAGGAACAAAACAAACATTTTCTGACGCGTAAATAGAACATTCAAACATTGCAATAATTAATGTCAGTACTAGATCCTCGGGTTTCAAAAAAAATAGGTTCAGGTCAATTTCATTAAGTTTCTGTATTTTTTTCTATCATGTGGCCAGCGACATTTGTGTTGGAAATTAATATGGGCCGCTGGTTGAATTACGTTGAATGTGTAATATTGTGGCTTTCCACTAAAGGCCACGCCAGATATTAGTAGTTTTACGTATACAAATCAAGCTTTGACAAGAATGTTGCTTTCATGCCCTTTCTCTTTATAAACACAAACGAATTTTAATATTGTTAATTTCGTTATTGAAATATTTTGTCCAGAAATGACAATTGCCCAAAGTAGGAATTACATTTTATAAATGAATACATAGTAATTGATATAATTAGCAATAGACAGGTACAGTGATGGTATTTAAACTTGAATGACCAAGATATGTAACTATTCATTACTTTAAAAAAATTCTCCACAGAGTCTAGACTTTGTTGAATATTATTTATTAATTAGGAAGGGCCATTAATTGTTATCAACTGACATTGTTCTTATATTTCAAGTGAGATTTGCATTATACTTTTTTTAAAAAGTAAATATAGTTGTTATTGAGAATAAATAATGTGTTGTACCTAAGAACTAGAATCGTTGACTTCTTTGTAGTGCATGTTAATTTGATGCTTACAATTTCATCCACGTTATCCTAAGACGTTCCTATATGTCAATGTGTTCAATCATCACACGTCTGTACCGTCTAGTACTCAGACTAATTTGGTTAGTCCTTGGAGCGTGTGCGTTGTACAGTCAGGCGAACGTTTCGAAATATCTGTCGCCTTCTGAAGGATGATGAACAAAATAATCGATCCTGTTCCATCAATAGTCCATTACCCTCGATCGATCAATCAGTGCTTGTAGAGTATGTCATGCCAATGACACACTTCGTACATTAGACGTGTCAGTTGTGATGTGACAGTGTCACATTGATACTGGGTAGTGCATGGGAATATGTGTTTCTATTAGAGGCCCTACTTATTCATATACCTTCCTCTTATGTCTCTCTCTCTCTACCTCTACCTCGCCTCTCTTGTTCTCTCTCTCTCTCTTTCTCTACCTCGACTCTCATGTTCTCTCTCTCTCTCTTTGTCTACCTCGATTCTCTTGTTCTCTTTCTCTACCTCGACTCTCTTGTTCTCTCTCTCTTTGTCTACCTCGATTCTCTTGTTCTCTTTCTCTACCTCGACTCTCTTGTTCTCTCTCTCTCTTTCTCTACCTCGACTCTCTTGTTCTCTCTCTCTCTCTTTCTCTACCTCGACTCTCTTGTTCTCTCTCTCTCTTTCTCTACCTCGACTCTCTTGTTCTCTCTCTCTCTCTTTCTCTACCTCGACTCTCTTGTTCTCTCTCTCTCTCTACCTCGACTGTCTTGTTCTCTCTCTCTCTCTTTCTCTACCTCGCCTCTCTTGTTCTCTCTGTCTTTCTCTACCTCGACTCTCTTGTTCTCTCTCTCTCTTTCTCTACCTCGACTCTCTTGTTCTCTCTCTCTCTCTCTTTCTCTACCTCGACTCTCTTGTTCTCTCTCTATCTTTCTCTACCTCGACTCTCTTGTTCTCTCTCTCTCTCTCTTTCTCTACCTCGACTCTCTTGTTCTCTCTCTCTCTCTTTCTCTACCTCGACTCTCTTGTTCTCTCTCTCTTTCTCTACCTCGACTCTCTTGTTCTCTCTCTCTCTCTTTCTCTACCTCGACTCTCTTGTTCTCTCTCTCTCTCTCTTTCTCTACCTCGACTCTCTTGTTCTCTCTCTCTCTTTCTCTACCTCGCCTCTCTTGTTCTCTCTCTCTCTTTCTCTACCTCGACTCTCTTGTTCTCTCTCTCTCTCTTTCTCTACCTCGACTGTCTTGTTCTCTCTCTCTCTCTTTCTCTATCTCGACTCTCTTGTTCTCTCTCTCTCTCTTTCTCTACCTCGACTCTCTTGTTCTCTCTCTCTCTCTCTTTCTCTACCTCGACTCTCTTGTTCTCTCTCTCTCTCTCTTTCTCTACCTCGACTCTCTTGTTCTCTCTCTCTCTCTCTTTCTCTACCTCGACTCTCTTGTTCTCTCTCTCTCTCTTTCTCTACCTCGACTCTCTTGTTCTCTCTCTCTCTCTCTTTCTCTACCTCGCCTCTCTTGTTCTCTCTCTCTCTCTTTCTCTACCTCGACTCTCTTGTTCTCTCTCTCTCTTTCTCTACCTCGACTCTCTTGTTCTCTCTCTCTCTCTCTACCTCGACTGTCTTGTTCTCTCTCTCTCTCTTTCTCTACCTCGCCTCTCTTGTTCTCTCTCTCTCTCTTTCTCTACCTCGACTCTCTTGTTCTCTCTCTCTCTCTTTCTCTACCTCGACTCTCTTGTTCTCTCTCTCTCTCTCTTTCTCTACCTCGACTCTCTTGTTCTCTCTCTTTCTCTACCTCGACTCTCTTGTTCTCTCTCTGTCTCTTTCTCTACCTCGACTCTCTTGTTCTCTCTCACTCTCTCTCTTTCTCTACCTCGACTCTCTTGTTCTCTCTCTCTCTCTTTCTCTACCTCGACTCTCTTGTTCTCTCTCTCTCTCTTTCTCTACCTCGACTCCCTTGTTCTCTCTCTCTCTCTACCTCTACCTCGACTGTCTTGTTCTCTCTCTCTCTCTTTCTCTACCTCGACTCTTTTGTTCTCTCTCTCTCTCTTTCTCTACCTCGACTCCCTTGTTCTCTCTCTCTCTCTACCTCTACCTCGACTGTCTTGTTCTCTCTCTCTCTCTTTCTCTACCTCGACTCTCTTGTTCTCTCTCTCTCTCTCTACCTCTACCTCGATTCTCTTGTTCTCTCTCTCTCTCTTTCTCTACCTCGCCTCTCTTGTTCTCTCTCTCTCTCTTTCTCTACTTCGACTCTCTTGTTCTCTCTCTCTCTCTTTCTCTACCTCGACTCTCTTGTTCTCTCTCTCTCTCTTTCTCTACCTCGACTCTCTTGTTCTCTCTCTCTTTCTCTACCTCGACTCTCTTGTTCTCTCTCTCTCTCTCTTTCTCTACCTCGACTCTCTTGTTCTCTCTCTGTCTTTCTCTACCTCGACTCTCTTGTTCTCTCTCTCTCTCTACCTCTACCTCGACTGTCTTGTTCTCTCTCTCTCTCTTTCTCTACCTCGACTCTCTTGTTCTCTCTCTCTCTCTACCTCTACCTCGACTCTCTTGTTACGTATCTAGGCATTGTTACCTATTTACTATTGTTTTTTTTTACCTGTTGCGGTCGAGAGACGGGTAGGTTGTCTGCCCCTTGTGTAATAAGTTTTTTTTTTATTTTATTTTATTCGCGGCGGCGAGTCAAGCCACACAGACAGTGTGACCGGTCCTTGACCTATGTGTGTACCTCTGGTTAAAAGGAGGGTGATTTTTTTTCCGTCTGTTTGGAGAGCGTTCTAGCTCTGTCTTGTTGATGACTTGGTCTGTTCTAGAAACTACTAGATTTGTCTTGATCTCGACGCGCGGTAGACTATATAAAGACCGCCCGTGTAACGTTGACGGACAGGACATACGGAGACAGCCGTGAGACAGAATAGCGGAGACATTGCGTGACCCCTGCGTGGTATACCTATTGCTAGTGTAAGTTAAGATTTTTCTTTTTCAAGGCCTTGCTTGTATTTGTAGTTATATGTTAAAACTCTTGAATTGTAATATTTTTACATGCCATTTTTGTAAAAGGGTTTGGTCAACCCATCAATTCTGTAGTGAGTAAATGTTTGTTTTTCTTGCTTGTAACTTTATGTGATTCATTTAAAAGTACTATTTGATTTATATTTTATTAAACATTAAGTTGATATTTTACCTTCCGATTTCTTGTGTCATTTTTTTTTTCGTTATTCATTGTAAGTCTTTGGTCAAATTCAGACTTAAGATAAGTGACACAACTGCTTTTCTATTATTACGTTCCCCTAGGCAAGCCAATTAAAATTAGAATAGATATAGAATTCAATTCGTAATACGTGACAAAAGAACTTTGAGGGCCTTCGTCCGGGATATTTTTCTGAACCTATTTTCATCTTACTTGAGTAATTTTGTAAAGGCGAAGTTGACTTTAACAAAAAATTTTTTTGTCAAAGAGTCGGAAGTAAAATATCAATAGTATTGACCAAACTCTCTTAAGGTCTTTTGTTGTACTGATTTTGTACCGTATAGTTACATTGTATACATTTTTTTTTTGCTTGTAATAGTTGTTAGTTAGCCATGGATATTCAGGTTTTTCTTGCAAATCCCTCTGTGGAAGAGCTTGATGCTTTCACTAGGAAGGAACTGGTCCTTATTTCTAAACATTTAGGGTTAAAAATAAAATCAAATGCCCTAAAACAAGAAATCAGAGATAACATTGTAATCCATTATGTAGACGAGGAAGTGTTTTCTGAAGACCTTTTAGAAACCCTTAGACCCGATGAGGGTAAATCAGATTTAGAACTTCAGATAAAATTAAAACAAATGGAAATAGAAGCCCAGAAGGAAATTAAACAAAAAGAATTAGAGCTTGCAGCAGCGGCTAGAGAGCAGAAAGAAATAGAAATGAAATTACAAATAGAGTTAAGAAAATTAGAGTTAGCTGCTAATGTAAGACCAGATTTTTTCCCCTGCCAGTCATACTGCTGAAGCAATAAAATTTTTGAAAATAATTCCACGCTTTAATGAAGCCACAATTGACAATTATTTTCCACAATTTGAACTTTCTGTGAAAAATTTTAATGTACCTGAAACTTTGTGGCCCACTTTGCTGCAAACAGTTTTGACTGGTAGAGCTGCAGAGGTATTTTGTTCTTTGACCATTGAACAACAAAAAGATTATAATGTTGTTAAGGCCTTAATTCTTAAGGCATATGAACTTGTTCCGGAAGCTTACCGAAAGCAGTTCAGGGATTGTCGCAAATCGGATGGCCAAACCCATGTAGAATTCCTGCGGGAAAAGGAGCGACGCTTTGAAAAATGGCTCACTTCCAAGGAAATCGGCACCGACTTTGCCAAATTCAAGAACCTAATGCTGATGGAAGAGTTCAAGAGTTGTGTGCGGCTGGACGTCCGTACGCATATAGCTGATCGTGGCGAGGAAGATGTGCACAAGGCTGCAGTGTTGGCAGACGATTATATAATATCACATCAATTTGCCAAGTATACGACGGATGTCAAGCCAAAACAAGTCAAACAGCCTGAGTCCACTGCTAGCAACTCCATCAAGAACAGCAGTACAAATGACAGAAAACCTACTACAAGTAAAGCTACTTGTTCCTACTGCAAACGAGAAGGCCATAAAATTGACGATTGCTGGAAATTGAGGAAGAGAAACGAGAAAGCTCCTTCAAAAGTCAGCGCTTGCACAGTACAGTGGTCGTCGAGGTCTATTCCCTCATCATCAAGTCATATCAAGAATACCTCGACACCACCTGTTTCAAATGTATTGACTGTACAAGACTCTCCGAAAATGTCTCCACGATGTTCCAATGACTCAATAGCGAGTTCTTCAAATTCATCTTTACGATGTTCCAATGACTCAAACAAGAGTTTTTCAAATACATCAAGCCGATGTTCCAATGACTCAAACAAGAGTTTTTCAAATACATCAAGCCGATGTTCCAATGACTCAAACAAGAGTTTTTCAAATACATCAAGCCGATGTTCTAATGACTCAAACAAGAGTTTTTCAAATACACCAAGCCGATGTTCTAATGACTCAAACAAGAGTTTACCTAATACATCACATCGATGTTCCAATGACTCTATCCAGAGTTCCCATAATACATCATCCCGATGTTCCAATGACTCTAACCAGAGTTCCCATAATACATCACCCCGATGTTCCAATGACTCTATCCAGAGTTCCCATAATACATCACCCCGATGTTCCCATGACTCCATCAAGAGTTCTCCAAATACATCCAAAAGATGTTCTACTGACTCAAGAAAGAGTTTCTCCACTGCGTCTCCGAGAGATGTCAATGACTCCAGCGAGAGTTCGACCCAAGTCCAGTCTGCATCAACCAAAATTGATGTTTCCTTAGAGGATTTTAAGCCTTTCATTTCGGAAGGATTCGTATCACTACCCGGTGATTCTACAAGTCTACGACCTATCACCATTTTGAGAGACACAGGTGCCTCACAATCGTTACTTTTAGAGGGTATCTTGCCCTTGTCAAAATCATCATCGACTGGGAAGAGCATCCTGTTACGAGGCGTAGAGCTTGGATGTATAGATGTGCCTCTACATCTAATCGACATAAAGTCAAATCTCATTACTGGACCGGTTGTTGTAGGTGTCCGACCAACATTACCATTGGAAGGCATCTCGTTGCTGTTAGGCAATGACTTAGCAGGTGGAAAGGTGATAGCCGAACCCATCGTCACTCAAACACCCGACTTATCTGCCACACCCGAGGAAGACCTAGAGTTATATCCAGCGTGTGCAGTAACAAGGGCAATGAGGTTGAAAGCATCTCAAGAAGAGAACGTCATCAAAGCCAACAGTAACCACGATGATGTGGACTTGAGCACCACATTCTTTGCTTCTCTTGAAGAAGAACCAACGCCAAATTCTGAAAAGCCGGCATCAACTCGAAAACAGTTGATTGAGGACCAAAAGAAGGATCCAGAGCTCGCCAAACTCCGAGAAACCGCAATGACATCACAAGAGGCAGAGCTAGCATCAACGTGCTACTACATCCAAGATGATATGCTCTTCAGGAAATGGAAACCTCCAGACGCATCCAACGAAGAAGAATGGAGAATATGCCATCAAGTCGTGTTACCCGAAAGATACCGAGCGTACATCATGAATCTGGCTCATGCCACACCAATGTCAGGTCATCTCGGCATCCACAAAACATACCACAAAATTATGTCACACTTCTTCTGGCCACGTTTGAAGAAAGATGTCATCCAGTACTGCCGATCCTGTCATGCCTGTCAGATGGTTGGCAAGCCAAATCAAAAGATCCCTGTTGCTCCTCTGAAGCCGATTCCAGCCTTTGAAGAACCTTTCAGCAGAGTACTTATTGACTGTGTTGGTCCTCTCCCAAGGACAAAAGCTGGCAACCAATACCTGTTGACCATTATGTGTGCTTCAACTCGTTTTCCTGAGGCTATTCCTCTAAGGAACATAAAAGCATCAAACATTGTGAAGGCCTTAATCAAGTTCTTTACTCTATTTGGTCTACCAAAGTCCATTCAATCGGACCAAGGAACGAATTTCACGGCCAATCTTTTCAAGCAAGTCATGACTCAGTTGGGCATCAAACACTGCATGTCGAGTGCGTATCATGCCGAGTCGCAAGGCGCTCTTGAGCGATTCCATCAGACTCTCAAGAACATGATCCGAACCTATTGCTTTGAGCACGAAAAAGACTGGGACGAAGGAATCCACATGCTGCTGTTTGCAACCCGTGAATCCGTCCAGGAATCGTTGGGATTCAGCCCTTTTGACTTAGTCTTTGGCCATTCGGTGCGCGGTCCCTTGAAATGTATAAAAGAGACTTTGTTGTCACCAACAGCCACTGAAGGACTTTTAGACTATGTAATTAAGTTTAAAACTAGACTTTATGATGCTTGTGTTCTGGCCAAAAATAATTTACAAAACACCCAATCCAGCATGAAACGCTGGTATGATAGAAAGGCCCGTGTTAGAGAATTTTCTCCCGGGGATAAGGTGCTTGTATTTTTGCCCATACCAGGTCAACCCTTGCAAGCCAGATATTTTGGTCCCTATGAAATTGAGACCAAAATTAGTGACCTCAATTACACAATCAAAACTCCTGACCGTAGGAAAAAGACTCAGCTATGTCATATAAACATGCTGAAGCCTTATGTATCTCGGCCAGATCACTCAGAGAAGAGTAATTGTGTTTTAAATACAGTCAAAAGTTGTTCAAATAGCCATGTTTCTCCTATTGATGATGATATTGTAAAGGAGAAATTTGGACAATACAAAATACCTAATTCTTTTGTATTACAAAATTTGGATGTAAAACTGTCTCATCTGTCTTCGACAGAAAGGCCAGTTATCATGGAACTCATTAATGAATTTAATGACATTTTTTCTGATGTACCAAAACAGACTAATGTTATAATGCATGATGTAGATGTTGGCGAGGCTACTCCAGTCAAGCAGCATCCTTACAGGGTCAACCCTGAAAAACTTGCCATACTTAGGTCAGAAATCAAGTATATGCTTGAAAATGACCTCATTGAATCAAGTTCCAGTAGCTGGAGCTCCCCATGTGTCTTGATACCTAAACAGGACAAGACTTATCGTTTTTGTACAGACTACCGTAAGGTAAATGCTGTAACAAAGACCGATTCGTTTCCTATCCCTAGGATAGACGATCTCATAGATCGTATTGGTGACGCTAAGTACATCACCAAAATAGACCTACTTTCAGGTTATTGGCAGGTTCCCCTGACTGATAGGGCAAAGGAAATCTCCGCCTTTGTCACCCCTGATGGTCTGTACCAATACAAAGTGATGCCATTTGGCATGAAGAATGCTCCTGCCACTTTCCAGAGAATGATAAATGCCCTGCTTGCCGACATGGAGAATTGCCACGCATACATAGACGATGTAGTAATTTTTAGCCAAGATTTTTCTAGCCATTGTAAACAACTGCATTGTCTTTTTACTAAACTTTTACATGCAAAAATTACTGTAAACCTGAGTAAGAGTGATTTTTGCCAGGCTTCAATCCAATACTTAGGCCATATTGTAGGACAAGGCCAGGTGAAACCTGTAATGGCCAAAGTAGAAGCTATCCAAGCTTTCCCTATCCCTGCTGACCGGAAACAACTCCGAAGATTTTTGGGAATGTCTGGATATTATAGAAAATTTTGCGAAAATTTTTCTGTCATTGCCAGTCCTTTAACAAACCTCCTGAGAAAGAACGCCCGATTTACTTGGACGGATGAATGTCAGAAAGCCTTTAACCAAATTAAGCAGATATTATCTAGCTCCCCCATTTTGATGGCTCCTGACTTCGGAAAACCTTTTAGGTTAGCTATTGACGCCATTGACACAGGTGTTGGGTCAGTCCTTTACCAAGAAGATAATTCCCAAGTAGAGCACCCTATTTGTTTCTTTTCCAAGAAATTTAATAGACATCAAAGAAATTATTCTACTGTGGAAAAAGAATGTCTTGGGTTGATTCTTTCTATACAACACTTTGATTTTTATATCAGTGGGTCCAGATGGCCACTGGTTGTATTTACTGACCACAATCCCCTTACATTTATCCACAAAATGTCTGGCAAGAACCAACGACTTCTCAGGTGGAGTTTATTTTTACAAGAGTACAACCTAGATCTTAAACACATAAAAGGCAGCGAAAATGTTATCGCCGATGCCTTATCTAGATTGTAAAAAGTATTTTGATGTATATTTTTTTTATATATCATGATAAATACATTCTGTAATGTAAATCTCATTTTTGTAATTATTCTAAAAAGATTTCCATTTCGTGGAAATGTAAACTTTTTATTTTTAGGAGGGAGGTGTTACGTATCTAGGCATTGTTACCTATTTACTATTGTTTTTTTTTGACCTGTTGCGGTCGAGAGACGGGTAGGTTGTCTGCCCCTTGTGTAATAAGTTTTTATTTTATTTTATTTTATTCGCGGCGGCGAGTCAAGCCACACAGACAGTGTGACCGGTCCTTGACCTATGTGTGTACCTCTGGTTAAAAGGAGGGTGGTTTTTTTTTCCGTCTCTTTAGAGAGCGTTCTAGCTCTGTCTTGTTCTAGCTCTCTCTCTACCTCGACTGTCTTGTTCTCTCTCTCTCTCTTTCTCTACCTCGCCTCTCTTGTTCTCTCTCTCTCTCTTTCTCTACCTCGACTCTCTTGTTCTCTCTCTCTCTCTTTCTCTACCTCGACTCTCTTGTTCTCTCTCTCTCTCTCTTTCTCTACCTCGACTCTCTTGTTCTCTCTCTCTCTTTCTCTACCTCGACTCTCTTGTTCTCTCTCTGTCTCTTTCTCTACCTCGACTCTCTTGTTCTCTCTCTGTCTCTTTCTCTACCTCGACTCCCTTGTTCTCTCTCTCTCTCTACCTCTACCTCGACTGTCTTGTTCTCTCTCTCTCTCTTTCTCTACCTCGACTCTCTTGTTCTCTCTCTCTCTCTCTACCTCTACCTCGATTCTCTTGTTCTCTCTCTCTCTCTTTCTCTACCTCGCCTCTCTTGTTCTCTCTCTCTCTCTTTCTCTACCTCGACTCTCTTGTTCTCTCTCTCTCTCTCTTTCTCTACCTCGACTCTCTTGTTCTCTCTCTCTCTCTTTCTCTACCTCGACTCTCTTGTTCTCTCTCTCTCTCTTTCTCTACCTCGACTCTCTTGTTCTCTCTCTCTCTCTTTCTCTACCTCGACTCTCTTGTTCTCTCTCTGTCTTTCTCTACCTCGACTCTCTTGTTCTCTCTCTCTCTCTACCTCTACCTCGACTGTCTTGTTCTCTCTCTCTCTCTTTCTCTACCTCGACTCTCTTGTTCTCTCTCTCTCTCTACCTCTACCTCGACTCTCTTGTTACGTATCTAGGCATTGTTACCTATTTACTATTGTTTTTTTTTACCTGTTGCGGTCGAGAGACGGGTAGGTTGTCTGCCCCTTGTGTAATAAGTTTTTATTTTATTTTATTTTATTCGCGGCGGCGAGTCAAGCCACACAGACAGTGTGACCGGTCCTTGACCTATGTGTGTACCTCTGGTTAAAAGGAGGGTGGTTTTTTTTTCCGTCTCTTTGGAGAGCGTTCTAGCTCTGTCTTGTTGATGACTTGGTCTGTTCTAGAAACTACTAGATTTGTCTTGATCTCGACGCGCGGTAGACTATATAAAGACCGCCCGTGTAACGTTGACGGACAGGACATACGGAGACAGCCGTGAGACAGAATAGCGGAGACATTGCGTGACCCCTGCGTGGTATACCTATTGCTAGTGTAAGTTAAGATTTTTCTTTTTCAAGGCCTTGCTTGTATTTGTAGTTATATGTTAAAACTCTTGAATTGTAATATTTTTACATGCCATTTTTGTAAAAGGGTTAGGTCAACCCATCAATTCTGTAGTGAGTAAATGTTTGTTTTTCTTGCTTATAACTTTATGTGATTCATTTAAAAGTACTATTTGATTTATATTTTATTAAACATTAAGTTGATATTTTACCTTCCGATTTCTTGTGTCATTTTTTTTTTCGTTATTCATTGTAAGTCTTTGGTCAAATTCAGACTTAAGATAAGTGACACAACTGCTTTTCTATTATCACGTTCCCCTAGGCAAGCCAATTAAAATTAGAATAGATATAGAATTCAATTCGTAATACGTGACACTCTTGTTCTCTCTCTCTCTCTACCTCTACCTCGACTCTCTTGTTCTCTCTCTCTCTCTTTCTCTACCTCGACTCTCTTGTTCTCTCTCTCTCTTTCTCTACCTCGACTCTCTTGTTCTCTGTCTTTCTCTACCTCGATTCTCTTGTTCTCTCTCTCTCTCTACCTCTACCTCGACTGTCTTGTTCTCTCTCTCTCTCTCTTTCTCTACCTCGCCTCTCTTGTTCTCTCTCTCTCTTTCTCTACCTCGACTCTCTTGTTCTCTCTCTCTCTCTTTCTCTACCTCGACTCTCTTGTTCTCTCTCTCTCTCTTTCTCTACCTCGACTCTCTTGTTCTCTCTCTCTCTCTTTCTCTACCTCGACTCTCTTGTTTTCTCTCTCTCTCTTTCTCTACCTCGACTCTCTTGTTCTCTTTCTCTCTCTTTCTCTACCTCGACTCTCTTGTTCTCTCTCTCTCTCTTTCTCTACCTCGATTCTCTTGTTCTCTCTCTCTCTCTACCTCTACCTCGACTGTCTTGTTCTCTCTCTCTCTTTCTCTACCTCGCCTCTCTTGTTCTCTCTCTCTCTTTCTCTACCTCGCCTCTCTTGTTCTCTCTCTCTCTTTCTCTACCTCGACTCTCTTGTTCTCTCTCTCTCTCTTTCTCTACCTCGACTCTCTTGTTCTCTCTCTCTCTCTTTCTCTACCTCGACTCTCTTGTTTTCTCTCTCTCTCTTTCTCTACCTCGACTCTCTTGTTCTCTTTCTCTCTCTTTCTCTACCTCGACTCTCTTGTTCTCTCTCTCTCTTTCTCTACCTCGACTCTTTTGTTCTCTCTCTGTCTTTCTCTACCTCGACTATCTTGTTCTCTCTCTCTCTCTCTCTTTCTCTACCTCGACTCTCTTGTTCTCTCTCTCTCTTTCTCTACCTCGACTCTCTTGTTCTCTCTCTCTCTCTTTCTCTACCTCGACTCTCTTGTTCTCTCTCTCTCTTTCTCTACCTCGCGTCTCTTGTTCTCTCTCTCTCTCTTTCTCTACCTCGCCTCTCTTGTTCTCTCTCTCTCTCTTTCTCTACCTCGACTCTTTTGTTCTCTCTCTCTCTCTTTCTCTACCTCGACTCTCTTGTTCTCTCTCTCTCTCTTTCTCTACCTCGACTCTCTTGTTCTCTCTCTCTCTTTCTCTACCTCGACTCTCTTGTTCTCTGTCTTTCTCTACCTCGATTCTCTTGTTCTCTCTCTCTCTCTACCTCTACCTCGACTGTCTTGTTCTCTCTCTCTCTCTCTTTCTCTACCTCGCCTCTCTTGTTCTCTCTCTCTCTTTCTCTACCTCGACTCTCTTGTTCTCTCTCTCTCTCTTTCTCTACCTCGACTCTCTTGTTCTCTCTCTCTCTCTTTCTCTACCTCGACTCTCTTGTTCTCTCTCTCTCTCTTTCTCTACCTCGACTCTCTTGTTTTCTCTCTCTCTCTTTCTCTACCTCGACTCTCTTGTTCTCTTTCTCTCTCTTTCTCTACCTCGACTCTCTTGTTCTCTCTCTCTCTCTTTCTCTACCTCGATTCTCTTGTTCTCTCTCTCTCTCTACCTCTACCTCGACTGTCTTGTTCTCTCTCTCTCTTTCTCTACCTCGCCTCTCTTGTTCTCTCTCTCTCTTTCTCTACCTCGCCTCTCTCTCTCTCTCTTTCTCTACCTCGACTCTCTTGTTCTCTCTCTCTCTCTTTCTCTACCTCGACTCTCTTGTTCTCTCTCTCTCTCTTTCTCTACCTCGACTCTCTTGTTTTCTCTCTCTCTCTTTCTCTACCTCGACTCTCTTGTTCTCTTTCTCTCTCTTTCTCTACCTCGACTCTCTTGTTCTCTCTCTCTCTGTTTCTCTACCTCGACTCTTTTGTTCTCTCTCTGTCTTTCTCTACCTCGACTATCTTGTTCTCTCTCTCTCTCTCTCTTTCTCTACCTCGACTCTCTTGTTCTCTCTCTCTCTTTCTCTACCTCGACTCTCTTGTTCTCTCTCTCTCTCTTTCTCTACCTCGACTCTCTTGTTCTCTCTCTCTCTTTCTCTACCTCGCGTCTCTTGTTCTCTCTCTCTCTTTCTCTACCTCGCCTCTCTTGTTCTCTCTCTCTCTTTCTCTACCTCGACTCTCTTGTTCTCTCTCTCTCTCTTTCTCTACCTCGACTCTCTTGTTCTCTCTCTCTCTCTTTCTCTACCTCGACTCTTTTGTTCTCTCTCTCTCTCTTTCTCTACCTCGACTCTCTTGTTCTCTCTCTCTCTCTTTCTCTACCTCGACTCTCTTGTTCTCTCTCTCTCTCTTTCTCTACCTCGACTCTCTTGTTCTCTTTCTCTACCTCGACTCCCTTGTTCTCTCTCTCTACCTCGCCTCTTTAGTTCTCTCTCTCTACCTCGCCTCTCTAATTCTCTTTCATCTTCTCCTCTCTAGTTCTCTCCTCCTATTTCTGTGTATGCGTCCTGTCTCTCTTTGCCTCTTGATGTTTTGTGCTTTCTCTCTATCTTGATCTTGCACAGTTTCGCTCTATCCATCCCCCACCTTCTATCTTGTTTTATCTCTCCTCCCTCTCTTGATGTCTTCCACAATCCATTGTTCATACACAGCACTACATATTATGTGTTCTAGGATTTTACATGTGATGCTGATTAATGAAATTAGTCTGTAGTTTCATGGGTTAGACTTTTTTCTATTTTGTTTCATAGTTATTTAATTCTTATTTGATTTTTTTAAAAAATGTTGATAGGACGGCTTTTTTCCAGAGGTCATCAACTCTTTTGTTAATGTCTTTTTCTGATAAGAATGTTTGTTGAAAGTGTAATGGAACTTGGTGTAGTTGTGTTATACTTCCATAGCTCCCAGACTGCAGAAACTCACGAGTGAACATGACATTCGTCGCATGTAACACGTCCATAATTTCCAATATAAAAGAACGCTTCTAAGTGTCTCGTTCCTGTACACACCTTTATTCCCAGGAACTGGTTTCTTACACACCATGGGATGTCGAGTGTTTGATACATATATTAGAAATACGATTGACTGATAATGAACAATAAAAAAATATTACATGACAATATAAGGCTTGCATTATATAGGAACAGGACAGTCACAACTAGACTTGACGGGGACATCTAGCTATTGATAGAGAACTTAGACACTTCACTAACATCTTGCTTCATCTTCATTACTGTCTCTGTCATCAACTTGATCAACTGGTCTATAGCTTGTATTTGTCTTAATATGAGACTCACAGTTCTATAAAGGACGTCTCCTCAGACACAACACTAATACATCGTAGTGGACAAGACTGAAGTGAGCATCAATAAAGTTGATGACATAGTCGTTTGAAGATGAGAACAATGTCAGGATGTCTGTGTAAAGCATACAGAGAACAATGTCAGGATGTCTGTGTAAAGCATACAGAGAACAATGTCGGAATGTCTGTGTAAAGCATACAGAGAACAATGTCAGGATGTCTGTGTAAAGCATACAGAGAACAATGTCGGGATGTCTGTGTAAAGCATACAAAGAACAATGTCAGGATGTCTGTGTAAAGCATACAGAGAACAATGTCAGGAGTCAGGATGGTTGTGTAAAGCATACAGAGAACAATGTAGGGATGTCTGTGTAAAGCATTCATAGAACAATGTCAGCAGTCAGGATGGTTGTGTAAAGCATACAGAGAACATGATTTGTTTCCAACTCGATTACAAAATACGTCATTGGTGGTAAGCTTTATGGCGAAATGATGACCATATGATGGCTGTATGATGACTGTATGATGACCATATGATGGCTGTATGATGACTTTATGATGGCTGTATGATGGCTGTATGATGACTAGATGATGACCATAGGATGACTATATGATACATATATGATGACTATATGATACATATATGATGACTATATGATACATATATGATGGCTATATGATATGTGCTTCAGATGGTCTTAAGATGTTCCCAGTTCTATTACTACCAACTACCATTCCCTTTCGTCATCAATTTTAAAACTTAAGCTACATCATTACAGTGAAGAAATCCGTTCAAGCAAGGCTTTGGAATCTTAGAGGCTTTTTTGTTTTTAATTTGGGGAGCGAGCTTTGAATGAATGAATTATTGTATGCCCTCTGACATTCTAAAAGATATAAGGTCCAATAGCGTGAAATAATTAGTGTTTTGCACTGTCACTCAAATTTTCTTAATCTTGACTTCACTCCAAGGCCTCATTTTTCTACACCAACCCCTAGATGTCAAAAATACATTTGTAAAATCCTGGCTTATTAATATGACTTATTAATATGACTTATTAATACATTTTCTTTCAGAAAATAATTTTGATTTAAAATTAGTTGACAGTTTGTTCACATTTCCATAGAAACTTACTGACATCACTCAGTATATCTTCTATGTTTCTCATTCAACTAAGATTACGTCATTCCAGCTCAATAGTGCTTTTGTTTCCCCCAATAACTGACCGACTTATTCTAAAGCTTATTTACAGTTGAATTTTTACATTGCATTATCGTTATCAGGATCATGAATATTATTTGTTATTACTTGAAGTCCTCATCAGCACGTGCAACGTTAAAACTGAATCTGCAAGAACAACGGACAGTATATAAAGAACAACGAACAGTATATAAAGAACAACGGACAGTATATAAAGAACAACGAATAGTATATAAAGAACAACGGACGGTATATAAAGAACAACGGACAGTATATAAAGAACAACGAACAGTATATAAAGAACAACGGACAGTATATAAAGAACAACGGACAGTATATCTTCTTATCTTATATAATACAGACGTTACTTCAAAAAAGAAGATGATTACGTCCTACGCGTCATGCATTTAGTCATGCATATTAACCAATGACTTAAATATAAAGAACAACGGACAGAATATAAAGAACTACGGACAGTATATAAAGATTAACGAACAGTATATAAAGAACAACGGACAGTATATAAAGAACAACGGACAGTATATCTTCTTATCTTATATAATACAGACGTTACTTCAAAAAAGAAGACGATTACGTCCTACGCGTCATGCATTTAGTCATGCATATTAACCAATGACTTAAATATAAAGAACAACGGACAGTATATAAAGAACAACGGAAAGTATATAAAGAACAACGAACAGTATATAAAGAACAACGGACAGTATATAAAGAACAACGGACAGTATATAAAGAACAACGAACAGTATATAAAGAACAACGGACAGTATATAAAGAACAACGGACAGTATATAAAGAACAACGGACAGTATATCTTCTTAACTTATATAATACAGACGTTACTTCAAAAAAGAAGATGATTACGTCCTACGCGTCATGCATTTAGTCATGCATATTAACCAATGACTTAAATATAAAGAACAACGGACAGTATATAAAGAACAACGGACAGTATATAAAGAACAACGGACAGTATATAAAGAACAACGAACAGTATATAAAGAACAACGGACAGTATATAAAGAACAACGGACAGTATATCTTCTTATCTTATATAATACAGACGTTACTTCATAAAAGAAGATGATTACGTCCTACGCGTCATGCATTTAGTCATGCATATTAACCAATGACTTAAATATAAAGAACAACGGACAGTATATAAAGAACAACGGACAGTATATAAAGAACAACGAACAGTATATAAAGAACAACGGACAGTATATAAAGAACAACGGACAGTATATAAAGAACAACGAACAGTATATAAAGAACAACGGACAGTATATAAAGAACAACGGACAGTATATAAAGAACAACGAACAGTATATAAAGAACAACGAACAGTATATAAAGAACAACGGACAGTATATAAAGAACAACGGACAGTATATAAAGAACAACGGACAGTATATAAAGAACAACGGACAGTATATAAAGAACAACGGACAGTATATAAAGAACAACCGACAGTATATAAAGAACAACGGACTGTATATAAAGATTTGAAAAAAAAAACGGAATTAAAAATATGGTCAGAAATCGATCGATCTCCAGAGTTCTAAAGCCATTAAAATGTTGTACATTATTTATGAGACTCCCCTGTGGAATTAGGATTGTAGGAATCGCAGGGCGAAAGGGGCGAGCTGAGAGTTGGCGTGGCTGTTACGGTGAGATTGGCGTGGCGCTCGACTAGAATTTGAAAGGAAAAGTACTTATAGACTTGCTAAGCATATGAAGGACACTTTGAGAACTACTAATCCACTGAGGGAGAGCATAGTATGATAGATAGAACAATAGGATTTCAGGAGCGGCAATCTGTAGGTCTGACCATTTCAAAGAAGATGTTCAGTTACTTGTGACAAATCTTGGCCTTGTAAAAAGAAAAAGGATAAGTGTAACTGAACAAAATGTATATATGTATATATGTGTATATATGACACCCCGGAATGACAATTTTGTCTGCTTTTAAGGAAATTTGCATCCGTTTTCAGAAGATTTTAATAATTTCAGGAGATTTTCATGACTTTTTCGTATATTTTACAATTTTATGAGAATTCCAGGAACCCTTTAATAATAAGTTAAAATGGTTTAATTTAATAATTTACACCTAGAATTCGCGCGCGGACTATGAGCGGGGCCCACTGCGGCCGCATAGGTTGTGTTGTGACACGGTTACTATGTGGTCAACCGTGACACACGGTCAAGTGTTGGAGACCTGGGGGGTTAAGGGACTTGTGGAAGACGAGTGTGTTGTAAACTAGAAGAAAGGAAGTCATCTAATGGAGTTGATTATCTGTAGAGAATGTTAGCTTTGTAAGTATGTTCTGTTTGAATGCTTCACAATAAAAGACAGTTTATACTCAAAATGACTTATTTCTTCACAACTGGCGACCTGAATAATAAAAAAAAAATAAAAGTTCAGTACAAACCAGAAATGTTTTATCGTTTTGTGCGTTTGAAATTCAAAGACCTAAGAAGTGTTGTGGTTGAATGGTTTGTGTTATGGAAATGGGCAGCCCCTTCATTGTAAGACATACGGCCATGTGTAGTACAAGAGACCTATGAATGTACATATATGATATGAGTGTTTGAGTCATTTTATCGTGAATACAAAATGATACATGGGCCAAGTAGAAATGTATCATTAGGGATTTGGGCGATAAATTCTGCACACTGTTATGTTTAGTGTTCGATTTTTAAGAAAGAAACAAAATTATAATAATATTTGAATAAAAAAATCAACACTGGCAAAGAAACTAGAACGAGATGTCTGAGTGGTCTAGGCTTCCAACCTGAATGGTCGTGAGTTCGAACTTTAGAGAAGACTTGGATTTAAACTTTGCGATTATTTGGGACGCCGCTGAATCCACCTGGCATAAATAAGTACCTGACATTAGTTGTCGACAAACAAAGGCACTTATTCGTTGTGCTGGCCCCATGACACCCTGGTTAGCTGTCGGCCATACAAATACATTAGAAAGTCTGAAGGGGAGGTAACTTAAGTTTGAGTAGGCAAGTAGAGGACTTGTACGATGTCCAATGCAGCTTTGAAAGTCTTTGTTGTACTTTCAATTTCAGCATCAAATATTGCGACATCGTTAGTGCGACATTATAATGACCTGACATTGTGTTCGGTTGTGTGGCAGGAATGATGACATCAATGTCACCAAGACTTCCAGGGAGGCTAGTATAATTACTGTTCAAAATTGCTTAACTAGCACCTACAGTGCGAGAAACGTGACAGCAATTTTAGTATATCAACCAGACACTCTCTGAAATTGTGTGTGTGTGTGTGTGAGAGAGAGAGAGAGAGAGAGAGAGAAAGAGAAAGAGAAACAAAGAAAGGATGGCACGTGTATGTTTGTGTTAGTAAAAGAGAAAGAGAAAGAGATAGAGAAAGAGATAGAGAAAGAGATAGAGAAAGAGATAGAGAAAGAGATAGAGAAAGAGATAGAGAAAGAGATAGAGAAAGAGATAGAGAAAGATATAGAGAAAGATATAGAAAAAGAGAAATTGAAAGAGCTAGAGAAAGAGAAAGAGATAGAGATAGAGAAAGAGATAGTGATAGTGAAAGAGAAAGAGATAGAGAAAGATATAGAGAAAGAGATATAGAAAGAGAAAGAGATAAAGAGATAGAAATAGAGAAAGATATAGAGAAAGAGAAAGATATAGAGAAAGATATAGAGAAAGAGAAAGAGATAGAGAAAGAAAAAGAGAAAGAGAAAGATATAGAGAAAGAGAGAAAGAGAAAGAGATAGAGAAAGAGATAGAGAAAGAGATAGAGAAAGAGATAGAGAAAGAGATAGAGAAAGAGATAGAGAAAGAGATAGAGAAAGAGATAGAGAAAGAGATAGAGAAAGAGATAGAGAAAGAGATAGAGAAAGAGATAGAGAAAGAGATAGAGAAAGAGATAGAGAAAGAGATAGAGAAAGAGATAGAGATAGAGAAAGAGATAGAGAAAGAGATAGAGAAAGATATAGAGAAAGAGATAGAGAAAGAAAAAGAGAAAGAGAAAGAGAAAGAGAGAAAGAGAGAAAGAGATAGAGAAAGAGATAGAGAAAGAGATAGAGAAAGAGATAGAGAAAGAGATAGAGAAAGAGATAGAGAAAGATATAGAGAAGGAGATAGAGAAAGAGATAGAGAAAGAGTTAGAGAAAGAGATAGAGAAAGAGACAGAGAAAGAGATAGAGAAAGATATAGTCAGTGCATATTTCTCATAAAAATATCATGCTTCTTTACAAACCAAAGTGTCAAAAAAAACAAAAAAAACAACAAATAAAACATACTAATTAGTCTGTCACTATTAGAGTTATCTTACCATCTGCCAGATCTCCTGAAGGATAACGGGTTATGGTACAGTTATATATATACATATATTTTGGGTTTCAAGCCTGGTACACATGATCGCGTGCGAATATCAGAACAGAGGCGTAGAATCCAATACATAACAAGTCTGAAAACCTTAACAATATCAAAATATGTAGACTCACAACTAATCATTCAGACAACTACGACAACTTCGAACCTCATTACAACAATATAGTCTCTCTTACATGAAGAGTTCACTAAGATAGGAGGAGAAAAATGACAAACCAATCAATTTAAAAGTTAGTTTATAATATACACTTATTTTCGTTGTGTTTTTATTATAAACGCCTGTCTTTTGACCATGTATTATTCATCAAAGAGCGGACCCACAGATCCTCCTTTGAGTTTTTATGAAAACACAAACTCCTTTCTAAGAGTTTTCTGTTAAAAGAAACGAATTAAGCAAAGCCGTTATGACTTAATTATTAGAATGGCTAGAATGTCGTTCAATGTAAAAAATTCCAAGCAATTTTATATTAAAGATGAGTAAAAAATGTAATAGTCATTTATTTAAACATTCCCTGAACATAGAGTGATAGCAGTTTATGTGGGGAAAAAATACGCCATTTTGTGTTCTTTTTAAGTCTGTATTGGAGGTTTTTATTGTTCATGTGAAACATGTTGAATGTCGCTTTGTAACTTCAAGTTGACATCTAACTTCCGTTGCAAAAATCAATGACATTAAATAAAAAATTGAAAAAATAAAGTCTGGAAAAGCGTGGAAAAGAAATACATGACAGAACTTAAACCAAAGAGAAAGAAATGGGTAGCGTGAGAGAGAGAGAGAACGAGCGAGAGAAAGAGAGAGAGAGAGAGAGAAAGAGAGAGAGAGAGAGAGAGAGAAAAGCTGAAATCTTGTCAGAGAAAGCAAGACGTGAAGGTGGAAGATAGAAAAGCAAGGGAGATATAGTCATGGTTTCATTATCATTATTATTATATCGTTAAAACACATATGTATAGAATGAGCTGATACTCAGGAAGATCAGACCTAACTGATGGTACTAATGATTATTTAATTTGAGCCAGACCTAACTGATGGTACCGAATGATTATTCAATATGAGCCAGACCTAACTGATGGTACCAATGATTATTCAATATGAGCCAGACCTAACTGATGGTACCAATGATTATTTAATATGAGCCAGACCTAACTGATGGTACCAACAATTATTTTATATTAGCCGGACCTAACTGATGGTGACGGAATGATTATTTAAATTAAGCCAGACCTAACTGATGGTACCCAATAATTATTTAATATGAGCCAGACCTAACTGATGGTACCGAATAATTATTTAATATGAGCAAGACCTAACTGATGGTACCGAATGATTATTCAATATTTGCCAGACCTAACTGATGGTACCAATGATTATTTAATATGAGCCAGACCTAACTGATGGTACCGAATGATTATTTATTATGAGCCAGACCTAACTGATGGTACCAATGATTATTTAATATGCGCCAGACCTAACTGATGGTACCAATGATTATTCAATATGAGCCTGACCTTACTGATGGTACCAATTTTTATTTAATATGAGCCAGACCTAACTGATGGTGCCGAATTTTTTAGGGTTAGGCAAACGACGGTCTTGTTAATTTTTAATCTCCATTCAAGGCCTTTAGGAAGAGGCCTTTTCTTTTGGCATAGGTTAGCACTAGGAACCGTCTAGTTATATAATGAACTCTAATCGTAGACAAATAGGTGCTGCTTATGAAATTCTGTTGCAATTACTTGCAATCTTTCTCTTTTAGTAGCTAATATACAATTATTTTAGAAAGCATGAAAAACGTTTAATAAGAGTTTTAAAAATATAAACTCACTTCCAGATACTGTCTCCCTTGTTTTTTTTTTTTTTTTTTTTTTTTTTTTATATATACCTTAGTAGTGAATTATTGTAAAATGGTAAAAATTGTAAAACTCAACTTTTCGCTTCAGAAAAAGAAAGTCGCCGTTACATTAGAACTTTGAAAGATACAGTATTATTATTATACAGTATTTTTAATATCTGTTCTAGTTATTGCGATCTAAACGGGACGGATGGACGGACGGATAGACCGCACAAAACTAATGGGGACCGCTAAAAGAAAAGATACATTTTGAAACTTTTCAACAAGTTGGGTTAATCTGTAAAATATAAATCAGTTTTACTTTGCAAGTGAAATAAACTTAGATCTAGGTTTTGCTCTAACAAGTCTACACTATATGGGGTAAGGGATTAAGAGTTTTTGAGTTCTTTCATGAACCTTAACTAACTAAAGTAGATTCAGGATGTCAACGCCTATCTCAAACTAGTCTCTTTACGACATTTTCACAAAATATATACTTAGAAAAAGAATGGAAAACCATATAAAGAAATCTGGGAGCGATATAAAATAACTAAAACAATTTTTTATTTTAAAAGATCGAGAGAATTTGTTATACATAAATTAAGCAATGTCAAGCACGCTCTATTGAAAGATCGCCGTTGCTAACGTAACCATATCTACTTTGCGCTACCAGCGAAAGAATTTTGAAATTGCTAGAAATGCACACACACACAAAAATATCATATATCTTGAAAATACAAAGTTTATCAACCCTTCTCTATATTACGTACTCGAGAAATCCTAAAATGACAAAGTGATCTGCCATAAATGCAAATCTGTACATAAAGGAGGAGCTACGTAACGTACATACACAGCATGTTGACCTCGGGTAATGTTTTCTGGAAGTTTATTGAACTTCTAATCTTCTTGTCATTTGTATTCTGTAAGTCGAACCAGAAATTGTGCCCATTATGATCTTATAGACCTCTCTGTTTATCATTGACTCTAATAACTACAGCAGGTCTGATTCTATGTGTCAAGGTCACTTTTGAAACATTCACTAGAATCACCTGGAATGGTACCCTTACTCTTTCATTTTTACCTCTCTGTTTCTCCCAATCCTTCTATCCGCTTATATTTCCTATAGTTTATCTTTTCAGACTCCGTCGTTCATTCACGTTCTGCCTCTCGGTCTCTCCTTCAGGCCAGGGATTTATCGTTTATTGTCCATTGCAGTTCATGCTGTCAGCAGAAGCCGATGATTTCCCTAGCTGATTATTTTGTATCTCAGAAATGTCATCCTCCTGGTGGTTGCATTTTAAAATATCAGTAACGAGATTTAGATTTGATTTCATCAACAGGACAAGAAAAATCAATTAACATCTTCTATGGATTTTTCATGACCCCCCCCCCTTTCTTAAAAATGAGCTTAATGTACAAAAAATGTAATTAAATTTAATAGCTATTTAAAGCATAAATGGAAGCTCTTGCTTTGTAAGGTTTTAAAACACCATTAATTGAAACCGTGGTTTTATTGACTTGAATGCACTCAATTATTGGAAGGGAAGTCAACGTTTTGAAGCGGCAAGAGAAAAACGTAAGCAGAAGCGAAGGAATCGTTAGGAAACACTTCGGTATAGGTGCCAAAACTATGGACTGCGGTCCAGATCAGGACTGGAAAGCAGAACGTTTTAGAGGAGCCGTTTTAGCGGGATGTTTTTGCGCGCAATACTGTCGCCACCGTGTATTTGTTAATTTCTTAATATGTCTTTGAAAAGAATGTGACATGTCTATGTTTTGTGCATGTGTTTATATTACATTTATGTTTATATCTCCATTAGATTTGCAATCTAAGCTGGCTGTGTGATTATTGTTATGTCACTAACATTACAATGTGTATGTGTGTTTTAATATTGTCTAAGAAAAAACAAAGAACTGCAATTTTTAGTGCACACAAAAAAGCATTATCTAATTTATAGTATATTAAACTAAAAACAAAACAGAAAACCCATAAATGACAGAAACCCTGTGCTTTTCACACACCTCACCGATAATTTAAGGGAGGGGGGGTGGGGAGGGTAGTATATCAATATCATGGACTCGGGATGGACTCGGTTCATGTTTCAGATGTTCCCTCAGAATTGAGGATTATTATATCCTACCTAATCTTCTCAGACCTCCCACAGAATGGTGGGTGATTGCGGCGTGTTCAAACCCGGGTTCACTTTTTTTAAATAGTAAAATACTATGTAATACTATAGTGATACAAACAAATGTTTATTGCAATACGTTTTTTTTGTTTTATAAATTATCGTCATAACCTTTCGCGCCGAAACGGCTGCGCCAAAACGTCGCGTACCCTCCGGAGTGAGACTGCCGAAATCAGGGGAACTTCCCTTCTGTGGTAATATATGTTTGACATGATACGACCAGTGACAAGCTTAAACACAATGTTTAGAAAAAAGGTTTGGCATTCTTAAAATATCTTAGACCCAAACGATTTCTATTAAAATGTATTTAGAATATACGCTTATTCTGTAACTGTATTCCAGCTTAAACTTTTCTATTTTAGAACAGTTGGACGGATTGCCCGAAATTTAAATTCCCATAGAAAGCATTAAAGGCTAAAAATGTTGCAATTAGATTCTTGGGTTTGTTGATAGAAACATAACAAGAGTTATGTTTTGTTTGAATGATGTCCCCTGACATTTATCGTTTTTGTGAATCTACCCTTGCGTCATATTAAACATTAAACTTCATGTTTTCAGCCTAAACCTCCTGTCTGTTTCTTTATTTGATTTAGCTAACGCTATAAAATTGTCATCAACATGTCTATCACTGATATCCATGATGTTAATTCCATGGTTAGAGATGGAACATACACAGAAGCTTTATTTAGTGTAAAATAAATGTGTGTTTAAATTAGAAAAAAAAAGTGTATCTTTTATGACTTCCATTGATTTACTTTCTTTATTTTGTGTTTTTAGTATTCATCTTGCAAACGTAACTAACAATCTTAAAGTATTGCTAGGCATGGAAAACGTACATACTTTGTCACAGTAAACGTAAGCTACACAATGGTCCCCATTCACCGATCGTAAATAAACACATTTAGCCACGTCATAATATTGATAAAATAATGAAAAATACGTATCACGTGAAAGCCTTTATGGATTACATAATTTGTATAGAAGATATATAGAATCACGTGGCTAAATGTTGTTTGTTTACGATTGGTAAATGAGGTCCATTGTCGTGAGAGTATTTTTAAACACGTCAAATAAGTGCGAAGGTTGAGCTTGTTTTTATTTCACTAGATTAGGAATTCACATCTGCTGCCTCAAGTTTATTTCAGTATTTGGACTTACTAACTAATATGTAGACAAAACATGTTTCACAAAGTTATATTGTTGTGGAAGTAAAATTCAAATAGAACTGAAGGACTGCCAATAATCGATAAAGAATACTAAAAGCTGAAATCATATTTAGATGCATTGCAAATGTTGTAATCCTTGTGGTAGTGTCTTTGTTACCAATATATGTGGATGAATCATATAGTGAGTCACGATGAATTCTTATGGTGTCTCATTCTAAACCAAGCATTGAATCCAGACCGACATCCAAGCATAGGTAGAGCACCATCGATGTAGAGGTCATGTCAAGAAGTTTGCATAGAAACTTATTTTTATAATCGCTAGTATGTATATATCTTAAGTAAACCAATGATTGTGAACAATTTACAGCATTTGTGGATTTATCAAGCTGACTGCTAAGTATTGGAGGTAGAGACGATATATTTTTGAATTACATGATTGATAATATCAGCAGACATGTTCATTATTTCCTGTGAACATGGTCATTAGCTAATTAAGCTGTACTTAATTTAGTAAAGAAATTGGCTCCAATCATAACTCGAGCAATGTCTTTGGCCACTGGAAATATTAATTCCTTGGTAAAAGTGTGAGGTTTTATAGCTCTGGTAATTCTGAGAGCCACAAACTAAAAAGCCTCTGAGGAAAGGCTACTGTTTTTTAATTATGGTACTTGCCACGGAGTCAAGTCTGGATTTCTTGACTCTATCAGCCTTCAAAACTAAAATATTTAATATTGGCAAAGCTCGGACATGTGTCCAGCCTCACACATTTGGCAGAGAGAACTTCATTACAAATGAAAAATAGCCCTAAAAATAATTTTCAGACGGTCTTTGGTAACCCCTAGCAAATGGTCATTCGACTCCCAAAAAAGTCGAGACCCACATGTTGAAAACCCATGTTCTAAATGTAACTTCATGTGTGATAGTCTTTCTATTATGTTTTTTTTTCTTAAAATTAAATTTATTTCTCTTGCACTGACTCCGACAAATCCTGAAAATCACATGACAAGAAAGAGCGATATTCTCGCTCTAAAGGGTGCTTTCCAGCATCTTCACCATCTTCAGACAACGCCACCTGCGTTGACATGGTCTTGTCTGCGCGCTGGATGAGAAATTTATCCTTAAAGTCACACTTCCGATGTGTGGAATGAATCAAACGTACATTAAAGATATGGCCATCGATGTAGACTTTTCTATTCTATACACCAATAAGCTAACAAGCTATCGACTTACCATAAAGAATGAAAATCATGCAGATATTGCGTGTTGTCAATTAATGAACTTTCAAATTTGTTTTTATTAATTTGCTTTTATTAATTTGATTTTATTATTTCAACCGTGTTTGCTCCATAGAAAATGACGTAATCAAAAATTGAGTCGAATTAAACATTAGCACGAACACAAATAGATTTGGAAGAATGAACCCATTAAGGTCAATTATAGGGCACAATTAGATGAGATATTGCAAGTATAGTTTAGGTATGTTTAGGTAGATGAGATATTGCAAGTATAGTTTAGGTATGTTTGGGTAGATGAGATATTGCAAGTATAGTTTAGGTATGTTTGGGTAGATGAGATATTGCAAGTATAGTTTAGGTATGTTTGGGTAGATGAGATATTGCAAGTATAGTTTAGGTATGTTTGGGTAGATGAGATATTACAAGTATAGTTTAGGTATATTTGGGTAACAGAGTGAGACTTAATTAAAAGAGAGCACACAAAAAATGTCCTAAAACCGTAAATTAAAGAATAACCCTTCTAAAAAACAATGTAAAACCAACTTTGTAGTCACTAATCACAACAAGACTTAGACTTGATAAGGTCCAAAGTTATTTGGGGTATTGGGCTCTTTAAAAGTCAAGAAATTATGTCACTGCCGAATCTGATTTTCGAATACCAAGTGGCTTAAACTGATTCACTGAAAATAATGCAGCTATAAATCATTCACCAAAAGGAACGGTCACGTGATAACTTGATAAAACAACGAAAAAAAAAAGTCACGTGATAACCATTGTTGATTAAAATTAGATCGTAATTTCTAGAGAAGAGATAAAGAATCACGTGGCTCAATGTTGTTTGTTTACGATTGGTGAATGAGGTCCATTTCACAAAGAAGTGATTGCTCTAACCTAGAGATTGTGTAGCCTAAAAGTAAGTCCTTCTAATACTTTGTCTCTAAAACACGGTGTATCACCGTCCAGCATTCAGAGCGAAATAGAAAACAAATTCTTTCAGTATATTTTAAAATTGAATAGAAAAGCTTTAATCAAAATATAAATGTGAGCGCTTTCAGATGAAATGTCTTCTAATCTGTCTCTACACCGAGTAATGTGTCCTTGATAAATTAACATTTGTTACATGACATGCCACTATGTCAACACTGAACACCAAGATGTCGTCTAGTAAGATTGAAAAACATGGATAAAGAGTAGGAGTAGAGAGGGACTATCTATAGATTTGAAATGACAAGATGACATTGACCACAAAAGGGAACACTTCAGACACCTGGATGAAATCTTCCTTCCAAACTTCAGTTAGTTCGGTTTTTTTTAAAACTTTAAGTCAAGCACATTGTTACTAAAACAACAACACCCAACCGCCTTTCTAGAGCAGTTAGAAACACACATATAAACACACAAACATATACACACATAACATATATTCACACTAGAACTTATACACATATTTACACTCATTAGCACGCTCACACAACCATGTATGCACACACATCCACTGTGATCCACACACATTCACATACAGGTTCATATACATATTTCATCTCTCGTGGTTCGATGATGACCTCTTTCGTCATCCAGGGGGCTGAGGGTTTTGCACTAGGGTTTTCTGCCTCCTCATGTGGCTGGCGAGACCATTGTGAGTCCGGAATGTTTGGCTGCACACTGGGCAGGTTATTCCAGCTGGAGCTAGTGTCATTGGCCTTGCTTTTTTTCTTCTGCTGGCGATGTTCAATTGTTCTCTACAATTTGTGCGCCAGTTTTCACAGCACGACGCCATGATGCTCTGCATCTGTTGCTGTCTCCCAGGTTGCTGGATCAATGTTGAAGGCTTTCAGAGAAGCTTTGAGGGTGTCCCTGAAGCGTTTTCTTTGTCCACCATTCGGGAGCGCTTTCCTTCTCGAATGGGGCATACAGGGGTCGGTTAGGGATGCTGCGGTCTTCTATTCTGCACATATGTCCTGCCCATCGCATCTGGGACTGCATCAGGATTGTGTGGATGCTTTTGCAGGCCCTCTCTTCTGAGGTCTTTAGTATCTTTTTTTTTCTTGTCATTGGACTTCAGTATTTTTCTGAGACATGTAATGTGGAAGTGGTTCAGTTCCTTTGCATGTTTTCAGTAAACTGTCCACGTTTCTGAGGCATAGAGCAATGTAGGGAGGATGATAGTTCGATAGACCCCTACCTTTGTATTTGTGGTGATACCTCGTCTATTCCAGAGATTTTTAGACAGTCTGCCATAGGATGCGCTGGCCATGGCGATACGCAGGTCAATTTCATTATCGATCTTTCGGTTTCTGAAGAGTGTGCTGCCAAGGTAGGTGAATCTGTCCACTGCAATTATATCATGTTCATTTATCTTGATGCTTGGATCCGAGTAGGCTTTCCCTGGAGCAGGTACTTATAAGACTTCAGTCTTTTTTGTGTTTACAGTGAAGCCGAAGTCTGAGCATGCTCTTGAAAAGTCACTGACGATGCTCTGTAGATCATTTTCAGAGCAGGCATTTAGGGCACAGTCGTCAGCTAACAGCAGGTACCTGATTACTGCTGATTTTGTTTTTGATTTTGCATTGAGCCGCTTCGGGTTGAATAGGCTACCATCAAATCTGTATGTTATATTTATCCATTTTTTTCTCTATTTGTGAATGCATCTGCCAACATAGCAGAAAATATTACACAGATCCGCACATACACTGGCAGAAAAATTTATACACAAATTAACACACACACTATTGTATGCACATTTGTTTGCATACTCAATCACGCATTTACTGTCACTCATATTTACACACCCTTTTCCACACACACATCGACGCAGACATTCAATCACTTACTCACACACATATTAACATGTGCACTTCGCGCACACATTTTCTCACACATACTCACACACATACATACACGTGCACTGACACACAAAAACACACACAATCATTCATGCACACACATTCACACAAATAAACATTCACACACATGCACATTACCACTCACATACAGTCACACACACATCCATACACTCACGTACACCCCTTTTCTCCCACGCAGACACACATGCTCAAACATAAACTGAAACACACTCACACGCTCAAACACACACTCACACCAAACATATAGTGACTTAAAATAAAAATAAAAAAGATGTGAGAAATGTGCAGTGTAGAGGTACAGAAGGGCGGAGGGCAAACAACAGGTCCGTGCGTGTTGGCTGGACTGTCAGACTGGTCAGACATTGAGACAAATGGCAATGAGCTCTTACTTGAGTCTGGAATGGGAGTCAATTGCTCGGCACTTCAATCAACTGCCCGGGTCAATACCGGAACATACCGTCGAGGAAGTTTGCGTGTGTCGGGTTGTGGGATAAGGGGATGCGCTTCCAGTGTGGCACTAGAGAGTAAATAGGGTCTACTGCAAGAGGGGAAGGGGATGATTGGGGGGCTGTACTAAAACATAACTAAAAATAAAAACTGAGTCATTACAATGGTTGAGAACGTTTGAGTCGTCAAGTTTCGAGGTTGGAGTCAAGACAATTGTTTATTATCGCCTGAAGTCGGATCGTCAAAATTTGAAGTTAGTTCCACCATAGATCTATATATTTAGAGAAATAGAGAAACACAGGAGAGTTATAGTAAGTTCAGTATCAAGTATAATCTATTTCTACGGTTCCACGCTATTGACCGTGGCACCAAATATTGCCCAGACACTGCTTCCCAGCCTGACCGTGGCACCAGGTACTTGCCAAGACAATGCTTCCCAGCCTGACCATGGCGCCAGGTACTTGCCAAGACAATTCTTCCCAGCTTGACCATGGCGCCAGGTACTTGCCAAGACAATGCTTCCCAGCCTGACCATGGCGCCAGGTACTTGCCAAGACAATTCTTCCCAGCCTGACCGTGGCGCCAGGTACTTGCTAACACACTGCTTCCAAGCCTGACCATGGCGCCAGGTACTTGCTAACACACTGCTTCCCAGCCTGACCGTGGCGCCAGGTACTTGCTAACACACTGCTTCCCAGCCTGACCATGGCGCCAGGTACTTGCTAACACACTGCTTCCCAGCCTGACCGTGGCGCCAGGTACTTGCTAACACAATGCTTCCCAGCCTGACCATGGCGCCAGGTACTTGCCAAGACAATTCTTCCCAGCTTGACCATGGCGCCAGGTACTTGCCAAGACAATGCTTCCCAGCCTGACCATGGCGCCAGGTACTTGCCAAGACAATTCTTCCCAGCCTGACCGTGGCGCCAGGTACTTGCTAACACACTGCTTCCCAGCCTCAATGTGGCTTTTGGACGTAAAAATTGATGAAAGGATACAATCAAGCCATAGGGATGCAATACTTGACCTTCAGAAACGAGTTCATTGCTATTTGTAGGGATGAAGGAAAGCCCAGGCAAACTTGACACGATCAACCGTTTTTCAAAGCAACCCTTTTCTCATTGCTGTAATAAATGTTCGCCCTCTTGAAAAATTTCTCAGGTACAATGTTTTCATCTAGGCCAATTAAAGTAGAGACTTACCATTGGCCTACTGTCTCCAATAGACGTAGTCTTGACTCTCTGTACAATCTGATGGGTACTAGGTCCTACAGACTGGAACTGAGAAGACAAAGCTGAAGTCTTTTTAAGGAGCATTCAGATATGACGTTGGTGGGGTAGGGTTACTAACTAAAAATATTAACTAAGTGTCTAACAGGAGATGGGAATGAATTGAGAAAGAAACACTAACCTACACATTAATTGTAATATGTGCACATAACATTGACTAATACATAATTAATATAATTTAGAGAGCTATAAAAAAAATTTAACAAAGAGAAGTAATCTAAAAAAAATAATTTTTCCCTAGTAGATAGAAAAACAGTTGTTCTTTTTTCCAAACGTAAAGTAAATGGTGCTAAATGAAAAGGGGTGGGGTGGTTGGGTAGACTGTTCACACGAGCGAATTATATAAGTTGCCCAAAACAAAGGTCTCAGTGGATTCTAAAGGTCTCCACTATGGAGTGTTGTCTTAATATTTCTTCGAATACACTGTTAATTAAAGCAGATATCATATAGGATCGCATTTTCCGCTTTCAGCATACACTATTATTTCTATTATTTAATTGCCTTTGTTTTTACAAGAACGATTACTTTGCTCTCAAAAACACATGTATAAAACTCATGTATAAATCTTCTTAGAGTATAGAACATCATGGAATTGTAGGCCTAATTAATAATAATACTTAGGAAACTTAGAAGAGTAGTCTAGACTAGAATACTAAATGTAGTTACAGGTGTGGTATAGATTGTACTCAAATGATCTCCTCCTCTATTCTCCATCTGTTCATTTGACGGGTCGCACATTTGTCCTGAATTTCTATTTGTATATTTGAAATTTGACTCTACTGAATGCATGTGGGAATTCTCACTGAGGTGTTTAACAGGTAGACCAAATTTATATTTAAAATGATAATTTTTTTGAAAAATTAAAAGGATCAAGCCGGATTTTACTTTGTGAGGTCAATTAGCAATTAATTGTTTTCCCAAAAAGATACATAAACTGTAAAATTTATTTGAAAATTATAAGAGCCGTTTTCGAAATTCGTGTCCATACGAGTTCCACCAATGAATAATTTGCAAGCTGTACGAGGAATCTCAATAACCTTGAAAAAGAAAGATATAAGTGTGAATGTGTCTGTGACCATAACAGAAAACAATGTGTGAACCTTTATACACTCCAACTCTTCTTGTTCGTTTCCTGTAATTCTCTTCTCTGCCTGTAGTCTCGTCTGGGGCATAGATCACCAACCAGCTTCTCCAGGCTTTTCCGTTCCTGGCGAGTGTCTCCAACTGTCTCCACAACTTGCTCATCTCTGCCTGCGGTCTCGTCTGAAACATAGGTCACCAACCAGCTTCTCCAGGCTTCTCAGTTCCTGGCGAGGGTCTCCAACTGTCTCCACATCTTGCTCATCTCTGCCTGCGGTCTCGTCTGGGACATATGTTACAGACCAGCTGCTTAGACATATTTCTTCTACATTTATAATTTATGTAGCCCATGTTTATGAATGACATGGCCTACATCCAATTCAATATTTGTTTGATTCGCAATTTTTAAAAAATTTTAACTGTTTATAAGATATAGAATTTCTTGTATGGATACAAAAATGAAACAGAAAAGCTAGAAAAGAATTAAATCTGAAACTTCGATTAAACATATTTTTTCCTTTTTCTAGAACATTAAGAACCTGACAAAATAAATTAATAATAGTTTTTAGGGGGACACAATAAAAGTCACATTCGGTTTAGGTTTGGATATCTGAACCCGCATAAAACTATAAGGATCCCCAGTTACTGAAAAATTCTCATAGTAGAGATCTTTACAACTTTCGTTATTTTAAAACTTTATATATATACACAAACATCCTTGTAGTACTGAAAAATATAAAAGTGACAAAAATCCAAAACATATTTTGGACTTTACAATCTTGTAGCTTTTTTTTTCTTTTTTGGACAGAGACTCTCACAGAACTTTTTAACAAAGCTTATAGCAGCTCACTCTGTCCGTCTGTCTGTTTGTCTGTCTGTCTGTCTGGTAAAAAGTTTGTACTCGTCTCTTCACTCACACCCAATCTCGGATCAAATTGAAACTTTGCATAATTAATTCATTAGCATAGACAAGACATTTTGTTTGATACCAAATAGAGAACTTAATCCTTCAGTATTCAGATATGCTTAAATATTGAGGGTTTTGTCCCCTTAGATAATCTGACATGTTATTTCTACCACACCCATTCTCGGATCAAGTTAAATAATTATTTATTGTACCTAAGAAAACATGTATCAATTCTAAAAATAACTAATTAGGCAATTAATTATTTTGTTTGATATCTAATAAGGAAAATAACTTCTGCAAAATTAAGATGTAATGCTGTAAATGCTATGTTTTTCACTATAGATACGCATTTTATTTTTATACTTGATAGTGTTAAGGTTGCATATAAATATATTAACACATATATAAGAGTTGGCCTTCCTTAGTAAAGAAACAAGTCTGGATCATACTTTTAGAAATGAAATGACAGCCTGGGCTAATGTGTCCAAAGGAACAGAAGCTACAGATACTGCTTGAGACCATCGGTCGGACAATACTACACATTAACCATGGCCCTTTGAGTGAAATTTCTGGTCCGTCTGGTGAGTTAGCATGTACGGAAACAGGACCACTTTACACACAAAAAACAGCTGCCTTCCTTGTCAGTGTTGTCAAAGAAAAGTAGTTTTCATTATGGCGCCCCTGAGCAATGAGATTTACACGGCTCTGCCAGAATGCACGGTACTGCGCAATGATAGGGACCCTGTGAGTTTTTTTTGTTTGTTTTCTTTTCTCGTCAGCATGGTGAGTTGGCTCTATACGGAGACAGGGAAACTCTTTGAAGAAATGCCTCGTACCTTGTCCGTGATGCTGGAATAGTGCTCAAAGTACGGTGCCACTGAGAAATGCCAGGTGCGGGTTCGATACCCAGCCTCAACGCCACACTCGGGTGGAAACGATCTCTAGAGGGAGCGATTAGGTTAAATAAGTAGTAAAAGACTTTGCGGGACTGTCCAAGGGAGTGCGAGAACATTCCCAATGCACAGTGCGGAGTTGTAAAAAACTTCCACGACATTGTCAAAAATCCAGGCGCCGTTTCTCATGGGACCGATTCATCAAATTCGAGTCGTACATGGTTAGTTTGGTAAACTGTAAAAAAACGGTCGGAAGTCCCGGTGTTTCGGCCTTTGGCCTTCTAGTGCGTGCGTTCGGAGTGAAATAGCAATGTTAAATATGGACATTAGCTTGGATCACTTCCAGACAGCGCTTTGTTCAACTAGGCTTAGATGGCTGGAGTTTCAAGAGTTTCGGTTCGACTCTTTTGACAGTAAAACGGTTCTGCCAGGGTGTAAGACTATGTCTATATATATCCTGCAAGGTGCTTCAAGGTCACTGGCTGGAAATGTTTTCTAATTTCCCGTGTTTTGACTTAGCCGCAAGGTAGCAGAAGCTAGGATTATCTATCTATCTATCTATCTATCTATCTATCTATCTATCTATCTATCTATCTATCGATCTATCTATCTATCTATCTATCTATCTATCTATCTATCTATCTATCTATCTATCTATCTATCTATCGATCTATCTATCTATCTATCTATCTATCGATCTATCGATCTATCTATCTATCTATCTATCTATCTATCGATCTATCTATCGATCTATCTATCTATCTATCTATCTATCTATCTATCGATCTATCGATCTATCTATCTATCTATCTATCTATCGATCTATCGATCTATCTATCTATCTATCTATCTATCTGTCTATCTATCTATCTATCTATCTATCTATCTATCTATCTATCTATCGATCTATCTATCTATCTATCTATCTATCTATCTATCTATCTATCTATCGATCTATCTATCTATCTATCTATCTATCTATCTATCTATCTATCTATCTATCTATCTATCTATCGATCTATCTATCTATCTATCTATCTATCTATCTATCTATCTATCTATCTATCTATCTATCGATCGATCTATCTATCTATCTATCTATCTATCGATCTATCTATCTATCGATCTATCTATCTATCTATCGATCTATCTATCTATCTATCTATCTATCTATCTATCTATCTATCTATCTATCTATCTATCTATCTATCTATCGATCTATCTATCTATCTATCTATCTATCTATCTATCTATCGATCTATCTATCTATCTATCTATCTATCTATCTATCGATCGATCTATCTATCTATCTATCTATCTATCTATCTATCTATCTATCGATCTATCTATCTATCTATCGATCTATCTATCTATCTATCTATCTATCTATCTATCTATCTATCTATCTATCTATCTATGTATCTATGTATCTATCTATCTATGTATCTATGTATCTATCTATCTATCTATCTATCTATCTATCTTTCTATCTATCTATCTATCTATCTATCTATCTTTCTATCTATCTATCTATCTATCTATCTATCTATCTATCTATCTATCTATCTTTCTATCTATCTATCTATCATCATCTATCTATCTTATTACACATGGTGTGGTCTATAACATGATACTACATAAAAGTGTTCGCAAATACGCATCAAATTTGTCCCCATTTCCGGCTGTATCGACATCTGTATGCAAAGTGAATGTCGCCTACTTTAATAACCTGATGTGAAGGTGACGTATCGATTGAAACTAAAAATAGATCATCTACACATATATATTTCTCCTAGAGATGACGCTATACTAGATCCAGGTAGTTTTAAATGCTGCTATGCGGCACGCTGAGTTACATGGAGATATAAACGCTTTTAACATTTTTCTCTCCAACACAAACTTATGACACATGGATTCATCAGATTGTTAGTCAACAATCACAAAGAGGAGTGGCTCAACCAAAGGGCATCAGGCAGAGCCATGTACAAAGAAATGACCATGCCTAACAAAATTGACAGTATTAACTTCCTCCCCCGCAAAGAGCAATCTACAATCTTCCAACTAAGGAAAGGACACACACCTCTGTTAAATTACCATCTTAACAAAATAAATTCCACACAACTTCCCATTTGTAGACACTGCACCCACCCGTATGAAACCGTAAACCATATCCTCTATGAATGCCCCTTATTCATCCCCTTTAAGCAGACCCTACTTCCACTACAGCCCAACATATCCAACACCCTATAAGGCAGTGCTGAACAACTGAAGAAAACAGCACACTTTTTTTCCTTGGCACAGTCTGCAAAAGAGCTCACAGCTCAGTAGCAATAAAGCTGGCTAGAAAAGAAGTCAACCATATTACCTGATAGCATGTATTTCGCTCACAGCCAATCAAAACAGTTCTGAAGCTATTCAGTACACCCGCGTGACTTCTACCTCTAATTGCAATTGGACGCCCTGCTGGGATAGATGGAGAAGTGTCAAAGTAAAAGAGACAAGACAGTTCCCATAGTGATATTACAGACGACCTTGAAGTGGTCAACTGTATAGTGTAAGCAGACGATAATGAATAGAATGGAATACACTGATTAAGACGATAATCCAGGACCATATTTGTTTTATATAAAGAAGAAATGGCCTTTTGGGGTTACGAGTGGGGGCAACCACCCCAGACTTAGCGCCTTAGCGGGGCCCAGCGTTAGAGAGAATTTTCGTGGTTTTGATATGACATTTGCCAAGGGGCCCCGCGCACTGCTAAGGCCGCCTCTGAGTGTAGGACTTAAATAAAGGACGCAACAGAAGTACAGTCGTTTGTAGACAAGTTAGAGACAGATTCTGATAAGGCGCTTACTAACTACTACTAGCAGTGGCGTAGCTACCAATGTGCTGGTGGTGCGGGCCGCACAGGGCACCAAGTGGAGAGGGGCACCAAAATCCCCCCAGTGTGTATTAATTTCCTATTTCCCTGAGCGTTTCAGTAAAAACGACTAATTGTTTGGGTACGAGCAAACATAAACTACTGTATTTTAAACATGAACTAACGATTTATAAACTAGTCATGTTGCTATTTTGTTTCATCTCCTTGAATATTTCTTCCATACAATGTAAGCTATAGAACAGTTTGAATCTAATTTACTAGATTTATTTCGGACACACGGTACATGTTGTTACTGCACTGATCAATGCTCTGTAATATAAAGAAGAAGAAGAAGATAGGCCAACCTTTTTTTACTTCCACTGGTTTAATCTAGATATTGCGTTTACAAATAAATTTCTAAACTCTAGCTCTAAACAATTGTCTTAGTTTATTCATTTCTTTATTATTCTTTATAGTTTAATTTTGGAAATAATTCTATTGTAATGTCAATATTTTAAAATAAGCTAACCTTTGTTTTCTACGAGGTTTTTTTTAACTAACTAGTTAATTTTAATACTGTAACGTAAACAAAATGATGAACAGTGCTCAAGACTGACTAGTCTGGCTGGCGCCTCAAAACCCTTTTAAGCTCAGACGGAGAAATCGGCATCTCTGGTTCTGTCCGTTCTGGGTAGACTATAAGGGCCCCATACCCAGATCTATCGGGGTCCCTCATTACCGACCCATCGGTATAACAGAAAATGGCATCTGATGGCTAGGACTTTAATGTAGCTGATCCCAAGTTTTGAAGTATGGCAGGTGTTAATCGCCTCTTGGTGGCTCCCTCTTGCCCTATAAGGGACATGCTTATTTGTGGGGCCGGCAATCTCCTCCACGAAGGGCAAGTACTAATTCTTCTAATTGGGTTTCTGTCAGTGGAGAGTCCAGCTGATTTTGACAAATTGGCCGCAATGAGGAGGAACGATCGCATTTTTATCCGGTTCCTCTCTCTCAACTGTGGCACTAATATTGAGGTGGGTAGCCTAGAGTCGCGCCTTTTATAGCGCTCATAGGCTGTAAGTACCGCCCTCTCCCTCCTTAAATGTAAAGGGGCCACGTTTGTTAAGATTTCAGCAGCGTTTGTTGGGCTTGTTCGAAAGGTGCCACAAATGAACCTTAGTGCCTGTGATTGTACTCGGTCGAGTGATTCGAGGACAGTTTTACTAGCATATACTTGAACTATATAGCTGTACTCAGTTTGTGATCTGACTGCCCCTAAGTACAATGTGAGTAGCATGTCAGCTTTGGCACCCACTTTGTGTTGGCCAGCTTTCTTAGTAACGCTAACTTCTTCGAGGCTTTTCTTTCAACTTCCTGGACGTGCTGGAGCATTGACAACTTTCTATCTATGGTTACCCCAAGATATTTGGCGTGTTTTCACGTTGGAGTCGCAGCCCACCGAGTTGAAGCTCGAATGGAGCCTTAAGAATGTCGATCCCTATGCTGAACAGGGACCAGGTCGTTTTGGCAACGTTTATCTGAATCTGTCATTTGTCGCAATACAAGAAGATGGTTTGGAGGTCTGCTTGTAATGCCGCCTGTATTTGGTCGACTTTCTTGCCTGTTGACCAGAGGACAATGTCATCCGCATAAAGCAGTTTCTTTGACCGCAGTGAGGTGCGTGTCTTAAATTTCTTAAGTCTAAAGAAGCATCGAGACAATTTCAAGTCACATCATTGCCAGAGTACACCGACTATAGGCGAGCTGTTATTGGGTATGAATTAACTGAACAATTAAAAGCAACAAAGCAAGATGAGACGGTTATCATTGAATCCAGAAAAAAATGATGAGGCCGACATCCTGAAAAGAAGAAAATACTTCAATACCGCAGGTTCTAGAGACTAAAGGACAGCACACAAGCATGTCTTTAGTACACTCCTCAAAAATTCAAACTGAGGAAGCTGAACCATCAGACAGTGTAAACAATACAGAAAGCAGGATAATAAACTCTAGACTGAACGACATTGGAGATTGGCCTGATGTCACAGATAATATTCGCATACACCTTGTCATTCAAGGATCTGAAACAGTTCAGCGTATGGACAGTCAATTCAGAGAGACGTATAGACATGAAGAATCAGCAAAAGGAAAGGCTAGAAAGCTTTCAAATGCTTCGTTTTTCCGGCAAATGTCAAACGGCGAGAAAGTTCTTAGAAAGGGGATGTGTTATTTGCCAAAAAAAAAAAAGAATCATTATTTCGCTTCCCCTGCATACTCTTCTCAACAAGATCAAGTACCAAATCTTCATTTAAATCCAAAGCTAACATGCAGTCATCGCTTGCTTGGAGGGAACTTGCAGTTCACCTGAGAGTAGGGAACAATATTGACAACAAGGCCTAAGATTTGATTATACAAGAGTCGAAAACCTCTAGAGTTAGTAAAATTACTATCAAAGTACGATCCACTCTTGAGGGAGCATGTGCTTCGAACTAAGCTTTGTTCCAGACCGAATACATACATGTCTCCACAAATACAACATGAATTTATTACAATATTGGGGGATCACGCTAAAAAACAAATCATACAGCAAGTAAAACAAGCCAAATATTTCTCTATTATTTTTGACAGTACACCTGACAATTAATTAGTTAGTTTTTTTTTTTGTTTTTTTTTTTGGGGGGGGGGCATCAAGATGATGTACCGCACCAGGTATCATATACTCTAGCTACGCCAATGACTACTAGATAGAGGTTAATTGGCTCCTGTTCAATGAAAACTTTCTCATTCATGCTATAAAGAACGCCTATGTTCCTAATCAAGTTTCTGTGAATAGGCATTAATAGCAAACCAGTAAAGACTTCTTCAATGAGGTTGGGTTTGTGGGTTTTGACATGGCAAACAAAAGTGAGTGACCATAGATTTCTAAACTTCTTTTCACCATTCCCTGTCCAGAGAACTACATTTCTGCCGTGGTCAACAAGGGTGGGCATTTGGACACTTAATGATTGGTTAAACGTAGGAAAAGTTGTTTAGAAAAAGACATGTGTTTAAAGTTGATTCTTTTATCTATTTCTTGGGGGACGGGGGGGAGGTAGACACAGAGGTGCTTGGGGGTTGAGTGGTAGAACACTTGCCTTCCATACCAAGGGCTCTCAAATTTGAATTCCGGTAAATGTTACGGTTTTAAACTTTGGGACTTTTAGGACTCCCCTAGGTATCTGACATACATTAGAGAAGCCAAGAAGTTTGATCGTTGTGCTGGTCCTATGACACTCTCATTCTTTGTTGGCCTATACAAAAAGATCAGCTTGATACCATCTGCCACCATAGTTCCAGGGTCTGCAAAAAGGTATTTTACACCAGTGTTTCTCAAGCAAAAAATAAACTCAAAATCTCATCAAACTCTCATTAAAAAAAATGAAACAAAAGTTATAGTCTCAGTCAACATTCCTTCATGCAAAATGTTATTTTTACATTGTTTGAATCTAGAATATGCGTTTATGTGGCTTCCTCCCTTAGGGGTCAGTGGGCAAGTTTTGACAATTACCCATAAGGGTACCGTATTCCAGAGTGAAACAAACTAGGAGCGTGGATTTAGTGCGTAGGTCGGTAATCTAATGAAAGTTTTCTCGTTTCAATTTGGCAAAGCTAAGAAAGAAAGTATTTAGTTTAACCACTATCATAATACATTTATCGTATAATTCCTGCATATATAGATACTATTATATAGATATTATATATCCACTCCTGTTAAACCTAAATCTACTAAAATTAATACAACAGCCTCACTAAACAAACCTCCTAAAGAAGTAATACCAAAATACCTTAAAACCTTAGTAATAAATTTTCAAAGTATTAGGAACAAAACAGCAGACTTAGAAATTTTATTAGAATGTGAGAAACCAGACATAATTGCAGGAACAGAAACTTGGCTACATCCTGAAATTTATAATGCAGAAATTTTCAATAGTAATTATGAAATTTTTAGAAAAGATAGGGCTGATAATCATGGAGGAGTTCTTTTAGCAATAAAAAACACTCTTATAGCTGAAGAAATTACCTTACCTAACTCAAAAAACATAGAATCTACATTTTGTAAAATTAATACCACCTCAACATCCCTTATAATAGGCAGCATTTACAGACCACCAAATTCTAGTTTAGAATACATGCAGGAACTATGTAATCAGATTACTACACTTAAAGAGACAAATAAAAATGCAGTTTTTTGGATTATGGGTGACTTCAACCTACCTGATATAAATTGGAAAACACTAACCATAGATAAACACCAAAACCTTAAGGACATAAATGAGCTTTTCATAGAAACTTTACACAACCTAAGTTTAGATCAAATCATTAAAAAGCCAACTAGATTAAACAACACATTAGATCTCTTCTTAACCAACAGACCTGGATTAGTAGTTGATTATGATATTATCCCTGGTCTATCAGACCATGAGATCATAAAAATACACAGTCAGATAAAAGCAGTAGCCAATACAAAAACCAAAAGAAAAATCTTACTCTGGAATAAATGTAACCTAACACAACTACACCAAGCTGCATTAAACTTTCAACAAACATTCTTATTAGAAAAAGACATTAACCAACCAGTCGATGACCTCTGGAATTTCATTAAAAACCATCTTAAAAGCATTATAGAAAATCATATACCAACTAAATACACATCAAACAAAATAAATAAATGCTGGTTTAATAATAGACTAAAGAAGCTTTGTAAACAGAAGGAAAACCTATATAGAAAATTTAAAGAAACCAAGGCAGAAAGAGTTTACAAAAAGTATATAAAAATTAAACACCTAACCCAAAAAGTAAGCAGACAGCTGCAGAGTGAATACATAAACAATGTAATATCTAAAGATAACAACAAAAACCTATGGTCATACATTAAGTCTAAGAAAATGGAAACAACAGGCATAGCGCCATTAAAAGATGAACATAACATAATACATAATGATAATGAAACTAAAGCAAACATCCTAAACAAATACTTTGCATCAGCATTCTCAGCCCCAGGAGACAAAGACATATTTCTTAATTTGAACCAAGTAGACAACATAGAAGATTTAGTAGTACAAGAAAATGGAATTAAAAAACTATTAGCCAACACCAAACCAAATAAAGCGTCTGGACCTGATGGTATTCCAGCTAGATTACTCAAAGAACTAAGCAATGAGCTAGCCCCAGTGTTCAAAATACTCTTTCAGGCATCGCTTAACCAGGGCAGAGTACCAAAGGACTGGAAAGAAGCTAATGTCACCCCCCTATTTAAAAAAGGAGAAAAATCTGATCCAGGAAACTACAGACCAGTATCACTTACCAGCATCACATGTAAAATACTAGAACACATAATATGTAGCAACATCATAAACCACTTAGACAAACATAATGTCCTCACCCCATACCAACATGGCTTTAGGAAATATAGATCATGTGAAACACAACTAATAGGACTAATTGATGATTTCTCAAAAGGTTTAGATAATAGTGAACAAATAGATGCTATCTTACTAGATTTTTCCAAGGCTTTTGACAAAGTTCACCACCATAGTTTGCTTAAAAAATTAAAATATTTCGGCATTAACGGTCCACTGTATCAGTGGATTAAAGATTTTCTGATAGGGAGAGAACAAACTGTAATAATATATGGCTCTAAATCAACACCAATAACAGTAAACTCAGGTGTACCTCAAGGAACAGTCTTGGGTCCACTACTATTTTTAATTTACATAAATGATTTACCAAATTGCATTAGTTCAGGAACAAAAGTCAGATTATTTGCAGACGATTGCATAATATATAGAACAATAAAAACAAAACAAGACACAGATATTTTACAAAGAGAATTAGATGAATTACAGAAATGGGAATCAAATTGGAGCATGTCTTTCCACCCAGAAAAATGTCAGTTGTTAAGAGTAACAAAAAAAATTAAACAAATTAATTCCACTTATCTTATTCATGGCAAACCAGTAACACAGACTAAAAACTCAAAATACCTAGGTGTTATAATAAATGAAAAACTGTCATGGAATCCACATATTGATGAAACTATAAAAAAATCCAACAAAGCATTAGGGTTTATTAAAAGAAATTTCTATAAATCAAATAAGAACATAAAACTAAAATGTTATTTAACCTTGGTTAGGCCAATAATAGAATATGCATCCACCGTGTGGGACCCCTCAACTCAAGAAAACATTAAGAAACTGGAACAAACACAAAATAGAGCAGTGAGATTCATAACAAACGAATATTCACATTTGACTAGGGTAACACCATTAGTAAAATCACTAAATTTAGAAAGCCTTCAGGACAGAAGACTCAAAAGTAAAGTAGCAATTATACATAAAACACTGAACCATAATCTTCAAATACAAAAACAAAATTTAATAAAATACTCTGAAAGACACAAAAATAAAGGCACATTCCTCGTCCCATATGCTAGGACAAATTTGTACAAATACTCCTTCTTCCCTAGTGCTATTAGAGCATGGAATGGGTTGCCTGAGCTAGCCAGAAAAACCAGTGACTTGGCAGAATTTAAGTCATTGGTTAATATGCATGACTAAATGCATGACGCGTAGGACGTAATCATCTTCTTTTTTGAAGTAACGTCTGTATTATATAAGATAAGAAGATAAGATATATTATTTTTGTCAGAAGTGAAAGAGATAAATTTGAGTGCATAGTGCTGAAGGGGTCAAAAAATTATTCTCTGGATTATTGAATTATTGATTGCCCTTTATTTCCTTTCGATGATATATTCAAGCACTTATTAATATTTTCATATAATTAAATAATACTAAATACGAGGGACTGGTGTCTGTAGTTATGCGTTCTTTTAAATCTATAACACTGCTTTTGGTAAATGTGTCTTTCCTTTCAATGAATTTTAAAATATTCTCTATTATGTTGTCCACCATGCCAATCTAATTTTCACAAAATATATGCGAAAAAATAGCAAATTAGGAATGATCTTATCTAATTTACATGCAATATATTTTAACAATTTGATTAATCAAACTTATGCAATGTTGAGGGAAAAAAAAGAAGCACACACTTTATGTCAATAAACTCATTAAAATACCATCTGTCTCTAGTCTATGAACAAGAGATACAAACAAACACACTTAAGCTATCAACAATAAACCATTTTGTTCCGTGTTCATTATTCTATCGCGCCATGACACACGCCAATCTTGGGTCTGAGCCTCCTCTGAACCCACCATATTAAACGGATGCAGATTGTAGACGCCCTTGGTCCAAAGCACTAAAAGACACTTAGTCCACAACAGTATTGCGATTATTCTAAGGATAATTAGCGCTAACCCGAGGGCCAGTCTTTTATTGTTCCATCTCAATTAGGCGGGGGATTGTGCAACGATAAAGAATATCTTGTGAACTAGAGTTATAACTAAATAGGTTTGTATTAGAGATGCGTTGAAGAGAATGTTTTTTAAACTGGGTTCGAATATAAATATTGATTGCGACACATTAAACGTAAAATCGATGAAAAAAAGTCTACCTCTTGATATGGTCAACAATGTCGCTAGGTCTATGCTTCTGATATTGAGTTGTTTAGTTTTTAGTAAGGGTTGCATAATCTATATCTATAATTCTCTTCTACCCTCAAGAGTTTGAACGAGAAGTAAAGGAAAGATCACTCTCTTATTTCTGCGGATAGTCCACGAGAAAACAAGAGTAGTATTCACATGTATCAAACCCTGCCCGCTCCCATCCCCCTTTGTCCTGCGGGAGGTTTGGACTAGGAACTAATCTAAGTAATCTACTATATGTAAACAGCAGGGCCGGACTTAACATTTTACAAACAAACATTTTACAAAAACTAAATAGCAAGGCCGGACTTACGCATTGTGAGGCACTATTCGAAACGGATTTCGCGGGGCCATGTTTAGGTAGGGAAGCGGATAATAAGTGAAATTTAAGAGTTTGTATAAGAAAATAAATTCGTCTATGCATTTTATTAATTGTTTACTATGTACAGAATTACTTTACGAGCCTTGCGTATAGCAAAGTCATACAGTATATCATAATAATTATGTTTCCTACATAGAATTACCAAATGTTTCAATCTATCCTTGAGAATTGTTGACCTCCTGGTAAATCGACATAAGGGCGCGGGAAATCTGTTTTAAGTTAAAAATGGTTTAATTTAATAATTTATACACTTTGAACTAGCGCGGGTCCTATGAAAGTGCGGATCCTTTGAAAGTGGTGGCCCACTGCGGTCGCATAGGTTGCAGTGGCCTCTGACCGGCGTATGCTACGCCGCCGGTCGACTAGTAATATATAATGCAGGTCGGCTGTTGGTAAGGACAATAACTCTGAATGTAAACCAAACTAAAAATGTTGATTTCCGAGATTTCTAGTGAACTTTGAGAAGATCACTCTTCGACATGTAAGTCATTATTTAAATCAAAACAGATTTTAAAAAAATGCTATTTAGCATTCTTCAGACCAATATCAAAATTGCTTCCTCTGTTTAGTACTACTTAATAAAAAAAAACGACAAAATGAAATTAAATTAGATACCAAATAAAGCAATTAGAAACTAATATTCATATTTGAATAGAGCAAACAAAATGTCAACTGACTACATTCGAAAACAATTCAGGACAGAAGACTAAAAATCTCACACACAATCACCTGTCAACCAATGACCTACAGTTTATAAATACACAAACAAAAAAACGAATAAAATACTTATAAACAAAGCACATTTCCTATTCAATATTCTTAGCCATATGCTAGGACGAGACCGTATAAGTGCCCCTGCTGCGTTAGTGCCATTAAAGCATATAATAATAGGTGCTATAATCAACCAGGAAAACCAATAAACTAGTAGAATGTAATCCTCTGGTGTACATTCACGCTAGATCAGCTCATGGAGACAAATAGAATGTCAGTGTCTTTTTTTTCAAGTGACGTCTGTAATCTGTAAGATAAGTATTTGTAATTTTCATACGTACAAAACCTAGAAATAGCATACTTTTTTTTTGGCGTATCTGGTGTACACCTGATAATCTATGTTTCTAAAAAGTAAGATAATAATGATAATGCACAATTGACCACTGCGGAATAGTATTGTGTACTGGTTGCTAGTATTTGGCAATTTTGAAGGTAATTTAGCGACATTGTTTAGTTTATCGTGAAAATCACTATTTTTGTGAGGGCTAGTCTCAAGAATGTAGACATTTCCACATTATCATTCTAAATATTATTTATTGTTGTTTCTCTGTTACTGTTTCAGATTGCACGAGAATTGATCACAGTTTCAAAGGAGATCAAATTTCGGCAGTCACGTGACCTCAAGCCAACTTGGATTTATCTCCTCTATTATTTCTTAATTCGTCAAGTGTTGTGGATTACGTTCTATTGGATTAGAAAAGATTATCTCTGAGACTGGATTAGTAAAAAACAAAAAAAAAAGTGTTCGCCCAGCTAAGACTACTACAACTTCCGGTCAGTGTGTGTTTGATTCAGGTTGTAAGTGTCTCTGAACTATCTGAATTTAGTGAAGATTTATTACATTTCTATGTAGCAGTTCCCTTCTAGCTCCAGCTGGTCTTTCCACTTCTAGCTCCAACCTGTCTCTTTCCTTCTTAGCTCCAGCTTGTCTCTTTGCATTTAGCTCTGTCCTTATCTCTGTCATTCCGTATGTTTCTATCTTTCTCTCTGTTTGTCTCACTGTATCTGTCGCTCTTTCTATCTCCATTTTATTCATTGAACTCCTTCAATCGTAGAACGACTATGGTTTATCTCAGAGCACACTTCCTCGTGTGGCTATGGAGCCCTATTTCGGAGAAACACTCCCGTCCACAGATAGCGCAGGTTATATTATAATGAGTATTTCTAAGTGTGATCAAATACACTTGAAAATACATGTCTAGTGAACATTCAAATACACATGAAAATACATGTCTAGTGAACATTCAAATACACATGAAAATACATGTCTAGTGAACATTCAAATACACATGAAAATACATGTCTAGTGAACATTCAAATACACATGAAAATACATGTCTAGTGAACATTCAAATACACATGAAAATACATGTCTAGTGAACATTCAAATACACATGAAAATACATGTCTAGTGAACATTCAAATACACATGAAAATACATGTCTAGTGAACATTCAAATACACATGAAAATACATGTCTAGTGAAGATTTAAAATGTAGATATAGAAAACAACAAAGTGTGGTAGGTTTATATAGAGATTAGGGGTGCACCGGATAGTACTTTTTGATATCCGGCCGGAGCCGGATATGACCGGATAGTAAAATTTGATATTCGGCCGGTGCCGGAGCCGGAGCCGAATACCTAAGTCCATCGTATTTAACTTGTGGTTACCTGCCTATAAAAAACTCAATGTGATGGACTAAACAAATAAAAGGGGGTGGGAGTTATTCATCTCTACCTCTGGAGATATACCCGCACAGCTAGACAGATGTCTGGTCAGCATGACGTAGTCAAGGAATGTAACATTTTAACATGTTAACTAACTTACTCAAAGGTCAAGACAAATTGAAAAAAGTGCCAGCCATTGCATCTCTGTATGTAAAGCGCATTTATGATGTAAAGTTTCATCTCTATTTATATTAAGTTATTAAAATGCCTTGTCTTTATAATAAACGATGTTTGGTGCATATTTATAATGGCTCTATTTTTAAGCACATTATTTTGTTTTCATATAAACATTAATACATTCTATAGATTGATTGATTTGATTTTTTATTTTGGGCACATCGGCACAATTTGGGAAATTCTATAACAGACAGTAATGGAACGAGGTCTACTTTATGCATATTAAATAGGTGTATTTTTACTATCCGGTTTACTATCCGGTAGTGATATCCGACCGGAGCCGGATAGTACCGGATAGTAAAAAATGCCGGATATTCGCCAGAAGCCGGAGCCGGAGGGACTATCCGGTGCACCCCTAATAGAGATACAATACTCTTGTACCTCGCTAGGATTTAAAATTAAAGAAATATATGCTGAGAAAAGGATTTCTGGATACAAAATTCTCCCTTTCACTCACTGGCGGATCCGGCGTGGGGGCGGTAGGGGCGCCCTCCCCCCCCCCATCTAGACCGACTCCCCCACACCCCGAAAGGGAGGGCGGACGAATATTAGTATAGAAATCACACAATTTGTAAACGAATTTATTACTTGTGTTAATAACATATACTAATTATTTACATTTCAACCTATTTTTAGATTATTTCGCCCCCCCCAGTATGTTGGCCGATTTGGTAAGTTGGGGAGTTGGGCGATGGCATCAATCCCGCCCCCTCCCCTTAAACTTGTAAGCAGAACCAATTAAATATCTATATTATTAAAAATTGTTGTTGATATTTTAACCATCCTTTATATTATCTCGTTCCCCTGTTGGCCGATCGGGTGGGGTGGGACTTGTATATCTACTGCCCTTCCCACCTAAAACCTTTGAGTGGGGGTCTGAGTGGTCCTACTTTTATGGTTAAATCATAGTTTGTGACAAAATTAGTTGAATTACTATATAATTTTATATTATGTCGCTCCCTCTTCTGGTATCTTTGCCAAATTTTGTGGGGTGGGGGTGGGGCGATTGCACCTACTGCCCTTCCAACTCTAGCCCTCTGTGTGGGTGTGTGTGTGTTGGTCCTATCATTGTTTGTGAGCAAAATTAGTTGAATATCTATGTAATATAAGCTACATATTGATACTTGAACCCATTTGCATATTATTATGTCGCACCACACTCTAATCTCAAATTTTATTATTAGTAAATATAAAACGAAACAGGGTTGTACCAGGTGGGAGGGTCGATACATGCAATCGCGATCCGCACATCGGACAAACCAATACTTTTTCTTTTTTTTGTTTTAGTTGAGAAATTACAAAATTAAAAAAACAAATGTCACTTATATAATGTATATACTGTTCTAACCCCGCCATGCACACCGCCATCCAAGAGAGTGCAGAAGGTGCGCACTAGTAGTGACTAGGAACGGATGTTGACATTAGAGAGGAGAAGGGAACGAGTTCCGCCCAAGTCTAGCGCCGAGATAAAGATGCTGGGCTCAAGGCAGATGTCCTGTGTGTTTGTCATGTCTCCATGTAAATAAACTTCTATGTCTCGTTAAGTTGCCTCCCTTCAGTTATTACAATATGCTATAAATTAAATTCTTATATCAAATAGCCCCACTCCCTATTCTTTAATACCAATTGCAATCGGTAGAAGATTTTTAAAAAAGAAGCGAGGATTAATCGTTATCACACTACCACCCCCTCCCCTTTCCAGACGAAATCAGGACGTTTTAAAGAAAATAGTCAAATATGGCGACTGAGTTTATGTAACTGCACATGCATTTATCATCATTATTTTAAGAAATAATTTGTTTTGGAAAATTTAGAATTCCTACGAAAATTTTCAGTATAAGAGTAACGATTGAGATGAGTTCTGAACCCAAATATTTTTTCTTAGTCAACGTTTCCCAACCTTGACTTAATCGGATGATTTTCTAGTCAAATACATTTGGTACAATAACTCACAATTTACACTTCGATCCTAAAAATGCAAAAAACAACAACAACATAGAGTAGAATCTAATTGGTCCACTTGGTTTCTCCTCCCACTAACGATTTTTTAAAAGAGCTTTGAACTCTGTAACAAAATAAAAGTTACAAAACATGTCTATTAAACAAAATGCACCACTTACAAATGGGCTTTTAAAAAAAATATTTTTTTTTCGGCGGCGAATCTAAAAGCATATTATCTAAATCTGTGGGGTATCTTATCTTTTCGGTTGTATTTGCAATGCAGTAAGGGCCAATAAATTCATATTAGAATTTGTTCAAGTAAAACATTTTCAAAACGGTCCTTTTTCAATAGGATGAATAATGAGCAGTAGACGTCAGGAGAATGCGTTTCTGCAGTGAAGAATGCAAGAAAACGCTTTTGGCTTCGCCTCGAACCCCATACCCAATAGCTGTTCAGAGAAAGGACTAAACATTACTGGTTTTGTTGTTGTTGTTTTTTCTCTGCACTGCATTTGTTTATTCTAATATATGTATCTATATCTATCTATGCTGTATGTGCATTTATGGGTTTACTGGACTTAACGGTTTTGAAAAATAATTCCCCACCCTCCACTTTAAAGTTCAGGATCCGCTATAGGGCTTTCAGTCCTCTCTCTCTGTCACTCTCTATCTGTCTCTCTATCTGTCACTCTCTAGTTTTTCTTCTCTTTGCCGCTCCTCTCTTTCTTTTTCTTTATCGTAACTTTCCCTTTACTTCTTCTTCTCTCTCTCTGTCACTCTCTCTCTCTCTGTCTCTCTCTGTCTCTCTAGCTGTCTATCTCTCTGTGTCTCTCTCTGTCTCTCTCTCTGCCTCTCTCTCTCTGTCTTTCTCTCTGTCTCTGCCTCTCTCTCTGTCTCTCTCTGTCTCTTTCTGTCTCTCTCTATCTGTCTCTCTCTCTGTCGCTCTCTCTGTATCTGTCTCTCTCTCTCTGTATCTGTCTCTCTCTCTGTGTCTCTCTCTCTGTCTCTCTCTGTGTCTCTCTCTGTCTCTCTCTCTGTATCTGTCTCTCTCTCTCTGTATCTGTCTCTCTCTCTGTGTCTCTCTCTGTGTCTCTCTCTGTGTCTCTCTCTGTGTCTCTCTCTGTGTCTCTCTCTGTATCTCTCTCTCTGTCTCTCTCTCTCTGTCTCTCTCTCTCTGTGTCTCTCTCTCTGTCTGTCTCTCTCTCTCTCTCTCTCTGTCTCTCTCTCTCTGTCTCTCTCTCTCTCTATCAAACGCACTCCCAATGGCACAGACACCAAGTATTGTTCTAGGGAACACATCCTGCCTGGCTGTCATCTGTTGATTGACACATTTCTTGAATTTTCCCACACTGTAAATGTCTTTTGAAGATCAGATGCTAAGACTGATGATACAACATTATGAAAAATCAATAATTTTTTATATATTTCTTTGTAACTTCTTTCTGCATATTGGCGAGTCTATTTTATGAATTTGGCGAGTCTGTTTTCTAAATATTGGTAAGCCTATGTTATACATTTTGCGAGTGTATTTTCTAGACATTGGCGAGTCCATTTTATGATTTTGGCGAGTCTATTTTCTAAATATTGGCAAGCCTGTTTTAATTTAGCGTGTCTATTTTCTAAATATCAGCATGGATTTTTTTTCTGCATATTGGCGAATCTATGATATGAATTTGGCGAGTCTATTTTCTGCATATTGGCGAGACCATTTTCTGCATATTGTCAAGACTAACTGCAGTGATTTCAGATCTTCTAATACTGTGTAGAAATCCGTTTTGAGAGTGGGTAATTCTCACACATACATAATAACAATAGATTTTTTTCTTTCAGTTGTTTCCCTTTAATAATTAAACACCTAGTGTAAAAATATGTCTATTATATGTAGACTAGTTGTTTTGAGAATGAATGAAAAAAAAAGTCAAAACTATAAAGAATAATAGATAAAGAATGTGATAAAAGAGAATGAAAACCAAGGTGCCAGACAAAAGTGTCTGACAGTGATAGGCGTTGTGTGTATGACATTACAATTGATCTGTTGAACAATGTATCTCAACAAAACAAACAAAATGTTTAGACAACACGCTGCTGTACTATACCGAGTGGTCTGTAGTTCAAATACATGCAACAAAATAGTCTCTTCGCCCCCTCCCCCTTTAATACCTTTTCCCCTACGCTTTGTAAAGTATGATGTCACTAAATAGTGTGTAACTGGCAGTCCGTTAACAGAAACCAAAGTCAAGTGTTTGGCTAAAATATTTCATTTATATCGACTATAATTATTAACATCCTACAAGCATAATATAAAAAAAAATCCTTCTTTTTTTTAAAAGACAAAGCCTTTCTAAGGGAAAGAACTCCAATTTAAAACAATGTCTCTCAATAGTGAAGAGTATAATTTATTTCCCTTTTTAAAATCAAAAAAATTTTGAAAGAGAGAATGGCCCTTTCGAAAACCATCCATTAGATAATCAGTCAGAATATCAGTTAGGCCAGTGATTCCCAAAGTGGTCTATTTAGACCTGCAGGGGTCTTTGAAGACTTTCAAGGGGTCTGCGAAAGTGAAAAAAAAAATTGGAGGGTCTAAGAGATCTCCACGAGGGACTACGATAATGGATTTCATTTAAGCAGGTCGTGACTTTAATTTTCACATCCCATTAATGTAATTATTTCCTACACTAATATTACTTGTTAATCCTTTCAATATTTATCCTGGTATTCAAATAAAAAATTGATGCATTTAATTTCTACACTTATTTAAATAGCTTAACTTTGTCTAAATGTAACTAATGTTAAACAAAAAGAAATGTAGATTTTACAGTGTTGATTATTTAAAATTGAGATTCATTCTTTTCTTGTCAAACAAGATGTTAACAACTTTCGAACACTCAAAAGGTAAAGTTTGAATAAACCCACAAAATCTTTCTTCAACATCATGTAGAGAAGATTGTGGTTTGTTAGCGTCTTACAAGATCTCAAATACGGAAATCACCATAGTTAAAACATTGATTTGCCAGCCGTTGAAGTATTTTTAAAAACTGTTTCACGCAAACCTTCATCTGATATTATTAAACGGATTTCTATAAGCAACCATACAGTTCAAGGGCACATCAGTGGCATGAATTATAACATCAAAAGTTTCTTACGTAATTCTTTGCAAACGACATATACAGGTTTTAGATCAGCGGCGTCACAGGCTCTGACAGGGTGTGGTGATAGATCTTTATTACTTGAAATATAGCTTTAAATTTTCTTTGTAAGTTACTTTTTCACTCTTCGACTTACTAGAGTTAGAGATTAGTTGATGAATTTGCAAAAATGCCATATAACTTAAGCAGGGGGTCTACCGAAAACCAGAAAACATGACAAGGGGTCTACGAGACAAAAAAGTTTGGGAACCACTGAGTAAGGACAAATAAACCCTTTCTCAACAAAAATAAGTTCTTTGAATACATATGAATAACAATGTAATGATAATAACATTAATAAATCTCCGTATCCTGTGGTATCAGGTCCTTAGTCGGCCTAACAATAAAATAGTACAGGTATCTTCTTTTTGGATTATTCGGTTCGTGTCTAGGTGTGTACCTTCACGATATAGAGTTTGTAAGGGAACACAAACTATTTTGTAACCATGTCATAGTTCTTCTGCATCTCCTCCAACAAATTTAATTAGCTATTGATTTAATTTAAATAAAAAAAACAGACACACACAAAACACAGACACACACAAAGAAAACACTTTCATTTCGCTTGTCATGTCTCTGTTCTAATGATGTTGTTTTTTTTCTGTCACTAGTGTCTTGGTCGTTATGATTAAATTATCTTCCCTTTGCAATCTGCTGAACCCGTTCTTGGCTGCATTGATTTATCTTTCTTTATTTTTTAGTATTGCTCGTATTTGTAAAAAATGGCAATTCTAATGCAATTAGGTCGTGTTTGTAGTTTGGTGAAGCAATCGAGGACACGACTCACTGAGTTTGTTCATGTCACTGTGTTTTGAAGTTTGAAGGTACACAGCACACAGTGAGATCGATGAATGGCCGACTATGTGTTTAGCAAGGACGATTTGTAGGGAGAGAGAGAAACAAAACAAAACAAAATCGGCTTAGACCAGCAAGGTGATTTCTCCCAGTATAGGTAGTTGTAATAGTATCAGGGGAGGTAATACCTCATCCGTAATACGGTCGTGATTAGTTCACTCCCTTTTAGTCACGTGGTGTTGACACACGACCCACGGTACATAGCTTAGATATTGATTGTTAGATCTTGGAGAGAGCGGATGGATTTTGGAGGGAATTTTAAAAAAAAAAAGGGGGGGGGGAGGTAGGGAAAAACCTATTTGTGTGTGTGTGAAGGGGAGACCTGGCGTAGATTGTCTCATTGGTGAGCAGATTTGTTTCAGGCATGTCGTTCGAAAATGTTGAAGTTTCTACCTTCTGTAAAGAGTTAGAAGCTCTTTGATAAACGCACGCGGGAAAACTTGTGCTGTAAAAGTGGTAGTCACGTATGTGAATAATCCAAGAAATCAAGTAGGAAAAAGAGTGGAAGGGATATAGTTGAGAAAAGGATATTTTCATATACAAAATTATACATGAACCACTATTTTTTAAAAAGTGAATTGGTCTGTTATAAGAAAAGGTATATGAAGTGTATTGTACATACACATTGACTTTCATAACATCTATTCATATATTTTTATATGAAATTAATGTATTTAGGTAGCCTATATAACAATAATTGTGTGTTTTAGCGAGCATTTCTTGTATTTGTATATATATATATATATATATATATATATATATATATATATATATATTATGGGCGTAGCCAGGGGGGGTTTGGGGTTCAACCCCCCCACCCAAAATGAGATCCCCCCCCCGCGCTAGGGGGGATCGGAATTTAGTGACTGATTTTTTGCTTTGATTTTGTTTATTTTAGGTGAGATTTTAATACTAAACCATCACTTGTCCCAGCACAACCAAGGCGGTTTTGAGTTTAAAAGCCTCTAACGGGGGGGGGGGGGTCGAGTTTAAAACCTCTACCAGGGGGGTTCGAGTGTAAAACCCTACCAGGGGGGTTTAAGATTAAAACTCCCTACCAGGGTTTTTACAGTTAAATCCACCTCTTCTATAAAACAAAAAAAAAAATGCAAACGACAATCCCAAAATTCCAAGAGCATAGTTAAGGAAGATTTTGATTTTAAAACCCCTTCCAAAATTTACGATAAACCGCCTCTTTAATATCAAAAAGAGCAAAATTATACACTCAAAATTCTATGAGCGTAGCTAAATGGGTTTCGACTCAGTTTTTAGTTTAAGTTTAAACCCCCCTTCAGCGGGGTTTGAAGGTAAAAAATACCTCTTTAATAATAAAAACAAAGCAAACTATACACTCAAAATGTTATGAGTGTAGTCAAAGGGGTTTTCAGTTAAAACCCTTCAAGCGGGGTTTGAAGCTAAAAAATACATCTTCAGTGTAAGAAAAAAAGCAAATTACGCACTCAAAATGCTATGAGCGTTTCTAAAAGGGGTTTTGAGTTCAAACCCCCCTTCAGAGAGGTTTGATGCTAAAAAAATACCTCTTCAATATAAAAAAGCAAAGTACACACCAAAATTATTTGAGCGTAGCAAATCCTATTGGGGTTTTTGAGTTTAAACCCCTCTAATACAGATGGCTTTTTTAAAACTTTAAAACCCCTCCAGATGGTTTTGAGTTTAAAATTCCCCTACAGAGTGTTTTGAGGTGGAAAACCTCTAAATTAAATATTATTCTAAAGCAAACTACAGTTATTAAGTTCTGTTACCGTAGCTAAATGGGGTTTTGAATTTAAGATTTGTTTAGTTTAAAACCCCCAACAGATGATTTTGACGATAAACATTCCCTTTTCGATATAAAATCTAAAGCAAACTACAGTCACTTAATTCCAAGAGCGTATTCAAGATAGGTTACACATTTCTACAAGTGGCTGGGCTCCATTAATAAAGTGAAGTGAATAGTCATCTGCCGAAATTGAAAAACACTAAATGTGTCTCAACAAACATGGATAAGACAGATTTTAGGAGTCAATTATAGCGATCGGGTCTCAATCAAGGAAATCCTCTGCCGAACTGGAAATCGACCCCTTAGTAAGATTGTGACAGAGCGTCGCATGAGGTTTGTGGTTCATGTTCTCCGTTAAAATGAATCACGCATATCAAGAGTTGCGATGACATTCTATGAAGTACAAATTGGCGCCACACATTCATGGAGTTCCTCAGAGCAGGTGAGAAGAGGCTTCAGACATTACCAGTGACAGATTTTTATGGAATCAGATTGACGGCAAATTCGCTGAACGGCGCGGAAGGGTCTAAGTCAGTAAGAATAGCACATTAGCTTTTTAAAAATAAACTTGTTAATAGCAGGAAAATGCACTGTAGATACATCTGAATATACATTTTGTTGGCTTTCAATACAAGAAATAGTGCTTGGAGGCGGGACTCCGCCCCGCGATGGGGGAGCTCCTAGCGCTCCCCCAGACCCCCTTGCTAACAATGGCAGGAAATTTACAATTTTTCCAGTAACTCCAAGAAGAACCTATTTTAGGGCACAATAAACATCTTCCGAAAGAATAAAGGGTCAGAATGTAATAAAGATTATATACACACACACACATAAATACATATAATTTTTTTTCGCAGGGGTGGGGGTGGGGTAGCGGGGGGAGGAGAAAAAAATCCCCCCCAAACCCCCCCCCCCGAAAAAAAATCCTGGCTACGCCCATGATATATATATATATATATATATGTATATATATATATATATATATATATATATATATTATTTCGAAAACGGCTCCAGTGATTTTCTTTAAAATTGCAAGGTACGTGCATATTAGTGAGAAAAAAATTCTCCACTCATTGGCCACATCGGATAGCTCGAGGTCGACCGTTATATTAGTTTTATGAATTAAAATATTCCATGACGCCAAACGGGAAAAACGCCGCTACGTCACAAGCCTTACAGCAGTAAATCAAAATATTTCTTTGCAAACAAGACCTCCAGCTGTTTCGTTCTGAGACCGCATGCAACCAGGTGCTCTCTTCTATGTCACCAAAGGCAAGTTGGCGCCAAAGCTGGTATTAAAGTGCCGTGGGGCACCTCTGTTACGTCGACCACTTGTTTGCTCACACACAAAAAAAGACTGCCTTTTTCATACTTTTGTCTCCCATACTGGATACGAGATCTGAATGGAGGCATGTGTTAAAGCAGACCAGAGCACTCCATGTGCTAAAGCGCCACTGGAAGGGATGGATGGCAAAAGCCGGTATGAGCTTCTTAAAGTCCGACAGTCAGGCTCAGCAGGGCACGTATCCCGTAGGGGGAACGAACATACGCCAAAGGCAAGATGGACGGCGTAACAGCGGTGCCCCACGGAAACGTTTCTTTAGAAAACTAATGCAATGATTTAAGTCTATTAAGAAAAAATGCGCAATTTTACTTTGTCGCAAAGTGCCATTTTTAACCTATAACGTAGAGATTTGCGTCGCTTGATGTTTCGTACTAAAGCAATAATGAATATACTTATTGCAGTATTATATGTCTGAACGTAAGCATTTGAGAAATTACTAAGCAAATACTTTCTACAAGCCAATAATAGGTCAATAGTTTTACGCAAAAGATGCTATGTAAAACTACACGACGTTATCTGTGGTTCGTCTAGAGTCTAGACTGTAGGAGGACTTAAGAGACCTTATATTTAATCGCCATGTACAATTACATTTAGAACTAACAGAACAATAAAACAACTCTTCAGATTAGTTGTCTTTACCGATCGTTCATTTTCGTAATTACAAAAATATTCCCAAAATGACTTCGGGTATATAAATACATACTTAAGAAATGATTTAACCGAGCGAGGCTCGGCCACCTAGTACTATCTTCTATACTTTAAAGTATAAAGTAAGGCGTATGTATGTATGTGACTTACAGACATCTAAACCGCTTGACCAATCTTGATAAAACTTGGCAGGAATGTTTCTTGGGTACTAACTTAGACCGTAGTGTATGTATTGTAGCCCTAAAACAAACTGAAGACCCTAAAAGAAAATAAAGTTGTCCGACTCTATTACAGCTATAGTATTTTATGGACCTAGGCCATGTCTACATGATGAGACAAAACGGAAAGGTCTAAATTTCTTAGATCTAAATTAGTCCTAATTCAAGAAAACATAATTTTGTACTTTTACACATGAACATAAAAATTAGTGTCTATTCATTTCATTATTTAATGAAAATTAACCTTCAAATTTGAGTTTACAAATTTTTTTTTACTTAAAATCGTTCTCTCTAAATGCGACAATAGCTTTGGCCGCATTGACACACTTTTCCAGAACTCGCGCGTAGTGATACGAAAGAAATTGACGTCAGAGGTCATAATGTTGCGCATTATAAAGGCATATTATTAAAATAATAAACTACTAACATAATACAATTTAAGTTCCATTGTGTTTTTAAATTATTTGACCCTACAACTACCGATTAGTTTTAATTTTAAATCTGTATTTTTAATTTTACTGTTTTCTTTCATATTTACTTATGCGCACTTAGACCTCTCACCAACATAGTATACACATATACATTTGCCGTGTTGACAAAAAATTTACATTCATCATGGCGCGGTTTCTAGGTCAACACTCTAACCTACTGTATCTAGGCTATTTTCTAGGGCAACACGAAGTGTATAGACTTTTAATATAGGCTCAAAGTTTTTATTTATGACTAGACTACTGTGGCATTCAAATTGTTTAAATTCTAGATCTAAATAAAATTAAACTAACAATGTTATATAAATAATTACATTCGCGCGTTCGATTTGATTATTAAATATATTTTTAGTGCTTTTTGTCACCTAAAGTTTACAGTATTTACCAAGTCAACGCGTATTGAGGTCATGAGCTTTCGGCTCTAATGAAAATTGAAAACATATGTTGGCTTTTGACTAATAAACTCAATTTTGCGTTATTTTTTAGATTTTAATCATTGAGAGTTCAATATTTTACTCTCTTAAATATACGTTTGGAGAATACACATTTTAAAAATAAATCTAAAACCTACTTTCATTTTATAAAACGTAATCTAGACAGCGAGACCTTTACTAGATCTAGATTTAGATATATCCTTACTAATTATAGATCTAAACTATTATACAGAATACATTTCAACTTCTATTTGTCTATTCATAATTGAAACAAAAACAAACAAAAACTTATTTATTTTGCAAGTAGATCTTGGTCTAGAATATAGATCTGTACACAATCATTCTCTGCTTGGGTAAACCATCTATCTCTGTTATCTATGTAGCCTTTAGATGATACGTATACTAGAAATATCTAGATTCTATATCTAGAAAGTCTAGATCTACTTATTAACTTACACTTTATACATAATAATTTTAAAAAAAATACATTCTTCAATAGCAGTCAAAATAAAGTCTATTCATTTCATACTTTAACCAAATATATGTAGGCCTACAAGCAAATGTTATAATTTGAAAAAATGTATTTAGATTGATTAGCTAATTTGATAGCTCCATTCATACTATTTTTACATTCACGCATTCCGCATTCGCTTTACTTATAACTTTATTATTTAGTTTAATTTTTTACAAAACACTCTCAGTGACTACATCGACAGTGATACGCAAATTAACATATGGCTAATATATATATATACAAGAACTGCTCGCTTAAGAGAATAGGATAAATGAAAAATAAAACCTAAAAATTATTACAAAGTTTTTTTTCTTTTTTAATACATACAAAATAAATCGCGGACCTGTGGGAGCCTACATCGCTCTTCTGGACCCCAGCTTCTTAGGGGTTTTGAACGAAAATATTGTATCTATGGGGATACCACCCGAAAATGTGAGAAACACAGCCTTAATGTCTTTTATTTCAAGTCATTTTATACGTGACTTGTACTTTATTTATTTTGTATTAAACTGAAGAAAAATATGTTTGTCATAGTGGTGTGTTGGATACATTTGTACCTTTGAATCTGCGTATGTCGGATGATTGTGAATACAATGCACATTTCTCCAAAATACAATCGTGGGAAGTATTATGAAAGTGGACGGAACGTTGAAAAAGTTTCACCGTCAATGGCTTTTGTATTTCAAGTCTTTTTTTTTTCTAATTTCACTGTAACTTACAAGAACAAACAAATTAACATATCCACGTCCAGGTCATATAACACTGTTGAGCTGTCAAAGTTATCGAGACATTGTTTACAGATCATGATCATTGACACTGTTCATTATAGTACACCCGATCCTGTCACAGTCACAAATATAAACGAGTCGTCAGAACGAGATTAGCTTTTGATGTTGATCACAAAGTTCACAGATTTCTTTTGGCACGTATTCATTGTGCATAGTTGTACTTGAGGGTCACAACAACGATACGAATTTGAAATTTAAAAAAAAAATGAATGGTCTGCAAAAAAATGGTTTTAAATCAAAGGGTACTTTTGGTACACTGTCCAGCTCAGTCTCAATGGAATTGTTTTTCTACAACAACAACAAAAAAAAGGCGGGAGGCAGCATATTAACATTTTACACGCAGATCTAGATCTAGACTTTATCTTTAGAAGTCGATGTAAATCTAGAGTAGATCTATTTGTACGTTTAATAATAATAGGGCTTGTCTTCGAGTCCGAAGACTAATGAGGAATGCAGTATTTCCCATGGCTACGCAGCCCAGCAGCGACTTAAACTTATACCCAATTAGACTTGTACATTTTTAAATAAATATTTCATTTTATTTAACTTAGGTTATATAATGGAAATATTGTCTTTTTTATAAAAATGTAATTTTGAATGTTTTTCTTGTTTTAAATAAAATATTTCACTTTAAACTAATCTAGGCTGAAAATAATGAGTTATACAAAACAAAAACATAAAAAAAAAAAAACAAGTTTGAACAGTAATTTGAAACTCAGATCATTGGGACCGTTGGTTTTAGTCTTTTATCGGAGACATTCGATCTATAGAGCTGAAATAATCCAATTGTGTTAGAGCCTCTTTCTGGAAGTGATTGAAAACTTCAAGCATTTTTACTTTCTTTCAGACATTTGAGACAAAAGCGTTCCCATTGCGAGATCTCGCTTCAAATCCCGTTGACCTTAACGAGATCATAAAATGTCGTGAGATACATGAGGAGCTCAGCGTGACATCTGCAATAAACCTCGTCTGCTGTCTCGTGAAGGAAGATTGTGCACTCTTGTCTTTATACGCATCTTTGATCTTCTGGGCTCTAGGGTTTCCAATTTACACTGAACGCCCCTTTACATTCCATCTTGAAGTAAAAGTCTTGCAGAGAGGGGGAATTCAAGTAACTTAAACACCATCACACATTCACTTGTACACACATATTTTTTTGAAACGGATGTGAAGCAATATGGTATAAGTAACCTTTATTCTAAACATAATAGTACTATTATATCAGGGCCGACCTTGGCCATAGGCAAACCAGGCAGCCGCCGATTGTTTGGGGGGGGGGGTATAACAGAGGACTCTAAACACATTTTTAAATAGACGAAAAAGCGAAACTTGACCACAATGTGATTGTTTGAGTACACTCGATTTTTTTTTAATTGCGTAATTTTAGATTTTTTCTGACCGCTCGTCCTCTTTAGATCACAGAAACTAGAAAAAAAAAATCAGACATCATGATATTTTAGATCTTTCAAAGTTTTTATACTTTTTTTCTTTTCTGAAAGGGAATAATTTAATTTTTAGAATTAAATACAGAATCTAGTCCTACAACGGCCTTTTCAAAATATACACCACTTTAAAACGAAAAACTTCAGGGGAGGTATGTTTTTAATAATAATAATAATCTTTATTGTCCGTATGGAAATTTGTCTTACAATTTGTGCATTACACCAAACAAAAAACATAACTATTAGAAAACAAAGTGTACATTCACATCAGACTCACTCATAATTTACATGTGACAAAGTTTATACCAGATTGTTCTTATTTAATGATTTGATTGCCAGGGGAACAAAAGAGTGTTTGTGTCTGTTTGTCTTTGCTATCGGTGTCTTGTATCTCTTTTGTGATGGTAAAATCACAAAATCCTGACACAAAGGGTGATTCTTTATTTCGAGGATCTTGTTAGCTTTTTTATAGATGTTTGTCTCAAACAAATGGGGTTTGTTTTTTGCCAATGATTTTACCAGCAGCATTTAGGATTCTATAAAGTTTATTTTTATTTTTTATGCTCAGATTGCCATACCAGGCAGTGATATTGAAACTTAAAATATTGCAGATATGAGCGCGATAAAACATAGCCAAGGCCTTTTCGCTAACATTAAACGAGGACAGTTTTCTTAGTAATCGTAATCTTTGCTGCCCTTTTTTGCTGATATAATCAGTATTTGCAGTAAAATTTAGTTTATTGTCTAGGCTAGTACCGAGGTATTTAAAGGTTTGCAAAATTTCAATAGTCTCTCCAGCTACAGAGACAATATCATGTTCCTTCTTTTCCCTACGAAAATCGATTATCATCTCTTTGGTTTTTTTTACATTTAATAATAAAAAATTATCTTTACAGTATTTTTCAATGTATTCTATTTCTTTAAAATACTCATTTACGTCTGAGTTCTCTGAGAGCAGGGCAAGAAGAGCCGCATCATTAGCGAATTTTGTGAAGGAGCAAAAAGGACTATCGGATTGAAAACCATTGGTGTACAAAATGAACCACAATGGGAATGTCACAGCCTTCTTCATAAACAACTCGACAGGTTTAATTCATTTTAGCTAGATTAAACTAGATTCTAGGTCTATATCAATTCTACAATTAGACTAGATTCTAGAACTAGGCGAGATTAAAGATCTAGATTCGTGATCAACATTCTAGAACTAGATGCTATATCTAGACTAGATTCTAGATCCATTACCAAATCCAGAACTTAAAGGGGGGGGGGCTTTTTTTTCCGTACCCTAACCCTAACGCCCAGTAAACCCTAACCCTACGTGTAAACGCATACAGCATATCATGGGCGTTGGCAGTATTTTTTTTTGGGGGGGGGGGTTGCCCTCCGCTCCCCCGCCCGCAAAAATATATTTATATGTATGTATGTGTGTGTGTGTGTGTACATTATCTTTATTACATTCTGACCCTTCATTCTTTCGGAAGACGTTTATTGTACCCTAGGATTGGCTCTTAATGGAGTTAGTGGAAAAATTGCAGACTCCCCGCCATAGACATGAAGAGGGTCTGGGGGAGCGCCACTAGTTCACCCAGCTCGGGGGCGGAGCCCCGCCGCCAAGCACTATTTCTGGTATTGAAAGCCAACAAAATGCATATTCTGAGGTATCTGCAGTGCATTTTCCTGCTATTAAAATGGCTTATTTCAAAAACCCAATGTGCTATTCTTACTGACTTAGACCCTCCCGCGCCGTTCGGCGCATTTGCCTTCAAGCTGTTTCCACAAAAATCTGTCACTGGTAATGTCTGAAGCCTCTTCCCACTTGCTCTGAGTACCTCTATGAATGTGTGGCGCCAAGTTGTACTTCATAGAATGTCATCGCTATTCTTATTATGCGTAATTCATTTTGTCGGAGAACATGTCCCGCAAACCTCATGCGACGCTCGGTCACAATCTTACTAAGGGATTGACTCCCAGTACGGCATATGATTTCCTTGATTGAGACCCGATCTCTATAACTGACTCCTAAAATCTGTCTTAGTCATCTTTGTTTTTCAATTTCGCAGATGAATATTCACTTCACTTTATTTATGGAGCCCCGCCACTTGTAGAAATGTGTTACCTCTCTTAAAACGCTCTTGGAATTAGATAGCTCTTGGAATTAGGTGACTGTAGTTTGCTTTAGATTTTATATCCAAAAGGGAAGATTTATCGTCATAGAATTTGGTAACTGTAGTTTGCTTTAGAATAATATAGAAGATAGAGGTTTTCTACCTCAAAACGCTCTGTAAGGGGAATTTAAACTCAAAACCTTCTGGAGGGGTCTTAAACTTAAAAAAAAAAGCCATCTATAGGAGAGGGGTTTAAAATAAAAACAAACTCAATTGACTTGGCTACGCTTAAATAATTTTAGTGTGTAATTTTTTAATTTTTTTATATTCAAGAAGTATTTTTAGCATCGAACCCCTCTGAAGAGAGGTTTAACTCAAAACCCTTTTTGGCAACGCTCATAGCATTTTGAGTGCGTAATTTGCTTTTTTCTTTTTACATTGAAGATGTATTTTTTATCCTCAAACCCCGTTGCCGGTGGTTTAAATTCAAAACCCCTTTGGAAACACGCATAGATTTTAGATTGTGTAATTTGCTTTTTTTTATATTGAAAGGGTATTTTTTTAGCTTTAAAATCCACTGGAGGGGAGTTTAAACTCAAAACCTATTTGAGTTTGTAATTTGCCTTTTTATATTGAAGAGGGGTTTTATCGTAAATTCTGGAGGGGGTTTTAAATTCAAAATCTTCATTAATTGTGCTCTTGGAATTTGGGAATTGTCGTTTGCATTTTGTTTTATAGAAGTGGGGGATTTAACTGCTAAAATCCCTGGTAGGGGGTTTTAAAGTCAAAACCCTCTGGTAGGGGTTTTAAACTCCAAACCCCCTGGTAATGGGTTTTAAACTCAATAACCCTTGGCTGTGATGGGGCAAGTGATTGTTTAGTATTAAAATATCACCCAAAATAAACAAAATCAAAGAAAAAAAATCAGTCATTAAATTCCGATTTCCCCCTGCGGGGGGGATTTCATTTCGGGGGAGGTGGGGTTGAACTCCAAACCCCCCTGGCTACGCCCATGTAGCATATATATATATATATATATATATAAACAGAGAATAACAACTAGAGCAGGGTTTCTCAAACTTCGGCAAAAAACAAAAGTCACATTGGTGGCCTTTCCCTTGTCAGCTAGAGGGTCTGGGAGAGGCTGTAAGTTCCCCATCGGGATTCGTGGCGGAACCCCGATGCCAAGCGTCTTCTTGCATTCTTCACTGCCAGATACGCATTCCCCTGCCATCTAAAGCTTATTATTCATCGTATTAAAAAAAAGGCAGGTCAATTTTAGTAAAATAACTTTCGTGGGGCAATGGCCGATATTGAATTGTGAGTGACAATCGAGATACAAGTAGTGTATGTATATATCTATTACGCGTATTTCGTAATATTATTTTCGTGCTTAGCAAGACATCTTATAGGAGGCTTTTTTTGTCAGAATAAGAAACCAACAAAACCATGGTTAAAAGCTCTTTAGATATTCGTCTGTTTTGACGCGCTCAAAATGTCTAAATTTTAAGGATCATTTGAATAATGTTTTTACTTTTAAAAATTGTAATGTAATAAATGTATAGCCCCTATGCACATTGAAAATATGACAGATGTGTTCCTTTAAAAGAAAAGATTCTCCACAGATTTATATTAAGGGTTTGAGGGTCGCCGCCGAAAAAAAAGAATAATATTAAAATCAATTCATTTATAAATTATTAATTTTGTTCGATACGCCTGTTTGTGACTACGTCTTGTTACAGAACTATCAGGGCCGGCACTTTCTCTAGTTGTAAATTATTAAATTAAACCATTTTAACATATAACAAGGCTTTCCTCGGTCTCCTGATTTTCCAGGAGCTCCTTGAAGTCTCCTTAAAATTGCAAAGTATACGAAAAAGTCCTGAAAATCTCCTGAAATTATTCAAATATTCTGAAACCTCAAAACAGGTTCTGAAAAATAGAAACAAGTGTAATTTTGGCGTGTCATTCAATATCAAAATCATCAATCCTATTCTCGATTTAAAAAAAACATCATTGTCAGCTTTTATTTAATAAAAATAATAGGGCGAAGTTTAACCAAAACAGTAAGTTCCAATACTTAATTTACTGTAATAGTCAATAGTGTTTAATAGATCTAAATATATCTCGACCTCTTAAAAAAGCGAAATTTGGCTAGTAGATAGTAAATCTAAAGGGTATATCTAAATGTTTTATGTTGGAAATCTACCTTTTATTGTGGATGGCTTGTAACGTTAATTTGATCCTGATTTTGCACTTAGTAAAATACGAATAAAATTGAAAGACGTATTTATTTTCTATAAAAAAAATCTTAATTTTCACTTATTATCCTTATCCCTACCCAGACTAGGCCCCGCGCAATCCGTTTCGCTTAGGGCCCCGCAGTCCTTAGGACCGGCCCTGAGAACTATAATACAAAACTCGGTGAAAAAAAAAAGAAAAAAAACGGAGGAAAAATCAAGTAGACCAATTAGATTTTATTATATTCTTTGTATTTTTAGGATTGAAGTATTACATGGTAAGTTATAGTCCCAACGTTATGTATTCAATACACTACTATGCTTCAATTGTGGTGATATGGAAGAAAACCATATATCAAATATCACGTATGCAGTAGAAAAATCTCAGATTAAGTAAAGGTTGGTAAAAGGCAGCTATAAAAAATAATTTGGTTTCAGAACTCATCTTAATTGTTACTCTTATACTTACAAATTTCTATGAATTCTAAATTTACGAAAACATTTTCTTTAAATAACTATTTATAGCATATATAAGTTATATTAGTGACATTTTTTTTTTCAAATTTGTTTTATATTTCTAAACTATAATATAAAGCAAAAGTAGTTTATAATAAAGATACTCAACTAATTCTGTTTACACACTGTGATTGCTGCTTAAAAATTGAATTGCCTTTCTCACTCAAAAGTCTAGAGTGCAGTCGCCCAGCTCCCACTCCCCACCGCCACAGAAGCGACCAAGGTACCAGAATGGAAACGACATAATATAAAGATTGTTATATATCAATATATATATATATATATATATATATATATATATATATATATATATATATATATATATATATATAAATATATATAAAATACCTTTAATTATATAGATATGTAGCTAATTATGTTAAAAAACTGTAATTTCCACACAAAAAAAAGTGGACCACCCCCGCGCCAAATCAAACGTTAAGGGTCTGGGGGTGGGATTAGTCGCTATCGCCACTTCCCCTCCCCCCCAAAACATATCGGCCAACATACCAAAGAACGACATAATATAAAGTTTAGCATAAATATCAATAAATAGCTTTAATCACATAGATATGTAACTAATTATGTTAACAAACTGTGATTTCTACAATTAAATTGGATCGATCCCCAAGACTCGAAAGTTAAGGGAAGGGGGGCGGAATTGATGCAATTAATATAGTAGAAAAAATGGTTAAAATATAAATAATTAGTATATATATATATATATATATATATATATATATATGCTAAATCTAGATTGTAGATATAGAATTTCTGGGACTAGATCAAGATCTAGATTCTATATTTACATTCAGATCTAGATATAATCTAAATTAGATTTAGATATATATGTAGAAATAAAGGACTACATATATAAGCTATAAAATTACAACATTAAATAATCTAAATAATCATCTAGATATAGAGGTATAGATCTAATCGAGTACTTTGACAAAAGTTTTACATTTAAATAATAGAAAAAAATCATAGATGCTCGATTTCAAATCTGATTTCAGAAAAGTTAGAAGAATTTTATTATTGATGACGTGTTATCATGTTTACTGTCACGCTAAATGATTTTTTGAAATTGTATTGATTAAAATAATGATAACAAGACCATGGTTTAAATATTCATGGTTCATGGGCGAAATCAACGGAGCTGCCTCTGAGTTTGTGTGATAACACAAACTCTATTAGTAATCTTATTTTCTTTCAATTAGGAACACAAAATTCACTTCTCCCAGGGCCTCCAATTGTCTAAGGCCGGCCCTGATTATATAAGCGATTCGATGCTAACAATGTTTACGAAAAGTATTCGAGTCTATCGGTATTATGATCGTGATTATGGTGAGATATTTGTATACGTAAAGTGATTTAGTTCATCACTGGCACGCATAGAAAACTGTTGTTGAATTATTGATTGAGTTAAGTAGCCTGGAGTACTCAAGTCTCTTCCTGCTACCATCTCTACGTTACTCGTGAAGTAAATAATGTATACAACTATCCAATGTCATATTTTTGTCTCTCTCTCTCTTTCTCACTTTCACTCTCTCTCATCACTGTCTCTCTCTTACACTTTTTTTCAATCTCTCTCACTCTCCCTCCCCCACTCCCCCTTTCTGACCTACTTATTTTCTCTTACATTCAATTGGATGTGTATGTCCTCTGACCTACTTATTTTCTCTCTTACATTCAATTGGATGTGTATGTCATCTGACCTACTTATTTTCTCTCTTACATTCAATTGGATGTGTATGTCCTCGTCATATTGTCTACGTTTCTTATTGGTCCGTTTAGAAATCTGAATTCATTTTTTCAACATCTAACCCCCCCCCCCCCCAAAAAAAAAAAATGAAAATTAAAAAATATAACATAATACTATATTTTGTATTTTTTTTTTCTTAAACTGATTGCTCGTATGATGAATTCGTTTTTTTCTTTCGATCGAATTCAAGGGTACTATAAAAATCTACTCGTTACAGAATAGAGATAGTCGTTTTAGCGCAGCCGTTTTAACGTGGGACGTTTTAGCGCGAAATTTGTATTTACTTCATATAGTTGTATGAAAAAATGATTTAGATTGAATTAACAACGCAATTGTTAATATTTTTATTAACCCGTATAAAATATGTTGTCAGTCCCTGAGACAACGAAAAGTTTAGAATCACTGTTCTCAAACATCGAATTTTCAGTAAGATGCTAATAATAAATAACCACTTTTGAACTGTGAGCCGTGTTCGATTCTCAGCTTCTACTGTAAATAGTCAGTCAATACATTGCTCCAGGTCACAGTAGTATTTGATTAACATTTAGTCAGTTAATTGATAGCAGACAAGAGTCCCATGAAATTATTTCAGTGATAAACCTCAAGTTACACAAATATGTCCAGAAATGAACTTTTCAAAGATTTCTGTTTACTGTGTTCACGTAAACAGCCATGTTTAAACTGTTATTTACTTTTATGCATAGTTGTTGCTATTCAGTAAACAACTTCTTGTACAGTATGTTGAGATATACTGTCTCATTTCTGACACCAAGATTTTACTGTAACATTTAAAAATCCTTCACCAGAAAACACATTCTGTCTCTTAAATAAGCATTCGTAAAATGTCTCATTACAAGCACAACACACCAAAATTCAATTACCAAATATTTTTTAAATCAGGTTTATTCAGGGCTTTTTTTGTGACGGTACGCACCGGTACGGCGTATCGGCACATTTTTGAAAAAAAAAAATACTTTTCTTGTATTTTAACGTATGTTATTAATTTTTATGAGTTTAAAGTTAGGCAATCAACTACTGAGTACCGGCACCTAATCATTGAGCACCGGTACATATTTTTTTTACAAAAAAAGCACTGCTTTTATGACAAATGTACAAAATCTCCAATATGGTGTATTGCCATTAAAAAACAATTATCTAATATATAAAGTAGAATGTAAGGAGTATGTATGTATGTATGTATGTATGTATGTATGCACAGGCCGGTCGTAGGCGACTGCAACCTATGTGGCCAGAGTGGGCTCCGCAATTTCATAGGCCCCGTGCGAATTCTAGGGGTAAATTATTAAATTAAACCCTTTTAACTTATTATTAAAGGGTTCCTGGAATTCTCCTGAAACTGTAAAATATACGAAAAAGTCATGAAAATCTGAAATTATTAAAATCTTCCGAAAACGGATGCAAATCTCCTTAAAAACAGAAGAAATTGTCATTTCGGGGTGTCATTTCTACTCGCGATAAAAAAAAAACGTCATTGTCAGCTAATATATAATCTAATAATAAGGCAAATTTTAACAAAAAAAAAAAAAAGAAGTTCTAATTCTTAATTTACTTTAATAGTCACTGGCCTACAAATATAGACCTAGATCTATCTCGACCTCTTTAAAAAAAAGCGATATTTTGCTAGTGGATAGTAAATCTAAAAGGCAGATCTGAATGTTTATCGGCTTTTTGTTGGAAAACTACTATCTATTGTAGATGGATCGTAAAGTTAATTTGACAGTGATTTTGTATTTAGTAAAGTATAAATAAAATGCAAAGACGAATTTATTTTCTAATACAAGATTTTAATTTTCCCTTATTATCCTTATCACAACCCAGAATGGGCCCCGCTCAATCCGTTTTACACAGAGACGCGCAATCCGTTTCGCATAGGGCCCCGCAATCTGTAGGACCGACCATGTATGTATGTATGTATGTATGTATGTATATATGTTCAGTATAGAAATTTAAACCGTTTGACCAATCTTAATAAAACTTGGCATTAATGTTCATTAGATCATTGCAATGACCGTAGTGTAAGTTTAATGTCCCGACCACAATGGTAGGGCCCTAAGTACCTAACTGTATCTCTTTTAGAGAACAAAGCATTTTAACCCGTTTTCACAGTCATTTATATTTGATATGAATAAGTAGGCTGAACGGGCAAACCCGTTTTCACAGTCATTTATATTTGATATGAAATAAGTAGGCTGAACGGGTAAACCCATTTTCACACTCTACTTTTATTTTCGAGGCAAAATAATACAAATGTGAAGGAAACATTCCCCAAGTTTGGCCAAGATTTAAATTCAGTCGAGCAGATCAGTTGTACCCAAAATAAGGCCTGCAAGCCGCGGGTCTTATCTGGCTAGTATTAGTATAAACATTCATTATAAATATTCTCTATCTTCTTAAAAAATCTGTCTGTTGATTTTTTTTTATATATTTTTTTAATTTTTTTTTGTGTGCTTTAAATATTCAGTTTCCCCATATTACTGTTACCATTTGGCAAACATTATTAATCTATCTCTACTTTTGATTTGTATCGGGCAATAACAGCCCCACCCCCACCTCTCTGTGTAACGCTGTGAATGATGACCTTGACATATATTTTTATGGCCTGAACCCCCCCCCCTTCCCCCTTCACAAAAAAGGCTAACTAGAAATTGAAATGCCTGCTGACTGTGCCGTGTAAGTCTTTCATCTAACACCCAAACTTTTCCGTTACCGGAACACTTTGCTTTTTTTTATTTTACAGAGATTGATTCACATGGTGGCCTACTACTTAATTAGTCCAGTAGCTCGTGACACACCTATTGAGGCCTCGCGGAACACAAAGGTTCCGCGGAACACGATTTTGGGGAACACTGCTCTAACCTAATTTGTTGTCTGTTTTGGGGGACTTAGGTAACAATGTGGGTAGATGTTGGATACAATAACTAGAACACTATTTATCGTTTTGAATAAAATACTTCTAACGAAAAGTAACTCAAATAAAACATGTACTGTAATTGTAGTGTGTACACAACAGAACATCTATTTATGTGCCACATCTCTCTCTGTAACTGTCTCTCTTACTATATGTACATACATATATATAGCAATATAAGCCACATATTAAGAAGCGCCGAACCAGGCTAATGCTTCTTGAGCCAAATATCTACAGAAGCTGTCGACAAGAGGTGTTACCATGGTGACAGCTGACCTAATGAAAGAAGACATTGATATAATACACTGTCTCAATCCGGGACTTTTTAAAATTTATTTTTCGTTTAGTCCATGGAGCCATGCGCAGTCACGACCCAAGGCTTATTCTGTTGTTCAGTTTTCATAATCTCGGAGACGAAAATTCTAATTTCAGTTTTAGCTCCGAGAGTAATATTTTCATTTCTACCCCAGGCCGATGACGTAATCAGAAGATAGGCAAGCGTTTTGTGTCAATAATCTCGAGTGACGTAGCAGCAGTGAAGACCAACTTCTAGGTCAAGATGATCGACAAAATTTGTAGAGAGGTTCTAAAGATGTGATTTAAAGAGCCTCGGACTACTATTGCGAAATACAAATAAACAAAAGCATAGATCAAACGATTTGAGAACACATCTTCTATTTGAAGTTCAACATTGAAGATAAAACCTTGGAGATATATAGATACATTTTCATCTTGTCATACGTAGTAATTAGTTCCTGGTGCGCATTATCATTACAGTAGATCAAGATTCTAGGTCTACTAGCTCTCTAAATGTGTGCATACTAGCTCTCTAAATGTGTGCATACTAGCTCTCTAAATGTGTGCAGACTATCTCTCTAAATGTGTGCAGACTAGCTCTCTAAATGTGAGCAGACTAGCTCTCTAAATGTCTGCAGAGCTCTCTGAATGTGTCCAGATTAGCTCTCTAAATGTCTACATAGCTATCTAAATGTCTGCTGACTAGCTCTCTAAATGTCTGCAGACTAGCTCTCTAAATGTCTGCAGACTAGCTCTCTAAATGTCAGCAGATAAACTCTCTAAATAGCCGAATTGTGAAAAAAGGCGAATATTCGGCAGAAGCCGGAGCCGGAGCTACTATCCCGAGCACTCCTAATCGATTTAGATTTCCTTTTGGACGTTTTCGTCTAGCCTCGGCAAATAATTTTCTTTTGGTCTCAAATCTGTATCCTGCTTCTTATAAAGCTTGTAAATACAACAAACTAATGTTACAGATGTCGGTGCATCCCGTACAAGGTATTAGATACATTCGTTTGAAAACAGGAAACCAAGTATTTTTGTATAGTGGCCAGTGCTTAGAAAATCTATTCGCAATTCCACATGGGAGCCAAAGAAAAACGACATAGGTCAGTTTGTTTTACATGTTTCTGATGTTCTTACAGATCCTAAAGATAATCTACTTCCTAGGACGACGGGGAATGGCAGCGGACAGGGTATGAACATAGGACGACCGAACGACATCCAGCGCGACCAGGTAACATGTAACCATGACGTCACGAGACCTGTAGGTCACATCAATGATGGATCTAAAAAATGGAGTTGACCTAGCGACTATTTCAAATAATCACAAGATTATTCCATGAAATAAGAACTAAAATAATAGTAATTAGATCTCAGCTTTACAGGTCTTACACTTAGCTTACACATTGACAGGTCTTACACCTAGCTTACACATTGTCCGCTATTTGTTTCTGCGAAATCTCTGAACAGAAACTGAAGAGTTTTGACAAAGTTTTCTGACTCTGTTTGTCTGGTAAATATTCTGATCGCGTTATTTGTTCCCACACCTATTCTTTATCAAGTTGAAACTTGACACAATTATTTATTGTAACTAGCAAACAAAATCAATCGAAAGAATTCATCAATTAGTCAATTAATTATTAGTAATTAATAATTTTGTTTGTTATCTATAATGGGAATAAATTTTACTTTTTGAGCGATATTAAGTAGTTAATGTGGAGTTCTTCCCCTAAGATAAGTCCTTTTTATTTTTTTTTTAGTATTTTGATATTCTGCTTTCTAGTTCAAACAACCTGCATAATGATGTGGGATGGCAGCAGGAAAGGTATGAACCTGGGATCATTAAACCTCCAACGCACATACCGCAAGATAGGGCAGCCATTTTTTTCAGGACCTTTAACTCTACTTTACAAGTTACAAGAAATTAGAGTTCTTTTAGCCAGCATCGGATATCAAATAGTCACGTTATAGTAAGAGAATATACAGTAATAGAACTCTCTCTTTCTCTCTCTCTCTTTCTCTTTCTCTCTCTCTCCTTCTCTCTCTCTCTTTCTTTCTCTCTCTCTCTTTCTCTCTCTCTCTGCCTCTTTATTTGTCTTCCCCCCGTCTCTCTCTCTCTTTCTCTCTCTCTGCCTCTTTATTTGTCTTCCCCCCTTCTCTCTCTCTCTTTCTTTCTTTCTCTTTCTTTCTCTCTCTATGTCTCTCTCTATGATTCTTCATCCCCCATCTCTCTTTCTCTCTTCTCTCTTCTCTCGCTCTATTCTATCTTTCTTTCTCTCTCTGCTTCTCTCTCTCCACTTCTCTCTCTTTCTCTCTCTCTCTCTGCTTTTCTCTCTCTTGATATAGCCGCTCTCTCCCTCTCTGTTCTCTCTATCTCTACCGTTTTTATTTTATTATCCGCTATTTTTGAGTCACTAGATTCCATACTCCTCAATCTATTCACCCTCTCGAGACATACACACAAAATGGTTAAACTAGTAACGCAACTCTCCAGGGAGGATGTGGAATATTCCTGAATGTAGACTGTATAAAACATGGACCTTACATGGGTCCGAAGATTACTACTCACATATGCCAGTGGTCAAGGAAGTCGATCTAGTGTACCGGGGGGACATTAAAAGAGATTCCATCTCAGAGCTTCATTCAAATAATTAGAAGTGTTTATTTTTTTTCTTTGGTATCATGTTAGTGACTAGCTACATTTGAACTCTATACGGTGTTGTTGATTTCTGTATTGCTTTTTCTGCGAGAATAGATTCAAGTGTTGAGAGTAAGGAGTAGACAGTTTGTGTAGCGTCTTGTTTGCCTAAAAGTTTGGATACACCAGAGAGGTCAATTATTGATTACTCACTACATTTTGTTAGCACAATGGTCTAGAGTAGTCTCCCCCATTTTATCTCTCTCTCCCTCTCTCTTTATATATATATATATATATATATATATATATATATATATATATATATATATATATATATATATATATATATATATATATATATATATATATCCTCTCTCTCTCTTTATCTCTCCATCTCTCTCTTTATCTCTCTCTTTCTCTTTCTCTTTATCCCTCTCTTTATCTCTCTCCATCTCTCTCTTTATCTCTCTCCGTCTCTCTCTTATTTCTCTCTTTCTTTCTCTTTATCTCTCTCGTTATCTTTCTTTTTATCTCCCTCTCTCTTTTCCTCTCTTAATCTCTCTTTCTCTCCCTTTCTTTGCCTCTCTCTTTATCTCTCTCTCTTTTTCTCTCCCTTTCTCTCTATTTATCTATCTCTTATCTCTTCTCTCTTTCTCTCTCCCTCTCTCTTTATCTTTCTCTCTCTCTCTCTCTTTAGCTCTCTCTCTTTCTCTCCCTCTCTTTATCTCCCTCTCCCGGAGTGCCAGATATATCGGAAATAGCAATGCTTTACATAGGCATTTACTTGGATCTCTTCTAGACAGAACAGTTGTTTAAACAGGCTTATATGCCTAGAGCTCGAAGAGCCTTTGGCTCAGCTCTTTAGACAATCCAACAACATTTGGTTCCAACTGATCAAATAAAAGACTTAAAGCAATAGTATAGTAATTAAAAAAAAAACTATATGTCTATGATCAATGTATAGTATCTGAATGTAGTCATTCAATATGTGTCACTCACACTGTTTTTGTAAATAAACATATAACTTTTTATGACGCGTCCAAGACGACAGTTGGAAACAAAATAAAAACGTGAGTCTTCAAATCACTCCGTAACTGTTCAAGACCTTACAACAATCCTACTATCTAGACAATTAGTTCGAAACACCTTTTACTAGTGACACTCTCCTTGACCCGCTCAAATTACGTTCGCGTAGACCATTCCCCCCCCCGCCCCCTCTTAACTCGATAGAGGGATCTTCTGTATTCATTCATGTATTCTGATCTTCAGAAATGTATTCTCCTGGCATTTACACCGTTCTATTTCTCCTAGTTAGAAAAACGCAGGCCAAGATTGAATTATAAGGGCTGGTATGGGACAATGCAAAATGTTATAGGGCAGGGGTCGGCAACCTTTTGAGTCGAAAGAGCCAAATTTAAAAAAATTAATTTTTTTAAGAGCCACACATTTTTTTCTTGCCAACAGTAAAAAGTACTCACACAATTAATTTTTAATTAAATAAAAAGGAATATATTAATTCATATATGTGTTTTTTCACAACAAATTACATAATATATATATATGGTTTTATTAGATAATTATTTTTACTTTCGGGAACAACAAAAGCAAATATTTACTTACAACACTAACTTGTACTTCAATTAACAATTGAGAAAATTCAATGGGAGGTTGGCTTTGTATGGTTTTAGAAAGTTTGGATACATTAGGCTCATAACTTGTTTTTAGTTTCAAACACGGCTCTAAATGTTCATTTGTTAGTTGACTTCTTACTGTACTTTTATTACTCACACGAATATGTCGACCCGAAGATAGTCAGTACTTCAAATGCCAACTTTACTTCACTCTAACATTCTGGAAGACTATCCCATGCGTCGAATATAGGCTAAGTGCCTCAACTCGAGACATTTCTTTTAAAGTTGTCACATTTGTTGCGTAATGTACATACATTTCTGGACCTCCAGCTTTTTCAACTTGCTTTTTGACTCTGTAAATTTTCCACTCCACATAGCTTTACTTTTTAAATCGATCAATTGAATTTCTAGAGATCCAGTATCAATTTCAAATAACTCAATGTGGATTTCGTTACGATTTGTGTTGAGAGAATTTATTAGGAATAGTTTTGTTGAACTGCTCAAATCTGTTAAGAAATTCATCTTTATTTTTTTTATAACTGTGCTGAAGTAATTTGTGTCAATAGTTGCATTGTTTTTATTGCGATACTGCTTTAGACATTTAAAATGAAGTAAGTGAATGTCTTCTGAAAAAAATATTTTTTTTTTTCTTCAAAATAAACGAATTCTTCTACCAAAACATAGGCTGGGTTTTACTTTCTTAGCAGTTTTAGATTCTGCTCATTTCCTTTCGCTGTTATATCCACCATAAAGTACAATTTTTGCTACCATTTGTCGTTCTCTTATTCAGGTTGATGAATGCTTTTCCATTCAGGAATGTATTTATTTCATTCAAGCACAAAGAAAAACGATTCAAAGCCATCGCACTTCATTGTAAAGAAGGATGCCGGAATACTGTGTCTCCATCTCGTTAAAGAGTTCTTTAAACTGAAGATAGTAGAGTGCTTTTGATAAGATGATGTTTACAATATTGATTACCAAATTTTTAACCTTAACTATCTCGGCCATAAATGTTTGGTCACAAAGCGCTTCTTTGTGTATATGAAATGTAAGAATTCGTTGGCTTATTTGGCTCGAAGAATCATTGTTGCTCCTTAATTTTTCCTGTCATATTTCTGGCTCCTTCAGTTGCTGTTTAAATCATTTTATTTAAACCGATCTTATTGTCTTCAAGGAATTTCTGCACTCCATTCGCTCCATCTTCCCCACTAGCTTGTCATGAGAGTAGCAATCCTGGAAGATCTTCTTTTGGACATTGGGAAGACATATACCTGACAAAATGGGCAACTTATGCCGTGCCTTTTATGCCGCAAGACTAGCAAGTGATAAGGCAGAAGAAAGTTGAATATCTTCCATCTGGAAATATGTTACATTCGAAGATATTTTAGCTATTCTATCTTGTACTGTTTTAGCGGATAGTGGCATATCTTTGTTGTTGTTTTTTTTCAAGGTTTCTGTTTTTTTTGTGTTTTTTTTTAAATCACGAAACAGACCTTCAGATGCACGTAGGAAGCAGTCTTTGACATACTCACCATCTGAAAATGGTTTGCCTTTTGTGCAATTTATATTGGTATCGCAAAGCTTGCCAGATGAGCATTACATGTAGATTGTTTGTAACTTTGAGATCATTCGCTTCTAACTCATTGACTTGAAATAACAAACACAGCCAAAGCACGTAGTGTAGATGCCGTTTTGTCTTGCGTCGAAAGTGAATTTAAAACTACATAGAAACACCCGACGACGGCGTCATTTGAGATCTTCCGACGACTGACGACGCGTGTAATGGGGGGGGGGTATAAGGCTGAGAGATAGAATCGGTGCCTATTCTTTGTTAAAAGATTCAGAACTTTTTTGAAAAATATTTCGATAAAATAAATATTATTTGCGTATTGAACTAAAGAGCCGCAGCTTCACATCCAAAGAGCCCCATGTGGCTTGCGAGCCGCAGGTTGCCGACCCCGGTTATAAGGCATGTACATTTGTAATAGTCTTAATCGTTTTACGATTCGTTTCCTGTCCAGCACGACAGCTAAAGCCGGACTGTTCTGTTCATGTCAAAGGTGCTATTTAAACTGTAGAAATCAGAACGTACTGACGTAATGAAGGGTATACTCAAGAATGGAGAAAGACGCATTGAAAGGCTTTCTTCAAGAGGTCTTTTTGCATTGACATTGTTGTTTTCGCTTCTCTAGAAAACATAAAAAATTAGTTTTTTTTAAGCATTTGGAATCATGTCATTACTTGATTATTAATCAAAGATGGATTTTTAACCAAGATATTTAGATATTGGAAAAGTATAGGGGCCTGAAGACTTTCCATAGCGCTCTACTGAATGACTTTTGCAGGCATCTCTTAACCAGGACAAAGTAACGAGGAACTGGAAAGAAGTTAAAGTCACCCCCCCCCCGCCTTATTTAAAAAAGTAAACAAATCTGACCCAGGAAACTACAGACCAGTATCACAAACCAGCATCACGTGTATAAGCCTAGAACATATAATATGTAGAAACATCATAAATCGTACTGTCCTCACCCCATACCAACATGGCTTTAGGAAATATAGATCATGTGGGAATCACAACTAAGAGGACTAATTGATGATTTTTTCAAAAGGTTTACATAACAGTGGGCAAATAGATGCATAGTATCTTATTAGATTTTTCTAGGGCTTTTGACAAAGATCGCCACCGTGGTTTGTTTTAAAAAATTAAAATACTTTGGCATTGACGGGCACTGCATCAGTGGATTTACTGATAGGGAGAGAACAAACTGTAATAATAGATGGTCCAGCAATTTACTAGCTAGGTATTTAGGAAATACATATAGAAATATTAGTCCTAAATATGATGTTAAGTGTACTGTTTACTCATACTATTAATTTATGTATTTAAACTAGTAAATACATATCATAATATTAAAGAAAGTATAACATTAAAAAAAAACAAAAAAACAAGCCTACTTTTATCTTATAATAGAACAGTTACACAACGTTTACAAGTGATTTAGATTGATATTATTGTGACAAGAAATCCTACTCATTAGAATGCAATGAAACAATGTGCTGACAATATAAGACACACCAGACTAATAATAATTTTAGAACTGTTACCGCACACGCGTATACCCCGCAGAAATGAAATAATAAGTAAAAACAGAATTGTACAAATCGCATCCTTATATGCCCCGCATGTGAAGAGTCCATTTATCACACAACATGCTTCACTTATTGAAAGAAGACAGTAAATAAGGTACAAGTTTTGATGGCTTTCATTGACTATGGCGAGGAGGCAGGGACGGAGCTAGGAATTTTCCATCTTTTGACCTTGACCTCTTTAGGGGCCCTTGCATTTTGCGTAATATTATATATTTCATGTAAAAAAAAAACAATCATTAGGGCGCCCCCTTAAGTGGGGGCACGGTGGGATTTTCAAGTTCTTTCCCTTCCCCCGCCCCTAGCTACGCCACTGCGAGCAGGGTGATATAAGTGAGACCGGCGATTGATTATGTATTGCATGCATAGAAGTTTCCCCTTTACCTGTATTGGCAAATAAGTTTACAATTGATTAAAAAGTAAGTTCCTCTTTCAGACCTTGCAATCTATTGATAATGTTTAGGTCATCTATTTCTTTGGTCGACGGTTATCTAGCAAGGGGTCATGTGGCTAACAGAACGACTAACCGCTTTTACTTTACCCAACTAAAGTCAGGCACCCATTAGAGTTGGATGGGCTCATGGGCGAGCTAAAAATCCCTATATTAAAAATCCCAGTCTTCACCGAGATACGAACTGGGACCAAGGTTCGGAAGCCAAGCGTTTAAACACTCAGCCACCTCGCGACCCCACAATTGTTTACATGTAGATTCAAGGTTCTCTGCTGCATCGGAATTATTTTTTTCCTTGAGACTTATAATGAAATGCTCATAAAGCTTTCCAATGTACATTTCACAACCACACAGCGAACTCTAGGAGGTCAATAGTTTCCGTAATGCTATGTCTATGAGTGACATACATTTTGCAAACCCCGCATCTTGTATACCCCGCACAGCTTCCATTCGTTAGTGAAACTTGTATAAGTCGCGGTTTATATGATGGAAGTTAGATGAAGCAATGTTTGAAGACATCTAAAGTCTTTTAGTAAACACATTTTTTAACCTCATAGGAGCCCGTTTGGGGGACTATTGGCTTCGGGCCCGAGTGCCGTAAACCCCTTCACGCCATGGTTGCTAAGCAACTTTGTTACCCTGTCTCACAGTGGCGCCAGGGTAGAGTGGTTGCAAGAGACAATGATAAAGCCAGAAGGGTTGCAAGCCTCCCGTAGGGGTGCCTACGAAGAGCGAAAGCACTCTCATTGCACAGGTCGGGATTGCAAAGATAGCCCTTACAACAATGTCAACAACCCACTCGCCGTTCCTCAAAAGACAATTTCAAAAGAAAGTGTTATATCAATCCGCACGGTGGATGTTGCTGAAACAGTTGGGTCGACTTCTCGGTTTCTAAACAGGTCGACTTCATAACCTCTGGACATCTTGAGATCTGTAGTATTACGATATGTATTTACTAGTTTACTGGAGTAATCAAGTTTTGAACTAGTCTCTAGCCCATGCGTCCGGCGCTTCAAAATCACTGAAAAAAGTGGAGTAATACACAGATACTCACATGGGTCTCTCTCAGACATATTTACCTGTTCAATCAGGCTAGTGCACAGTCACCAACTTGAATCTCTTCGGGGTAGTAAAATCTGTTCAATTAGGTTGGTACATAAACACCAATTTGAATCTCTTCCAAGCAGTAGGATCTGTTCAATTAGGTTTGTTACATTGACATAAACTTGAATCTCTTCCAAGCAGTAGGATCTGTTCAATTAGGTTGGTACATAGACACCAATTTGGATCTCTTCCAAGCAGTAAGATCTCTTCAATTAGGTTGGTACATTGACACCAACTTGAATCTCTTCCAAGCAGTAGGATCTGTTCAATTAGGTTGGTACATAAACACCAATTTGAATCTCTTTCAAGCAGTAAGATCTCTTCAATTAGGTTGGTATATTTACACCAATTTGAAACTCTTCCAAGCTGTAGGATCTGTTCAATTAGGTTGGTACATTGACATAAACTTGAATCTTTTCCAAGCAGTAGGATCTGTTCAATTAGGTTGGTACATTGACATAAACTTGAATCTTTTCCAAGCAGTAGGATCTATTCAATTAGGTTGGTACATAAACACCAATTTGAATCTCTTCCAAGCAGTAAGATCTGTTCAATTAGGTTGGTTTATAAACACAAATTTGAATCTCTTTCCAAGCAGTAGGATCTGTTCAATTAGGCTGGTGAAACGGAGCTCTTGTACTTGAGTTTTAAGAGACTTCGGCTCATCTCTAATGAATTTCATGCATATTTTTTTTATTTCCCCACCCGCCATTCTTACTCTCAAATTAAATCCCACCGAATCTCAATGCATTCGCCCTTTATAAAACATCAGAACCAGATTTGCCTGAGAAGAAACTGCATTGATTACTTTTGGGTTGCGTGTTCATTAAATCTTGTCTTTCAAACCCCATTCCCAATATTTTCAAGAGGTTTATTCACTTTAACCCGTATTCTAATATTTGTTTGCCCAGCATACAACTTGTGCACAAAACAGAATAATTCCGATCTGTAAACTAAATAAAAAGGTTAAGCCCATTACTGAGATTCGAAAAGATTGCTTGGGAGCCAATATTTTATTTTAATTTGTTGTGAATTGTAACAAGGGCGTTTCCTACTAACGTCAGAAGAGCAAGCAAAATATAAAAGATACTTTAAGAAAAGCAAATCTTATATACAGTGAAAAGAGAGGACCGTTTAATCGCTGTCATATCTCTAAATATTGCAAGGTTTATCTCCCCTAAGCTTAGTACTTTGTTTTTCAATATAAAAGTATTTTCATAATTAAGACTAATCGATTAATTGATTGTTTATTTGTTCCATTGATTTTATATGTTTTCATCGACAAAGAATAATTTTGCACAGTTTCAACTTGATCCGAGAATGGGAATTGGATGAAAAAAAAAGTATAAAAGATTCCACCCAGACAGACAGACGGACAGACGGTGTGAGTTCAGTTAACGTTTGTAAAAATAAGCTTAAATTAAGTTAGTTGTGCCTTATATCAACCGCTTGACCTCTGGGCATGTTGACATCTTGGTTTCTGGACAGTTGACTGCATAACCTCTGGACATATTGACATCTTGAAATCTGTACAAGTTGACCGCTTGACATCTAGGTGGCTAAGTCTGGATGTTTAAACTTTACGGCTTAAAAATATTCTTTGAATGTGTCTGTGTGTTCGTCCTGTATAGTAATAGGCAAACAATTCAATGTACCTCAAGTGTTTCCCTATCTCTTCTATACAAATTACGATCTAATTTTATTCAACAATGGCCAATACATGACAGATTATTTTTAGTTGTTTTATCAATATAATCACGCGACCCTTCGTTTTGGTGAATGAGGTTCATTCAGAGGTCCTTGGTAAATGCCCTGGTCAGAACGATACAGTATTAGACATATATGATTTGAACATAAACTCTCTTTAAAAATACTGTAGCAAAGACTGCAATTGGACAACACGCAAGCAACATTCGTTGCAATTATGTTAACATTTGCGCTCTACAGTCTATGGTTGTACATATAAAGCAGTGTTTCCCAAACTGTGTTCCGCGGAGCCATAGTGTTCCGATAGGACAGAATAGCTGTTCCTCGAACTACTGAAATAATTAACTAGAAGGCCACAACGTGAATTAACCTCTAAAAAAAAAAGCAGTGTTCCGATAAATACTCAGAATGTGCGAAGTGTTCCGATAAATACTCAGAATGTGCGAAGTGTTCCGATACCGAAAAAATGGTGTTTGTAAACGTGTTATAAAGGAACAGGAACACAACACCGGGGCGTTGTTTCAGTCTTTTTACGCTATTGCACAAACCCTAACCCTAATTTTACTAACACCATAAGCAAGTACATATGGTGCTGGACTCTCTAAATGGCCCAACTTCCTGAGTCAGTGCTGGACCTAGTGGGGTGTAAGGTCTGGGATGTGCATGAAGCCCTGAGACTTTCTGTCGTCTGATGGTTATGCCAAGTATGGAAACTTCCCTGGAACCCATGACATCTCTCTTCTTCATCATCTGTATTAAGAAAATGCTGTTGCTTTTGTATGGTTAAATAATGAGAAAACAAAATGTCTACAAATGTTAAAGTTGTGCTACATAAGAAATGTTCATCTAAGGAAAAACTATAAATAGCTTTCAGGCGACATAAGAAATGTTCATCTAAGGAGAAACTATAAATAGCTTTCAGGCACATAAGAGATGTTCATCTAAGGAAAACGATAAATAGCTTTCAGGCGACATAAGAGATGTTCAACTAATGCAGAGAAACTATAAATAGCTTTCAGGCGACATAAGAGATGTTCAACTAATGCAGAGAAACTATAAATAGCCTTCAGGCGACATAAGAGATGTTTAACTGAGAAACTATAAATAGCTTTCAGGCGACATAAGAGATGTTTAACTGAGAAACTATAAATAGCTTTCAGGCGACATAAGAGATGTTCATCTAAGACATAAGAGATGTTCATCTAAGACACAAGAGATGTTCATCTAAGGAAAACTATAAATAGCTTTCAGGCGACATAAGAGATGTTCAACTAATGCAGAGAAACTATAAATAGCTTTCATGCGACATAAGAGATGTTTAACTAAGGAGAAACTATAAATAGCTTTCAGGTGACATAAGAGATGTTTATCTAAGGAGAAACTATAAATAGCTTTCAGGTGACATAAAAGATGTTTATCTAAGGAGAAACTATAAATAACTTTCAGGTGACATAAGAGATGTTTATCTAAGGAGAAACTATAAATAGCTTTCAGGTGACATAATAGATGTTCAACTAATGCAGAGAAACTATAAATAGCTTTCAGGCGAAACAAAAATGGCTGAGACGGATTTTGGAAATCAGTTACACAGATCGGGTCTCAAACAAGAAAAGCGCAAACAGGGACGTCCTCGTATTACTTGGCGACAAACCTTCCTGGAGGACCTCAGAACAGTGGACACCAGGTGGGAGGAGGCAGATCTTTATGGAGACAGCTTGCCGCCCAATGCGCCGAACAGCGCGTGAGGACCTAAGTCTAAGTATGTAAGCCTTAGTTACTTTTAAGTACTCTAGTCTTAGTGACTTTTAAGTACTCAAGCCTGAGTTACTTTTAAGTACTCTAGCCTTAGTGACTTTTAAGTACTATAGCCTGAGTTACTTTTAAGTGCTCTAGCCTTTGTGACTTTTAAGTACTCTTGACTGAATTACTTTTAAGTACTCTAGCCTGAGTTACTTTGAAGTACTCTAGCTTGAGTTAGTTGTGTGTACTGAACAACTCTATGACAAATATTTGTAGGCCTACGTCCACACCTATTAAGATAGCGAGACATCCATGACTCTACAAAGTGCGACACTCTAAAGAAACAGGTCGGCACAAAGAAGAAAAACTTTCCCATCTTAATGAGAACGAAAACTCACATTAAGATGTGTGAACAATTTGCATTGATCAGCTGTTTATTCCAACCAATTAGGCCAGGTATCGACCTCTGATAAGGAACAGCATTTGATTGTCAACAGAGAGGTTTGGGGTGGTGGAGAATGTTTTAAAGACATGAATAGTTCATTGATACGATACATTCAGCTAGTTCGCTATTGATTGATACTTTGGACTGGAATTTGTTTTTCTAATGAAGAATGCAATTAAATACATCACTGGTGCTGATAATGTAATTTGCTTATACTGTTGAAAACATTGGAGAGTAAGTTCTAAAGATAGACTTCTACAATGTAATGATGATATTTTGTGTACCCTGACACTACAATGTATTGATGCTATTTTCTGTACCCTGACAAAAACGCTTCGAAACAAATATGAGGAGAATTATATTTACCTTCCGATTTGCCTAATACATAAATACACACGAGAATGTTCTTATTGTAGTAGATGGCCCTCTTGTTAATTAATGTAACAGTGTCAAAACATAAATCATATCATTTATTTTATTTTTACAAAGTTTATTGTAAATATGTAACGTTCCTACGACTTATCATTAGCAAAAAGTTGAAACTTTGCACAATTATTCATTGTTCCTAACACAACATGAATCGATAAAACAACTTAGCCGATTTGTTAATTAAATTGTGGTTATTAATTACTTTTGTTTGATATTGAAAAGGAAATAAATCTTAAAGTATTGAGATAAATGACTGTAAATGGGAAGTTCTTCTCAGTGGATAAGGTTTCTTTCTAAAAGTAGTGGCTTTTTTTCTATTTTGTTTTGTTACATCCATATATGTGTAGTTTTAAATGAGCTGCACTAGTAGCATGTACACCTGACTTATTGTTATTTCTGTTTCACATTCTTTAGATTATTTGTCTGAAATGAAAACTTACACTGTTTTATCTCGATTAAAATGATTCCCTGATTTGATCATTGTAGATCGGCAGAGTTATGAAACCGTGTTTATTTTTAGTGTGGAATATCTTTGCAGACTTGAAGACCGGAGACGAAGTAAAAGGGAAGTAATTTAAACTTTGGAGTGTTTCGTACGTCTGCTCATCAGCAGCTCGCAGTGCTTGCTAGTAACAATTCTAAATATATATTTCAAATGAACTTTTAAAAAGATAACTTTAGTGGCTATCACAAAATAATGTAATCAAAAAAATATTTAAAAAAAAACACCAACTCGCGCTCATGTTGCTAAGCACAACAAAGTTCTTATATCCAGATAGTCATTGTACAAAACACGACCAGTAAATTGTGATATAGCAGTAGTAACACAGAGTCATACATCTATATTCTCTTCCTTATTGACTAGAAACAAGTTCGAGAGTCGAGTGCAGTACCTATCAAAATATAATGACCGTGAGCTAAATTTAATTTTAATGTAATCATACTTATCATATTTATAATAATAGCAATTCAAGATTTTTACATTTTAAAGTCAAACCATGGTTTTCACTAAAGCAGCTGAGTATTTTCATCCATATATATATATATATATATATATATATATATATATATATATATATATATATATATATATATATATATATATATATATATATATATATATCATTGGCCTCCTTCAGTCGTAGGACGACTATGGTTCATCTCAGAGCACACTTCCTCTTGTGGCTGTGGAGCCCTATTTTAGAGAGACACTCCCGTCCACAGATAGCGCAAGTTACGGTCCCCTTGGCTTTTGCTTCGGTGGTAGAGGAGCTGGCCGTTTTTCGGTTTGTGCGTTTTTCTTCCTGGGCTGAGACCCATGTACTTTCACTGTCCATAGCTTTCTTGGTCACTGTCTCTCTCCATCTGTTGCGGTCTAGAGCTATGTCTTCCCAATTGTCAGTATTGATGTTCACTGATTTGAGGTCGCGTTTTATTACATCTATGTAACGGAGATGGGGGCGACCAGTTTTTCTTGTGCCAGTCGCGAGTTGACCATAGAGGATGACTTTCGGGATGCGCTTGTCCTCCATCCGGCGAACATGTCCAAGCCAGCGCAAACGGCGTTGTCTGAGGGCTGTAAAAATGCTGGGAATACCTGATCGCGCAAGGATCTCAGTATTGCACACTTTTTCTTTCCATGTGACATTCAAGATCCTACGGAGACATCTCAAATGGAATGAGTTTAGTTTTCTCTCTTGCTTTGTGTAGGTGGTCCATGATTCACTGCCATATAGCAGTGTACTCATAACGCATGCCTTGTAGACTTCCATTTTGGTCACCGTGGTTAGCTTATGGTTTTCCCAAACTCTTAGTCTGAGTCTAGCGAATGTCGAGGCAGCCTTCCCTATGCGTTTTTTCATCTCCTCTTCTAGGGACAGGTCATCTGTAATTGTGGATCCCAGATAGCAGAATTTGTTTACGGCGTCCAGCTTGTTATCGTCAATGAGGATGGAGGGTGGTGCTGTAGTAGGTGGTCCCATAACATTTGTTTTCTTCGTGCTAATAGTCAAGCCATATTCTTTACAGGCCTGAGAGAAGCGGGACATTAGTGACTGAAGTTCCTCTTGTGTGTGTGCCACTACCGCTGCGTCATCCGCGAATAGCATATCTCTTACGAGGGTGGCTCTGATTTTAGTTTTGGCCCTCAGTCTGGCAATATTTAGGAGTTTGCCATCAAATCTGGAATGGAGATAGATGCCTTCAGTGGATTTGTCAAACGCGTTGTGGATTAGCAGTGAGAATAGTATTCCAAAGAGGGTTGGGGCCAGGACACATCCGCTGTTTATACTGAAACTTTCAGAGCTGGCACCGTTGAATTGCACTGTGCCCATCATATTTTGGTGGAAGGATATGATTACATTTAGTAGCTTGGGTGGGCAGCCTATTACCTGTAAAATTTTAAAGAGGCCATCTCTGCTAACTAGATCGAAGGCCTTTGTCAGGTCAATAAACGCAATGTATAAAGGCATCCTTTGTTCTCTGCACTTTTCCTGGAGTTGGCGGATGGAGAAAATCATGTCAAACGTGGATCTCCCTGAGCGGAAGCCGCATTGTGATTCTGGGTAGACCCGATCAGCGAGTTTTTGTAGCCTGGGAAGTATCACTCGAGCAAAGACTTTGCCTACAATACTTAAGAGGGAGATTCCCCTGTAATTGTTGCAGTCGCTTCTGTCACCTTTGTTCTTATACAGTGTAATGATTTTAGCATCCCGCAGGTCTTGTGGCACAGCACCTTCTTGCCAACATTTACAAAGCAGTTCGCGTAGAGGTTGGATTAGAGTAGTTTTGCATTGTTTTAGAAGATCTGGGGGGATACCATCGCATCCGGGTGCTTTGCGGGCAGCAATGTTGTCTATGGCTTTGTTGAGCTCTGAAAGGGTGGGTGTTTCATCTAGCTCGTTCATTGTGGGTAGTTGTATGATGGCTTTAAGGGCTGAGTCAGAGACTGAGCTTGTTGTGGCGTAGAGCTCGGAGTAATGTTCCACCCATCTGTGCATTTGTTGGCACTTGTCTGTGATAATTTCCCCAGTGGTTGATTTCAGAGGTGCTGTCTTGTTTTGGGAGGGTCCGAGAGCCTTGTTGATTCCTTCGTACATCCCTCTTATGTTGCCCACTTGGGCTGCGAGCTGGATACTCTCACTGAGCTCTACCCAGTATTCATTGGCACAGATCCTTGCTGTTCTCTGTGCATTGGCTCTAGCTTCTTTCAGGTTTAGCAGGTTGTGTTGGGTAGGTTTTGCCTTGTAAGTAGCGAGTGCATCTCTCTTTGCTCTGATGACAGGTGCTAAAATAACTGCTTTGGAGTCGAACCAATCATTTTGTTTTGTAATTTTTCTTCCAAAGATTTCCAGGGAAGTCTTTTGCATGGTGGACTTGAGGTGTTCCCATTTTTCAGTTGCTGTATTCTCAGAGATATTTTTATACTCGCGTTCAAAAGATTCCGCAAACTGTATCTGGAGATCAGGTCGACACATCTTGCTTACATCCGATTGGGGTCTTCCAATCTGCTTGGTATGGTGGATTTTTTGGGGGAGGAGATTGATCTTACAACATACCAAGGAGTGATCTGTGTCGCAGTCTGCACTGTGGTAGGACCTGGTAAGCTTGACAAATTTTAAGCACTTTTGTCTTACCATGATTAGGTCTAGTTGGTGCCAGTGTTTGGAGCGAGGGTGCCGCCAAGATACTCTGTGCTGCGGTTTAGTCTTGAAATAGGTATTAGTGACGCAGAGGGAGTGTAGTGAGCAAACCTCGAGGAGCCTTTGTCCGTTTTCATTTACTTTTCCGACACCAAAACGCCCAATACAACTGTCCCATGCAGAGTTGTCAGATCCAACGCGTGCATTGAGGTCGCCGAGGATGATAACCTGTTCCGTGGTTGGGATCTCGCTAAGAGCAGACGAAAGGTTGTCAGAAAACATATCTTTGGCCTCTGGTGTGGAACTCAGAGTAGGAGTGTAGGCACATATCAAAGTCACATGTCCAATAGATGTGTTAAGGCGTAGTGATAGGAGTCTTTCTGAACCGTTGCACTTCAGCTCTACTGTGTTCAGCAGTGTGTTCTTAACTGCAAAACCAACGCCATGTTCCCTTACTTCACTTTCGGATTTGCCTTGCCAGAAGAAGGAGTAGTCTTTTTCTTTGATTGATCCAGAGTCAGCTAAGCGAGTTTACTGAAGGGCGGCAATGTCTACTTTGAGCCTGGACAGTTCATCGTTTATTATTGCAGATTTTCTGACATCTTCTATGTCTGCTAGGTTTTCATTAAGTCCAGTTTGTAGAGTACGCACATTCCATGTGCCCAGTTTAAGAGTGGAGCTCCTCTTTTTTTTCTTCATGTCGACTGGTACATTGGCTTTGTGCCTGCTTTTCAGATTTTGTCCTATCCTCGTGTACCCAAACGAGGAAGACAGGCATGACGGGACAGCACCCAGCTTGAGGCGGGCGGTAGCTGTCCATAGGAATCCTAGGATCCCTCCCACCGACGAAAGTGGCCCCTGGCGCCCTGCTCTACGTCAATTGAGCATTTGAGCTTATAACCGGTGACTGCCACTTCCCGTGTTTGGCCGACGCCTAAGGCGAAGCTGGAGTGTCCTCTACAGTTTTTTAGGGTTAGGGCTTTGAATAAGTGAGATGAAAGCCTGGGCATTGTTTATGGTCGAAACGATGTCGCCCACACAGCAGTTCCCCCCTCTCCGCGCAGCTGATGTGACCAAAGGAACGGAGTATCCAGTACAGTTTGGGATCAGTAGCGCCGCAGGATCTGCCAGGCTGTAGAACGGTGTGCCATAGTCTGCCTAAGGGTCACCAGCTCCTGATTTTTCCTCAGGGTTGTCTCCCGAAGCCTTTCCCATGTTTGGGTATAGCCGCAGGGCAGCGGAGGTTTGGATTCAGAGTTTTCCTTCTCCTAGATGGGTAGCCAACCAAGGCTAACGAGCCCCTTCTGCCCAAAGCTTACTGGTTTAGGCGCCAGTTGCTCGCCTTTGCCCCTTCTCCTGTCTGTGGTAACGGTTCCGCCAGGCTCAGTAACTGATACACACGTGAAGGCCAGGAGTTGGGCTGGTTGTCAGAGGCTATTTGAGACGCATGCCATTGGAAGCACTTTGTAGGTAATGATGGGCTTAAGACCATTACCACTTCCGGCGTTAACAACCTTGCGGAACCAATACGATTATTACGTTTGATTGTCAAAGAAAGAACAGACAGTGCAGCACGTTAAATAGACAGATAGATAGATAGATAGATATGTTTGTTTGTTTGTTTTACATGTTTCGGATGTTCCTTCAGAGTTGAAGATAATTACTTCCTAGTCTAAACCTCCCACAGGACGACGGGGGATGGAAGCGGGCAGGGTTTGAACCCGGGACCATCGATAAATTTGAACGACAGTCCAGTGCGCAAACCGCATGACCAGGCAGCCAGATAGATAGATAGATAGATAGATAGATAGATAGATAGATAGATAGAAAGATAGATATATTGATACAAACATACATACATACATACATACATACATACATACATACATACATACATACATACATATATACATACATACATACATGCATGCATACATACATACATACATACATACATACATACATACATACATACATACATACATACATACATACATACATACATACATACATACATACATACATAGATGCAAAGATATATAGATGGGTGGTAGAAAGATAGATAGATAGATAGATAGATAGATAGATAGATAGATAGATAGATAGATAGATAGATAGATAGATAGATAGATAGATAGATAAACATAGACAAGCAATTAAAACCAATAAAAGAATAAGTAGATCTCTAGGGGAAAAAATCTACTATCCAATCTTTCTCTGCTGACAGCCTCAAGAATACCAAACTTGTATACTTATATAGATGATATAATAGAGGGCCAGATTGCGTGTAGATAAATGCTGACTGATTGCGACAAGAGACCCATCTCTAAGCAAATGATCATAAAATGGCAACAAGGAGCATCTGGTACCTACCATGTCTGGCCGCACACTTGACGACAGACTGGCCAACTTAGGTCACGCCATGTCTGGTCATTTACTTCTCCCTGCTCAGCGTAGATTGAATCACGTGACAGGGGAGGATGTGCAAAGATGACAAAAAGTGAAAGTTGCCAGGCAAAACAAATTAGATTTGAACTCAAGACATCCATTGTAATGTCATTAACACTTCAAGAAGAACATACATCATTCCAATAGACAATGGAATAAACAAACAAAATGTGATATCATGTTTTACATTTGTCTCGCTGTGGTTATATGTCCTGTCTTGTCCTTAACGTGTCCTGTCTTGTCCTTAGCTTGCCCTGTTTTGTCCTGTCTAGTAATGTCTTGTCCTTAACTTGTTCCTTTTTATCTTTTATTGTAAAGTCTTGTGCTGTTTTGAAATGTCTTGTCCTGAACATGTCTTGTACTGTCTTGTAATGTCATGTCCTGCCATGTAATGTCTTGTCCTTTTTGTGCTTAACATGTCCTGTCTTGTCATGACTAGGATATAAAACAAAATGTCTCGTTTATTTCGGTTGTTTATTTGAATAGAAATAGTTTGAATATGAGATTTTGTTAGTTTAGTGTAGAGTACAGCACCATTACTTACCATTCACAGTTGCGCAGGGTCAGACAACAATCCCGAATAGAGGAATGACCGCATGTCAACGGCGATCTCTTTTGATGAGCTTAAAGGAGGACACTGCTTAATGCACCCCCCCCCACCCTCGGAATCGCTCTAAAGATAAAATTAGGCGCAATTTGCTCTCATTGGAATATAGGAAAGTATCTGGCAGCCTCTAAAGGAGACAGCTGGAGAGCTCTCACAAAGGTTGCAGGACACACATTTGAGCTTTAGAAAAGCCATTGCAAATCATAGGCGCAGACGACAAAGGGAAAACATAAGTGGACCCTCAACGGCTTTGTCTGTGTCAGTTTAACTAAATGTGTGGGTTGCAGCTGCGATTGTGTTTGTCCTTTTGTGGAAGTGGTATAATATTTTGACCGATCTGCATTTTACATTTGGAGTGGGAGGAGATGCTGAATTTATCTTGAATCATTATGTAACTATTTTATAGTGGACGTCTGATAAAAACGAATGGCAAGAATAAATTGACACATTTGCATTTTGATTTCCTGTTTGTATTTATCCTATAAAATGTTTCCTTCCAAGAAATAGGACTATTACATTCTACTCTTACCTAGATGGTCATATAGATGTTCATGTTCATCTAGAAACTTCAATTTTCAGTGGTTTCGCTTGTCTGATTCAGGCAACCTGTCATAGGCTCAAGTGGCATCACTTTGACGACTTTGTCCTACCTGCTATGTTGTGTTTCTTGCACCTGAAATATATCCCTACTTTTATGACCTCTGTATCTTTAGTCTTTAATTATTTTGTTTTACAATGTTTGGCTCCGTATTTTTAAGCCATTTCAACATTTTTGGTTGGGAGTTAGTATGCATTGCAAGTTTCTAGAGCAACATCCTTATAAAACCAAAATATCTAGCGACATTGACCTCGTTGTATCATTTCTAACATGCTTAAAATTAGTAAAACTTTAGAATAAAAAAACACAAGTTTTAACAAAGAGTCCCTAAAACAGCTGTTCTCAACATTTTTAGCTCGGCGACCCTGTTTACATTTCTTCACTTATTCGCCCCCCCCCCGAACAGTCAAATTATTTTCGTTTATAAGTAAAATTGTACAAAATTATCATTGGAGGCCTAATTATCATTGGAGGTCTAATTATCACTGTAGGCCTAATTATCATTGAAGGCCTAATTATCATTGGAGGCCTAATTATCATGGGAAGCCTAATTATCATTGTTGGCATAATTATCACTGGAGGCCTAATTATCATTGGAGGCCTAATTATCATTGTAGGCCTAATTATCAATGGAGGCCTAATTATCAATGGAGGCATAATTATCATTGGAGGCCTAATTATCATTGGATGCCTAATTATCATTGGATGCCTAATTATCACTGAAGGCTTATTATCACTGGAGGCCTAATTATCACTGGAGTCCTAATGTAAACATCTTATTTGCATTGCCAAAACTTTATGTTTAATCACGGTACAATGTGTCATTATATACTTCTAATGTCTAATAATATATTTCTCCTTAATATCCAGTTATAAATAAATGAAATAATTTCTTTATGACGTGCATCTATTTACAATTGTATTTCCTATGCACATTCCACACACGTGACAATTTGAATTTTCTGCATTTAAATTTTTATAACTAGCAAGACTGTTTTGAGAAAAAATATATTATTGCAAATAGAAGAGAAATTGGAACATGACTGTAACCGCTTGACCCAGAACTGTGTAATTAAAGAGAAATGTTTCACTGTTAAACTATTTCTGTCTCCTTAAAATCTTTAACTTGTACTTCTATTGAATTTCTGGCAAGTGCAAATGGGAGGTTCAGTAAATTTGGAAAGAAGCAGCAAATGTTGTTCACAGGTATGGTGAATCTTTCACAGAAATTATCCTTTTATCTGTTTGCCAGGTAATTTCCCTCATAGAGAGCAGATACGGTTGGAAGCATGTAACTATTAATTTCGTTACAAATGACAACCTGTTTTTTTTTATTCCTGCTTAAACTAATGGGGCAGGCAGAGGAAACAGTGGTGCGTGGGGGCAGGCAGAGGAAACAGTGGTGCATGGGGGCAGGCAGAGGAAACAGTGGTGCATGGGGGCAGGCAGAGGAAACAGTGGTGCATGGGGGCAGGCAGAGGAAACAGTGGTGCATAGGGGCAGGCAGAGGAAACAGTGGTGCATGGGGGCAGGCAGAGGAAACAGTGGTGCATGGGGGCAGGCAGAGGAAACAGTGGTGCATGGGGGCAGGCAGAGGAAACAGTGGTGCATGGGGGCAGACAGAGGAAACAGTGGGGTGCATGGGGGTAGGCAGAGGAAACAGTGGTGCATGGGGGCAGGCAGAGGAAACAGTGGTGCATGGGGGCAGGCAGAGGAAACAGTGGTGCATGGGGGCAGGCAGAGGAAACAGTGGTGCATGGGGGCAGGCAGAGGAAACAGTGGTGCATGGGGGCAGGCAGAGGAAACAGTGGTGCATGGGGGCAGGCAGAGGAAGCAGTGGTGCATGGGGGCAGGCAGAGGAAACAGTGGTGCATGGGGGCAGACAGAGGAAACAGTGGGGTGCATGGGGGCAGGCAGAGGAAACAGTGGGGTGCATGTCTTACAAGAGTGTCCAAGAGCTGAGTGGGGACAACGGAAGGGTCACATGAACTGAATGGGGGAGTTTCTTAGAGAGCACTACGGGAGGCCCATGCTTTCCTCCCCTGCTAACATTTGGAGTTTATCCAATGTTCATATTATCCAATGCGATACGTATTTCTAAACAAGGTGTACATATTAAAAATTCTAATTTATGGATGCTATACTCAACCTTTTCTAAAATGTACATTGTTTGTTCACATATTACGAATTTATCATTTTGTTTCTTGGATATATTCAGTTTGCAGTATATGAATGTTGTGGTCTTAAAGTTTCATTAACATTAACTGTAATTTGCAAGTCATAACTCCTACTCTTGCAGATCAAAGTCCATAAATAACGATACCTTATGCATTGATCAGCATGAATTTAAACTTAGTAAAACCTATCTGATCAATTCTGCAGCATCTAACCTCGAGTGGCACATTTAGTGAATTCCAATTGGAAAAAAAAACTTATGTGACAAGTTTTACATGTTAAAATAGACAAAATAAAAATCCATATTTTGGATGGACATAAGCGACCCTTGACAAATTGTCATTCGACATCCAAAGGGGTCGCGACCCACAGGTTTAGAACCCTGCCCTAAAACTTCAGGCCTATCATCTATAATATAAAGCAGAAAGTAAGGCGTATGTATGTACGTATGTATGTATGTATGTATGCATGTATGCATGTATGTATGTATATATGTATCATGGGCGTAGTTTGTATTTTTTCGGTGAGGGTTTTGAGGAGGGGATTCCTCCCCCCCCCCTTTTTTTTTGGGGGGGGGGGTATATTAGTGTGTGTGTGTGTGTGTGTGTGTACATCATAATTAATCTTTATTACATTTTGACCCTTTATTCTTTCGGAAGACGTTCATTCTAACCTAGAATAGATTCTTCCTGGAGAGACTACACAAAACTGTTAACACCCCGCCAACAAGGTGGTCTGGGGGAGCGCTGTGGCGGAGCCCCGCAGCCAGGCACTGTTACCGGTTTTTAAAACCAAAAAAAAAGCAAATTCTGAGGTATCAACAGTTCATTATACTGCTATTAAATTTTTTTAGCTTAAATACCTAATCTGCTTTTCTTACTTACTTAGCACATAGATCCTCCAGTGCCGTTCGGCGCATTGGGCAGCAAGATGTCTCCACAAAAATCTGTCGCTAGCAATGTCTGAAGCCTCTTCCCACCTGGTGTCCACTGCTCTGAGGTCCTCCATGATAGTGTGTCGCCAAGTTATACGAGGATTTCCCTGTTTCCGCTTTCCTCGTAATGGCCTCCATGTTATTGCAACTCTTGGTATGCGTAATTCATTTTGACAGAGAACATGTCCCGCAAACCTCATACGACGCTCTGTCACAACTCACTAAGAGGTCAACTCCCAGTTCGATGTAGGATTTTCTTAACTGAGAACGGATCTCTTTAACTGACTTCTAAAATCCATCTTAGCCATTTTTGTTCAGCCACATTTAGTCTTTTTTCAATTTCCGCAGATGACTTTCCTGCTATTCACTGCACTTTATTAATGGAACCCAGCGACTGGTGAAAATTTGTAACCTATCTTGGCTACGCTCTAAAAATTTGGTGACTGTAGTTAGCTTTAGTTTTTATATCGAAAAGGCAAGTTTTATCGTCAAAACCATCTGTTGGGGGGTTTTAAACCCCTTGGCTACGCACATAGAATTCGGTGACCATAGTTATCTTCACAATAATATTGAAGAGGGGGGTTTTCAACCTCAAAACTATCTGAAGGGGGATTTTATTGAACCATCTGGAGAAGTTTAAACTCAAATCCCCCTTGGCTACGCTCATAGAATTTTGAGTGTTTAATTTGCTTTATTTTTATAAATCTTGTACATTTTTTTATTCGATTAATCATTTTGGGGGTGGGGGGATGGGCGGAGTAAAAAATGTTCATTTTTATCTGTTCAACATGTATCTTCATTGAAAATGGAATCTAATTCGACACGGATCTCGAAAACGGCTCTAACGATATTCCATTCGCTTTATAAGTTGCATGAAGAAGATATTGCTTTAAAAAAATCATGCTTTTCCTGTAAATTTTTATGTTGTTAAGCTTATATATATATATGTAACTAACTTAAAGAGCAGGCTGGACGTAAGCGATATGTTTACACAGTCATGACAGAAACCTCGGTACATTTAGCGTCAACCAAGTCAAGAGATTTTTATGAACACACACACACACACACACACGTGCACACATTAATAGTGTTCAATTGCCAGGGATAGTTTTAAAAGCTGTGACAAGCCGTCGTTTGGTTTGTGTCAACACAGTGAGCACTGATCGAACCAATAGCTACTCTGTCACATGGTAACATGAACACAAGACATAAGAGTTTTCCTATTGCTTTCAATTCAAGAGTCTTTTTTTTTTTCTTCAGATCTAGAAACAACTTTATTTTTATCCGGAAACAAAAGGACTCAAGCCCGGGACCTTTAAGGGATGCCCCTACATGTTTGTTTTTTTTCAATGCCTCTTGTATTCTTGTTTAGGATCTTGAATTTTTTTGGCATGTGTATGCGACTGTGGAGATGCAGAAGGGCCTATGCGAAATATTTCTGGTCGAAGGCCTCTTTCTTTCATTGTATTTGGGCTGCCTATACAAACTATCGTTTTCAATAGTTAGAATGATCGTATCTATATACAATTAGTATGATAGTCAGTGAATATAAAGTCTTCGAGCCATGCGACGTCTCGCTAGTAGTAACTCGTAGCTTCTTGTGTGAACCGCTTCTTGAGACATTTTGCGAAGAGAAAGAATAGCCTTAGTGAGCCAGGTGGTTGAGTTAGATGTCTCCTCAACGATCTCTACGTCTCCAACAGGAACCTAGAGTCAATCTGGAGTCAAACTGATCATAAATGTGACATTGTAAGAACCTCTCATCAGTTCGAGTACTTCTAGAGAGCTGCGTCATTTTCCTATAATGTAGGAACACCAAAGTGAAGAACTGATACAGAAAAGAAAAGTGATTTCTGTTAAGAACGACATGTTGCATTGACACATAAATCGCATTTCCTCAATAATAAAAACAAGATATTTGACTGTAACGATCCTCTCTAGTTTCAGTATACATTTTTGCAGAAATTTCGACAGCAATATGTAACAGGCCAGATGTGGCCCTCGGACCTTAGTTCAGGCATTTCTGACGTGGTGGCATCGGTCGCGTAACGACTAGCATTTCTTTTGGTGAATTAATTGGTCTTGAGTTTGTTTGTTCAATGTTCTCTTTGTCAGGGTGGGATTTCAGATTAGCTAGGGTATGATATGATATTACGGTCCCGTATCCCCAGCCTGAACAGAGTAACACAAGAACCTAAAGATATTAGCATGTAAACTACAAACATTACATAACAGTTATTCAACTGAACATTTAGTAAATAACAACAGTTGTCAACAGGAACAATATTTAATTAAACTTAATTGTAAGTTTCAAACATATTTGCATGTACATCGATATCCGTGAAGCTAGCATTTGATACTAATTAGTCTAATATCACACCAACAGGTTTCCGTAACACACCTTCGCACTCCATCTCGGCGCCCAACAGAAGCTAAACTCCCTACACCTCAACACCGATAGTTGCTACACAACTTCAAGGGCAGAAAGACGACAAACTTTCCCATAGCCCAAACCTAACACCCTGAAACGAAAAGAAAACCTAGATCTAGCGCTGCCGCTACAAGAAAGAACTTTTCAGTAACGACACCCGTACCGAAAGATCAGCTTACTTAATAAAACTATGTACTTACGTACCCTTACAAGGGGAACCAAAGAACCAGCTACCCAGCTCACTAAAGCAACTCTCTCTCTCTTGCGGAAACTAAGGATGACGTAAACACACACACACAATATTCTAGACAACAAAACGCACTTAAAAGAAACTACTTCCTATACCCTAAAACACCAATATTAAATGCAAAGAAAAACTACAAGCGCGCACGACATCCCCCCTCTCCCCCTAACTGGATCTTGCGAAGACAAGTCCAGTCTTCAAAGAAAAAAGAAATTGAAAACTGAAGTATATAGACAGCAAAAGGAATTAGGAAACATTGCCCAAAACTGAAACCGAAGAATACAACCTTCATAAAGTCAAACTGACATAATTATTCAAATAGATGATGTCTCAAAGAACAACATTCATCATACAACTATTATAACATTGCAATGCATACTAAAAACAAGCAGTACATATTACATAGATATATACATACAAATCAAGCAATAGCTATAATAAAATAGTCTTTTTGTGCGAATCACACCAATCTTGAGCACAAGTCTGCAAGTATATTGTCCTCTCCTTTTATGTGACACACGTCGAAGGTGTAGTCCTGAAGCATCAGAGCCCACCTCGTAACTCGGTGGTTCGTAAAGTTCGTGCTCCGAAGGTAAGCCAAGGCCTTGTGGTCCGTCTGAAGGTGAAACGTATTTCCACGCAGGTATCTGTCCAGTTTTTTAATGGCAAATACGATAGCCAAACCTTCTCTCTCGATGATGGAATACCTCTGCTCCCGAGGCAATAACTTGCGACTCACATACTTGACGGGATGCAGAACACCATTCACGCACTGACTCAGTATACCGGAGATTCCTTTGTCAGAAGCATCGGTCTGAAGAACAAACGGCAATGAAGGATCAGGCAAACGAAGAATGGGGTACCTACACAGATACGCCTGCACCCTGCTTAAAGCCTCCGCGCACTCACGATTCCAGTGCACCTTAACAGACCGACCCCGACCCAATAGATTGGTAAAAGGAAACAACTCCGCGTACCCTGGCGAACCTACTGTACAAAACCTCCAAAGCGATTAAAGATTTCAGGTATTAAATTTTTCAACCCTCTAGACCACTTACAGCCCTAAACATTCCTTTACCCTAGATATCTTTAAAAAGAAAAACAGTTGAACAAGATAATGCTGATATTATACCTCCCGCGGTACAATTATGCATGTCATTAGTATCTTCATCCTATACGACAGAAAATGCAACTAGATTCGTAACCCAGATCCAATTGCTAAATTCAAACAGGATAAGATTGTACTATTACGATGGTATATGCTCTATTACATGAGCTTCATCATGTACATTTTACTCAACCAAATAATAACGCAATACTTTCATGTGTGTGCTAGCCTATCAAACCAAGCCCGCAAAATTTACCGATGCGACCAGAGTACTATCTTAATCATCACGTCAACCTCTCGCGCTCACACGATGAGGGACCACCACAATACTTCTACTACCAAATTTCGACCTGTCCAAATATCTAACCGCCTTAGCAACGTCTGCTAAGTTCTTAAACCTTACATGTCCAATACCCATGGACTTCCCATTTGCCTCTAATACCTCCACAAAACCAAATAAACCAAACTCCCTAAACCTATCTTTAAGCCTTTGCCAGTTAACATTGAATGGCAAATTCCTAATAGTAACTGTATAGCGATCCGGCATTAACTTATACCTACGGCGACCTTCTGAATCGCGACGACCCTCTAGTCATCTATGTCTAGATCGCTGGTCTAGGTCATTGCCAATATCATTGGGATTTACATCATCAACATTAGTCTCATTATTTTGGGTAACAAATTCATTAGAGCACTCAGCTGCTTTATGACCCTGCTCCCCACAACTGAAACAAACAATTACCTTTCGTTTAACCACTGGACTCTGCTTAATCACAGGCTCACATGCTGCTGCCACATACACAGTTTCTTCTTTACTAATTGATACATTCGAATCGGCTACCTTAAAACCTTCGATTACCTCCAGCATGTTCTCCACAGTATTTTGCTTGTTTAGAACAAGTTGTCGATAGACCTCCCCCGAAACATTTTCAAGTATCCTGTCTTTAGTGAAGAGATCTTTGATCTCATCTGCTGACTTTCCTACCTCAGCCATTTTACACCAGTTGTCAAGTGCGGTCCTCAATTCGGTCACATACCCACGGAAGTCATTCTGCCGTGGTTTGACCCGGTGAAACCTTTTGCGGCATGTCTCCGCATTGATGTCTGCGTGGCGGAGAAGTGCCGTTTTGACATCCTCATACTTATCGCTAAGGAACAGACTGTCCCTCAACATAAAGTTTTTGAGCGATGTCGTCAACTTGTACGACAATAGCAGGGACCACTCCTTACTCTCAATCTTACACCTTGCTGCCACGGCCTCAAAGTGCGTCAGGTACGCCAGAAGATCATCATCTTCCTTCATGCCTTGGAAGTTCTTGTCTAGCCTGTCCAAGACACTCTTTTGTCGCACCTCAACTGCCTGACCTGCCACTGCACCTGCCTCTGGCGCCGACTTCTCTTTAAGCCGTGCCAACTCCAGTTCATCTTTTCTCTTGAGCTCCTCTCTAGCCTCTCTCTCCTTCCACCTCTCGTGTTCCTCACGCCTAGACTTCTCCTCCCTTTCATGTCTAGCGGCCTCCTCAGCCTTCGCCTCTTTTCTCAACCTCTCTTCTTCAGCCTTCGCCTCTTTTCTCAACCTCTCTTCACGCTCAAGTCTGGCTTCCTCCTCAGCCTTCGCCTCTTTTCTCAACCTCTCTTCCTCAGCCTTCGCCTCTTTTCTCAACCTCTCTTCCTCAGCCTTCGCCTCTTTTCTCAACCTCTCTTCACGCTCAAGTCTGGCTTCCTCCTCAGCCTTCGCCTCTTTTCTCAACCTCTCTTCTCGCTCAAGCCTAGCCGTCTCTCGTTCAAACTCCTCCTTCTTGGCTCTCTCGTATTCAACCTTCTGCTCTGCCACATACCTCTCCAACCTCTCACCATCATACCCGAGAGCACGGCCGTCACTTATGAACTGGGTGGTTAGAGTCAACCTCGTCTCCATTACATATAATATTAAGCCTTAATTAATAATTAGTCTAACTATCACTAACAAAACCCAAAGTCAGATCATAGAGAGAAACAGAATATATATCATTACTTAATTAAAACGGGCGAACTGAAATCACGGGCGCATCGACAAAAACAGGGCCAAGGACTTATCTGCTCAGTATCCCGCGTCGGAAGGAATCGCCTCACTCCAGGCTCCGCAGAAGAGAAAAGCCACAGGCAACCACAGCCACTGGAACAGACCAACGGTTCTAACTTCAGGACGGTTCCGGTACACCAGCCAACAAACCGCACAGATTCAGGTCGATCCCGTCGACAGGCACTCGATCCACTCACACGTTGCCGCTCAGAGTCAGAGGATTCAGGCGTTGGTGACAATAAATGCAAAAACAAGTTACAATAGTTTCAAAGAGTAATTACACACTCTAAGTTTACCGAACAAATAGGAACTACTCACATTAGGCACAATACAAGGGATGCCCAACGAATATATCGTGTGCTGTACATAAATCATCAGACCGCTCAAACGGCTTAAATGTATTTAATTTTATTTAATACATAAATATTACATATTTGTTATATATCTTATGATGGTTCTAACGGTCAAATCAAGGACACAGAGGTCACAAAGTTGACATTTACATATTGTTTGGACGAGCCCCCATTTCTGTCAGGGTGGGATTTCAGATTAGCTAGGGTATGATATGATATTACGGTCCCGTATCCCCAGCCTGAACAGAGTAACACAAGAACCTAAAGATATTAGCATGTAAACTACAAACATTACATAACAGTTATTCAACTGAACATTTAGTAAATAACAACAGTTGTCAACAGGAACAATATTTAATTAAACTTAATTGTAAGTTTCAAACATATTTGCATGTACATCGATATCCGTGAAGCTAGCATTTGATACTAATTAGTCTAATATCACACCAACAGGTTTCCGTAACACACCTTCGCACTCCATCTCGGCGCCCAACAGAAGCTAAACTCCCTACACCTCAACACCGATAGTTGCTACACAACTTCAAGGGCAGAAAGACGACAAACTTTCCCATAGCCCAAACCTAACACCCTGAAACGAAAAGAAAACCTAGATCTAGCGCTGCCGCTACAAGAAAGAACTTTTCAGTAACGACACCCGTACCGAAAGATCAGCTTACTTAATAAAACTATGTACTTACGTACCCTTACAAGGGGAACCAAAGAACCAGCTACCCAGCTCACTAAAGCAACTCTCTCTCTCTTGCGGAAACTAAGGATGACGTAAACACACACACACAATATTCTAGACAACAAAACGCACTTAAAAGAAACTACTTCCTATACCCTAAAACACCAATATTAAATGCAAAGAAAAACTACAAGCGCGCACGACACTCTTCATAAGCCACTCTTGAGGTTTTAAGAAATATGTCATCAATTTTCTATTGGAGATGGAATTGACTTAGTAGATGTCTGTTTTCTTGTTGGCAGGAACAACTCCTCCGTTGCTCTGATCCGTTATTGTCTAGACTCATGGATATAGATACAGTTTCCCTTTTTCGATCTATAGAGAAGATGATGTAAAGGTCATCTGTTTCTGTGGCCTACGGTTAATGAAGGTGTCATGTGGCCAGCACAACAACCAACCGCCTTTACGTTCCCCCAGCAAATGTCAAGTACCCGTTCAAGATTTGATCCCAAGAATGAAAATACCAGTCGTCACCACAATTCGAACCCAGGACCACTCGGTCCGGAAACAAGCGCTTTACCCCTAGGCCACCGATTGCTACTATGACTACGAGTGTAGTGTGTATTGTGCATCCAATAACCTGTTAGTTGGATTTTTAAAAGCTGTAACTACTTTGAGTTTGTATACTTTCACTACGACACACACACAAGACATATTGATAACTTTCTAAATCACACACATGATATACTGATAACTTTCTATATCACACACATTACATACTTAATAACTTTCAAACATATGTTATTCTTGGTAACATTTCTTTTTTACGGAAAAATAACATTTATTCCCTTAAAAAAATAATGCTGATGATGAAAACTTTACAAGATCTAAATATAGACTCAAAAAAAAAATTAAATCAAGATTAGAAATATTAATATTTATTTACAGCCTGCTTCAGTCGCGAAGCTTTTATGGATCATTTCATTGAAATGAGGTGAGTGCCTGGTCGGAATTCATACAATGTTTTGTGACTTCAACACGTGAACATGTGGAACTAATTTTGTAACCTTGTCTTATTAACTTATTGTTCAATACCAAACTACATTCTGAACTACTTTTGTAACTTGTAACCTTGTCTTACTAACTTATTGTTCAAGCTTTTTCATGAACTTCCGGTGATTAATGATCAATGTTCATTCGATTCCCTCTTTTTTTTAGGCTATAAGTAACATCGATTCAATGACTGTCCTATTCCAAGGTTGTAATTAACTTTGTGATGTAACAATAACATTTTGACCTGTGGCAGTTTCTAATGTGAAATTAAATGTTTTTGAAAAGGTCAAACGCTATGAAAAGTCTCTTATATTAGATCTAAAATAACATAATGGTCTTAGAATTCTACCAATTAGTTCTCAATGAGAAATTGTATTTCAGGCGTGATTCAATAAAACAAACTGTATACACGTCACAACATTAATGTTGCATTAGGAGCACCAGATGAAAACACAACATTATCTTGTCAATGACATTTTATCCCTGCGTCCAGAGCGCTCATTGAGTGAGCAGAATTACAGGCAAAAAAGTTTTGTTTTTTTTTGGTTGTTTGTTTTGTGGCTTCATGTTTGCTATGCATTTTTTTAAAAGTGTGTGTGTCTTTGTGTATCTGTGTGTGTTTCTCTCTTTTATCTCTGTGTATAACGTTGGATGTAAATGTGTGTGTGTGTGTGTGTAAGATCCTTCTTGTGCAATGCAGATGTATTTTTTTCCCCTCAAAGATTTTCCTCATTCAAAGATTGTATCCTTGCAGTAGTTGTGTCTGTTGAATCTTGAGATACGACCGAGGCATTAAAATAATATTGGATTGTAAGCATAACGAATATTTTTAAATATGTTATGTCACAATATTCAAATGCCATAATTTGTGACATTTTAAACATTGTTGACATTTTAATTTAAACAGTCTTATACAAACAAAATATTTAACAAGGTGAAACACAAACTTATAATCGGCCCCAGGAGTGGTCAACCTAGAGTCTTCACCAGGATTTGAACACCGGACTTCTGTTTCCAAGTGCTTTACCCCTCAGCCACAGCATCTCCATATAATCATTTAGCTTACACTTATATTTTTAAAATAATAATTATTAACCTTATCCATACATTCAAAATTAATAACATGTTGCATTGTAATAAAGGAAAACTAAAAAAGATTTATTCTTCTAACAAAATTAGATAAATTGGCAACACGAAAAAAAAAATTCTTGACCTACTTTAAGCTACAATTGTGTACAAATGACAAGAAGACTTTCCCCTCGCAAATAAAAATTAATATCTCCATTGTCATTTGTCATACAAACTAGACATAGATATAGCTAGATCTAGACCTAGTTTTACATCTAAATCTAGATTCAAGATCTAGGTCTAGAACTAGATCTAAGCCTAGATTGCCCTAAATCTAGAGATAGATCTAAGTCTCTAAGTCTAGATTTAGAGTTAGATCTAAGTCTATATATAGATCTAAGTCTATAAGTCTATATCTAGATCTAGAACTAGATATAGAATCTTGATAAAGAATCTACTATATCTAGACTAGAGCTCGTATTATAATTATCTAGATCTGGGCTCTATTTAGCATTATTTAGACTGTCAATGTAAAGTGTAGACCCCTATAATGAGGATATGTTACAAATACGCACTATGAAAAATAATTAGTAGTTCTTTATTTTTTAAACTTAAAACTAAAACTAGGTTCGTATCAAAATACTTTTTTTAAAAGCAACATTTGAATCAGTATTCTATTCAATAAGTTAGTTAATAAATGGAAAATAAATGGAAAATATATTTTATAATGATCCATTGACACTTCTACCATTGTGACCTTAGATGCAAATGTTTTGTACCAAAGCGCCAATCTATGAATGAAGCTTGATTTATTAATGAAGAAGTTCATGACCTTTTGGGAAAAAGTTACCTCCCCTGAAGTCTTTCATTGAAAGGTTATGTAATTTTTGGAAAAATCTGCTTGCATATATAATTTAAAAAATTAGATGGTTCAATTTCGGAAAAGAAATAAAGTAGCCGTTGCATCAGAACTTTGAATAATATAAAATATGATGTCAGGTTTTCATTTTATCTTCTAGTTTCTGAGATCTTAATTGGGAAGGACGGACGAACGGACAAACGGACAGACAGGCGTGTGGCCTAATAGCGCCTTTTTCCCATTCGGGGGCCGCTAAAAATGCTTTTTAAAAAACCTTATCTAAAGGAAAAAACTCCACACTTACAACTATATCTCTCGATAATGTGGACGTTGTTTCCCTTCTCTGTATCAAACAAAATGGGACGGACGGACGAACGGACAAACGTACAGACAGGCGTGTGGCCTAATAGCGTCTTTTTCCCTTTCGAGGGCCGCTAAAAATGCTTTTTAAAAAACCTTATCTAAAGGAAAAAACTCCACACTTACAACTATATCTCTCGTTAATGTGGACGTTGTTTCCCTTCTCTGTATCAAACAAAATAATTAATTACCAATAAATAATTAACTATTTGTTAATTTTTTAAAACTGATTTATGTTTTGTTCGGTAAAATAAGTAATATTGAAAAGTTTCAACTTGAGCCAATAATGGGTGAAGAAGAAATAATGTGTTCAAACGTTTCACTAGAGAGACAGAGTGAGTTGATATAAGCTTTGTACAAATGTTCAGCCGAATCCCCAAAACTGTAAATACTTAAATCTGCATTTTTCGTTGTTTTCATTGAAATCTCTTTTCTTTGCTATTTCTAAAGCATTGGTTTGAGTTGTTTTTTTTCCTTTATCTATCCCCTAGTCTGTGGGACAGTTGGGGCACCAAGTAAGATACGTCGAACATATTTCTCCATTCCTCGCTGTCTTTTGCCTTAGTTAGAGACTCTTTCAATGGCAGCCCGTTCATTCTTTTATGTTATCCTTCCAACGCTTTCTGTCTGCCTCTTCTTTTTCCCGAAATTCTTGTAATATGGCCATAGATTTTTAGCTTGCGTTTTTTTCACGATAGTTAGATGGTCATCAATCGTTGCAGTAACTAATCTCTTTTTTATGATGCGGTCTTTAAATGTGTTACCTAGGATCCTTCTGTAGCATCTCTATTCCATTGCTAGGATCCTCTTCTCTAGCTCTGCCGTCAGCATCCAAGACTCACAAGCATATAAAAATGTGACCATGACTAGGGAGCGCATCAGTCTGATTTTGGTGCCGAGGGCTAAGCCTTTGTCTTTCCATATTATTTTCAGTTTTGAAAGGGCCAGTGGTTCAGGATTCGTTCCCTCAACTGAGACAAGAGCTCTGAGGTATGAAAAGCTGCTAACACTAGTCAGCCTTTCACCTCCAATACTGATGCCCCTTTTAAAGCCCTGTTGGCTATTGGTCATAATTTGGGTTATTTTTGGCATTTATTTGCTGACCATATATGCTGGTGGAAGTCTTGTCAATGCACACATCACCAAGTCAGCTGGTTCTTCATCCGTCCCTGCCTAGGCCATTTTGTTGTAAGTATATTTTCCCCTGAACTATATCTTTGATACAATAAGGTAAACCTCACTCAGAGTTGATAGATTCAGCGGTGAAAGTCCTAAAGTGTCTAAGAACCAAGTGAAGCTTATTGGTTAGCTGATGTTGGAGACTGTTTCTAACTTTCATAAAAATTGATTTACAGCTGACACCCTGTACCGTTTATTTGTTGGAATCTAGTTCTGAGTTTTAGGTTACAACCGTCAGAGCGTGAAATGTGTACAAGCAAAGAAACAAGAAGCAAGAGGTCAATATTGCATGTGTGCGTGTGTGTGTGTTTTGTAAAAAGAATAAAATTGAGAAATGGTGTTCGTGGTTGAGTATCAAAATGAAATCTATTTAACTTCCTCTAGCTACTAATTTAATTAAAATTTCTTATTAAGTTGAAAAAATCAACGTAGAGAAGGGATGTGTAGAGAGCTGCAGCTGTAGAGAAGTGGTGTATATAGAGTTTGAAGATATATATATATATTTATTTATTTATTTATGTCTTATGTTAATAGTGAAGAATTAATTTCCCTTGTTATTATGGAACAAAATAATTAATTGTTTTGTTTTGTTTTGTTTTACATGTTTCGGATGTTCCTTCAGAGTTGAAGATAGTTTACTTCCTAGTCCAAACCTCCCGCAGGACGACGGGGGATGGGAGCGGGCAAGGTTTGAACCCTCGACCGTCGATAAATTCGAACGACAGTCCAGCGCGCAAACCGCACGACCAGGCAGCCATCCAATAATTAATTGACTAATTGATTAATTTTTTAATTGATTCATGGTTTGTTAAGTACAATAAATAACGGTAAAGAGTTTCCACTAGATCCGAAAGTGGATGTGGCAGAAACAATACGTCTACAATCATTAAAGGAGAAAACTCCCAACATATTTAGCCATATTGCATAATGCTGCAGGTGAATTTCCCTTGTTGGTAGCAAACAAAATAATTAATTACAGGTAATTAATTGACTAATTTGATAGTTTCTTTGATAAATTCACGTTTTGCTAGGTACACTAAATAATAGTCTAAAGTTTCAACTTGATCCGAGAAAGGGTCTGGAAGAAACGTGTTGAAATTTTGTATTAGACATATTGAGCTGATATTAGCTTTGTAAACATCGTCCTTGACCTTGCTTTCCTTGATCTACTCATTTCCAAACTTCTCCCAATCGTCAGCCTTTGTGTGTGTGTGTGTGTGTGTGTGAGTGTGTGTGTGTGTGTGTGTGTGTGTGTGTGTGTCTGTGTGTCTGTGTGTGTGTGTGTGTGTGTGTGTGTGTGTGTGTGTGTCCCCTGAATGTTTTATTGAATAAGCATATTTAAACAAAATATATTATTTTTAATTTGCAATTTTAGTCTTTACTGGAAAAAAAAGTTTTCCTTTTAGACCTTGCAATCTGTATTTCTGTATTTCTGTATTATCTGTATTTTCCATTACAGTCAAATAAAACACACAAATACTGTTTTGTCCTTTTTATTCTAACACCTTTCCTCTCTCTTTCTTTCTCTTTCTGCACATCTTTTTTTCTCACTTTCTCTCTGCCTTTTTTTCTCTCAGTCGCTCTAATTCTCTCTCTCACTGTCACTTTCTCTCTCTCTCACTGTGACTCTGTCTCTCTCAGTCGCTCTGATTCCCTCTCTCCCTCTCTTTCTCTCTCTCCCTCTCTCTGCTTCTCTCATTCTTATCTTTCATCTATCTTCCTTTTCCATTCATCAATAATTCCGCGAGGTACAAAATAAACGATCCGCGCCATTTTTAGCCTGAGCGGATTACCTTGACTTTGCCGGTGTTAACATAAGCACTCGATAAATTAGCTTAATATTGTGTGCTGGAAACAGTCTGTAGGTCTGAGCTGGCAAGTTGATGCCTTGACGCTCTATGCCGTCCTGTTGCTGTGAGACTTGGCTATTTCGTAAATAATTAATTTTGTGCTTGGAATAGACCCGAAAAAATGACATATCGATTTGAGATCAAGTTTCTTAAAGGAAGAGCAATTATTTAATTCAATGATAATAGTCGGATAAGATTATAGTATGTCTTTTGCATTTTACGTCTCGAGAGTTGACCTTTTCCCTTTGTAACTTCTCACCTGACTAAAAAGGCCAATCCTGATACACAGCTGCAGTCACAGGCTGTGCAATTTTACCGCCCAGGCTTTCCTCCAGCAACTGAAATGTCGCTCCAATTCTGATGATAGTATGTAGGAAATAAACAGAGAAATTGAGCATGCTTCCGTCTTTATGGGGGATTTAACAAACAATATCCTACATACTTGCCCCAGATAATCCTCGGCTTAGGAGTTCTGTATTGAATTAGTTGATAGGTTCTACCAAAACTAAAAGAGAAGAAGGTTTGCGTAAGTAATGCCTGCACAAACATATGCTCATGTGATGTGATGCTCATGTGATGTATCAGATGCTCATGTGATGTGATGCTCATGTGATGTGATGCTCATGTGATGTGATGCTCATGTGATGTGATGCTCAAGCTTTGCTGTGTTGAAGTAGTTGTTATTGAAGGCAATGCCTTTTTACAAAGTATTAATAGCTCACTCTGTCTATCAAAACAAGAACAGAGCGGTACAAAAACTCGTTCGTACCTCACTCGGTGAAACTATATCAACGCCACTCGTTGGTCAGGAAACATTGAAATGACCAAGATGCCTGTGTGTAGTCGCTGAATGAACTCTTTGTGTTGTGTCTGTTCTATTTATGTGTATGTTTCTGTTGTGATGTCTTTATATGAGAAAAGAGTCCTCGTAATCACAACAAATTTCCATAAGGATCAATAAAGAAGTCTTAGTCTTAGTCTGGTAAAAAGATTGTCCATGTTATTTCTCCGACTTCCCATCCTCAGGTCAAGTGGAAACTTTGCCCAATTATTTCTTGTCAATGATGACACGTGATTCAACAAAACAAATTACCCAATTATTCAATAATTATCTGGTTATTACTTACTTTGTTTTATACCGATAAAGGGGAAATATTATTCATAAATATGGCTTAGCATGTTGGGTTTGGTCCCTTTCGGTAATTTTATACATTATTTCTCCCACAGCCAGTGGCGTCACTAGGGTCGGTGTCATCCGGTGCGGTTATCTCAGGGTGCCTGTCATCCGCCCCCCTTGCCATCAACTTTCTCCAAACATTGTCAATTAACACTATCATTGGTTCAATCTTCTTTTTTGAACCAATTAAGTTCATTGATTGTTAAACACATGTAAAAGGAGTGTCTATTCTATTATAAAATCCCATTGTTTATGACATGTATTCAAAAACTATTGCACATTTTACAATGCAAGTCTATTAAAATTAGACACAGATTTAACATCGTATGTACATATTTCCTTTGACATTTAGGCGGAAACGGTATAACATTATGCTGTGTGACTAACATCTAGCCCAGAAAATGTACGTTTGCTGCCCTTTAGTCAGAAATTGGTCTGGGGGAGCGCTTAAAGCTTACACATCAGAGACCTGGGTTTTTAGCTTTTCTAATTTTTAGAAACTCAATTCTCCTTAAGTCTTGCTTGTACTATTTCTCCTAGTAAAACGATTGCAGGCCACAAAAGTTGGGACTGGCGTATCTGAAGTGTGAGAGGCTACGGACTTCATCCATTGGCGCACCACTAAACGTCAGATCTTTTTCTTTGCAGAAATAGTGTTTTGTAGGTAATTTTTAAATGTTTTGTATATTTGAAAAAGTTTTTTCTTGAGATGGTATTACAGTGGCATCCAGCAAGGTAGTATCTCTGGAAGCGCCATTCTGAACTTCATACATACTTTCTCTGTCGTGTACAATGTGTACATTCCTTGTCTCACACCTGTCTCACACCTGTCTCACACCTGTCTCGATTGTAAAAAACTGTGCTGTTCCCTCTTCTGTTTTCATGCAACTACAGTAGCACGCTAAAATTAAGGATTTTTTGGTTCTTTTTTGTCTTACGGAAATTTTTTTTTTTTTTTAGAAATAAGACATTGTCCCTTTACAAAACAAAAAGAGCAATTATATATTCAGTTAGGCAAGGTTCAGATCTAACTTCACATTCACTTTCACCTTACCTTTGGTCTGTGGACCGCTGGGGCACCATACAAGATCCGTCAACCTTCTTTCTCCATTCTTCTCTGTCATTTGTATATGATAGAATTTCATTCTGATGTTCTTTCTGAAAATATTGAAACCTGCCTTTTTACCTGCCTTGTAATATTGTTATTTTTTGTTTGTTTTTGTTTTCATTGATAAAATGAATAGAAATAATTCTATATTTAAATCTTAACGCCTAAGTAATGATGCCTTTTGGTTTGCAGTTTGCTTCTAGATTTCGATTTATCACAAACACGCTCACATGCGTATGTATGTATGTATGTATGTGTGTGTGTGCGCGCGCAAGCGTACGTGCGTGCATGTGTGTGTGTGTGTGTGCGTGCGAGATGTAACAATATTTTAAACAAAATTTTTTTTTTCAGTTGTAAGATGTTTAGATGTACATTCCTCTGCAAGGCTGGATGGGTTTTGTTTTTAAATAACTATACATAATATATAGAGAACCGGTAACATAATAAATTTGTGGGTGGCCCCCGCTGGTCAGTTTCACTATTATGTTTAAGAAAAATTAGAAGAACAACATTTACCTCTAAGTCCGTTTGGGTGACTAAGAACTGCTTAAAAAATATTTACTCCTGTGTTATGTATTATGTATATACTACCCGGATATGACCAGCGGTCCGCAGGGCCTTAGTTTGTGCATCACTGATCTAGTGAATGTGAGGTAGATCTATGTCAAACATGGCGAGATGTTACCTTAACACGTTTTAATTTTCACGTAAAAGTGAAAGAAGACTTTGGAAATGGAGTTTACCCGTTAAACCGTTTAACCGCCACTTTACAGATAATATAAAAATAATTTGAAAATGGTGTTTGCTACCTAGTTTTCTTCTTCAATAAAGATAACTTTAAAATGTTTGTTTGTTGTAAAATAATTTACATGTTTCGGATGTTCCTTCAGAGTTGAAGATAATTACTTCCTAGTCCAAACCTCCAGCAGGACGACGGGGGATGGGAGCGGGCAGGGTTTGAACCCGGAACCATCGATAAATCTGAACGACAGTCCAACGTGCAAACCGCACGACCAGGCAGCCATCCAACGTTAAGTATTTTTTTAAGGGTCTTTACAATGTGGGAGAGACATTGAACATACACTACGCTCTCCCCGTCATCGAAGGAACATTCATGCTAAATTTGATCAAGATTAGTCCAACGCTTTTGATTTCTATTTGTGTCATACATACAGACATACTCCTTACATGGTGCTTTATTTAATTAGATACGAAAATCACTCCTTATGAAAACAGCCATTAGCCATGGCACATACTAAACATAACATACAATTACTATGTAAAAAAAAAGGCAGAGCATTTTGCTTTATAACAAAATAAAATAAAATAAATAAATATATGTTCATATCGACAAAGCCGATCATTCAATCGGATTTTCAAAGCACTTGTGGATTTTTGTGATCTTAACAGAAAACATAAAACCGATTTTTGACTTTTCCTTAAAGGTACTGCTAAATAAAAATCGAAGTTAAAAAAAAACACAGTAGATTTCTTAATTTTTGTTAGTTGTTGATGTGTTTGAAGTATTTTTAGTGTTTGGATTGATTAGATTGATTGGAGTGTTTGGATTGACTAGATTGATTGAAGTGTTAGGATTGATTGAAGTGGTTGGAGTGATAAGGGTGCTTAATGTTGTTAAAGTGGTTATTGTTTTTGTAATGGTTGTAGTGGTTGGATTAATTGAAATACTTGTAATGATTGGAGTGGTGGCGGGGTTGGAGTGGTTATAGTTAATAAAGGGGTTGAATTGATTGAAGTGCTTGTAATAGGTTAGAGTATTGCACTGGTTAGAGTGTTATATTGATTATAGTGGTACTTGGGTTGACTATGTCAAATCAAATCTACGCTTCTACATTTGCTTTACCATTACATGACTAGTTTCATCTCCATGTAGTCACGCTAATATAACAATATATATCCATCCTATTTTCAGTCAGCTAATATAATAATATATATCCATTCTATTTTCAGTCAGCTAATATAACAATATATATCCATTCTATTTTCAGTCAGCTAATATAACAATATATATCCGATCTATTTTCAGTCAGCTAATATAACAATATATATCCATTCTATTTTCAGTCAGCTAATATAACAATATATATCCATTCTATTTTCAGTCAGCTAATATAACAATATATATCCATTCTATTTTCAGTCAGCTAATATAACAATATATATCCGATCTATTTTCAGTCAGCTAATATAACAATATATATCCATTCTATTTTCAGACATATACCCATTGGAACAAACATCCTAGTACGCTTGTGGGTGTAGACCAATCTTACAACCAGAAAATAAATGGATTTACTTCAAAACCTTGTATCAAATGCTCAGCACACAATGGAACACACTCGTGATTGATTAATACATTTAATTTAATTCTGGAATCATTTCTGTTTTAATTTATTTCCTTGGAATACTCAAATTTTGTTTAGAAAAAAGGGATAATGTTTTAATTTCAACACATTTTGACAAACTTAGACTTGTAGTTGTAGTTTTTCTCGCGACATCGAATGAATCGACTGGAATTTCAAAACTGTAATTAAAGGTTGGAATTTCAATTTCTTTGTATTAAGTTATATTATTTCTGTGTAATGCAAAAATAGGATTAGAAACACATTCTACGTTAAGTGCTAAGAAATAACAAAAGAAAGAGATTTGTGTGTTATGTTCTGTTTTGGAATTTAAAGTTTCTATTGATGTGTGTTTTAAATAGAAAGTCGTGGTAGTTAGTGATCAGTTAAAACACTGAAACTGAAAGCCATTTGCCGACCTTTCGGAGTAAAGCATTAAGATACCGCGACCAGTCGTCCCTCGTGTTGTGACCAAAGGCTATCAGAGACAGCTTCGAGGTCTGCACCGTCTCCTTCTGCAATGTGATCTGATCACTCCGTCACATCTGGCAACCTCGGCCTCGCCTCCCGCCTTCTGCCCGTCGTCTCCGCCCTTGTCCAGCTCGTTTCCACCGGCCTCCACCATTCGAAACTCCACCATTAATAACAAGAAGAAACACCGCATCACCTGGAGCAGCGACCTCGGTGCTGACCCAGGTTCCGTTCTCGTCGACCCCCAGCTGAACAACAACAACACCACCATAACAACGACACCCTCACCTCCGCCGCCGCCCGCGCTGAGTTCCCCGGAAGAGGCCGGGGGAACTTCCCAGCATCCACCAGGAACCTTGGCCTCGGGAACGAAGAAGAAGGCGCTCGGGTCGGCTGCGTCGACGTCATCGCCCGCCAGGGGCGGTCTGAGCATGTCCTGCCCTAGTGGTCAGGCCTGCTCTATGGGAGATCGGCGCGGCCTGACTGTCAACAAGAGGGCGCCAGAAAAGTACGAGGAGGCCAGCGGGCGCCTGGAAGAGGACATAACTATCATCGAGGACCCAGTGCTCATAGTCCCAGTACAAGAGCCCGAACCTCGACCAACAACCAAAATTTCGCTGCCAACAGTCAAATCCAAAGTAGGCGTTGCTGGGGCAACCAAAAGGTAAGATCCTTTCTTTTTCTAAATCAGTGGTTCCCAAACTAGAACCCATCAAGAGAACCCTCAATAAACATTGTTAATACTTAAATATTTTCTAATTAATCCCTTTCTGTAACGTTAAAGTGTTTGTTCAATTAAAAGATTGACAACCCAATTTTCTTTCCATAAGGATTTAGGTTCTAAGTCATGGGTGAAATACTTTCTTTTTCACTGACCTGTACATATCCTTGTCAACTTTTTCACTGACCTGTACATATCCTTGTCAACTTTTTCACTGACCTGTACATATCCTTGTCAACTTTTTCACTGACCTGTACATATCCTTGTCAACTTTTTCACTGACCTGTACATATCCTTGTCAACTTTTTCACTGACCTGTACATATCCTTGTCAACTTTTTCACTGACCTGTACATATCCTTGTCAACTTTTTCACTGACCTGTACATATCCTTGTCAACTTTTTCACTGACCTGTACATATCCTTGTCAACATACACAAGAAATTGGAAACTTTTTTAAGGAAATAAAATCTTCATAAATTAAATTAATGATTTCACACTAATTTCATTTCCAACTGGTTTTGACAATATTTTCATCTCCCCACCCCCCTTTCATAAAACAGTTTAGGAACCACTGGCTTTGGATTTGTGGTATTTGATGGGAAAACATTGTGCAAAGTTTCTTTTTTTTGTTTGGGTGATCACTGCACACACACACACACACAGCTCTAAATACAAACACTGGTAAAGACAAATACATCTACATGTTAACATCAAAACATCTAAATACAAACACCGAAAAGACAAACATCTTAATACAAACACAGGTAAACAGATTTAAAAAAAAAACACTGGGTAAACACAAACACAAAAATAAAACACAGGTAAACACAAACAGATTTAAATACAAACACAAGTCAATACAAATACATCTAAATGCAAACACAGGTAAACCCAAACACATGTAAACACAATTGAATTTGATTTCTTACAAAGTTAAACACAAACCTTTCTCTGTACAAATTAATCTTAGCGCGTATCACAGCGAAAGACACTTTAACCCCTGTACATACGAGTATGTGTCTCTATCATTTCTTCATTGTTCAATTTCTCCCTAAGTACTCTAGTCTTGGCTATTCCCGAGTTTGTAATCATAGTACACTTTTAGGTGACGTTTAAAACTAAAGATCATCCTTTATGCATGACTTAAGACCATTGATATTCTAAAATATCAACATTGGACAATAATTACTTCACACATGTTATAATCATAATTATTGAACCAACTATGTGAATGTTTCCTCCTTACGTACATAAACATTGAACCAACTATGTCAATGTTTCCTCCTTACGTACATAAACATTGAACCAACTATGTCAATGTTTCCTCCTTACGTACATAAACATTGAACCAACTATGTGAATGTTTCCTCCTTACGTACATAAACATTGAACCAACTATGTGAATGTTTCCTCCTTACGTACATAAACATTGAACCAACTATGTCAATGTTTCCTCCTTACGTACATCTACAAACAACTGTTCATGACCTGAAAGTCCATTAGTTTTGAATTAAGAACATCATTTTCAAATTTACAGGAATAATTATTTGATACTCTCAAGTATCCATGCTATCGTCTTATTTATCACACAGATACTTATTTCTATTACTTTATTTTGAGATGAACCTGTAGCATCAGTATGGACTTTATAACTTTCTAACAATCTCCAAAGTGTTTCGTAGGTTTGAAGTCGAGATCTTAACAGCACTCCCCTTTCCTTATGTTGTGCAGATAAATTTGTAAAAAATAAAAACTATTCTTTGTCTCTAAGTGACTTTTTTTTTATACCAAATTTAGCGTTAACTGGAACTACATAGGCACTTGGTCAAGTGCTAAACTTTGAACCAACATATTTTATGCCGCTGGTGCTAGATTACTCTTAACAAATCTGTCTGCCTGTCTGTCTGCCTGCCTGTCAGTCTATTTGTCTGCCTGTCTGTCTGCCTGCCTGTCTTTCTGCCTGTCTTTCTGCCTGTCTGTCTGCCTGTCTGTCTTTCTGCCTGTCTTTCTGCCTGTCTGTCTGCCTGCCTGTCAGTCTATTTGTCTGCCTGTCTGCCTGTCTGTCTGCCTGTCTGTCTGCCTGTCTGCCTGTCTGTCTGCCTGTCTGTCTGCCTGTCTGGTAAACATTTTTGAACACGTTTTTTCTCCCCCATCCACTTTCGCATCAATTTGACACTTTGTACACAATGATTCATTAGCGAAGACAATAGATACAGCAATCCAATGAATAGTATTGCCGTCATACTTATCAATACTATTATATGACTTTGACCAATGAACAAGTCACTATTTCAGTGCAAGGAAATTTACTACAGCTCTATTATGTATTCTATATCTATACATTCGGAATGCATTTGTTATAGATACGGGTCTATTTTAAGCATGATGAAAAACTATTCCAAACTAAAGGATATATTAAACAAAACTATCGTGTACATTTCAAAAAGTAACTCAGTTTTCTTGTCAACTGTTTTCTCTGTTGAAATGTCTCTGGACCTAAAATGTTCAGAAAGAGATGAACAAAACTTCACTTTCTGAAAGTGAAACAACCAAGACATGTAGTTGTATTGACACAAAGAGATCGAGTATTCATTTCCGGTTTTAACTTGGACTGCTTCACATCTGAAACCCATCGTCTGATCAAAGTCACATCTCAGAACTGTAAATTAACATTAAATGCACACATTAGGGGGTCAATATGACACGGACTCACGACTGAGAAACAGTACACAAGAAGAATGACACACGAACGATCAATATGCGTGAGCCGAAAGTAGCAAAGGGCTGCAATGAGACTTGATACAATAAAATACAAACTACAACTTAGGAATCACCGACACATTATTTAGGTCCTCTGCTAATGCTGGTGTTGGGCATATGTTAAAGCCGAGTTCTTTAAAAGTTAACAGCGTGAAAACAGAGATATATAAGTTTTCCTTCACATTTAAGTTAGTTACATGAAGAAGAACTTCCCCTTTCAGACCTTGCGATCTATAGTGCAGACAGATGATATAAAGATCATCTCTTTCTGTGGCTCACACTTCAAGAGGTTGTCATGTGGTCAGCACAACGTTCTACCGTTTTTTAATATTCCCCAATTAATGTCAGGTACCCATTAGAGCAGAGCTGACTCAGAATCGCCCAAAGTTCCGAAAATAAAAATGCCTGCTTTCAACAGGATTCGAGCCCAGGACCCCTGGTCATAAGGCCAAACGCTTTACCACTCAGCCACCGTTAATTAAATGCCGCCCTTCAATTATATGGTATATTGAGCCTCAAAGTTTGTCAGAGAATATGTCTGCTTAATGTCCTTTGTATCAGAGGCAAGTGAGTTGTGCTTGATGTTAACGCCAAAGAAGAAAAGATTGTGTCTCCAAGTATAAGTGTCTTTAAGAGTCATTAATGTAGGAGTATACAAAAGCAGTGCATTAAATGACCTTGATTCACGTTAGAAATGAAGGTCATGTTCAAATTCTAGATTTCCAGCAGCAGACTTGGTTTAACCCAGGTACATCGTGATAATAGTCCGTAGCGCATACCCCACGGTGCTAAGTACAATTTACATCACGGTGCTAAGTACAATTGACATCACGGTGCTAAGTACAATTGACATCACGGTGCTAAGTACAACTTGCTTTATTGCCATCTCCTCAAATATTTAGGATTTGAAAACAAAACAAATCATGTCTTCTATTTAGAGCCTACACGGTTTAAACACCGACATGATTATTCATCCAAAACTAAAAGAATGTTTCAAGTTCCAGTAGATGGAGAATCTCAGCCCCCCAAAAAAGCAAATAACAATGGCCACGTGACACACACACTTAAACATATATTTTAGGCTTCACAAACTTGAAGTTAAATTGTTTGACCATCTTTTTAGTTCTTCAGACCTGCCGATTTGTTTGTTGTTGTTCGTCTGGAAAGGAGAGGGGGGTGGGCAATGACGTCAACTTTCCAGGCTCAAGAAAATCCAGCCAATTATTGATTTCGTTCTCAAGTTTGATCCCATTGTCAGAAAAAAATAAAAGAAAGTAGTTGAAATAATGTCACAGAAATGAGTTTATCTTTCTAGAGGTGGATGCTTGTGTCCTGAAATCAAAGCGCGAGATTAGCGTCCTGCTGACGTGTACTCTAACATTCTTCTACCGGAACAAGTTTTCAGTTACAACACATTTTGATTCTTCTTTTATTTAGGACACGTTGGAAGTTGTCCAGAAATACAACACTGAGATAGAAGAGATATATAATGAACGAGATGCGAAGCTGAGAGGCGAATACCACTTGGTTACTTATCAGGAGGGCTCAATCCCCACTCTTGCAAAGTTTGTTGAGTGCCTAAAGGCAGCACGGAAACCTTCCCCTAGGTACTCCCTTTCCCCCCCCCCCTTCCCCTCTGGTCAACCAAAGAGATTGGACCATAGCGAACTGAGTATGCCAGAAGCATAAAAGTTGTACCATTTAAAGCATTTGAAAAAAACAACTTTTAAAAACGTTATAATGGAAAGAACCGCAACATTAATACCTTATCTCTTTATATTGCAAGATTTTTTAAATATAAAATATAATTAATTAATTACATCTAATTTATTAAATAATTGGTAATTTTTTTTATTGATTCATATGTTGTCATCGACAATAAGATACACACATACATACATACATAGATACATACATACATACATACATACTGTTACGATCTTCTCTCCTACTATCCAGGCTCTCTTCCAAACTGCACCACACGACACAACGAACTTAAAGAACCTCACAACTCATCAGGGCTTCAAAGTAACAGTAACCGTTTAATTTCAAATACATTACAAATTCTGTACAGTTGGCAACAACATCACACTAACTGTCCAAAACCTAGCCTTGCTCCGCCTGACTTTACACATACATAAATACATAGATCGATAGTTTGATTGATTGATTGATATACTGATATATATGGCTTTTTTGGATCACAGTAAGACTTACGTAATATTAATACAATTATCATTCTTCATAACTCGGCAGAGTGCATGCATGCTTTAATGTTCAAATATAACGGGCCCTCTTCCAAAACGTAACCAACTACAAAGAATCAACAGACTGAAAGCCATTCTCAAGGGAAAGACACAAGTGTGCAGAACTAATGAAAGATGTACTAATTGATTAATAACGTATAGCACAGAGCTTTGACTTGAGTGGTTTTTCTTGATGAGGTCAGCACCTGGGCTTGACCACGCTGAACTGACCATAGTCTGCTGTCATGATTTGTTGCGGGTCGCGTTGGTCCAAACATTTTAGTTTGATTATTGCTCATCAATTAAGTGGAGTTCTTCCTTAACATAAATGAGTGTATTATGTCTTCCTTCAGTGGTCAGCTGTGGTTGGATCGATGTCGGCTACAAATCAGTTCCCCCCTTTCCACACTGCCAATGTATCCCCAAAAGGAGCTTCATGTGCAAATACAGTTTGTCATCAGCGGCGTCGCAGACTACGCTACGATGTAGCATTGAGTGTTGCAAACTGTCTTAAGATTTTCGGCTTCTGATTTTTCGTCATAGCACATAGCTTTCGAAGTCTTTCCCATGATTGGATATAGCTGTAATGCAGCAGAGGTTGCTTCTCCTAGGTGGGTAGCTATCAATAGTTAACGAGGCCCTCCAAGGCTTACTGGTTTAGGCGCCAGTTACTCACCTTCGCCCCTTCTACTGTTAGTGAAAATAGTTCCGCCTGACTCAATATCTGAGCCAAACGTTTTTCCAGGAGTTGGACTGGTTGTCAGAAGTTATTTGAGACACATGCCAATAGGAAAGCATTTTATATGTAGTGGAGTGCTTATATCATTACCATTTTCAGTAATGACAACCTTGCGGAACCTAAATGGGTGTACACGTCATTAAAATATATCTTAAATCCAAATTGTCAAATCTTATTGGCAACTGTCCTAGTAAATATGTCCTATTACTCACTGCCGCCTCTACTGTGGCCAGTGATATTAGCTCCTCACAGCGACTACCATCTCCCAAGTAGATATAGGTTTCATTCAAAGAAGACACACACATAGATTTAAATTGAATCACAAACCTTTTTTTTTTTTGTTCAGCACAAAATAAACTCTTATTTGTTTATTCACTAATATCAACTGGTTTTTAATAACAGTCTAGTGAGATACAATCTACACACTGAAACAAATATCTAAACAAATGTTCAATCGTCTCTCGACTCACTGAAATGTAGCCTACTGGCTATCGTCGTGTAGTCGCTACACGTGTCTCGTGTTGCATTAGACATCACTTCTTGCTCAAAAATTGAAAACCTCGAACTGTATACAGTCTTGTAACAGTTTATTGCTTCTATAAAGACAAACATTTTTTTTCCCTGTATTTAATGAGTTTTAAATATTAGAATGGAATTTTTTTTTATTTCTTTGTCACTCCAATTTCTATTTTACTTTCATTTCCAGTTTTCTCCCAATTGTATTTTACTATTTTTCTATTTTACTCTATTTCTATTTTACTCTATTTCTATTTTACTCTATTTCTATTTTACTCTATTTCTATTTTACTCTATTTCTATTTTACTCTATTTCTATTTTACTCTATTTCTATTTTACTCTATTTCAATTTTACTCTATTTCTATTTTACTCTATTTCTATTTTACTCTATTTCTATTTTACTCTATTTCTATTTTACTCTATTTCTATTTTACTCTATTTCTATTTTACTCTATTTCTATTTTACTCTATTTCTATTTTACTCTATTTCAATTTTACTCTATTTCAATTTTACTCTATTTCTATTTTACTCTATTTCTATTTTACTTACATTTCTACTTCCCCCCATCTCAATTTACTTTCAAAAATCGATCTAGACATGTTTGTATTTCATGTACTGACTGTGTTGTACGTACTTATTGTTCATCACACTGTCGGATATATTCAACAAACTTAGCTCCTGGAAATACCATATGACAAAAGTTGAGTCATTCTGTTAGGCACGCCTAGTAAAATGATACTATATAGACCCATGCAAATTTGTTTTTTTCAATTTAGTTATTTGATTCTTATTCACTTCTATAGATGCTCAATATCGCAATCTGGATTCACTCGATACCAGACTCACACACACAATTATGTTTGTCTCTGTCTCTCCGTGTTACATCACTCTGACACACACACACCATTCCGAAGTTATACGTCCATTATGTCTTACTCTTCCTTCTTTCTCTCCGCCTCTTATCACTGCCTCCCCCCCCCCCTCGCTCACTATTTCTCTCTTTCTCTGTCTCCAGAAATCCTATTATCTCTTTCATCACTAATCTAATCATTCAACAGCCCTTTTGTTCCTCGGGCACCCTCGACGCCATTTCTTTTGCGTCCAGCTCCTCCCCCCCCCTCTCCTTCGTCCCGCTGCTTCTCTAACCACTAGTCCCTTTAAACTAGTCCTATAGTATTGAGAGCTAGTCGTTCAAAGTACCTCCCAGGGAGCACGCTGTCAAGAGCAGCACAAGAACACATATTCGTACTGGCAATGGCAAGGAATGGAATGCCTGCCTCTTTATGAGTGGAAAGCTTTAGTTGTGCGCATCGTTATAGCACCCATCTCGTTGCAAGTCGATAGTTAGAGCTTGGAGTCTCTACAAATTTCAATCTGTGGTCAAGTTAATGCCATTTAGACAGCGTATACGTTAATAAATCTTCAAGAAACTCATAACTGCAATGAAAGTGGTCGGGTGTCTGCTCGCCGAACTGCTACTAAAGATATTTTTATTCTAGCTTGGCCTGAAAGTTTCTCTAGCAATCTGTACGGATTTCTTTTCTATTGTGTACTTATAGAAATAAAATAAAGACATTAGCATCGACAATAGAATAGACAAAATGTCGGGAAATTGTTTGGGAAGCAACTAACGTCATTGTATTATTATCCCATGAACAAGTTTGTTAAAGGTTTTAAAGTTTTGGAATGTCGATCGCATCCACCCCATCATTTCCAACCGAGACACCACTGTGTCCATGTCTTGAATGTTTTAATTAGTAGATTTAGTACACCTGTGTCGTCTGCTATACTAGCCGTCACTTAACCATTGGACACGTCTGCTCTGTGTCCTGATACATCAAGAAACGTCTTACCACGCAAGGATAACGTCACGGCGTAGGGTCTGAGAGGTAGAAAGAGGAGGGAAAATATAATTGGCTATCGTAATGCTGCTATTAGTCCTTTCCGGTGACATTTCATGGCTGCCATTTAGCACTTTGTGCTAACAAAAGACGGATCCCACCACAAGTGCTAACTTTCCCATACACAAGAGGATGGCAGGACTAGGAAACATGCCTGTGATGAAAAATAAATTATGTTTTATCTATCTATCTATCTATCTACCTATCTACCTATCTATCTATCTATAGCCATATTTGTATATACATATATACACATCTATAACAAGGAAATATATCTAGCCTATCTATATGGATTCTAAAATATAATAAATATCTTTCAGCCTTTTTCTTTATCTATGTGTCCGTCTCTCTTTCCCTTTATCAATCTCTCTCTTTCTCTCATTTTTTGCCTCATTCTATTTCGTTTTCTGTCTATCTCTCTTTCTTTCTCTCTCTGTCTCTCTTTTTCCATAAAGATGTAACTGACCTATACAGGTCACTGAAATCATATTTATTTTGGTGTATTGATTTCTAGAGGGCGTTGGTAATAGCACGCTTGTCCTCAAAGTTGCTCTTAAAAAGTAGATCACTCCGAGAAAAGAAATAGTTCTAAAATAGATAGATAGATAGATAGATAGATAGATAGATAGATAGATAGATTCTGTCATAACAACAAAGTCACAAAGACATACAACAAAGTCATAGAGACTACCCAGTTTCAAGTGTTTTCGAGTCTAGATAAATGATACTTCTCTATATTAGTCTGTGATTCCACCAAAATAAATAGAAAAAGAAAACAATACACTTAATGTAGAAAGCTGGTAAGAAAAAAAACCCAGAAAACCCAGAGGACTCAGGTCATGGTACATTACTACCAATAGCCATATTTTCTCAACTCCCAAGAGATATTTTATTTTCTAGCTTAGAAAGAAATGAGCTTCTTGAGTCAAAAGACAAGAGAACAAATAGAGAGCCAATGGGAAGAGGATAATTGATCAGTTCTGTGTACATTTAATAAATAAATTGTAAACATGCCTTCTAGTTGGTGTTATAGTGAATAGACATATTAACATATTATTAAAGCTTTTGATTAGTTAATGGTCTAGTTAATGGCTTAGTTAATTAGGAGGATAGTTGATTGTGCTGGTCTAGTTGGAATGTAATATGTTCACAAATCACTTGTTGCATGAGTGCTGAATATTTTATGGGTATAAATTAAAGGGAGGCAACTCAACAAAGAGATTTATAGGACATCACAAACAAAGATCATAACTTTCGGTCTTAAATAAAGCTATTCATAACCCCTCCACTGAGGCGCAACTCTGTTGTTCTTTTCTATAATGCTAACATTCGTTTCTAGTCTAGTTCCTAACAGTGCAAAACCTAGAGCGCACCCTCTGCACTAACATTAATGACGGCGTGCAAGGCAGGACTAGAACAATATTGTAAAGAAATAATAATTAAGCGTTAACTTTACATCAGTTTGAAGTCTAGCTTTGCGTCACTATTTGTGTGTGTGTGTGTCTTATTTCTTTCGTCTGTGTTTCGTAAATATTTTATTGACCTTATCAGTTATATTTACATTTGTGAAACCTAAGATGTTAAGTATACATTTAAGAAAGAAATACTAAAACTAAAGAAATACTAAAACTAAAGAAATACTGTTTTGTTTTTGTTGTTTTTTTACATTGCGAATTACAAAATTAATTATCAGAACATTAGTAAGTTTCTCTGCTGCTGACTGTTTGGCTAAAAGAAAGTCATTGAAATGTTTGCAAATACAATTTTTGAGAGAGTTGACAATGGCTGTGTGGTCGTCTGACATTAGCCTTGAATTAACCACACAAAGGCCAGTGGATTGAGCTTTAGAAAAAGTATAAATAATCAATTAAATGAGTGACCACGATAAAGATTTATTGTTATTATATATTGCCCTAGTTGATTGGGTGTCTCAGAAGGTACATTTTATTTCCCAAACAGTCTCTTCTGCCCCATTCTCTTCTGCTCCATTCTCTTCTGCTCCATTTTCTTCTACCCCATTCTCTTCTGCCCTATTCTCTTCTGCCCCAGTCTTTTCTGCCCCATTCTCTTCTGCCTCAGTCTATTCTGCCTCATTCTCTTCTGCCCCATTCTATTCTGCCTCATTCTCTTCTGCCTCATTCTCTTCTGCCCCAGTCTATTCTTTCCCAGTCATTGTGTCATAGTCTATTGTGACCAAGTAGCATACGTGTAACTTGCTATGCTCCAGTCTGATGTCCTCCAGTCTGTTGTCCTCCAGTCTGTTGTTATCCGGTCTGTTGTGTGCTAATTAAAATAATTCCTTTCCCGCGTAAATTGAAGTTTCACAACTAAATGAGTTAATAAGACAATAAACTAGGGCAGGGAACTTCTATTCTATCCATTCGTTCTGTGAAGAGGGAAGAAAAGAAATCGATTTGGTTTTGTTCATCAATAGGATAGAAGAGTTTAGTGGCTCGATTTAGCTGGGTTTTTTTTCTCTAGCATTTGTAATTGAAAAAAAATATTTATAAATGATGTTAGCACTTGGACATTGTTGAATCTCACAAATAGAAGTGTCAGATGGACTGCTCAGGGGCGTATCAAATAAAAGTGTCAAGATTATGAGAGATTATTTGTAATTTTATATGTTAAAGTTAAACTATGAGTTACGAAATAAATTAGACTCAGCTAAAGGTTGTAGATCCTACCTTGCAAAGGTGTGTACACAGACATGAACATACTCACAAAGATCAAATGAATATAGTGCTACAACCTTTTCCCCAGCTTTTGACCACGGGTCTTAGGTGTTCTAAGAAAGTGCTGTAAAACCTATTCAGAAACGGCAAACTTAAACGTTTAGTATGTTTATTAAACTAGTATGAAGCTGGAATTGAAAAGACAGAAGTATAAAAAGAACCTAATTATACAATGTCAAACGTATAAAGCGACCAAAATATGACATAGCCAAACTATAAAATACCAAAGCACAAAATGACCCAAGTATAAAATGACCAAATTATAAAATAACCAAAGATTAAATTGACCAAAGTATAAAAAGGCCAAAGAAAAAAGGACCAAAGTATAAATTGACCAAAGTATAAATTGACCAAAGTATAAATTGACCAAAGTATAAATTGACCAAAGTATAAATTGACCAAAGTATAAATTGACCAAAGTATAAATTGACCAAAGTATAAATTGAGCAAAGTATAAATTGACCAAAGTATAAATTGACCAAAGTATAAAATGGCCAAAGTATAAAATAACAAAGCATAAAATGACCAAAGTATAAAATGGCCAAAGTATAAAATACCACAGCATAAAATGACCAAAGTGCAAAATGACCAGAATATAAAAAAAACACCATAAAATGGTTTAAGTATAAAAGGAAAAAAAAGTATAAAATGACAAAGAACCAATTACTAAGTGTAAACTTACTAAGAACCTATTTTTAAAGTGTAAAATGACTAAGAACCAATTCTGAAAGTGTAAAAATGACTACGGACAAATGCTCAAACAATAAAAATACCAGGGACGGTATCCTACAGATTGCGGGGCCCTAAGCGAAACGGATTGCGCGGGGCCTAGTCTTGTTAGGGATAAGTATAATAAGTGAAAATTAAGATTTCTTTTAGAAAATAAATTCGTTTTTGCATTTTACTTGTATTTTACTAAGTGCAAAATCACGGTCAAATGAACTCTACAATGAACAATAAAAGGTAGATTTCCAACATAAAGCCGATAAACATTTAGATATACCCTTTAGATTTACTATCTACTAGCCAAATTTCGCTTTTTTAAGAGGTCGAGATATATTTAGATCTATTAAACACTATTGACTATTACAGTAAATTAAGTATTGGAACTTACTGTTTTGGTTAAACTTCGCCCTATTATTTTTATTAAATAAAAGCTGACAATGTAGTTTTTTTTAAATCGAGAATAGGATTGATGATTTTGATATTGAATGACACGCCAAAATTACACTTGTTTCTATTTTTCAGAACATGTTTTGAGGTTTCAGAATATTTTTAAAATTTCAGGAGATTTTCAGGCCTTTTTTTGTATACTTTGCAGTTTTAAGGAGATTTCAAGGAGCTCCTGGAAAATCAGGAGACCGCGGAAACCTTGTATTATGTTAAAATGGTTTAATTTAATAATTTACAACTAGAGTTACGGCGGGGCCTATGAAAGTGTGGGTCCCACTGCGGCCGCATAGGTTGCAGTGCCTTAAGTCCGGCCCTGAAAATAACCAAGAACCAAAATGTAATATTCAATAAAATATGTAAAACACCGACTGCAAGACAATCCCGACATCTTCTTCTATTTCAAACTGGTCGTTCAAACAAAAACAAAACACGGCAGAAAATTATTTCCAATTGAAATGTCTGTAGTCTGATATTCCATTTCTCTTATCATGCGGAAGACGTCGGAAACGTTCTAAAGCCCGAGGGGAGAAACGGAAAAGGGTTTCTATGGTGAATCAGCCAATATGATGAGACGTCTTGGCCATCCCACAAGTCTTGCGTTGAGACTTCAGGATTGAGTGCTTTGCCAGGAGATCAAAATGGCGTCCAATAGACCTTCTTATACTCAGGCATACGTCTATGTGTAGTCACTCAATATTCTCTGTCATGTGTCGTCACTCAATAAACTTCTCTATCGTGTGTCTGTGTGTAGTCATTCTAAGAACTAATTTTGTCATGTGTCTGTTCTATTTTATGCAATGGTGTTGCTGTTAATTTTTAAAAAAGAGTCCTTGTAATTACAAAAATATTTCTAATAATGATTAATAAACGTGACTTTATTTTAGTTTTTCTTGAGATGTCTTTTGTGAATACCAGCTTCTAGAAGTTTCTCTAGTCCTGACCTTGACATTTCTTAATACTTGGATCTAGCAGGTTATAACTGAAAGGACCAAAGTCAAATAGACAAAAGAACATAACCATTCAGATCATAACCAGACAATAGACCTAACCGGCCTGGCATTTTATTCTTATGTTGTGCTAAAGTCGTAGAACGGAGTGGATTAGATCTAAACTCTTCTTTTGTCATTACGTAAAGATATCAGTAGAACACCGGGCTGTTTGAAAGATATCAGTAGAACACCTGGCTGTATGAAAGATATCAGTAGAACACCGGGCTGTATGAAAGATATCAGTAGAACACCTGGCTGTATGAAAGATATCGGTAGAACACCTGGCTGTATGAAAGATATCAGTAGAGCACCTGGCTGTATGAAAGATATCAGTAGAGCACCTGGCTGTATGAAAGATATCAGTAGAACACCTGGCTGTATCAAAGATATCAGTAGAACACCTGGCTGTATGAAAGATATCAGTAGAACACCTGGCTGTATGAAAGATATCAGTAGAACACCTGGCTGTATGAAAGATATCAGTAGAACACCTGGCTGTATGAAAGATATCAGTAGAGCACCTGGCTGTATGAAAGGTATCAGTAGAACACCTGGCTGTATGAAAGATATCAGTAGAACACCTGGCTGTATCAAAGATATCAGTAGAACAACTGGCTGTATGAAAGATATCAGTAGAACACCTGGCTGTATGAAAGATATCAGTAAAACACCTGGCTGTATGAAAGATATCAGTAGAGCACCTGGCTGTATGAAAGATATCAGTTGAACACCTGGCTGTATGAAAGATATCAGTAGAACACCTGGCTGTATCAAAGATATCAGTAGAACAACTGGCTGTATGAAAGATATCAGTAGAACACCTGGCTGTATCAAAGATATCAGTAGAACAACTGGCTGTATGAATGATATCAGTAGAACACCTGGCTGTATGAAAGATATCAGTAGAGCACCTGGCTGTATGAAAGATATCAGTAGAACACCGGGCTGTATGAAAGATATCAGTAGAACACTTGGCTGTATGAAAGATATAAGTAGAACACTTGGATGTATTCCGCAGTTTATACACGTCATTAAATAGCCGCATTCTATCTAATAAGGAAAATATAGGCTGGAAAGAAGTCAACGGGCGTAACCGCTGGTTCATGGTAGTATCAATAAAGATTTAAAAATGAGATGTATAAATCATATACCGGAGAAGATTTATCAGAGAAGTTGTTTTAAAACCTAAAGTTGAAAACATATATGTTAGTGCACCATCAAACTCTTCCAACTCACCTTACAGATTGAAGTCTTTATAAACTCCGTCTTCTTTTCTCTTCTGAGTCTTTTTTTCTCGCTCTCTTTTCTCTATCTTCTCTCTCTCTCTCTCTTCTATCTCTCTTTTCTATCTTCTTTTGTCTTTTCATGTTTTCTCTTCAATTAACTTTTCTGTTTCATTTCTTTCTCATCTCATTTGTTTTTGTATTCATCCTTTACTCTCTCTCTCTCTCTCTCTCTCTAATCTCTCTAATCTCTCTCTCTCTCTCTCTCTAATCTCTCCAATTAAACTTTAACATTGTTACTTTTTTTTCCTCCTCTATATCTACTTTTCTTATCTCTTATTTGTTTGCACACACACTCTGTTATTTTCTCTTCTCTAGCACTTACCCCTCTCTCCATTTTTCTCCCCTGTTCTCTCTCTCACTCTCTCTCTCTGTCTCAGCTTTTCTCTCTCACTCTCTCTCTCTGTCTCAGCTTTTCTCTCTCACTCTCTCTCTCTGTCTCAGCTTTTCTCTCTCACTCTCTCTCTCTGTCTCAGCTTTTCTCTCTCACTCTCTCTCTCTGTCTCAGCTTTTCTCTCTCACTCTCTCTCTCTGTCTCAGCTTTTCTCTCTCACTCTCTTTCTCTGTCTCAGCTTTTCTCTCTCTCTCTCTCTCTCTCTCTGTCTCAGCTTTTCTCTCTCACTCTCTCTCTCTCTGTCTCAGCTTTTCTTTCTCTCTCTCTCTCTCTCTCTCTCTGTCTCAGCTTTTCTCTCTCACTCTCTCTCTCTGTCTCAGCTTTTCTCTCTCTCTCTCTCTGTCTCAGCTTTTCTCTCTCTCTCTCTCTCTGTCTCAGCTTTTCTCTCTCTCTCTCTCTCTCTGTCTCAGCTTTTCTCTCTCTCTCTGTCTCAGCTTTTCTCTCTGATTCTTTCTGTCTTCTTTACTTTTGTTTTTAATCAAACTCGTTTCACCGGGAGGAGGTGGGGGCGCCATTGAGTTAGGGCGCTAGGAGGAATCAATAACCTATAAGAAAACGTATGCATTGGCAAGGCTAATGGATGGCTTCATTTGAGGCTTTGAATGGAAGGCTCCGTTTGAGGCTTTGGATAGGATAGAACTTTGCCCTTAAACTCCCACGTCTATTAGATCATTCGCCCAACCACAACACAACAAAGTAATAGACAATAAGACATGTACGCCCAACCACAACACAACAAAGTAATAGACAATAAGACATGTACGCCCAACTACAACACAACAAAGTAATAGACAATAAGACATGTACGCCCAACCACAACACAACAAAGTAATAGACAATAAGACATGTACGCCCAACCACAACACAACAAAGTAATAGACAATAAGACATGTACGCCCAACCACAACACAACAAAAAGTAACAGACAATAAGACATGTACGCCCAACCACAACACAACAAAAAGTAACAGACAATAAGACATTTACGCCCAACCACAACACAAAAAAAAGTAATAGACGATAAGACATGTACGCCCAACCACAACACAACAAAAGTAATAGACAATCAGACATGTACGCCCAACCATAACACCAACAGTAGTAGAGGACAATAAGACATTTACGCCCAACCACAACACAACCGTAGTAATAGACAATAAGACATTTACGCCCAACCACAACACAACCGTAGTAATAGACAATAAGACATTTACGCCCAACCACAACACAACCGTAGTAATAGACAATAAGACATGTACGCCCAACCACAACACAACAAAAGTAATAGACAATAAGACATTTACGCCCAGTGACAAGCCCGAATGGAAATAGCAGGCGTTCATTTAGACAGCATCTTTAATGGCTAAAATCTTGTCCATTGAAAACTAATAAGCGTTCCTTACTCTAGGTGCTAGTTCGTTAATTTACTAGTTAGTGATGTCTTCTGTAGTCACTTCACTGATGTCGCCAGTTAGTCCATTGATGTCGTCAGTTAGTTCATTGATGTCGCCAGCTCGTTCACTGTACTCGCTAGTTAGTTTTAGATATCTGCTGTTGCTTGGAAAAGCAACTCGACTTCTAGCCAATGCATTCACTAATCTCAGATGGTAGGGAGTTCCCTGATTCCGGCTATTATCTAGTTCACTGATTCCGGCTATTAGTTAGTTCACTAATTGTGGCTGTTACTCAGTTAGTCCAATAAATTCCATTCCTGTGCTGCAAGACAGTTAGTTCACCGTTTTCTGTTCTTAGTCAAATAGTTCACTGATAGCAGATGTTAGTTCACTGATAGCAGATGTTAGTTCACTGATAGCAGATGTCAGTTCACTGATAGCAGATGTTAGTTCATTTATTTCGGCAGTTAGTCTGTTATATGGCTGATTGCATATTGTTAGTTCACTGATTTCGTCTGTTAATCAGATAGTTCACTAATTTCAGATGTTAGTTCTCTTAACTGGCAGTAAATCAGTTAGCTTAGTGATTTCGACAGTTAGCGAGTTCACTGATTTCGGCTGCACCGCAGTTGATCTAGGCTGCCTTGAAAACACATTTCTTATCTAGGATGAAAGTTTACAAATAATTATTCATGAAATGTCGCTTGAAACCTGAAAACGTTGCATGGCATAGTTGAAACCCTCACTGCTTATAAATCATAATTGTGTCCATCTCTAAATCTTTGGTCTACACATGTCAGCTTCCTTATGTCCAGCTGTTCTGTTCGCTCTAGCACTACTTCTAGTTAGCAGCTAACTCGGAAACGTTTCAATGTACTGTATGGAAAACAATACAGAGATAGTACAAACTGACTCCAACTCTGAAGCCATAATTAGCTCAACTAATGAATAGCAGTGTAAATGGATTTAGCTTCTAAAAATATTTTACTGTCCATTTCAATTTTGTCACAGTGCGTCGCTCTTCTACAGTATAAGACTTCCGGTTGTCCCCTACGCTCGATGGTATTGAACCAGTAGGAACCCAACCCTACCGCCTCCTCTCTCTACTCCACCAAACATTTCACTTTTGTCAAGGAAACCGGCAAGATGACCAACTGACCTTTTCTTTGCTTCACACAACTAATCAAATGTATAGTCGTCTAGAGTCCACCCCTCTTTCCCAATGCCATGACTTTTCCTTCCCCCCCCCTTCTCCCGACCCTCTTGCACCTCCCCCTCCCCTTCCACTATTTCCCCTCGAGAGGAGGTAAAGCGAATCCAGAGAGGGGACGAATTTCAGTCAATTGTCTTCATACCGTGCCAAGCGTTTGAGTTGGGGAGGGCGTTCCTTGGACCGTTTTTATTTTCAATCAATGTTAAGATACTTTTTTCTAAAACGCTTTCTTTCCCCTCTAGGCCACTGACACCGCCAGTAGTTCACAGTGTTAGCTCTCGCAAAAGAGCTCAGTTTTTGTGGGGTTTTGGGGGCCAGAGAATATAGTCGAGTATTATTTTGGACTTGCAAGTTATTTGTATTTTATTGGAGATGGTCTTCCCTCCCTTTTTAAAAGTCTGTAATAACGAGATGTAGACTTATATCTTTGCCACATTTGGCCGATATTAACTGTCATCTTTACTGCTTCAGAAGTGCGCCATAAGGATAACTTTGATAGGGCAATAGTTCACCTTGTAAATGTATTTTTAAAATGTGTCTATTTTAATATTTTTTCTATATTATTTGTAAGTTACTGTTCTTGCTAATATTGTAAACGCAAGGGCCCTGACTTATTCATTAATTAGTTCTAATTCAACAACTTGCTGTGGATAAGAAAATACGAAAATTGAACCTGTGAATATTTCCCGTATGCCAAGGACAACTAAGCGTCTGTCATAATCGAAGCGCAGTAGTTATATTCACAGAAAACGATTTTTTTTTTCAAAATTTCAATTCCACGTGTTCTTTTAATTCGACATTTTGAAACGTACTAGATCACACGTCCGTGTACTTTGGGTGCTTGGTTTCGAATGAATGAACTAAGACTCTGTTAGCTTAATCGGTAGAATATCAGATTTTACATCTGTAGGGTCAGTGGTTCAAGTCTCTAATCATGCAATATTTTGTTTTAAATTTATACATATATTTTTTAAAGTATATCTCGCAAAATTTACTTGAAATTAATTAATGACTTCGATCTCCATGAAATTGAAAATGGAATTTAAAACCTCGAGCGTAAAGTGAGTTTATGGTAATTGTGTAGACTGAGCTGCTAACAAGAATAAGTCTCTTTTAGTGTGAAACACAGTTCAAGTTCGTATCAAATCAATTACATCTTGTAAATTCTACTTAGGGAATATCAAATCGTGGGAGCTAGAGACCTTTAACTTTTCCACTCAGGGAATGGCAGAACATATTGGAGCCAAAGCCCTTTGTCTCATCGAGTGTCTGCATAAGGCTCAGTACAAGGAAGGCATTCATCTGCCAAACTTTCACTACAGCCTGGGTCTAAACTTTCCATTGTCTCTCTCTCTAATACTTATTGACGACAGGGTTACATCAGGACGAATTCAAATCATTTTTTTCAAAGTGAATAATGAATAGATGTCTTGACTCTAAACACAAATATGTTATTTGCCTGGGAAAAAATATTGAAGCTCAATTTCATCACATTATAAAAATAAAATAAATAAATAAAAAATTTAAAAAAATTCTCTGTGCTGTTTATGATTTGTTATGAGTCATCAATAAGTTGAACAACTCGGGCAGAGCAGCTGACGGTAGATGTAACGTAGTCATGCTAAAGAAAGTCTGACCAATTATTTAAATGTCACGATGAGTCGGTTGAAAGCTTTAAATTGGAGAGTGGGTGAGCTAATGAATGTTAGGCAAGAATTGATGAAGTTTGCTAAGCAAGTGTGCTTGTTTTGAATATATGGAGTCGAGACGCCCAGTGAGTGTTGATTTATAAAACTGGATTTTCTAATATCTGTTTTGGTTTTCAATGAGATCAATATTTGTTTTGTTTATTCCAACTGTAAAGAATTATAACTTAATGAGAACATGCTGGTTTTCTTTTTCAAGAATCCCATCCACAAAAACATAGATTGTGTATTTCTTAGGACTCTACTTGCTTTAAGGTAGCACCAAAGTCTCTGGTAATAAACTAGGTCATCTATTCTACACAGACATCTGTTCCAAAGTCTCTGGTAATAAACTAGGTCATCTATTCTACACAGACATCTGTTCCAAAGTCTCTGGTAGTAAACTAGGTCATCTATTCTACACAGACATCTGTTCCAAAGTCTCTGGTAGTAAACTAGGTCATCTATTCTACACAGACATCTGTTCCAAAGTCTCTGGTAATAAACTAGGTCATCTATTCTACACAGACATCTGTTCCAAAGTCTCTGGTAATAAACTAGGTCATCTATTCTACACAGACATCTGTTCCAAAGTCTCTGGTAATAAACTAGGTCATCTATTCTACACAGACATCTGTTCCAAAGTCTCTGGTAATAAACTAGGTCATCTATTCTACACAGACATCTGTTCCCCTTTATTTCATTTCAATTCTTTCTCTCATTCCCCCTATAGATCCCTCCCTCCCTCTCTCTCTCTCTCTCTGTCTCTCTTTCTTTCCTAACCCTAACACTTTCTCTCTCTCAGAATCCTACAGATGTCACAAGAAAGGGAGGGAAAAAAATTAATTCGATCGTGTCAATATTTGATGCCGTCCCCTTGATTGCGTAAGACACTATATGATTGTAGTACATTCTAATTCAATTTTGACCTCTACATTGTGTAATACTTTAGTACTAGCTTCGTAGTATCTTTGTAATTCTATGAATGCTTAGTAATTGTGTAACATGCTACGTTACATTCGGTACAAATTACTGGATGATCTTTCGTTCTTAGACTATAAAAAGTTCGTTTTAATATCGCTTTTTATTATAAAAAAAACTCAGCTGATTAAAAAAAATTTGAGTTTTGTTTTACACCTGATAGTAATAATTCCGCTCTTACCATTCAATTCGTTATAGCACAAGATCTGATCTCAGACCTTCCGAAGTATGGGGCAGATGCTGTAAAGATAATCAGTCTCTTTATCACCGACGATTAACGATGATGTCAGTTTGGTGAACTCAGGGGCGTCCCCAAAAATCCCGAATTTCAAAATATCTGTCTTCACTGGGGTTTGAGCTAGAGATCCCTCGGTTAGGAGTCCAGGCTCTTTACCTCTCAGCCATCGCGTCCCCTACGTTGCACAGCTAATTCTGTTCTTTAACTAGGAGATTGCTTGGTACTGTTAGTTTGATATCACCGCTTACAATGACACCAGATGCTACACTATCTCCCTTTACTCTTCCCCCAGACGCAGACTAACACTTCCATCTCCTGGTAGCACTCTGTGCTCATGTCGATACAAACTGATCACGAGCTGGAGTGCCGAGGGTTTTTGTTCATTCCGCGCTCTTGGACAAATATTGACTGCGCCGGTAGAATAAGACACAAAATTTGTTAGACAGAATGCCTTCATGGATTTTTTGTTCTCCCTCCTTCTCTGGTCGTCATTATCTCCCATGACGTGTCTCAGGGCGTTCAGAACTCAACGGGCGAACAGAAACACGGTGGTTGAAAGTTGTAGAGAAACACAAAATTTCTACATAGAAAAGATAAAAGAAAAGAAGCGCTCCCAAGTAGGATGGCGAGAGACTTTTCATGTCAAATATTGTGACAAGTTTCTGAAATAGATGGGAAAATATGACTGTAACAGTAGTGATGATAGACATTCAGTTATGTGTGTAATGTCTGACCTTAGTGACCTGTCTGGAGGACCTTTCATGACAGACTAAATAACGTTGTTAATGTGTTTGAACGTCTGACCTATGTGTACTTGAATGAGTGATTGTTGAAAACATGTAAACCTAGGATCTATTGCTGTGTGTCGTTAGGCTCATCCATGCTGTGCCTAGTGCAGATTAGTCTCAACGGAGGTAACACTTAAATAACCAAATCCACTAACACAGTAGAAAGGTTAACAATGCAGACAATAACCGACGCTGATGAACAAGGTCGAAAATAAATGGGAATTGTCGAATGTCGCTAAGTTAAATATCTACTTAGAAACTAAAGAGGTTCTCTATCTCTCTAAAGCTACCAAGAGTATTCTGTGTTTACTTTCGATACACTTAAAATCCGTGTCTTGTTTTTACTAGTCACATAACTGTCTGTAAGCCAAAACTTTTCCCTTTTAATGAAACAACTTTTCGCGCCGAATTCCAAATCGTATCCTAACAGTGGTTAGAGGACCTAGGATCTACTGCTGTACGGTTAGAGGACCAAGGATCTATAGTTGTATGGTTAGAGGACCTAGGATCTATTGCTGTACGGTTAGAGGACCTAGGATCTATAGCTGTGTGGTTAGAGGACCTAGGATCTATAGCTGTGTGGTTAGAGGACCTAGGATCTATTGCTGTATGGTTAGAGGACATAGGATCTATTGCTGTACGGTTAAAGGAACTAGGATCTATTGCTGTATGGTTAGAGGACCTAGGATCCATAGCTGTGTGGTTAGAGGACCTATGATCTATAACTGTGTGGTTAGAGGACCTAGGATCTAACCAGCTGTATGGTTAGAAGGTGAAAGCAAGAAGCAACAAGAAAACATTAATTTTGTACTTGCGTCATTTCGTCCATCTAGTTCTATCCTATTGCAGAAGTAGTCGTGTTCATCATATTTTCTTGTTTATTGAGGATGAAGATCTTTGGGAGATTGCCAACAAAGACAGAGTTTAAGTTGAGTTATAAAGAGCTGCTATTAATTGGTCTCACATTTATATTAACTGTCATTTATCTGTATGTGTGTTGTATGTCTTGTTTGTTGTGTGTGTGTGTCGTAAGCTGTGTACGGGCGTAATCGATTCTTTTCCAAACCCTGACCTCAGTCAACCCTACCCTTTGTATAAACACACACTTAAACACACATAAAGTGTAGATATAAAATTACTTTGGTCCAACTATTTTAAAACAGCTGTAAGCTCCTCCGTCGGGGTTCAGGGTGGAGCCCCAACGCCAAGCATCCATCGTATTTTAAAAAAAAACCGGATTGGTCAAATTAAAGTAAAATGAAGTAAGGTAAGGGCCGACAGGGACTGTAAGTGACAATAGAGTTTGTCTGTCTTTGGCGTAATCCTCGGAAGATTATCTTTATTTAAGCCCTGTTTTGATAAGCAGAAGCCGTCAATAGAAAAATATTCGTCGCTTCCGGGAGATTCGACCGTTGTTAAGGTAAAAGGGTGTGGTAAGAATTAAAGCAACAGCTCTATTTCACACCTTGCGATCTATAGGGCAAATGATGGAAAGGTCATCTGTTTCTGTGGCCCACGGTTAACGAGGGTGTCTATGGGCCAGCACAACGACCAACCGCCTTATTTTCCCCATCTAATGTCAGATGCCCATTAGAGCTGAATGGACTAAGATACGCCCTAGAGATCCCGAAAATAAAAATCCAAGCCTTCCCCACTCAGCCACCGCGCGATTGGTGGATACATATTTCATTAGAGCATTGAAAACAGAACATTAGGAATAATTCTTTTACTTTATCCAAATTCAAATATCAATTTATTGGTCACAACTACTTTGCAAATACAATTATTTTTTAACCCCTGAGAAAACAATATACCTTAAAACATCTACCCCCCCTCCCCTTTTCCAGCTCCCCGTAAGTAAGATGCATCTCTCTTCCACAACAGGTTGAGATTAAGGGGTCATGGGGGGGGCGATTGAATCTATCGAACCCCCCACTTACTGTTCCACTGGTTACCGACAATTATCTTTTAGTTAATCTTTTACAAATACTTCAATTTCAGATAAGAATTGGTACCGACATACAATACCAAATAAATTTAATATCAAACTATCAATAAAAGGCAAATGGTATAAAAATATTTCATTCACTATGTTCTCAAACTGTGTGATCCACCAAACGACGCTATTTATCTGCTGAGGGTTTTCTTTTCAAGATGTGTTTGTGTCTGTGTGTGTCTGTGTGTGCCTGTGTGTGTTATTCCTCACTGTCTTTGTGTTGAGGACAGAAATTTAGGAAAATATTTTCCTTTTTTGTTTGTCCGTCGGCGTTGTTATAATTGATCCAACATGAATTTTTGTGTCAATTGGTTTTCCCTTTTAGCTACTAATTAGGGCCTGAGGCTAAAGCATTGGTCCAAAAATGTTTTTCTACATTAACATTTGGTCTTTTGGTAAAAACAAAACAATGTGACCCTCTTTGCTCCTGTTGACCTCCGAAAGGTCATTGTTGAAGTATTTTATACTCTGTTAATGTTATTGTTATGCATTCAGCTCTACGGTTGACAAGAGGTCAAAGTTTACGTCTGCAGTTGTTTAAGTGTTTGAATGGTTATTCCTAATTGCAGGGTACGTTCAGAAGCTTTAATATGTTTTTCATTAAAGCAACATTTTAGATTTAAAAAAACGGCAGACCATTTCTAGCCTGGGCTCTTCATAGATCTAAACTGTAGTTGGCTGTTGTTCTGGATGTTGTATATATTATCTCTTATGTTCCCAGTTCGTCTCCACCAGGTGGCATAGAAAAACAAGCTGACGTCAGTGATGACGTAACTCCAAACAAACGAGGACACGCTGTGATGACAACCATTCGCAACATTTGTTATTAGTTGTCTTTGGATTCTTGGCCTGATCAAAAACAACAGGAAAAAGTCCAGAGATCCCCCTTATCTCTTTTTTTTTTTGAACGAGTTTTTAAAATAATGTATTAAAACAAAAACATAACAGAATGTCAAAGCAGTAAGAAAGACAACTTGGAAGTAACAATGGCCGCCCACTGTTCACACAGATTAGCTCCCTTGTCCCAGAAGCAGGGATCAGCCCTAACTCTCGGTACAAGAATAAAAACGCATTTTAAAAAATCAATGCGACAGAAAATAGAAGATGGAAGTAATGACCACGGAGATGGTGTCCAGAAGCAGAGGGAAGGGGATGACAAGGGTTCTGGACCGGCAGACAAGAAAGAAGATGTCCAGCTAGCCGCTACATTTGTTTTTCATGTTTTATTGGACACTTACACGGGTCAAGCCCGGGCACGCAGGAAAAGACTGAGATATTTATAGTCTTAATTTTTAATGAATTAAATAAAAATAGCTTTAAGCAAGGGTTAGTAAAAATCTTCAACGTAGGTTACGAAGATGACCATTTGAAATTAATTTTATAAAATTGATCAATTGGAAGTACGTCTCTGATTGGAACCTTCTGGGTTGGCAAAGGGTGGAACCTGAACAAGGATCTCGAAAACGGCTCTAAAGATTATACTAGAAATTTAAAGTTGATGTATATCGTCGGGAACATTACTAGCTTGTTGGTCACTCTTGGAAAACTCTGGTTTGACCATTATAAAGTTTTAAAGTATATAAAAAGAAAATACATTTAAATTTAGCTTGAAAACAAGAAAATATTGATCTTGAACGGACTCTAAGTCTTCGGGTATCTCAGCATGCATTCAAGAGTTTCATAAATTAATGTTCAGGAGCATTTCGAGTATCGTCTTTTAAAACCAGATCTTAAGTGCCGTCATTGAAATATTATGAAGTCTAGTAGATCTGTACGTTCGCTTAAGCAGGATTCAATCTCGGGCGGAGGGGGGGGGATGTTTTTATTTCTAAATCTATAATTCAACAGTTTCGTGGAGAAAAACTATTGCTCTATAAGTTGTCTAAGTATTTGTCAATGTTTTTCTAGTTCAGCTAAAACCTATAGACAAACTTGACAATGAATTGAATTCAGTTTTGAGCTGACTGATCTCAGGACCGATGTGAAGCAGGTCCAATATTTTGGTTCTTGTGTATTCTTATTGTTTTGTCTCTGTTTCATTTTATTCGACAATTTTTATTTCCTTACTTTGTTTTTCTTTAATCCTAGTTTTTATTTTCATTTTATTTCCGTTTTACTTTTCTTTAAAGAAATATTAATTTAGTTTTGGCTCTTTCGGCTTGATGAATCTGTGGACAGTTCGGGACGAAAAACTTAATTCTCCTGTCAGCCTTACGTCAACTCCCCGGTATAGTCCACAGATTCATTAATTATTAACTCTCTTTCTCTCTCTCTCTTTTCTCTCTTTCTCTATCTCTCTCTCTTTTCTTTCTTTCTCTTTCTCTTTCTCTCTTTTTTTCTTTCTCTCTTTTCTCTTTTTCTCTTTCTTTCTCTCTCTCTATCTCTTTCTCTCGTACTCTTAAGAAAACTATTAAATTTACCCCTTTCTCTACTCCTATTTATAAGTTGGTTATTTTACGCCGGCATACGCTTTTACAAATATGTAGTATCATGAGACAAAACACAACAAAAAACAACAACAACAAAACAATGGAAGGTTAAGAAATAGAAGTTATGTCATCAAAACTGTTTGTAAATACCTTTCACTATCAACAATGTATAGCTGACGTCAACATATCACTAGCTCAAAACTTAAAACTGGCTTATTTCATGAGAAGGGAATTATAAGCCTACCCAGATTTTTTGATTAGTTAACAAAAGAAACTGATTATAACATTTAATGTTCTCTTATTCCAGAAATAAAAGTGTACCCAAATTTGAAAGCGAACCCTCACCAGCAGATCGCAGAGGGGCCTCACCAGGAGTTTACAGACAGGCCTCACCATCAGGTCACAGACAGGCTTCGCCATCAGGTCACCTTCAATGAAGTCCAGTATGGAATCGGCACCGAAGGCGCCATTATCCCGTTGATTGCTATTATCCAAAAACCAGACCTGGACATAGGGCTCTTCACCCATGTCCTGTCTGAGGGCTACCAGCGGTGACGGCCATTGTGACTGGGCATGAGGGGCAGTACCACGTACACGGCGCACCGTGCCTCTTTCCTAAGACCCACTCGTTGCAAATGGACCGCCACTATTCTGTGTAAGGACCGCCACTACAGCTTAACTGCTAACTGATGGAGGCCCCCCTGCGTGGAACGGTGTGGCGGACTTGTTGGACTGGTGTGCGGGCTATTCGTTCCCTCCCTACCCCGAGTAAGATTAAAAAAAACTTAAATCTCACCCAGGGGAATCCCGCAAGTGCCTGGTTAGCTACTCGTACTTAGGCTATCTAGTTCCACTACTAGACGTTTCCACGGAGGCGCCACGCTGAGTCGACGGGTAGCTGAAAACTTCCGCCATCAGGTCACTGATAGGCTTAAATCTGAGATTCACAGATAGGCCCACCAGCGGACATGCTGAGCCCCGCACCCAGGATGATGGAAGTAGTCGTCATCGATCACAAAAGATGATCGGGCAAAGACAAATCTAAGCATACTGATTTTCTTTCAGATAATTTTGATGTAGAAAAGGATGTTATGGTTGAGAGGAAGTGCCCTAGTCTGCAAACCGTAAAGTTTTCAACAGATAATATCCCGCCATTGTCCATCCAACATGAAATGAAACTGGACGTTGTTCAACTGGGAGAAGGGGAGTGTTTAAACTTTGGACGTTGTCCAGTCAATAGTATAGTAATTATACCCCACAAACTTCAGGATCAGCAAAGCGTTAAAAAAAATGTTCTTTTAGTCAAATTTTTAATGTATTCAAATTTCCCTGCCCTTATCTGACTCTATATTCAAGAGCTGTTTATTGCAATCATCTATCTCTCTGTTCCTATCTCGGGCTACAGAATCCATGAATACTTCTCTACGTGTCTCTCAACAGGTGCTCTATTATTGACATTTTTGTTTTTCTTTCGCTGAGTTGATCGTCTCCTCTATCGACCTAGTATATTGATTCTTTCGAGAGACTCTAATTATTAATAGAAAATCTCTAAAACCAGGCGAAGAGAGAACTCCAAAACGTGATCTTTTCGGCCCTCGAATCCAGTCATCGGGGTCTGTCCATGAGGGCTGCGTGGAGAACATTTGGACGCTTGGTTAATCGGGGCAGATGTCAGAGAGTTTGGGGCTAAAAATAACCTCCCTGGTCGTGATTTAGAAATCTGGCCTTCGAAGGTTAATGTCCCAATATCTTGTACAATGTTCATATGAGATAGAGAGTTTGTAGTTAAACATACTTTGACTTTTGAAGGATTCTATCTATCTATCTATCTATCTATCTATCTATCTATCTATCTATCTATAATATGTAACTAGCCAACATAAATATATCCATTCTAATACCAAGGAAACCTCGGCTTTATCTATATTTTTATTTATATCTGTTTAGAATTTTTTTAAATCTGTATTTTGTTCTTACAATTCTGTCTGTCTGTCTGATAAAAATTTTGTACACACTTTTTTCTCTTTATCTGAATATTCAAAAATCAATAAAACAAAATTCATACAATTAGTTAATTAACTATTGGTAATTATTTATTTCGTTTGGTATCGAACAAAGGAAAGAAATTGTACTTGACTGATGTGATGGTATAAAGAAAATAATTAATGGCCAAAAGTTAAATTTACCAATTGGTTTATATATTTATTTATTGATTCTTGTCTTTTCAGAATAAAAGAAATAGTTGTGCAAACTGTCAGCTCAATCCGTGACTAGGTGTGGGAAAAATAACGGGTACAAACTTTTTAACAGACAGACAGACAGAGTGACTTGACATAAGCTTTGTAAAAAAAAAATATTGCCGGTAATACTTATTTATTAGACTACATTTTGGATATGTAGCACCCTAGAGAGATTTTGTTCTTTACTTTTGAAAAGGCGAAAAAATACAATAGAAACTCAATGTAATTTTTTTTTCTTGGGCAAAATTTTTAATTTAATTAAAAAAAGAAAAAGATTTGCACTTAGAGTTAGTTCACATCCAGTGAGTCCAAACTTTTAGGTTACTTCGCTATGCTGAATACGTTTTTAGTATAATCTTGGAACCTTTGAGATTGTTGACATTAATCCAGTTACTGGTCGGTCACTAACATTGGTGAGTATCTCGGGACATAGCTAAGACAGACGCCATGAGGCAGACGCTAAATGGACAGGAAATGACGAGTTCCACATCTTCTAAAGTAACGGAAAGTTGTTGACCTCGATCTGATGAGCAAGTACGACGCCCTCATTAAAAGTCTGAGTATGCTCAGACATCGTCCCCTCCCCCTTTCAAGACATCGGTTGAGCTTTTACGTTCGGAAATTTGTTTTATTATCTGTAGGTTAGATATCTGTAGGTTAGATATCTGTAGGTTAGATATCTGTAGGTTTGATATCTGTAGGTTAGATATCTGTAGGTTAGATATCTGTAGGTTTGATATCTGTAGGTTAGATATCTGTAGGTTAGATATCTGTAGGTTAGATATCTGTAGGTTTGATATCTGTAGGTTAGATATCTGTAGGTTAGATATCTGTAGGTTAGATATCTGTAGGTTAGATATCTGTAGGTTAGATATCTGTACGTTAGATATCTGTAGGTTAGATATATGTAGGTTAGATATGTGTAGGTTGGATATCTGTAGGTTAGATATCTGTAGGTTAGATATCTGTAGGTTTGATATCTGTAGGTTAGATATCTGTAGGTTAGATATCTGTAGGTTTGATATCTGTAGGATAGATATCTGTAGGTTTGATATCTGTAGGTTAGATATCTGTATGTTAGATATCTGTAGGTTGGATATATGTAGGTTAGATATCTGTAGGTTAGATATCTGTAGGTTAGATATCTGTAGGTTAGATATCTGTAGGTTAGATATATGTAGGTTAGATATCTGTAGGTTAGATATCTGTAGGTTAGATATATGTAGGTTAGATATATGTAGGTTAGATATCTGTAGGTTAGATATCTGTAGGTTAGATATATGTAGGTTAGATATCTGTAGGTTAGATATCTGTAGGTTAGATATCTGTAGGTTAGATATCTGTAGGTTTGATCAGACTTCTAGTGTGATTTTAACAAATTAGGCTGGTAGTGGCTATCGAGTTGAATGAATATGAAAAGTACATTGTATATTATGGGACTTTTGTGCCTAGTGATATGGTATACATTTATTTCAGTATATCTACTTTAATACATGTATAAAAGTAATATAATACTGATTACATCGTAGGAAAGGATATATGTATATAAATTGAAGGGAGCACCTGGTTGCATGCGGCTTCAGAACGAGACTTCTGAAGGTCATTTACAAAGACCTCGGGATACACATTTGAGACCAAAAGAAATTCCGCTGCCGAAGACAGACGCAAAAGGCGAAAAGAAAATCTTAATCGACCACTGGCGGGCAATGGTAATTCTTGCCTTAGGTGTAGCATAATATGTAGGTCACAGCTGGGGCTGCGTAGCCACAGGAATAACTGCATTCCTGATTAATTTTCGGACTCGAAGACAAGCCTTATAATAAATTGAAATGGATACATGAATACATAAGTTTGTTAATATATTTTTTCTCATTAATTGATTTCTTTTCTACTTCATATATTTTTTAAATACTCAAGTCATAACTTCAAGAAGGGCGGAGAAACCTGGGCGCTGATCTCAAAGACGGGTCTAACGATTTTTCTAGAAATTCAACAACTGATGTAGCCCTGATGTAGCCTAGCCTATATCGTTGGGAACGGAATTACAAGCTTTCTCAACACAAGGGGAAAACTCCCTAGCTTTGACTGTGATCATTTTTCAAGTAAAAATAATGAAATAAATTTAAATTTGTTTAGATATCTAGATCTAGGATTCTAGGTCTAGAGTCTAGATCCAACATTGGTTTTGAAAGGACTATCGCTTTCGGGAATTTCCGAATGCAAGGCTTTACTCAAATAGGAGTTTTTTCATTCTGGATGAGCACCTAAAAGGAGGACAACCACTTGACCCATATATCCCCTCCCCATGTCCATAACAGAGATTGGCACAGAGTGAACTGGACACTTGACCCATATATCCCCTCCCCTCCCCATGTCCATAACAGAGATTGGCACAGAGTGAACTGGACACTTGACCCATTTATCCCCTCCCCATGTCCATAACAGAGATTGGCACGGAGTGAACTGGACACTTGACCCATTTATCCCCTCCCCATGTCCATAACAGAGATTGGCACAGAGTGAACTGGACACTTGACCCATTTATCCCCTCCCCATGTCCATAACAGAGATTGGCACAGAGTGAACTGGACACTTGACCCATTTATCCCCTCCCCATGTCCATAACAGAGATTGGCACAGAGTGAACTGGACACTGACCCATATATCCCCTCCCCATGTCCATAACAGAGATTGGCACAGAGTGAACTGGACACTTGACCCATATATCCCCTCCCCATGTTCACAACAGAGATTGGCACAGAGTGAACTGGACACACCAAAGCTTGAGAAACACACTATACAAAAGTAGAAGTGGGTCAAAGTTCAAGTTAATTGTGCCTGCTGTCAAGTAAGGGAAACTGCATTCGTACTTGAAAGTAATAATTTAATTGATCGAGGTTTTATTTTTTAATTTTTTTTAATTTTATTAGTTCAGTGCGCTTTTTTTTTTCATTTTTTTTTTTACCCGTGGGGGTGGGGGGTATCTGGGAGTAGATATCCGTCATACCTTTAAGCGTTCAGTAAACACACTACTGCTTGAGATCCGTTATACCTTTAAGCGTTCAGTAAACACACTACTGCTTGAGATCCGTTATACCTTTAAGCGTTCAGTAAACACACTTTTGCTTGAGATCTGTTATAACTTTAAGCGTTCAGTAAACACACTTTTGCTTGAGATCTGTTATACCTTTAAGCGTTCAGTAAACACACTTTTGCTTGAGATCTGTTTTACCTTTAAGCGTTCAGTAAACACACTTCTGCTTGAGATCCGTTATACCTTTAAGCGTTCAGTAAACACACTTCTGCTTGAGATCCGTTATACCTTTAATCGTTCAGTAAACACACTTCTGCTTGAGATCCGTTATACCTTTAAGCGTTCAGTAAACACACTTCTGCTTGAGCCTGGATTGACTAACAGAATGGGTGCATATTTAAGATAGAAAAGACTAACGTGATTCATACATATCTCTTCAAGAAATGGACTAACAAATTCGAGACATACTTCTTAGAGAATCAGTCAATATAAATGCAACATACAAAATAGTTCAGAAAGAAAGAATATTTTGTGATTACTTTTGAGTTTCCTTTCTCTTATTTTCCGGAATGTGTGTGAGTGTCGTCTAGAAATGTTAACAAGTTGTTTCAAGCTTTACTAATCCAAATAACCTTGTGCTGTGGAGTGTGTGTGCGTGTGCGTGTGCGTGTGTGTGTTTCTATGGTGACGGTGAGAAGAGTTTATAGATTGTTTGTGAATGATACAACATAGGTGGCGTTGTCGTCACTTGGTCTTAGTTAGGGGAGACGACTCCAGAACGTAAGACTGATAGGTTATGTTATTATAGTGAGTTCGATTTTGTTAAAGAACATTATTACTAAAGTCTACTACAGTTGTTGTTGTTTTTTTTTCATTTTAACTTAATTTGTTTTATATTAGAAATAAAGTTAAGTTTAATTTCGTTCTCAAAAAGAAGTTATTCAAGTTATTTGAAATTTAATTAGTTAAGTTATATTATGCTTACAAAGGTTTAGTTGTCTACTAGCACTGTCTCGTATATGCTGTAGAATTGGTAAGAATAAGTAAACACAGTCCCATACACACAAAACATTTTAGAGCGTGACATGTATTGATAATGTTTCTTATGACACATTTCCATTTTAAAAACTTTGTTTGTGCAAGCTGAATGCCTTATTGTAATTATTTTTCGGAAGTGTTTGAGCCTCATTCCTGAACATCTTCTTCAGATCAGTGACAGCAACCTAACACACACACACACACACAGACACTTATACTCCCACACAGCCTGGACATGGGCAGAGACGTGTTACTCTCACGCTAAACTAGTCACGTAAATTAGCTTTGATTAATATATATATCCTCCCAGAGGTTCTCACAATGTCCAGAAACACACAAATCACGATATTTGTAAAAGAACGCAGGTCCCCTCTCCCCCCTTTTCGCTAGATGATTCCTTTGTCCCCACCCCCCTCCCAACTTTGTATTTTATTTCTCCTCTAACTTAACCTAATAAAACCGGAAGTGAAGAATTGGTGCCTTTCAATTACGTCTGAGAGACTTGCGCATGCGTAGAAGAATTGACTACTCATGCGCGCGCATTGCTTTCCTTGGGTTGAATTATTGGTTCGAGCTGCCTCTAGTTTCGTCTTCAGACTTTTTCCTTTTCTCTCGGAACCAAAAAGTGACTGAATCTCTTTTTTTTTTTTTAACTCAGACGGATCTATTCACTGATCATTTGCATATGTAAATTGCTCAGACTAATGCAAAACTTGCTAAATACCTTTTATAAAATGTATTCTTTTATTTTGTACTATTGTCGTAATTTTCTGTTTAAATCAAAAATACAATTCAAAACATACAAAAAAACACCCTATAATTAAAGAATTAAAGTCATTAAATAAGTCCGAAGTGCTAACTAAAACTACTAAAGCAGCTAATTGAATAAACATATATACCTATGGTGTACTGTTTCTACGATGGAAACATTTTTTAAATTACATGAGCCAGATTTTTAACAATTTAAAAATAGTTCAGATGTATGTGCATATAAAGTAGAGACACTCACTACAAAAAATGTGTGCATTTTAAAATGACCGCAATAAGTCGTTGCACTTATTTTCACAATTCTTCTTATCAGGTTGCGAATTCTTCATTAAAGAAAAAACAACAAAAAGTCGTAAACAAAAGCCTGGATTGACACGGTTGTCGAAAACGGCTCTAACGATTATCCTAGAAATTTGACAGTTGTTTGGGAAAAGAATTACTAACTAATGGGCCGGGCTAGGAAAACTCTGATTTGACCATTTTAGTTTTGGAAATATTATTGTCTAAAATTAAATTTAGTCCAGACAATCTTTACCTTAAACAGAGACATTACAGGGTTCAATAATAAGAAGCACAAGGACATTTCTCACACCGTCTTGGAAGTCTAGATCTAAAAGGTCTGTCAACAAAATAAATCTTGCTATACCATAGATCTAGATGTAAAGGGCCTGTCAACAAACTAAATCTTGCTATTCCATAGATCTAGATCTAAAAGGTCTGTCAACAAAATAAATCTTGCTATTCCATAGATCTAGATCTAAAAGGTCTGTCAACAAACTAAATCTTGCTATACCATAGATCTAGATGTACAGGGCCTGTCAACAAACTAAATCTTGCTATACCATAGATCTAGATCTAAAAGGTCTGTCAACAAAATAAATCTTGCTATACCATAGATCTAGATCTAAAAGGTCTGTCAACAAAATAAATCTTGCTATACCATAGATCTAGATCTAAAAGGTCTGTCAACAAAATAAATCTTGCTATACCATATAATGTTTCATTTATTTATTTATCTATCATTCATACATTCTTAATAGTAGAGTCATCGCACTTAGAAAATGTTATCGGCTTTATAAAGAAGAAATTAATTTTTGTTTGGTAAAACCTTCATTATGTTACTAGACTATTACAGTGATGTTATCATCATATTTTAAAGACATCCAAGATGTTAGAGATTACTATTCTAGAATCAAAAGAGGTTGTGCAAACTTCTTATGAGTGTGTGTACATGTGTGTGTGTGTGTGTTTGTGAGAGAGGGGGGGAGGGGGGAGCTCGAAATCCTCTCATTATTTCATTTAGATTCTCCTATTTCCCAGTCTCTCACACTGACCTTCCATTCGTGGTGGACACTAGTAGACGCCCCGCCTCATTTCTATCTCCTCTCTATCTCATCATTATCTTTTCTTTATCTATCATCAGGAACAGCTACCAGGGGATCTGGTTGTAGCCACATAATCAGCTGATTATCACATTAACTTGGAAATCCGATTTCTTGGAGTTTGTTTCTTCTGACGTGAAACTAAAGAGAGAACACTGGAGATGTTTTAGAGATCAATGGGGATATTCTATCTATCTATCTATCTATCTATCTATCTATCTATCTATCTATCTATCTATCTATCTATCTATCTATCTATCTATCTATCTATCGATCTATCTATCGATCTATCTATCGATCTATCCATCTATCTATCCATCTATCTATCCATTTGTTTGTTATTGTTTCTAAACAGGGCTGTCCATCTGGCTATTTATCTGACAATATCTCTTTCTCTCTTTTAATCTCTCTCTATATATATGTTGTTCATCCATCCAATAGTCTGTTTATCCATATTTCTATGCCTCTATTTACCTCAGTGTTTCCCAAACTGTTTTCTTCAAAACCCTAGTGTTCCGCGAGGCCTGAATAGGTTTTCCACGAACTTCTGGAATAATTAACTAGTAGGCCACTATATAAATTAATATCTCTTTTAAGAAATAACCAAGGTGTTTCGCTAAAATCTCGAAATATACATAAAACACATGTTCCGTTATGGAAAACAGTTTGAGAAACACTACTTTACCCACATAGAACAGACTTGAAGCACCACAATGGTAGAAAGTTTGAAAAACACTAATTTACCCACATAGAACAGATTTGAAGCACCACAATGGTAGAAAGTTTGAGAAACACTAATTTACCCACATAGAACAGACTTGAAGCACCACAATGGTAGAAAGTTTGAGAAACACTAATTTACCCACATAGAACAGACTTGAAGCACCACAATGGAAGCAAGTTTGAGAAACACTAATTTACCCACATAGAACAGACTTGAAGCACCACAATGGAAGCAAGTTTGAGAAACACTAATTTACCCACATAGAACAGACTTGAAGCACCACAATGGAAGAAAGTTTGAGAAACACTAATTTACCCACATAGAACAGACTTGAAGCACCACAATGGAAGAAAGTTTGAGAAACACTAATTTACCCACATAGAACAGACTTGAAGCACCACAATGGAAGAAAGTTTGAGAAACACTAATTTACCCACATAGAACAGACTTGAAGCACCACAATGGAAGAAAGTTTGAGAAACACTAATTTACCCACATAGAACAGACTTGAAGCACCACAATGGAAGAAAGAGAATACAATGTATGAAGTAAACGTATGTATTGTATTGTCAAATGTTTGTTTTTTTGTTCGTTTATTTTCAAAGAATAACACAAAGTTTGAATTTTTTAACTTCTATGTCGACAAGATTAAGGTAATCTTCTTGAAAAATTTAATGTTTCAAGGGAGATAACTGTGTTTATTTTTTTGGCCTTAAATTATAACATGAATTATAGAACCTATTTTTTTTTCCCTTCCTAAAATGTAATAAAGCAATAAGAAATTGATAAATACACATGCGAACAAAATAAAAATAAAAATTGTAAAGGTCCAATAACTTGTACAAGTTTGTATCACTTAAGGTTGAGAAGGTTTTTAAAGAGCTTAATAGATTACACTGTGTTATTTTATTTTCATAATTTACTTTAACTATTTATTTCTTGATTTTCATTTGAACTAGTGAGTTGACAGGCGTTCATCACTGCATCCTCAAAACTGAAGTAATTTGGTGAAAAATTGTCTGTGTGACTAAGTAAGATCTCGAAAGGAGTCTTCGACTGCTTTCTTACTTATTTACTTACTTCAAATAAAGAAATGAGCGCCGAAATTCTGGACACTTTGACACACCTGCAGTCAGCATTGCAGCATTACTTTCCAACAGTTAAAAGTCTTGAATATGGATGGGTCAGCTCTCCATTTGGAAACAATGAAGCTACAAATCTTACAACTGAAGAAGAAGAGCAGCTCATAGATTTAAAAAAATGATGCAGTTCTTAAGTTAATTTTTGCCGAGAAAAACCTGGATAAGTTTTGGATTTCAATCAACAAGTTATATCCTGCAATCAGTTTAAAAGCAATCAAAATAATTCTTCTATTTGCATCTTCATGGTTTTGTGAGTTTGGATTTTTAGAACTGACTGAAACAAGTCTAAGAAAAGAGAGAGACTTCTTACAACGGATGATGAAATGCGAGTCGACTATGGAGTCTTAATCGGACCACATTTGCTCTCAAAAAACAGGCACACTTTTAACATTAAATGTAATACTTAAAAAAGGTAAAAAAATTTTCTTTTTATTATAAAACAACTGTTGATTTTCCTGGTGTGCCGTGAAATTTTTGTAGTTTTTTCACTGTGCTGGCAGACAAAAAAGAAAAACTCTGATCTATGAAGATATGAAACTCCCTTTGCAACCTCTCGTGATTTAATGGGAAAATCGTTGATACACAGCTGCGGTCACATGTACGGCATCTGTAAACACCAAGCGCCGTTTCACTTTCACCCTTATTTCTACTTCTGGTGTTTACGCCATCTACAATCCAGGAGCCTTCCTTTGTGCGTGTTCTCCATGTGGATCCTGTGCCTCTTTTTCCTAAATATTAGGGTCTTTTTTGAAGACCCTCATTTCGCGTTTGCATTTATCAATATACCTTAAAAGTCGGCGACCAGCTGCTCTCCTGCCTTCTATTAGATCGCCATGCCGAATGTCTTGTGGGAGTCGACAGTATGGCATTCTGTGAACATGACCAAGCCAGCATAGGCGTTTACTGCTAATAACACAGCGCATGTCCTGGCATCCTGCTCTTCGTAGCACTTCCTCTATGGTTATATTATCTTGCCACCTTATTTTTAGAATCGCATTGAAGGTGGAAGATATTTAGCTTTTTTTTTTCTGCCATGAGTAGGTTGACCATGTTTTACTACCATATAGCAGGCGGTCAGGTAAACTACGTTTTTGATATTGATAGATATTGTCCCATACTCATTTTTGTAGCTGTGACATGGTGCCCATTGCCTTGGCTATCGTGTTGTTGATGTCTTTATCCAGTATTACATCGCTGGAGAGAACCAAACAAAAGATCTACAATTTCCAGTGTTTGGCCATTATTTGTCACTTAAGGGGCAGTATTTGTGTCCTGAACTACTATTTTAGTCTTGCTTTGACTAAACTTTAAATTATGGCATGCAGCAGATGTTTTGTCAACCATAGTTTGAAACTGAGTAGAATAACCAGCAACAATAGATGTATCATCAGCGTAGAATGGTTCCCTGATTAAGACCTTCATAGCTTTGCTGTAAATCGGGATACATTAAAGTGTTTTACAGAGGATCTTGCATGGTGAAATAGAAATATAAGCATAATGCATTAGGCAGGAGAAGAGTATCTCAAACAAAGTAGGTGCGAGCATACATCCCTGCTGGACACCACTGCTAACCTCAAAAGATGCTGATTGGGCTCCATTAAATTTCACTGTATCTTATCTTATATAATACAGAAGTTACTTCAAAAAAGAAGAAGATGATTACGTCCTGTACATTTTGTTTCCTCGTGTATATCCTTAATAACTTTTTGTAGAGATCTCATATAATGCAGCTCTGACGGATATCAAGGTTATATAATACAGACGTTACTTGAAAAAAGAAGATGATTACGTCCTACGCGTCATGCATTTAGTCAATGACTTAAATTCTGCCACACCTCTCTAGCTCAAGCAACCCATTCCATGCTCTAATAGCACTAGGGAAGAAGGAGTATTTGTACAAATTTGTCCTAGCATATGAATACAAGAACCTTTGTGTCTCTCTGAGTATTTTATTAGATTTTGTTTTTGTAGATTATGGTTTAGTGTTTTATGTATAATTGCTACTTTACTTTTAAGTCTTCTATCCTGAAGACTTTCTAAATTTAGTGATTTTACTAAAGGTGTTACTCAAATGTGAATATTTGTTTGTTACAGTTCAATTACAACTAAAGTTGAAGGATTGCAGAGTAACTAAAGATTTATTTGTTAGTTCTTTGAACATCTCAAGACTAGATGAACGTTAACAACTATTTTTTAAAATAATTTTAGATTCAGTTTGCAAAATAAAAAAAAAAACAACATTTGTAGTAATTTAATTTTGTAAATAAAAATTTTTAAAATGTATACTTTCTAGAATTGAACAATAAAAATTCGGATAATTGTACCTGTAGAATAAGAAAATATATCATCTGAGATTTATTCCACAACCCCCCCCCCAAAAAAAAAGGTCAGTTGCATGTTTATGTTCTATAGTAATAAGGATAGCTCTCACGCCACGTGGCACTACGATGTTAACTTTAGAACATGTACAATCATTTTATTACCTCATTTCCTTAGCTGACATTTTCATACATACGGTGGTCTATTTAAATAGCTAGCATATTGGTGTATCCGGTGTACAAAAAAATAAAAGGATGTGTCGATAAGCTAAGTTTTTATTTTTACAAGGTATATATATATATATTCTTTGAATTATTGAGAACTCTAAAAAAAAAATGGGTAACAGTAATGACGGAGATTTGATGCAAATATAAACTACCAGACATTGAAATATCGTTACAATTATAGCACTATTCAACAAATCTAAAGCTCATTTTCCAGACATTGTGGTCTATAGGACTGGTGGTGTAAGGGTCATCTGTTTCTAGGGTCTACGGTTAGCCCAAGGGTGTCATGTGGTCATGTGGTCAGTACAATGACCAACAGCCTTTACTTCTTTTTTGACGCATTGGAATATCATTCTAATTATGTTTTGTAAAATGTTTTGTTTTGTTTGTAAAATGTTTTACATATTTCGGATGTTCCTTCAGATAGTTTACTTCCTAGTCCAAACCTCCCGTAGGACGACGGGGGATGGGAGCGGGCAGGGTTTGAACCCTCGACCGTCGATAAATCCGAACGACAGTCCAGCGCGCAAACCGCACGACCAGGCAGCCATCCAATTATAGCACATTATTGTTGTCTACTAGGCAGTCAAAGGTAATGGGAATTTCCTTTTCAAACTTTGAAATCTAATGGGCGATAGTTCAGTACAATGTAGCGTCCTTGACGGAGTGTAACATAAGCTGCCCCACAGTATATCAGGTACCAAAATCTAGTGTGTGCATTCAATGTGAACTATCTGGTGTTAGTGTGCCTACCAATAAAGACTAAACTGAACTAAAGATAATGTCCTCAAAGTTATACTTTTGTATGATGGTCTCAAATACTACATTTTCTACATGTGTATTTTTTAAAATTATGCTTAAAAAAGGGGCAAATACTCGGTTTCTACCACATCCAGAATTTTTGTTTCTGTTAATTCCCTTGCTTCATTTTTTTTTCTTTATTGGCAAGCTGACTTTCAATTAGAATTTCATTTTCAACGCTTTTAATAGATGACATTGTATAATAAATTAAAAAAAAAAAAATAAGCATCTTAAATTGATTTTAAGGAAATTTAATTTTGACTTTTAAATATTTTGTTACATGTTAAAAAATTATGAGAGATATTAGGCTATTAGGATCTACTGACACTGACTTTTGCATATTATTATTATTATTATAGCTTTTATATAGCGCTACTTTCATGCCTATAGCATGCTCAGAGCGCTTTGGTCCAATCTTATTTGTGGACCAGTGGGGGGGAGGGGGTATCTAGGAGTTGGTTTTCCATGCTGCCTTTAGGTGCTCAGTAAACGCAACTCTGCCCGAGTCGGGTGTCGACAAAGTTTTACCAACAAAGTAGTATACGTATATTTTGACACCGTTACAGGTGCAGCAAACAAATTATATATTCAACAAATTATACATTATAGTCATAACACTCATAAACATGGTTGTGTTGTAACCAAACGCCCTGCAAAATTTCTATAAAAATTTTTATATTTAAACTACATAAACTTTATTATAGAAGCACACAAACCAAATCTATCAACAAATGTAACTTAGTAATAAATACATTTAATATCCCACACTGGAAATTATAGCAATAAGAATCAATTCGATATCAAATGTGGTGTTTTGTATCACATATCAACTTATTCTTAAAAATAAAATGTATCCATGTATAGTTTGTTGAGGCGCTGACTTGCGTTGAATCCAAAAACAAATGTCCTGCTATAAAACGAATAACGTTTCTGTCATTTCCGGTAGAATTACGTCCGCACCGGCTTATGAGGACGGTGGTTTAAAAACTCAAACGTGGACCAAAGTAAACTTTCCGGTGACAGACTCAGATGATAAAAGTGGACTTAAGGACTGAGTCTGATCAAGGTAGTTTGAGATGTCCCAAAATTTAACATCTCAGTTTCCACCAAGACTCGAACCCAAGTTCGGTTCGAAAGCCATGCGCTTTACAATTCAGACACCATTACCTTTAATAACAAGATAAATATAAACTATTGGATATAGAAAGAGTTAAGAGAAGTAGATACCTAAACACATGAAATGTCAAGGGATAGATAAGTTGAGTACTATAAATAGAATTCACTATGGTGGCGCTAGATACATACATGTATAAAGAAACGAAGCTGGCGCTAGATTGATAGTGAACTCTTTCCAATAGGAGATTTGATTGATCCAGTCATTGATTCAGTCATTTGGTTTTCTGTCAAGGAATCTGAACTTAGCGTGAGGCAGTGCAATAAAGTGATGTTCTGTTGGCCTTATCCATATCACTTTAAACGCTCAACAAAAAGTTACGTCACTTCAGGGGCATACAATGTAAACAGTTACTTCATGAGTTCATGGGATAGGGAAGGTATCATGCAGCTAGCACAACGACCAGTTATTACTTTCTTCATCATCCTCTTCAACTGGTAGGTTCAGTAGCCCACCTAAAATACCTGTCCTTAAAGATCCCAACACTAGACGGAATTGGAACTCAAGAGCATCGTCACAGTCCTTGACCACGATGTCAACAAATGTATTCGGGATTTATTCTAAAAGTAATTACAATGACAAGACGACTAAATAATAATAGCAATGATATTAAATATGAGAACCTTAGAGATTAAGGATATCTGCCTAATAGTGTGGACTGTCGTTAAATGTATCGATGGTCCCGAATTCAAACCTCCCATTCCCAGACGTCCTGCTGGAGTTTTGGACTAGGAAGCAAATTATCTTCAATTACGAAGGAAAATCTGAAAGATTTAAAACATTTTATATAAAAACATTTTACAAGCGACTATGGAAGTTATCTAAAATAAAAATATATCCTGTTTTTACATTATTTTATTTATTTATTTCATTTTCTGTTGTGTTTTCAATATTCATGTTGCGTACTTAAGTAGCAATTTGAAAATTAGGTTGAGCATGAAAAAGGTAAAGTTGTTGTCAGTTGTTATCAGTTGTTGTCAGTTGTTGACACTAAAACTACAAAACTGTTGTTGCTTCAGTATTTGCAACTAGGCCATCGTTAGGGCGAAGGTTGAGCTTGTCTCTGTTTCACCAGATCAAGTGGCAATTGTTGTGCGCTTACAACAAAGGTCATCATGTGTATTAAGTCGACTTCTGAATTTAGATTTGATAACTAACAAGCTGGAAAAACTTTGTTTCGCAAAGATATGCTGTAAATGGAAGAAGAAGTCGCAACACAGTCTCATACAGAACGGGATATGAATGCCAACACTTAAACCATAGCAGTGTAAAGGACATTAAAAATATTTTTTTTTGCATCGCTATGATGTAATGCCTATGGCAGTGTCTTCATTGTTAATGTATGTCGATAAATCATACAGTGATTTCCTATGACTTTTGGTAACTTATTCTGTACGTTAAAATTCAGACCGGGGACCATCTGTGCAGAAACCACAATGATTTTGAAAGATCTTATACTTGACGGAGGCGCACTGGCTGAGCGGTAAAACGCTTGGATTCTCAGGGGTTCGAACCCTGGTGAAGATTGGGGAATTTTTTATTTCGGGATCTTTAGGGTCCTCTGAGTCCACCCAGCTCTAATGTTAATGACATTAGCTGAAAAAAAGTAAAGTTGGTTAGTCGTTGTGCTGCCCACATGACACACTCGTTAACAGTGGGCCACAGAACAGATGACCTTTACAATAACTGCAATGTCTAAAAGGGGAAATTTCTTTTTTTACTTACGCTTAAAAATTAACTTTTTAAAACATTTATGAAATGATGGACACGTCGTTTTATGAGGTTTTTGAGATTAAAATCGTCATTAAACTGTCATTAAACCGTAAATCGTAAAACAGCATTGAAACAATCATCCTTGAAAATTTATTTCAATTATTTGTAGCGGCCCCCGAAAGGGTAAAACACGCTAATAGTTTTGTATGACCTGTCTGTCCGTCTGTCCGTCCGTCCCGTTTATACCTCAGAAACTAGAAGAGAAAATGAAAATCGGACATCAGGATATTTTATATCATTTAAAGTTCTGATGCAACAGCTTTTCCGAAAGTGAACCATCTAATTTTTTAAATTATATATGAAAGCAGATTTTAAAAAAAAAATTTTCAATGAAAAACTTCAGGGGAGGTAACTATTTTAAAAAGGGCATGAACTTCTTTATTATTAATTCAAGCTTCATTCTTAGATTCGCGCATTGGTACAAGAAAATTTCATCTAAGGTCACAATGGTAAAAGTGTCAATGGTTCATTATAAAATATATTTTCCATTTATTAACTCATTGAATAGAATACTGAATCAAATTTTTTATAAAATGAATTTTGATACGATCTTCGTTTAACGAACTAGTTGTACAGCGCGCAGTTTTGGCATATTCTCACTATAGGGACCTACACTTGACAGTCTAAATAAGACTAAATAGAGCCCAGATCTTCATATATTTGTAGTAAATGTATTAATAATTTGAACAAAATTTTAATTATTAAGGCAATAACTTATCTTCTGACAGCTTATGGGTGCAGATTTATTTATTGTGTAAACAATAGTATCACATTAAGAAATGAATCGAATACGAATAGCATTAGCATAGACATAGATGATAGTAGGCCTACACTATTAGGCCTACCTAGTACCAAAAGGCCTACTATTCCTGATCATAACATTGGCCTAGGTCTAGTAATTTTAAGATTAAACGTGTAAATTCATGCGAGTTCTAGCCTAGATATAGTAGATTCTATATCAAGATTCTATATCTAGTTCTAGATTTAGACCTAAAACTATCTGGCTAGATCTATGTATAGTTTGTATGACAAATGACAATGGAGATATTAATTTTAATTTTGCTAGGGGAATGTATAGTCCAAGTAGATCTACTCCAAGTCTTTCTAGTCATTTCTAGCTTGCTGACTACTAACTAAAATTGGTCAAGAATTTTTTTTTCGTGTTGCCAATTTATCTAATTTTGTAAGAAGAATAAATCTTTTTTAGTTTCTCTTTATTAAATGTAACATATCATTACTTTTGAATGTATAAATAAGGTCAATAATTTATATTTAAAAAAATATAAGTGTTCGCTAAATGAATATATGGAGATGCTGTGGCTGAGTGGAAAAGCACTTGGAACTAGAAGTCCGGTATTCAAATCCTGGTGAAGACTCTAGTTAGACCACTTTGGGTGCCGATTTTGAGTTGTGTTTCCACACAAACTGTCTTTGTAACCTTGTTTCTAATATTATTATATTTTAATAATCTAGTTTCTAAACAAAACCTGTGTATGAAGTATTGCTAAGATAATTCAAAATAGAACATTCTTTGAAGAGTAATTGAGACGCAATATCTTTCAACAAGCCCAGTAACAATAACCCCCAAGGAAAGTGCATACAATTGTAATAGTAGACAAAAGAAAATCGACCAATTTAGACTCAGCCTTAAGCGCTCAATCTAATGCTCCGCCAACATCCTCGGACTGTGACGAAGTGTGGCCATGTTTGTGCGTGTGTGTGTGTTTGAGCGGTGCATGTGTGTGTGTACATGTGTGAGTGTATCAAAACAAAATTTCTATCTCACGAAATCCAGGCAGTGTTAACCACAGCTTGTAATTGGCCTTCCATTGACCCGCTCAGCGACAGGCACAAATCAGATAGAAACAAATGATAGTTATTTAAGGAATGCTCCCTCAAGGCAAGTCGAGGCTTTTAAATGCTTTACAACAAAACAATGTAAATTTTAGAAAGTTGAAAAATAAAAAAATTTGGCCTTCATTCTTGTTGCACTATCTGTTTTTACATTTATATAGAACATAAATTATTATTATTAACTAAAACATTCTAAAATGTATCCGTATATTTTTCTAAAGAAAGAACACAGATGTAAAGAAAGAGAACAAACTATTTTTCTTGTAATTTTAATCAGGTCCATTTTAGCGTCGTAATAGAACAAATAAAGTCACTATTATTATTATAGCTTTTATATAGCTTTTATATAGCGCTACTTTCATGCTTATAGCATGTTCAGAGCGCTTTTGTCCAATCTCATTTGTGGACCGGTGGGGGGGAGGGGGTATCTAGGAGTTGGTTTTCCGTGCTGCCTTTTGGCGCTCAGTAAACCCAACTCTGCCTGAGTCGGGTGTCGAACCTCGAGCCCCCTTCTAGGTAGCCAAGAAAAGCCAAGTTCAAGCGCACTTAGCCTTTTGACCACGCTTCCCACTATTGCATTTGTTCTGTCTGTCTGTCTGTCCTACTGGTCCATTGACGGGACACAAAGACTAAGACTTCTGTTCTCACCTTGGTTTTAAGTCTAAACCACAGACATATATCTAGACTGGAGATGTAAATCACAAAATGTCGAGATAAACTTCAAAAATCTTAAACAATGCATTTTCTGTACAGTAGTTTCAACCCTAACCTATGTAACACATAATTTAATGTTAAGATCTAGTAATTCAACATCGAAAGTAATCTTATTTTATATAATACAGACGTTACTTCAAAAAAGAAAATGATTACGTCCTACGCGTCATGCATTTTGTCATGCATATTAACCAATGACTTAAATTTTGCCAAGTCACTGGTTTTCCTGGCTAGCTCAGGCAACCCATTCCATGCTCTAATAGCACTAGGGAAGAAGGAGTATTTGTACAAATTTGTCCTAGCATATGGGACGAGGAATGAGACTTTATCTTTGTGTCTTTCAGAGTATTTTATTAAATTTTGTTTTTGTATTTGAAGATTATGGTTCAGTGTTTTATGTGTAATTGTTACTTTACTTTTGAGTCTTCTGTCCTGAAAGCTTTCTAAATTTAGTGATTTTACTATAGGTGTTACTCTAGTCAAATGTGAATATTCGTTTGTTATGAATCTCACTGCTCTATTTTGTGTTTGTTCCAGTTTCTTAATGTTTTCTTGAGTTGAGGGGTCCCAAACGGTGGATGCATATTCTATTATTGGCCTAACCAAGGTTAAATAACATTTTAGTTTTATGTTCTTATTTGATTTATAGAAGTTTCTTTTAATAAACCCTAATGCTTTTTTTGATTTTTTTATAGTTTCATCAATATGTGGATTCCATGACAGTTTTTCATTTATTATAACACCTAGGTATTTTGCGTTTTTAGTCTGTGTTACTGGTTTGCCATGAATAAGATAAGTGGAATTAATTTGTTTTAGTTTTTTTGTTACTCTTAACAACTGACATTTTTCTGGGTGGAAAGACATGCTCCAATTTGATTCCCATTTCTGTAATTCATCTAATTCTCTTTGTAAAATATCTGTGTCTTGTTTTGTTTTTATTGTTCTATATATTATGCAATCGTCTGCAAATAATCTGACTTTTGTTCCTGAAGTAATGCAATTTGGTAAATCATTTATGTAAATTTAAAATAGTAGTGGATCCAAGACTGTTTCTTGAGGCACAGCTGAGTTTACTGTTATCGGTGTTGATTTAGAATCATTTATTATTACAGTTTGTTCTCTGCCTATCAGAAAATCTTTAATCCACGGATGCAGTGGACCATTAATGCCAAAATATTTAAATTTTTTAATCAAACTATGGTGGTGAACTTTGTTAAAAGCCTAAGAAAAATCTAGTAAGATAGCATCTATTTGTTCACTATTATCTAAACCTTAGAAACATCATCATTTAGTCCTATTAGTTGTGTTTCACATGATCTATATTTCCTAAATAAGTCTAAGTGGTTTATGATGTTGCTACATATTATGTGTTCTTGGATTTTACATGTGATGCTTTTAAGTGATACTGGTCTGAAGTTTCCTGGGTCAGATTTTTCTCCTTTTTTTAAATAGGGGGGTGACATTAGCTTTTTTCCAGTCCTTTGGTACTCTGTCCTGGTTAAGTGAAGCCTGAAAGAGTATTTTGAACACTGTGGCTAGCTTATTGCTTAGTTCTTTGAGTAATCTAGCTGGAATACCATCAGGTCCAGACGCTTTATTTGGTTTGGTGTTGGCTAATAGTTTTTGAATTCCATTTTCTTGTACTACTATATCTTCTATGTTGTCTACTTGGTTCAAATTCAGTAATATGTCTTTGTCTCCTGGGACTGAGAATGCTGATGCAAAGTATTTCTTTAGGATGATTGCTTTAGTTTCATTATCATTATGTATTATGTTATGTTCATCTTTTAATGGCGCTATGCCTGTTGTTTCCATTTTCTTAGACTTAATGTATGACCATAGGTTTTTGTTGTTATCTTTAGATATTACATTGTTTATGTATTCACTCTGCAGCTGTCTGCTTACTTTTTGGGTTAACTCTTTCTGCCTTAGTTTCTTTAAATTTTCTATGTAGGGTTTCCTTCTGTTTACAAAGCTTCTCTAGTCTATTATTAAACCGGCATGTATTTATTTTGTTTTATATGTATTTAGTTGGTATATGATTTTCTATAATGCTTTTAAGATGGTTTTTAATGAAATTCCAGAGGTCATCAACTGGTTGGTTAATGTCTTTTTCTAATAAGAATTTTTGTTGAAAGTTTAATGCAGCTTGGTGTAGTTGCTACTGCTTTTATCTGACTGTGTATTTTTATGATCTCATGGTCTGATAGACTAGGGATAATATCATAATAAACTACTAATCCAGGTAAGAAAAATTTTATCTTATAATTATAATTTTGAACATTTTTGGATGCATAATTTTAAAAGCTCTCGTTAGTAAATCTATTTAAATGTACATAACATTATTAAAATCAACAGACCCATACTACATGTGCGTATAATTACCGAAACATTTTCTCAATGGAAACTAACAGCAAATGGGCTTATTTCATTGATTTGCGTGAATATATAGTTCTGTGATTAATAGCCCATTCTAAATAAAGTCCTAAACTGTGAAAACTTAAGATCATGACTTTTTCTTAGATAGAAAATATCGATTTTTGTCCATTTGTGGTGACTTCCCCTATAGCTTGAAAAAGAGTCACGTTGACAACAATTTATATAAATATATAGATCTGTGATGTTATATTTATCACATTTGAATTTGTTTCCGTTTTCCACTCTAGGTATAATATATAAATATATATAGGTCTGAGGGCTAAACATAGTTTAAAGTTCCTGGCATGTTTCTGTTCAAAACGAGACACATTGTGCATACATCTGAAGCCAGGAACTGAAACCCAATTCTGTTACAAACTTCTTGTTCCAGAAATAGATTTTTTTTAGATGATAAGCATCTTATATAACAATTAGGATGTCATCTCTTCCATGTTAACCGTCGACATAATAGTGTCATTGAACTCAACTGATACCTTTTAACCTACCACCTACCTATATCGACTCATGTTGTTGTTTCCCTCTATAGCGTTGGTCAATGAAGCCACGACCGTCGTTCATGTCCCTATGAAGTGATCAAGTCTCATTCATGTTATATTATACTCACCCTGACATAGTTCTAAAGATCAAGGGCGGACTGGGTATCCAAAATCGGCCCTGGCATTACCATATAAACCGGCCCACAAATAGCATGTCATATGTTGTAGCCACGATTTTTGACGGTGGGTTGGGGGGGAATGTTTCTCTCCCCTCCCCGCAGCATGTACACACAGATATATGTGTGTGTGTGTGTGTGTGTGTGTCTGTGTGTGTGTGTGTGTGTGTGTGTGTGTAATTAATCTTCATAATATACCGATCTTTCATTCTTTCGGACGATTTTTGTACCCTAGAACAGGCTCTTCCTTTAGTTAGTGAAAACACAGTACACACCGCCATTGACAGCTACGGAGACTTGCGGAGCGCTGCGAGTTTCTCCAGTGGGGTCATTTCCGGTATTTAAAGCTTTTTAAATAATGCATATTCTGAGGTATCTACAGTGCATTAGCCTGCTTCTCTTCCTCTAAAAAATTCAAAAACCTAATTCGCACTTAATTAATGGAGGGCAGTGACTAATAGAAAATGGTAACTATAGTTTTGCTTTAGTTATTGTATTGTAAGGGTAGGGTAACCTCAAGGCCCATTTTGGCTACGCTCATGAAATTTGGTGACTGTAGTTTGCTTATTTTTTTTGCTTTTGATTTACTGAAAGGGGGGGGGGATTTTAAGCTCAGCCCCCTTCTCCTTGGCTGCACAGGGGCAGTAAGTAATGTTTTCCCTTTCAAACAATGAGATCTGAGGCAACTGATGGTTTGAATCCCCCGACGCTTTTCATGTGTCAATCTAGTCATGCATGTTGTTCTGTGACTTAAACTATGCTAAGTCTTGGTTTTCCTGTCTGACCCAGGCAACCCATTATCTTAAAAAATTAGTAAACGCAGAACGGTTAGAGGGGCACTTACTTAATGTGAAAAACTCTTACTTCGTCCTAGTACATTCTCAAAAACGCGAATTGTATATGAATTTACTTACTTACTTAGACTTAGGTTCTCCCGCGCCGTTCGTCGCATTAGGCGACAAGCTGTCTCCATTAAGATCTGTCACTGGCGATGTCTGAAGCCTCCTCCCACCTGGTGTCCACTGTTCTGAGGTCCTCCATGAAGGTGTGTCGCCAAGCTTTACGGGGACATCCCTGTTTGCGCTTTCCTCGTATTGGCCTCCACGTCATCGCAACTCTTGGTATGCGTAGTTCATTTTGTCGGAGAGCATGTCCCGCAAACATCATGCGACGCTCTGTCAAAACCTTACTAATTGTCCGACTCCCAGTTTGGCATAGTACTTGCTTGTTTGAGACCCGATCTCAATGACTGACTCTTAAAATCCGTCTCAGCCACTTTATACTAAGCATAATTTTGCCATTATAATAGAAAAAAAAATGTTTAAATATAGATTTAAATTTGGTTTTTTTAAAAACATACAATAATATTTTTGTGTGTGCAAGCTGAGTTGTAGAATGTTTAGATCAATGTTATTAAAAATAAACAAATAGAGAGATTACTATTCATTTACAAATCGCAGAAAGAAGAACTTTATATCCATATTGACCTGTGAATAAGTTGTGTGTTTTGAGATTTCCCAGCTGTGTGTCTTAAAATTAATTTTCTTTAACATTCTCAATCAAAAGACGGGGGAGGGAAGGAGCTAAAAGAACTTGGAGTGCCATCAAACGTCCATGTTTAAGCAGTGCTGAAGTCCTTGCCGCTTGAACATAGCAAAAACAACCGTCTAACGTTTTGCAAATGGTAATAGGTCTAAGTAGGTTACAGTGTATGTTTGATATTCCTGTTGAATTTTAAATAAAATTAATTGTAAATAAATAAATTAAATTAAATTAAAATATAACTTGTTCGGGCACCTGTGTCTTGCTGCTGTCACTTTCTTTTTTTAAGTTGTTTGCATTGAAAAAAATATATCTTTGGTCGTGACCAGAACGGCCCATTTGGTGCCGGCCCACCGGGCATTTACCCGTTTGCCCATATAGCCCGTTCACCCCTGCTAAAGATATTCACTAATTCATGTTGTATTGTTCACTATTACGACACATTCACTAATCACGTGATAGTCACCAGAAACATTAATATCCCATCAGCCCTTGGTTTCCTTACCAAAGCACGTTCTATGGTCGATGTTTGCCACGCCTGGTAAGATCTGTTCAGATTTTTCATAAGTATTACCTGGTACGTTTGTCAGAAACTCACGCGCCTGAAACCATCACCAAAAAAACGCTAGATTAAAGGAGACACGCTCAATTCCCACTAACGCACATCTGTCTACATAATTCTCCTGGAACCATAGCAAATAAACATGACTCTCTTCAAACCATTGTAATATCTTCATGATCAAAATAATGACTATATAAAATGGGTAAGGTCATTGCAGTTTCTAACACCATAAACTACTACTTTTGCTTAACTAATGTTTAAGAGTTTTAAAGCAAGAAAATTCCTTTAATGCTTTGAGTCTCTTCAATTCCTCTTTCTGTTTTGTCCTTTTTAGATTCACATCCAATGAGATGAACGTTCGATCCTTGGTGTTGCCTTTTCACCTTTTTCCTTGATCATTTTCTTGGCACTATTCCTTGAGATGCAGTTCGCTGTCAACAAATAGGTTTAAGCGCCTGTTTCGTTTGATCCAACTAATACTCAAGGGAAAAAAGAACCCCATGTTCCAGAAATCTCTATAAAATCTACTCAAGAAGATGCACCCCCTCAACGTTGTAGACCACTTTGCATATCTGGGGAGTTTGATATTCAAAGGGCGAGAGAAGTTGATAACCATCTGGCTAAGGCCAACATTGCATTAGGTCGCCTTCAACAAGAGTGGTGGAATACATTTCTCCGCTTGCCAACACTACATCATTGTCTACGAAGCTGTAGTACCTTGAAACCTTTCTTAATCTTCACACTTGAAGACGTAGCTTTAGTATTATTCCATGGAGGAAGATCTAAAGATCAACAGAAGGGAAGTATGGCCCAAACCCACATTTTCAGAGGACTGTTGTTAGGCTACAGACCAAGAAATGTATTTCTCTGTATACCAACTTTCTAGCATCATCGCTACAAAGTTTGTTTGTCACAATTCTCTTTCTAGAACAACAAAAAAAACACTAAAAAAAAAGGTAAAGTTCCCCTTTTAAGACCTTGCGATCTATATGTGATGTGAGCGACCGCCTTTACTTTTTCACAACTGTCAGGTACCCTTTATAGCTGGGTTGTCTCAGAGGTGCCCAAAGATCCCAAAATTTAGATCCCATTTTTCACCAATATTCGAACCCGGGACCCTTTTAAAGTACTCTTTGAAATATTAGTTCGTGTATTATTGATAGAAACTATACTATATTGTTTCATTGACGACTTCTACTAACTTTTAGAGCGACATTATTAGAGCATTACATTGAACCTTGCAGAAAAAAGAACATTGAAAAAACAATTAAAATGGACTACCTCGTGGCAACATGACATCTAACGTTTAATACATCAATTCATAGAAAGTACATTTTATCTTTGTGCTATTCGTCTAAATGTTTATCAAAGTTTTAAACTGTGTTAGAAAGTAGCTTTTCATTACGCGATAACCAAAGAGTGACTATACATCATCAGTCGGACATTGTCCGAGACAATATTTACATTCCTGGTGTTGAATGACCCAAGCGATGACCACTGGCTTGCTACAATATTTAGTAGCCGATCTGAACGACTCGTGAGTAGTTTCTGCCATGACCAAATTATATTCTCTTTTCTCTTTCTTTTTTTGTATTCTCCTCTTCCCTCTCTTTGTATTTTCTTCCCTCGCTCATCCCAGCGTTGAAGCTCGGAGATCATCTCTAGAACCGGTGGAAGAATTCGATTTTTGATTAGACATAGAAAAGGTTCAAACTCGGTTTGCTGGTCGACTGCTAGTATAACGGCTTGGCCGAGAAATGGCGAGACGCATTAGCTCCAATACAAATGTTATTGAACAAACTTCCTGGATAGGAAAGTTGGTAGGCTATACATTTCAAACAGAAATACAAAAGGATTGTTTTTGGTTTCTTTGATGTTTTGTTGTCGTTTTTTTTTTTGCACATCCATTTCAGTGATAGAAACAATTGTAGCATAACTATTTTGTTGAGATAGAAAAAATTGAAGACAAAACTATTTTATTGAGATAGAAACATTTAAGACTGAACTATTTTGTTGAGATTGAAACAGTTGAGGTAGAACTATTTTTTTGAGATAGAAAAAAATTGAAGACAAAACTATTTTGTTGAGGTAGAAACATTTAAGACTGAACTATTTTGTTCAGATAGAAACAATTCAGGTAGAACTATTTTGTTGAGGTAGAAACATTTAAGATAGAACTATTTTGTTGAGATAGAAACATTTAAGACAGAACTATTTTGTTGAGATAGAAACAGTTCAGGTAAAACAATCGTGTTTCTTAAACAAAAATAACTCTGGCTTTATATTTTAGAAGATTAAAGTGTGTGGTGCCATGGTGAGGACGGGATTCTAGTAAATCACGTGACCTTAGGTCTAAAATACAGTACTTGTTTAAACTACGATAGTCCCGGATTCAAACCCTGCATGCTCCCATCCCACGTTGTCCTGCGTGAGGTTTGGACTAGGAAGTAATTATCTTCAACTCTGAAGGAACATCCGAATCATGTAAAACAAAACATTTTACAAACAGTAACATTAAAGTATTAGAGCATGGAATGGGCTGCCTGAGCTAGCCAGGAAAACCAGTGACTTGGCAGAATTTAAGTCATTGGTTAATATGCATGACTAAATGCAAGACGCCTAGGACGTAATCATCTTCTTTTTTAAAGTAACGTCTGTATTATATAAGATAAGATACGTTTTCCAAAACTTAGTATTTCCCGCTGAGGCAAAGTATACAATTTTAAGCTTCGAGGCTCGTGCACTGATAAGAACTTGCCTTAATTTTAATTTCTCCATTTCATTTTTAGCGGCCCCCGAAAGTGGAAAAGACGCTATTAGTTTTGTGTGAAATGTCTGTCCGTCTGTCCCGTTTAGATCTCGTAAACTAGAAAAGATATTGAAAATCCAACTTCACAATATTTTAGACCATTCAAAGTTCTGATGCAACGGCTACTTTTGTTTTCCTGAAAGAGAAAATTCTAATTTTTAAAATCAATTATGCAAGCAGTTTTTTAAAGAGAAAAAGCTAATTAGTATGCATTTTAAATTAGACCTAATTTAAAACGAATAGTAATCTTATAAACTTCATTTGTTTTGTAGCGGGATTTTTTTTTATTTTTCTTTTTTTTTTTTTTTTTTTTTTTAGGATTCGAATATGTGATTGAGCCTTTTCAAAACAATTACTTTATTTATTCCGAACCGAGGGTCCCGGGTTCGAATCCTGGTGAAGACTGGGATTTTGAGCTTCTGAGTCTACCCAGCTCTAATGGGTACCTGACATTAGTTGGGGAAAAGTAAAGGCGGTTGGTCGTTGTGCTGGCTACATGACACCCTCGTTAGCCGTAGGCCACAAAAACAGATGAACTTTACATCATCTGTCCTATAGACCACAAGGTCTGAAAGGGAAACTAGTTAGGCCAGGTTCACATCTAACTTTACATTCACTTTCACCTATCCTTTGATCTGCGGGACCGTTGGGGCACTACACAAGATCTGTTAACCTTCTTTCTCCATTCTTATCTCTCATTTGTCTTTGATATAATTTCATTCGGATGTTCTTTCTGAAAATATTGAAGCCTACCTGGGTGGACCACTGGTCTTGCGGTTTGCGCGCTGGACTATCGTTCGGATTTATCGACGGTCGAAGGTTCAAACCCTGCCTGCTCCCATCCCCCGTCGTCCTGCGGGAGGTTTGGACTAGGAAGTAAACTATCTTCAACTCTGAAGGATTATCCGAATTATGTAAAACATTTTACTTCGGGGGCCGATTTTAAGTTTCTAATTCCACACAAACTGTCTTTTGTAACCTTGTTTAATCATTAAAATACGAAATCTGCATTATAATCAAAACATCTAGATACCTTTGATTTTCTCAGCACTTTACGTTTGTACCGTAATGGACAGAAGTTAAGAAAGATGAAATTGTGAACAAACTGACAACTATATAAGACACACACACACACACGCACACACACAAACTGTGATAGAAATAAATTGACTGCATTGTGGAAACAGGAAGACGAGATATATATAGATGCGCGGTGTGGCCATTTCGTGACGTCACATGTTGACGTAAATGGAGGCCTATAGGGAAATATCGGAAGGCTATCTGATCAGACAGATATCGTGTTCTTTGAGTCCAATGTCATCCTGACAATATTCTTTTTTTTTTATCAATGTAATTTATAATTGCTCCATTAATCTCTGCATGTGGGGGGGGGGGGAGGCGCAAGTGCGATCAGTGTTTAGAAGTTATTCTCAAACTTTTGTCTCTCCCCGCCCCCTTGCAAATTTACCTAATGAATGCTCATTAAAGGCTCGTGCGATAAGTGTTTCAGTGTGTCATATATAATTCAACGACTTTTGGTTGACTAGACATGGCTCTTTTTGAAGTTACATTTCACCAGGTTCCGTTTCCCTTAGCCAGCAAGGGGCCCAGAAGTAACACTGAACTCTCTCTCACTCAGCGGAGCCCCTATCGGAGCCCGACACAGCGTTCTGAGGCTGAGTACTCTCCTGACTTTCTATAACACATTGTTTTCTCACCAAAAAAAAACAACTGCTGAAGTAGTCTGACTGGAAAATACGGAAGCGTTTCCCTGCATCCTTAACTGTACAAATACATTTTCTTGATATCTAGAGATCCTTGTTCCCTTTAGTTTCACTGCATGTCAACTTACAGTCAAACTTAAGAAGAGACATTTCTTCCCATTACTATTATGTAAAAAGGCGCGGTGACTGAGTGGTAAAACGCTTTGCTTTTCAACCGGAGGTCCCGGGTTCGAATACAAGTAAGTCGGATTTTTAATTTCGGGCTCTTTTAGGTTGAATCAATTGAATTAGTCCCCTTGAGCAGACGTGAGCCTAAAGTGCGAATGGAAGTCGTACAATTTTGTGTATGTATTAAAAAAGCGATCACGGTTACATTCGCCCATATAACTCCCTTCTTTTCCTCACCCCTTTCCAAACTTTTCTAGCTACTTGAATAATATTCACATTTGAATAATGTAGTTAGAAGAACATATGATCATAATGTTGTCGTTTAAAAAATAAATTACCAATCGGCTTTCAAAATGGTTCGTGCGTTGTCCTTTTGCTTCTATGACATATGGCAACACAAAAAAGGGGACATACAGTCATAAATTTCATGACCAGTTCAGGCAGATGACGCAACGAATATGAGAACGGTAGAATGAGATTGTATGAAAAACTAAATGAAAGAGAGAGAGAGAGAGAGAGAGAGAGAGAGAGAAAGAAATGAGTAAAAAGGAAAGTAGAAAAAAAAAGAAAGAAAAGTAAAATAAAATAAAATTATTAAGGTTATGACAGGAAAAGGGAGGTAATTGAGGGTGAATGTGTGTCGGAGTTACATGAGTTATGCCCCTTTGAGACACTCTTCTCGAGTCCGTCCTATTCCCAATAATGTATCTTATGTCAAGGATCTCATTCAGGTAGACAGAAATATGTGAAAATAAATGTTGCCTCAGTATCACATTGTCACACCCCGCCCCCCTAATACTCCTCTATGAATGAGTAGAAGGAGAAGAGGTACTCCTGCCACCTCATCTAGCCGCTGTGGAAAAGGGGAGCTTAATCATCCCTAAGATTAATATTATTTGATTTGTATTTTCTCCCTTTTTTTAAATGACAAACACCATTTCTCTATAGGATCTTTGTGCTCCACGAGCAAGCAATAAGCAAATAGGGATTTATGTTGGAGAGTTTACACTGGATAAATATATCGGCACACCAGTCTTTGGTATTAGTGACTAGATCTCTAGGTACAGGGCAACGCAAATCTATATATATATATATATATATATATGTTTATATAAATAAAGCTCTAGCTGACTTATAACATTTACTTATAAAGAATTCTTTCTCTTGGAGGCAATAAACTAGTTTTCGCCTGTTATAACTTACCTTATAACTAGGAATAAGAAGGCGCTCATTGAGATCGAAACAGCAGTGGTTAATGTCCCCCAGAACAAATCTTTTGTTTTCGAGTATTCTTCCCAATAAATTTTAATAAAGACTTTTTACAAATATAGAAACGTTTAATAAGATAAGATAAGATAAAATTAATAGGGATAATATTAATAGGCATGATACTAATAGCATAGTACTTTTAAAAAAAAAATATAAGAAAGTTCTAAATAACACTTTTAGGTGCGTGAACTTGCGATTGTATTTATGATCAAGAAAAAAAGCTCAAGAACTTTGACTAATTGACGATAGAGCTTTGAAGCTATGAAATGGAAGCATGTCTATTCATGTTTTGTAATGGTTTTGTATAGCGCTTGAGCTCAGTTTTCAATGATCCAGTCTCACATGTGGACATGTGGGGGGGGGGGGGGGGTAAATTATCTGTGAGAATGTTTGGTGCTGTCTTTGGAGTCAACAAACATAACTCAAGTGATAAGTATCTTAAAGGTCTATCTCTATACCCCTTAGACAAAATCCAATCCTATCCAAAAATAAAATGCAAATAATTTAGGATAAGAAAAAAAACACTAGTTATCTTATTAAAAGGTCTACCGACACTCTCAGACTAACAATAACAATACCCAAGAATTACAACATTAAAAGTTTTCTTAGATTAAGGGCTATTGATGAAATGAATAAAGATCAAAACATATTTTTCTGGACTTAATTAAAATAGTTTTTTAAATTAATAACAAAAATGATTTCACAGGACATCTTCTTAAATCGAACCGATATAGAAACATGATGATGAAGCATGAAATTAGCCAGTGGCGTAGCTAGCAATTTGCCATCATTTGGGGTCCGGGGGGGTACTTGACATCTTGGGGGTCCCTGCATTTTGCGTAATATTTAATATTTATGTGAAAAACACTCACTCAAGTGGGGGCCCTGGGAGATTCTCCAATTCTCCCTCGCCGCACCCTAGCAATTATATATAGTTCGTCCATCGTGGTTCGATGATGACCACTTTGTCATCCAGGGGGCTGAGGGCTTTGCACTGGGGTTTTATGCTTTCTCATGTGGCTGGTGAGACCTATGTGAGCCCGTAAAGGTTCGGCCGCACACTGGGCAGGTTATTCCAGCTGGACCTAGTGTCGTTTTCCCTTGCTTTTCTTTTCTGGCGTTTTTCTTTCTACCAGCGTTGTTCTTTTTTCCTCAGCAACCTGTGCGCCAGTTTTCACAGCGCGACGCCATGGTGCTCTGTCATGTGCCTCTGTCTCCCAGGTGCCTGGGTCTATGCTGAACGCCTTCAGAGAAGCTTTGAGGGTGTCCCTGAAGCGCTTTCTTTGACCACCTTGCGAGCGCTTTCCTTCGCTTAGTTGGCCATACAAGAGTCGTTTAGGGATGCGGTGGTCTTCCATTCTGTAGACTTGACCTGCCCATCGCAGCTGGGACTGCATCAGGATTGTGTGGATGCTTTGCAGACACGCTCATCGAAGAACTTCTGTATCTGGTATTTTGTCTTGCCATTTGACATTTAGTATTTTTCTCAGACATGTCACGTGGAAGTGGTTCAGTTTCTTTGCATGTTTACTGTACACTGTCCATGTTTCTGAGGCATAGAGCAATGTAGGGAGGATGACGGCTCTATAGACCCCTAGCTTTGTGTTTGTGTTGATACCACGTCTGTTCCAGACAGTTTCAGACAGTCTGTCTTAGGATGCGATACGCAGGTCGATTTCACTATCGATTTTTCCATTTCTGGAGAGTGTGCTGCCAAGATATGTGAATTTGTCCACTGCGTTTATATCCTGTCCATTTATAGTGATGCTTGGATCCGAGTAGGCTTTCCCAGGAGCAGGTAGATATAAGACTTCAATAGCACCCTAGCTACGCCTCTGCAATTAGCATAATAATTTCTCTGTGTTAGAATTAAAATTATAATCATAGATACCATTACTTGCTTTTTTCCTTGGACCTATCACTAAACTACCAGAGGTATTTACTTCCAAATGTTCTAATCTTGATGATAAGACATTATGGCGGTACACTTACACCTACTACTTATTTAGTCATTGAAACCCATTACAAACAAGTGGATCTTAACAATGAACAATGTCAGCAGACAGCATTAAATATATGACTACATAAAGAAAAAAAAAACTTTTAACCCTAAGTAGAGATCGATACTGAATGGGCCCTAAAAAGATCTCTTCGATTCTTACTTCCTAATAGGCTGCCATGAAGTGACAGGGCCTAAACATTTTGAAAGCGAACCTCTGATTGGCCAGCTATTGAGGCGTTCCCTCCACTCCATGAACCAGCAGACGGACGTGTTGACTTTCGGCGGTTCTTGGGGAAATGGGTATTTTTCTTTGCCGAAAGAACGATAACCGAGTAAGAAATATCTCTTGACTTAAATCGAAATAATCTCCCCTGAAAATAATCAACATACCTATTTTATTGTTCAATAATTTATAATGAATTGTTCAATTTAACGAATGGTAATGGGATATTATAACATTACAATGCTATTGAGACGTTGGTCAGCGGATTGAATGGATTCACTGGTTTGTTAATGCATTACCCATTTTGCTTATCACTTATATTTAGTCATGTCAGGTCACGTAGAAGTAGCAGTCTCAAGATGTCAGGGTAATTCGTCCTCTACTGTTACAATGGAATTGTAAAAAGAAAATATCTTGGCATTTAAGGAAGTTAAATCCTTTGGTTCAATATCCAATAGTATTCCGGGATTCTTTGCTTAGATAAAGACAAAACAGAATTTCTGTTTACGAAATAAAATTTAATCCTTCACAACAAAGACAATTTCTCTCTATATAATTCTCTTCATGGCTCAAGAGTTTGGACAAGAAGTAAAGGAAAGATCACTCTTTTATCTACGAAAAAAGGTCATATAAAGATCACTCTTTATTATTTCTACCCCACGTAGTTTTAGCAGCAAAACAAGAGAGAAGGGGGGGGGGGGAGCAGAACAAGTAATCTATCACTTAACCATTGTGGGGCCCTATGCGAAACGGATTTCGTGGGGCCAAGTTTAGGTAGGGATACGGATAATAAGTAAAAATTAAGAGTTTGTATTAGAAAATATATTCGTCTTTACATTTTATCCATTCTTTACTACGTACTTTACCTATCCCTTAGTCTGTTGGACCGTTGGGGCACCACGCAAGATTTGTAGACAGGAGCCAACTAAACTTTAGTACTTTGTTACTATATAAGCTTATTTTGTCGTTACGTAAAAGATGTTCCCCACGGAAACACATTTAAGACTAGCTTAGGCGCCAACTTGCTTTAACAGACATAGAAGAGACCTCCTGTTTGCACTAGAACGAGACAGCTGGAGGTCACTTACAAAGGATGCATAAATCCGAAAAAGAATGCAGTTATATCATTAGGAAAGTTCCCCTTTGTGGTCTATAGAGCAGATGATGTAAATGTCATCTGTTTCTGTGGCCAACGGTTAACGAGGCATAACGACCAACCACGTTTAATTTTCCCTAACTAATGTCAGGTGGACTCAGAGGCGCCCAAGGATCCTGGAATTAAAAATCCTAGTCTTCACCAGGATTCGAACCCGGGACCCCCAGTTCAGAAGCCAAGCGCTTTACTGCTCAGCCAACGCGCCTCCGTTTATTTCATTAGTACTATTAAATACATAGGCCTATCATATAGTCTAATACGTTATGTAGTATTATGCTTTATGTAACAGTTCATATTGCACACTATAATTTTGTATGTTGGATTTGAAATACAGCACTACCATTTAATCTTTGAACACTAGATATAAGACTTTATTATTAACATTAGAACTAGTAGTTACTATGCATTATGGTCTAGCTTCACTCTATAGTTTATACATACAAAAATAGCTATTTAGAAATAGTCCCTATCGAAATGGAACCTTAAGTCAAGGAGTAAATTATTACTTTCCGGAACTAGCGAGTCTCAATTCCTCCAAATTAGCTACATTATAAAAGTTCCTTCCTGGCCCACTAGCTCCTAGGTGTCTGTTACCAATAGTCCAATTAAGTTTTCTTTTTTCGCTATCCCCCCCCCCTTTTTCTCCATTATCACTCTTTAGTGCCCTCCCTTTTCTAGTCCTTCTGTAGCTCATTAGAGTAGACTCAGTAAAAAGATACGACGGTTGAGATGAGGACGATTCTTTATCGATTCTATTAGGTCAATATTCACGATATCTTCTGATGTGGACTCGAAATCGTTGTCTTGATTCACTGAAGTGTTGTTTTGATGGCGATCAACTTTCAGAAATTGTCACAGATCCAAGTCCGCTACTAACTGTGTACGTGTTTCCAGCAGAGCTGAAGGAGTTTCAAGACTACAGACTGTAGAATAGTTGGTTGCATTGTCAGACGTCTTCACCTGTTTCTCTGTCTTTCTTTTTCACCCCCCCCCCCTTACGTCTCTCTTTAATTTTCTTTCTCGATCTCTTCCCATCTCTTTTTAACTCTCTGCTTTTTATCTACTCACTCTCTTCCATCTCTCTACTCACTATCTTCCCCCATTCTCCCACTCTCTCGCTCTCACTTTCATGTTTTCTCTCCATCTCTCTTCCTATCTCTCTACTCCCTATCATCATCCCCCTCCTCTCTTTCTCTCTCCCTCTCTCCTCTTCCTAATCGACGCACTCTCTCTCTCTCTCCTCTGGCTTTCTGAACTTTATGTACACCTTCCTCACCCCTTCCCTTTTGTGACATCCAAAATCTTAGTTATAACGTGGCTTCATTTGACATTCAGAGCCTACACAACTTCACAGAGTCAGGGCTCATCTTCAAGTTAATCTTCAAGTTCATACTAGTGTAAAGAGTTACACTCTAGAATGGGAATTATGGGATTTAGTTTAGGGTTACGCTTCTTTCATTAACAGGACGCTGTTTGGTTACGTCTTAGGGATAGGAGCGATACTATTATCGTTAAGTCTATGTTTATAATATTTATACTAAATGACTTATAGTGTCATTATTATTTTTTTTTCTTAAATATTACTCATTTACTTTTGGATGGTATTAGTTCTCACTAAATCGCCGAGACGAATGAAATGTATTCCAATTGAAAAGCTTAACAAAACAGTGATTTACACTCAACTTGATTTGAATATTTTTCTAGGCCTGCGGACACCCCCACAGATGTCTACACACACACACTCACACACACACACACTATACACACTGTTGCTCTCTCTCACACACACTTTCACACACATTACCTCACACATCCATAGCGATTGTCTCATTTGTTAACAATGTTTTTCTTTTTGGTGCCGGAATAATAGAGTCGAAAGACCGGAAGTCAGCGTTTCAGGTCCATTACCAATACGCCGAAGCAATAGCTTTGTCCGATAGCATTTCTTTTTTTTTTATAATTCTTTTCTACTAGTCTGTATAATAGCCTGTAGTGGAGTAAAAAAAATTGCTTTGTTTGTGTGTGTGTGTGTTTTAATGTAGTTAAACATGACGAAAGGTACACTAAGGGCAGGGCAGTCAGTAATATGTTTTTATAGTTCGTAAACTGAGAAAATGAAGTTGTTGAGGCTATAAATATTTTGAGAACCATTTAATAATAACAATAATAGTAGAAGACTAAAAGTAAAGTTGCGATGAAACATAGAACATCAAATATAATCATTAAATACAAAAACAAAGCCTAATTAAATACTCTGAAAGACACAAAGATAAATGCACATTCCTCGTTCCATATGCTAGGACAAATTTGTATAGATGCTTGTTTTATTAATTATACTATTAGAGAATGGAATGGGTTGCCTGGGCCAGCCAGGAAAACGAATGACTGGCAGAATTTAGTCATTGGTTAACATGTATGACTAGATTGACCTAGGAACACGAGTAAGACGTAATCATTTTCTTTTTTGAAGTAACGTCCGTATTTTATAAGATAAGATAACAAGGCTTGTTTTCTAATCCAAATTTTCAGGGGAATCGAAGTATTCCATGCGACAACACTGACTCACAAGTTGCCTGCACATTTAGCCATTTCCAGCGTAGAAAAAAAAAATGATCTGCAGGAATTACACACATCTCAGTTTTACTTTTGGAGCTATTCGCCTCTCTTCGGAACTTGTTTATCTGAATTAAGAATCTCAGAATTAGCCAAGTAGGTTGTAAATGTTAACCCCCCACCCTCATCACGCTTGACTGGATGTAGAAAAGCCGCAAAATATTTTTCTCTAGAATTATTACAAAATGAAACCAGCGTGACACTGTGTCAGCTTGCTCTAATCTAAACTTTAAATAAGAGTAAGCTAGAAGCTAATTAGTTGAACTAAGACACACACACATATAATCAGCTTAAGTAAATATTTTAAAATATTATTTATTTATTTTGTTTCGTCACAAACAAAAAAGTTTGGACGATTGTATACTTTTTTAGTTCTATCTTTGAGAAACTCCGAATTAGTTCATGGCTTTGAATATGGTCCATTGAGACTCGAAATGTAATTCCTCTATATTTGTGGCGTTAGAGCTCAGTCTAATAGAAGAGACATATTATCATGACTGAGTGAGCAGCACTTATTTGGAAATAGATATATACATGTCTAGATCTAAATATTTCAAGCATCTTAAAAAATCGTAATCTGCTGTACGATGATCGTCTACTGTAATACTGTCATTTCTTTGTAACAAGAGTCATCTGCTGTAGTCTTGTCATTTGTAGCCACAACTCACAGTTGAATCGCAGTCAACTGGCAGTCAGCTCGCAGTGGAAGTCGCGGGTCATGACTACAGTGGATGAATGTCAGGGTGAAACTTGAGCTCACTTAGGGATCCTTGCTCTTGGCGTCATTAAGACTCATTAGAACGAGCCCACAAACGAGTTATTCTTCTTTGCGTTGGGAGCCAAGCCTCGCTCGTGTCATTAGAGCGAGATTTAAAGCATTGCTGTCATGACAACGCGGCCGACATATTGACTCTAGAAGGTCAGGCACGAAACGTACACTTTTTTTTATTGTTTTCCTGTCTAACGTAATACATAACGACTGATCCCCTACACACACAGTCACAGCCACTCACACACACTCACAGCCACTCACACACACTCACAGCCACTCACACACTCACAGCCACTCACACACTCACAGCCACTCACACACTCCGTATGTCCGTTGAAAATGTCAGCCATCTAAATGGGGTTTCAAAAACTTAAATAATAGAAAGTGAATAGCGGATTGAAGATTAGAGAGAGATGATTTGAACTTGTTCATTTGTCGTGCTTACGTCTGTCTGTCTGTCTGATATAGGAAATAGAAATGAACTCAGACACTTGTGATGTTCATATCGCCTTTCCCCTTCCCCTCACCTATCTGCAACCATTGGGGTACTGCATGTGATCTGTCCATCGTCTCTCCTCTGTAGTTTTTTACTTTGAATAGACTTTCATTCCTTGTGTCCATTCTTGTACTTTTTCTTCCCATCGCTTTCTCTGACTTTTATTTTCCCATGGTACACCCTCAAAGCTTCTCTGAAAGCCTTCAGCATTGACCCAGACACCTAGGAGACAGAAGCACAATACAGAGCATCATTGCGTCGCACTGTGAAAACTGGCGCACAATTTGCTGAGGACAAGAGAACAGTGCTGGGAGATGAAAAGCGCCAGAGAAGAATAGCAAGGCCAATGACACTAGCTCCAGCTGGAAAAACCTACCCAGTGTGCAGCCGAAAATTCCGGGCTCACAATGGTCTCACCAGCCACATGAGGAGGCACGAAACCCCAGTGACACTAGCCCCCTCGATGACAAAAATGGACGAACTATAATACTTGATTTTATAGCTTTAGTTGAAAATCTGCTCTCTGACTATCTAGAGATTGTCTGAACCATATGTCTGTCTGTGTGTGTGTCTGTCTTTCTGCCTGCCTGCCTGTCTATCTATCTATCTATCTATTTATCTATCTATCTATCTATCTTATCTTATCTATTGTTAGGCAACTATGCTATGTGTCTTGTGCAGATAAGTAGAAAAGGAGGTAACACTTCAGTAACCAACTAACACAGGCAAAATGCCAACAATGCAAAGATACTCCACGCTGAAGAACGATGTCTAGGAATGTGTTGAATACGTAATGAAGGGAAAACATCGAATGTCTTTAAGCTAAATCTCTTTTTCGTCCGTAAAACATGCCTCTCTTTAAAACCGCCAAAAGCATTCTGTGTTGACTTACACCTTTTTTCAATTGTTCCATCGTGGTCACTAAAACAACAAACAACTTTTCGCACCAAATTCATAATCATGTCCCTAACACTATCTACATATATATATATATATATATATATATATATATATATATATATATATATATATATATATATATATATATATATATATATATATATATATATATATATATATATATATATATATATATATGTATGTGTGTGTGTGTGTGTGTGTGTGTATGTGTGTTTGTGTGTGTGTGCCTGCGTGCGTGTGTGTGTATGTGTGTGTGTTCTTTGTCATTTTTTACCTAATAAATTAAAGTAGGTTTTAAGCCTACCTCGTTCGTTAGTTTATTGCAGAAAGGCGAGCAAGGGTGAGCGAAAACTGGACCTCCAGTGGATTTCCACTGTGCTCTGGGAATAAATGCATTCATTTTAACTGTTGAGGACCGGAGCAGGGATTCCAAACCAATCGACCAACACTAGCTTCTCTGTATTCAATAAAAACATTAAGATCTATCTGTTAAAAACTTGTTTAGATTATTGTCTGTTGTAGTTTCTTAGCACATTGAGCTTCTATGGCCCCTTTCAGTAGCGAAGTGTCTATGGATCATTTCAAAGAAGTGAGATGCCTGGACACATGGAGTCGGAACAATGGCACCCTCCTCGCAGCTGATGTGTCCAAAAGAACGGCAAGTATCGATACTGTTTTAGATCAGACTTCTCCAGTGGGTTCACTGTGTGCTGCATGGTTTCTAAGGATAGACGGCCCTGATTTTTCCTCAGGGTTGACTCCTGAAACCTTTACTTACAAACAGAGGTTTGGATTCAGAGTTTTCGTTGTCCTAGGTGGGTAGCAAGCCAAGACTAACGAGTCCCTACGACCCGAAGCATACTGGTATAGACTACAGTTACTGGCCATGAGCTTACATTATTATTTAAAAAATAGGAATCCAAAAAGATGTAATAAAAAAGACCTAAGAAAAAGGCGTGCTAATCGTGGGTCTCATAGGGACTTCGAATTTTGTAAAAATGAACGTGGCCTCTGATTTTGTAGCCATTAACGGGGCCTCTAATTTTGTAGCCTAGAACGGGGCCTCTAATTTTGTAGCCATCAACGTGGCATCTAATTTTGTAGGGGCCTCTGTAGCCATGAACGGAGCCTCTATGTTTGTAGCCATCATCGGAGTCTCTAATTTTGTAGCAATGAACGGGACCTCTAATGGCGATTCGCATGGGGCCAAACGCATTAAAAGTTTAGCTCGTAAGACGGTATTTACAAATTGTCTTTGGCAAAGTTTTATCCCACTTGAAATGGCAAGAGGCAATAATGTCTTACTGTGTTGAATACAACCTTATGCGTGAAGGTTTTTAAAGAAGGTTTAAGAAAGAAAAGAGAGTAAAAAGCGCTACCCCTCAAGAAACACACATTGAGAGAGATTTAGAGAGAATTGTAAATCATAACACTGTCTCTGGTGTAACACTGTCCAGCACTAGATAGGATCCTCGCAATAGATGGAAAGATACAGAAAGGCAGACCATGCGGCCATCTAACGAACAGGGGCAGACTATCTTGTCAGTCGCCTTTGGTTACTGGCTCTTGTCACGGACGAAAAAAGGAGGCAATAAATTCTTTCCGAGCGCTCCCTTTATGTCCAGGGAAAATATGACCGCTCGATAAAACCCCTCCATCAATTTGTCCTCTCCTCTGTTCTTTCCTATAGATAGGTCTATTATCGTAATGAAAATTATTCTTGCAGTAATGATGGGCGCTGAGGAGAGGAAGAAGAGAGGAAATATTCATGGTGGTAATAACATTACAATAGCCTCTCTTTGAACACGCAATGTCTGCTGATTGGACGTTATAAATAGAAAGTACACATTAATTAAGTCTCGCACTTGTGCATGGCATGTAAACTCACACTCTGATTGGGTAACAGGCGCCAGGCTAATAAATATGAAAGCGGTCTTACACTGTACAGATCTGTGCGTACAGAGAACTATTTCAGAGGTAGCATAAAACTAGAGCTATAGATAGACTCAATACATACATATTACACATATATGGGGACCAAATCTTTAACGAGAGAAAATGGTGAAATAAACATCACCAAAATTAATGCATCGACCAGGGCACGAACCAACCAGCCATCCCGGAAATGAATAGGCCAGAGGCTGGATTTATGGCACTGCAAAACTGCTCATCCAACCATGACCCGAACGTAAGAGGGGCCTCCATATTACGAAAATATCTAATGTTTAGAAAATATGAATATTAAATATAGGGGACACGGTGGTGGAAGGGTTAACCACTTGGCTTCCAAAGCTGAGGTCCAGGGTTTGAATCTCGGTAAAGACTGGGATTTTGAAATTTGGGATTCTCAGGACGCCTCTGAGTTCACCCATCTCTATTGGGTACCTGACTTTAGTTGTGGAAAGTAAAGGGGTTGGTCGTTGTGCTGGCCACATAACACCCTGCTTGTTAACCGTTGGTCAAAGAAACAGATAACCTTAACATCGTCGGCCCCATATATCTCAAGGTCTAAGAGGAGAAACGTTACTAATGTACATATTAAACATAGGAAATAATTGAAACGAAATGACATGTACAAGTGCTTTCTTTCTTTCGTCAAAAGTGCTTGAAATAGATGACAGACGTAGACGGCGTAAAGGGAACCTAAATTGACCACCGCAGACAAAATTTATGTATTATCTTATCTTATATAATACAGACGTTACTTCAAAAAAGAAGATGATTAGGTCCTATGCGTCATGCATCTAGTCATGCATATTAACCAATGACCTAAATTCTGCCAAGTCACTGGCCTATGGATGTTGTAAAATATATAGATCAAAGCAGGGACTGGGTAGCCAAATAAAATACTGCACTCATTCTTAATCTTCCAACTCGAAGACAAGCCTTTTTATTAAGTGCATCTATATTGAAGCTTTAAGAAGAGATAGAACCCCACAAAAATATTGCCTAATGAGCTTCGTCCTACATCCTGCCGACATTCATATAAGGGCCGAGTCTACAACGAAGACCGAATTGACCTAGATCTATATCCGTAAATAGTAAAAAACTAATTTCGCTTTTTAATCTCTACTGATCTAGAATACTTCCTAATACAAGGAACATTCAAGCCATGGTATTGTTTTGAATGATAAAAGTAGCATTGTGACGAAGTGATTCCACTGATGCCTAGAAAATGTGAAATGTTATTGCATATATTACTATAATGCCAGGGCTAAATGGCCATCTTAATGAAATACATACATTGCGTTATTTTGTTGTTATTGTGGTTAAATAAAGGTAAACATTTTCTAGACCAACTTTAATAAATCTGTGCGATTAATATTTCCAAGTGTGTTTGTTTATTTTATGCTTTTAGCTTTCTCTAATCGCTATGATCTTATCACTTATCAGGGCCAGTTGGGACAATGAAGGTGGGAGGGGGGGGGAGATAGAGATGGATATCTGGGTGGATTTTACATAATTTGTTTTTAAAAGCATTTACGAAAATTGGGAACGACCTGAATTTGAACACGAGGCTTACACCTCCTGGGGCCGACGTGCTAACCACTCTACTAGTGAGATACTTATGCCTAGAGAAGATTGTATTGTTATGCATTCAGTTTTTTTCACACTTCAGTCAAGTACAGTTTCTTTCCCTTGTTCAAGATACCATTAGTAATAATTAATTACCAATAGTTAATTGACTAATAGGTTGTTTTTTTTTTATTGATTTCTGATATGTCTGGTAAAATATATAGTTGTGCAAAATTTCAGCTTGATCTGAGATCGGAGAAATAACATGTACAAACATTTTACCAGACAGACAGACAGGCAGACAGAAAGAGTGATAAGATATAAGCTTTGTAAAAAGAGATTATTTGACGTGGATACATTATTAGATTATCTGAAAACATTATTATAATTTTTATTTACGTGAAATAACAACAGAGAAAAAAAAAAAGCAAATGGAGGCAATATTGTTCTCTAGACCAAAGCATTGACAACAACAACAACAGATGAGGTCAATTCATTTCTGTGAAAATGAATAAAAAGAATTAATTGGATTTTATACTCTAAATAAAAAATGTAATCCTGAATGTGATCATAATGAAATGCAACTCAGACTGGTATACAATTAAGATTAATTCTATATTGATCTAAATGCAACATGGAAATCATTATAATTTAATTAATGCATACCATAATTTGAAACGTCCATACGAACAGTCTCATGTTGTTATATATATATATATATATATATATATATATATATATATATATAGAATGGGAAAAGACATTTACAAAACAATGATCAAAGCAATAGCAAGTGACTCTACAAGCATGACCTTACATGATGTTAGAGGACCGGAAAGATCCTGCTCGTTTCATCTGTTTCTCTTTGTTCTAATGAACTGCTTTGTTTTCACGATGTTTATAGCGTCACATTTCATTTCCGTCCGGAAAATTTTTTTTTATAGTGTCGGTGTGTATGGGGTGGGAGAAGAAAGGAATTATAAGGAAAAAAAAAGTGTGGGGGGGGATTAAGATTAAGGAGAAAGCGTTAACTCTTCAGGCTAATATTTTTAATATAGTCGACATCATTAATGAAAAAAAAAAACAACTCCCTCCTTTATTCCAACCACAATTTCAAAGAAGTGCACTGAATGAATACTGGTAACAAAATTATAACAAGCAAAATAAAGAAAAAAAAATGAAAAAAAAGGAATATTAAAAAAAGAACTCCTAAATAACAACAAAATCTCTCAATAATGTAGAAATTATTTCCCTAATTCGATATCAAGCAGAACAATCAATTATCAATTACTAATTGGTTAATTTGTCAATCGATTCATGTTATGTTAGATACAATAAATATTTGTTTTAATTTTCACCTTTATCCGAGAATGGGTGTATTCAATTTAATTAGAGGATAAAACCCTACATTTTTAGCCGTATCTGTGAATACTGAAGAATTAGTTTCCCTTGTTAGTATGAACCAAAATAATTAATCACAAAAACAAATATTTAAAAAAATTAATAATTTTCTAATTGGTTGTTTTTTTTTATATTTATTGATTCATGTCTTGTCTATGCTAATGAATAATTGTGTGAACGTTTCTGCTTGATTCGGGAATGGGTGCGGGAGAAATAACGTGTACACTTTTTTTACCAGACAGAGTTGATATAAGCTGTGTAGAAATGAATGTCATCATTCAGCTGTAGGCTTAAATACCATTTGATGTCTCGGCTTAGAACAAGACCTGTTAACATCATTTATTTGCATTCAACCTCTAGACCTATCAATGTAAACGATAGCACTTTGAGTGTCCATTAAAGATTCAAGCCTAGAGCCCCTAGGGTTCTTGACTAAAGAGAAGGATTTTACCAAACGCTAGGAATGAGAGATTGGCTCTTCGCCCTACCCTCTATCCGAGTCAGAAACCCCATTGACAACGGAAAACATGCTGAGAATTACTCCCTTAGAGCACGTGAGAGGAAGCGAGCAGTTAGTCTTAAGGTTGCCTTATCCCCGTACAAGGACAACCTATGTGTCGGCCATGAACCAGTTATCTCTCTATCTAATCCTGGTCCCAATCGTCCTTCGTGCAGAACTCTGCATTCGTAAAGAATGTGTTCTATTGTTTCGTCGTCCTCCATGCGATGGCGACACCGTGTGTCGTAGTTTTCCTTCCACCGTCCGAGGTAAGCACCAATTGGACAGTAGCCGACCCGGAACTGGGCTAGGACTGCCTGTTCCGCACGATTCAGTTGCCACCATGCATCTCTTTTGTCTGGTCTACTCATTGCCCGGTGAAGCTCACGTCCCTTGTCCGAAGAATCCCAGCCATCGTGCCAAAGTGTCAACATGCGTTTGTCGACCAGGGATCGTACACTTTGATAAGTGCACGGTTCATCATGTTCGAGCGCCGTTGCGACCGCGGTTTTCGCGAGCTGGTCAACCAAGTCGTGGCTGACCACCCAACAATGAGCGGGCACCCATTGCAAAGTAACGTTCACTCCGAATCGTAGGAGACGCCCTCCGACCGTTAGGACGTCCCATACCCTTCTGACACCTTCATCTAGCCTCTCTGACCAACCCACGCGCCACATGCATGAAGCAGGGCCGGTTTTTGAGACGTCTCCTACCCTCCCAGTTGTCGACCAGACTTCTGAGTGGGCATCCATCTTCCAGCCGCATATATCTCTCGTGAGCTAGTATGACGGCTCGCTCTCTGCGCAATTTCAACGGTGGAATGTTTGCCATAATCTCACCAGCGGCAATTGGCGTTGTCCTAAAGGTTCCACAGATTAGTCTTATGGCTTGGTTCTGAACAGCATCTAGGCCTGCTAGAGTCGTTTGCGAAGCCCAGACCTGAACAGGAAGACTGTAGTCCAAGTGAGAGCGTGCTGCACCCATGTACAGTCCTCTCAGCACATCCGCTCTCGCTCCCCACTTCGTTCCAGCTAGTTTCTTTACGATGTTCAGCTTCTCGGAAGCTGTTTCCTTCACCTGTTGGATATGATCGCACATAGTCAGTTTCTGATCGAGAATTACTCCAAGGTACTTGGGCTATTTATCCCATTCCAGAATCTTGCCATCCATTCGTAGCTCGACAGGTTCCTTCAATATATCACGACCGAGCGTAAACCATGAGTAAACCGACTTCGAGTGGTTTACCTCAAGGCTCCACATTTTGGCGTAGCAGGATAAAGTTGTTAATGCCTGCTGGAGAGTGCCAATGAGCTGTTGGCGATCTCTCCCTGACTCCCACAAAACAATATCATCTGCAAACAACAGCTTCTGACATTGTTAAAGGGCCGGCAAGTCGTTGATATAGACCAAAAAAAGCGTACAGCTGAGTGCCGATCCCTGCGGTACCCCCTGCTCGCTAGACCTCCACATTCATTAATGTCACCGTTTAGTTAGAGCTAGACCTCCACACTTATTAATGTCACCGTTTAGTTAGCGCTAGACCTCCACACACATCAATAACACCGTTTAGTTAGCGCTAGACCTTCACACACATTAATGACACCGTTTAGTTAGCGCTAGACCTCCACACACATTAATGACACCGTTTAGTTAGCGCTAGACCTCCACACACATTAATGACACCGTTTAGTTAGCGCTAGACCTCCACACACATTAATGACACCGTTTAGCATTGCACCACGATGACAGAAAATTGCAGCTTCAGCACAAAAACAAACGTGTAGGCTCAGCGTAGACTGGATCAATCATGACAATTTTCTAATAATTTATTAAAAATAACATTTATTTTTGTCTGTAATAATAACCAAGTCACTTTCATTTGATAAACATTTACATTTTCATCCAACTATGATAAATAATAATGCCAATAGCGATGTCCTTATTTACAGGAAATATTCCTATTCCTAAGAGATCATGAAAAGTGAGTAAGATTATTCGTGCAGACGTTGGAAGTGGAGGACCCTTATGGGACTCCTAAGCTATTGCAACAGATGAGCTATTACTTATGATTATGGCTACCTATGTTGTTTTTTTTGTTTTTTTTTTCAGTGTTGACAAAATAACTGAAACAAGGGACATAATTTACTATTACATCGCAAAGATTTGGCCATTTCCTCCCTTGGTGTATGTTTGTTAAATTTGAACATATCCGAGTTTTCATTGTGTTCTACTCTGCTAGAGAAGAATAAATTCCATGATTCCATCCATCCTTTTCTTAAATCTATTAATCTGATCAGCTTCTAGTTTGGAACTTTACTTAAGTATGCGTTCCATCTCACGTGTAAGATGGGGATATAGTTATGTGTATATTAAACACACACACAAACTTATCTGCACATGTCTGCACATGTCTGAGAGTAGCGGAAAGCAATAGAATCTGTCTTACAAGAAATCTTTTTACCAGACAGATTTTAAATCAATTACATTCTTTACACTTCATTTCTCTTCAAGTAACCATTAGGTTCTTTATGTCTCTCCATATTCCATGCATACCATAAGTCTCTTTTTCTTCAAGTCCCTCCCCTACAGTAAATAAACACAAAAGTAATTCATACTATTTCATCATTTCTCAATGAAAACACAAGTAATTAATACTTTATTATACTGTCCTGAATGTTTCAAACCATATATCTGAAACAACAAAACTCTAGGAACTTGACACATTGAAAAGGAAATGATTTGACATTTCAATGGCGTTTGTGGCGATAACTTTGAGGGACCATGACTTATAATCAATGAATCAAATAATTGATACAGTTCAATATCATATGTGCATCAACTCAAATTTTGTTTTATTGTTCCATGGTAAAGAAAACCAAACCTAAATAAGACCAAAAGCAAATTTGAACAATAAAGAAAAGAGAATAAGACATAAATAAATGTGAATCCTGTCTACGCAACATGTAGCTCAAAAACATTAGGAACAATTTCACATTAGGAAGACAGACAGTAGGGTTCGACAATCCAGAGCGCGTACCACACAACCCGTCATTCATCCTAATCGCACTTAAATCCGTCAAGTAGAACCAGAGTTGCTTACAAGTACGCATCTTGCGTATTTTGTACTCAAATGGACACCAAAATACGCAAGTACGGTTTATGTTCTGAAAATACGCATTTCCCCCACTAAAGAAAAAAAAAAAAAGAAATGGAAAAAAAAAGGAGTTTTTGCTTATCATATATATAGATCAGTTCGTCAATGCCTGGAAATGTACTATTCCTTTAGGTGTACCAAGAGATATTATCGCTTTTTTTTTTTCGCGCGCGCTGACGCGCGAAGATTTAAATACCTACTAGATCTAGATGTTACTGATCTAAATAAAGTTGAGTTCCTTGCTATTTGTCATTTTTTATGAAGTCTTTAAACTAATTGGGAATTAATTGATTGATTAATTCTAATTTATCTAGACTGGATCTAGATCTAAAACCAGAGATATTTTACAATATATGTAAGGCACCTATAATAGAATTTATGTAAATCTAGATCTAGATTTAAAATAGAGATTTAGATCTAGACCTAGATCTAGATCTAATTGTGTAATCTAAATATAATATCTAGATTGTTCTAGATTTAGATCTACATCTAAATCTAATTCTAGTCTACATTCTAATTTTTAAAAAATCAACTGTTAATGAAGCTTTTAACAGACCTAGATTTATTATAGAGAAGGGCAGAGGTTTTCATAGAAGAAATATCTTATCATGATAAACTTGCAGAATGTATCTTCTGTGGTAGATACCGTTATAATCACTAGCGATTAGCTAGGTTCCTCTACTTATGAAGGACTGAATTAAAAGAATGAAATCAGGGTCACTGTAGAGGATGCGAAAGCTTTCATTGCTAACTGTACAAAAAAAAATTCTCTGGAAGAATAAAATCTGAGTGATATAAAGTATTTTCAGCGTCTGGATACCTTGTAAAGAAATTTCTTATTAACAATACTAATTTTATAAAACTAGATGTCACTGATGGAGCTAAGTAAACCACTACATCTGGTTTAAGTATAATTTCACTTGCAACAAAAATTTCCATTATTTTGAATGAATTTTCTGTTGCCACTATTATGGAGTGTGAAGTACACTAGAGGCTTCATTAGATCATTGCCAAGTGACACGAACGTTCTTATTCTAACAAAGTCTAGAAAAGTCTATGACAAAGACTACAAGTGTAAATATTTTGACACATTTGACACATAAAATATCTTATAACTTTATGCAGTGTTAACTTTTGGATTGCTGCCTTTCGTGAATGTTATCTTAGTTGTGTGCTTGAAGGATTGAATTTTAGTCTCTCCTGAGTATATTTCTTGATATTTAGGAAAATATGCATCTGTCCCTCAAAATACGCATTTCCGGGTCTGGGAATACGCTTGCAATGTAGGCACATCTCTGGTAGAACTGAAAGAAATGAACATTCTATCAAGATTTGAAGTTACTGACGTTAAAAAATATCTCAAAGACCAAACTCCCATCACACTTTTACAATGAAATATGAATACGCCAAGGGAGAGTATGGCCAAATCTTTTCGATTGAATAGTAAATTATGTCCTTTGTTTTAGTTATCTTATTTTATCTTATATAATACAGACGTTACTTCCAAAAAGAAGATGATTACGTCCTACGCGTCATGCATTCAGTCATGCATATTAACTAATGACTTAAATTCTTCCAAGTCACTGGTTTTCCTGGCTAGCTCAGGCAACCCATTCCATGCTCTAATAGAACTAGGGAAGAAGAAGTATTAGTACAAATTTGTCCTAGCATATGGGACGAGGAATGTGCCTTTATATAATATATATATATAAATTCCAGAAATTTATTTAAAATTTGTTTTTTTACTTGAAGATTATGGTTCAGTGTTTTATGTATAGTTGCTACTTAACTCTTGAGTCTTCTGCCCTGAAGGCTTTCTAAATTTAGTGATTTTACCAAAGGTGTTACTCTAGTCAAATATGAATATTCGTTTGTTATGAATCTCACTGATCTATTTTGTGTCTGTTTCAGTTTCTTAATGTTTTCTTGAGTTGAGGAGTCCCAAACAGAGGATGCATATTCTATTATTAGCATAACCAAGGTTAAATAACATTTTAATTTTATGTTCTTATTTGATTTATAGAAATTTCTTTTCATAAACCCTAATGCTTTGTTTGATTTTTTGATAGCTTCATCAATATGGGGTCTGTTTAAATAGTTTATATATAGTTTGTTTAATTTACCATATATTATCATATATATTATATATATTTTTTTAATATTAATAAATTTTATTCAGTATTTGTGCAGTAACATCAATATCTTATACACAACACAAAAGATAACAAAACAAAAGAAGTGGATATCTAAAAGATGAAGTCGTAATAATTGAATGTTCCACAACAAGGTCCTTCACCGAAGCCAAAAGTTTGTATTTATATTGAAGAGAGAATACTGTGAAGTCCAACTGCCATTTTTTTCTCAGAAAAATTGGCTACATTAACATTGTTACACTCAAGACTGAGGACAAGAAACAGTGCGATGAAGACTTCGAGGTGACTGTCGTTCTGACAGAATGCCTATAATGTTCACTTCATGATCATTTCCACTGTTCATTCTAAAATACCCACTCACCAAAAGGTTTCTTTGTTTATACATTTCATTGAAGGATACGATCCGTTGGACGTTCTTCGAGCACTAACATTTAGCCTAAGAGAAAAAAAAATAAAGCGATATGAAGATATGTGGTGGCGATATAATAGAACTTAAAAAAAAAAAAGAAAAATAATGAACAAAATGAAAAAGGAAAAATTGGTTGAGATTTTGAAATAAAAAGAAACAATGTCAAGGACGTCATACTGAGAGATCACTGTTGCCAACTTAGATATAAAGTAAAAAGAGTTTGGACATTTAATTCTACAGTTCTGAAAAATGCACAAAATTATTATATAATTTATTCAACTATTTCGATTAATAATACTTCCGGTTTCTCCACACCGGATACACCATAAACCTTGCTATTTATGTATAACCTCCAGGCAGGAACATCTCAATTCAGTCTGTAGCCGATCAACAAATTCACGTTACATTTTTATAGTGTTGACTGTCTTATATAATTGTAGCCTTAAAATGCAAATGTTATTTTAGAAACAATACATCGTATTAACGAATTATTCAGAACCCGGCGCGCCTTTCAATAACTGCAGACGTTCTGGAATGAAACCATTTGTACAGTCGTCTGCATTCTTTGCAGGAGACAGGTGGGGCAGATTGGGGTGAAGACAAATGCAGCTCAGATAATAGAATACACTTTTTTTTGTCATTGCTTAAAAAGAAAAGGCAGAAAAATCGTTGCAAATATCCGTGATATCCGATCCTAATGGATCGATAAATTAATTTGTACACATGCTATGTGCGAGTACTCTATTTGTGGAAATCGAATACAGTGGAAGCAAAATGTGTTACATTATGGGTAATCGTTTTCGGTGCCGAGGAGAATGAGCCTAGACAGAAATAAAATGAAATGATCAAAATGGAATCGATTTCCAGTTTCCATCAGGCTACAATGCACGGAACTGAACTTTTTTTTTTCTGTTATCTAATTACTGATAACCCAGTATCGTGGTTGCTTTAAAAACGCTCAGCGGGATATCGAATTTACATTTTTAGACCTGCGTCTTGAGTACTATAGTTCAACAGAAATAGCTAGCGACGTGTTTACTATTACCGATAGTACACGTATTATTGACGTCTGTATGAGTTAAATAGACGCACAAACTATTGGCTACAACTACACAGTGGGTCTAGTAGAACACATATGTTTTATTTCATTATTGGAGGCGCGGAGGCTGAGTGGTAATGCGCTTGGCTTCCGAATCGGGCATCCCGGGTTCGAATCCTTGTGAAGACTTGGATTTTCACTTTCGGGATCTTTGGGCGCCGCTGAGTCCACCCAGATTTAATGGGTACCTGATATTAGCTAGGGAAAGGCGGTTGGTCGTTGTGCTGGCCTCATGACACCCTCGTTAACCGTGGGCCACAGCAACATATGACTTTTACATTATCTGCCCTTTAGATCGCAAGGTCTAAAGGAGGAACTTTACTTTTCTCATTATTAAATAAATTTCTTTTTTTGTTTTTCGTGATAAAAATCTAAAAACAAAATGTGTTTTGTTTTCCAAGATTGTACACTTTTTTAGCGGCCCACGAAAGGGGAAAAGACGCTATTAGTTTTGTGTGAAATGTCTGGTCTGTCCGTCCGTCCCGTTTAGATCTCGTAAACTAGAAAAGATATTAAAAATCCGACTTCACAATATTTTAGACCATTCAAAGTTCTGATGCAACGGCTACTTTTTTTTTTCCTGAAAGCGAAAAATCTAATTTGTAAAATCAATTATGCAAGCAGTTTTTTAAAGAGAAAAAGCTAATTAGTATGCATTTTAAATTAGACCTAATATAAAACGAATAGTTATCTTATAAACTTTATTTTCGTTAACTTTTTTTTATTAAGTGGAATTTTTTTAAATTTTTTTTTTTGAGGACTCGAATATGAGATTGAGCCTTTTCAAGCAATTACATTATTTATTCCGAACCGAGGGTCCCGGGTTCGAATCCTGGTGAAGACTGGGATTTTAAACTTCTGAGTCTACCCAGCTCTAATGGGTACCTGACTTTAGTTGGGGAAAAGTAAAGGCGGTTGGTCGTTGTGCTGGCTACATGACACCCTCGTTAACCGTAGGCCACAAAAACAGATGAACTTTATATCATCTGACCACAAGGTCTGAAAGGGAAACTAGTTAGGCCAGGTTCAAATCTAACTTTACATTCACTTTCACCTATCATTTGATCTGCGGGACCGTTGGGGAACTACACAAGATCTGTTAACCTTCTTTCTCCATTCTTATCTCTCATTTGTCTTTGATATAATTTCATTCGGATGTTCTTTCTGAAAATATTGAAGCCTACCTGGGTGGACCACTGGTCGTGCTGTTTGCGCGCTGGACTGTCGTTCGGATTTATCGACGGTCGAAGGTTCAAAACCTGCCTGCTCCCATCCCCCGTCGTCCTGCGGGTGGTTTGGACTAGGAAGTAAACTATCTTCAACTCTGAAGGATTATCCGAATTATGTAAAACATTTTACTTCGGGGGCCGATTTTGAGTTTGTGTTTCCACACAAACTGTCTTTTGTAACCTTGCTAAATTTACGTTTTGATTTGCGTCGCCTTGTGAAACACTCATACTTAATCGTCTGACTCGAAGACATTGCCATTTCTCTATTTAACTTATCAAATCGCCTGTTAGCTATCAATAGATAAATATTTTTTTAGATAATGTTAGAACAACTCCTTTGTACCTTGCACTAGGTCACGTCTGACAGCCCTCGAAGTTGCTCGACTAAATAACTCTCCTCACCTGGAATAAACCAATATTCAACTCAACTTTTGGATATAAACCCATATTCTTCAGTTCCTAGATTTCCACGCGCTCTAATTATTCTACCACCAATTCTCGCCCAAAAAGAAAATAGACGCGTATGTATTGTATTTATAATATTAAATTGCTTCTCGGCTTCGGTGTCAGTGAAAGTCTAAAGATTAGTCCCCTCTCCAAGGTGCTCTATATTTCTTAAATCTGTTAATATCTCAAAAGATGAGACTGTTTCATTATTTTAAAAAAAAATACCCTCTGCACAATGATCTAAATTTGAAGCCTACTCCGTCCACCTTTCTACGCCACTGACTGTGTAAAATTAAAATAGTCATTACGCCTACGAGAATCATAGATCTGACAAAGTGGATACACTTACGTTAGTTATACGCCCACAAACCATGCTGAGACAACTATGAACGACTTATCTTGTAGATTCAGATCTATATCAATTAGATCCAAGCACTAAGAACTGCGCAGCGAGTCTACATTAGTTACTTTCAAAATAAACATATAATTGTTTTGTTTGTTTTTCTCACCGATACTAAGTAGATAACTCTTCCATCGATAAAATGGCGACGAACATTTCTATATTTGTATAAAATTGGTTACAATGAAACTGTTTCTTTTCTCGTTGGTCTACGTTCCAATAAGAAGCAGCCTCTAGAGTTGAACTCACCATTCATGGATATGGCATACAGGCAAGCAAGTCACTTCCTTACACTTAGCGCAAACTTTTGAAGGGATTTCAAGTTTTTGTGTTTGTTTTACGAGGTTTGGACGTTCCTTAAGAGACGAAGACGACTTCGTCTTAGCCCAAAAGTTCAGGAGGCGCCAGGAGAAGTACCAGGGCTGGGTTGGAAACTACTGAACTTTCTGACGACAGTCCGAAGCTCAAACGACACGACCAGGCAGTTATCCTGACCAATGCGCATTTCTTCATGGCCCAACGCCGAGCTGGTTATTACAAACAAAAATTTGATACCTTTTTGTGTGACGTCTCTGTTCTTGCATCTCGATCTGTTCTACTGTCTGTCCCGGTTAATCTATGTGCGTATTTCTTTTTTTTTATCGTTTTTATCGCTGTTTAATGTTGGTCTTAAGAGCAGATAACAGTATAACCTTCAAGAAATGTTTGTATGTTTAAAGGTCAAGGATAGGTTGCTAGGCAACTCACACACATGTTTTATACCAGCGGTGCCCAACTTTTTACAATGCTTATGACAACTCTGTCTGTCTGTATGTATGAATAAATGTATGTATGTTTGTATGTATGAATGTATGTATGCATGTATGTCTGTCTGGTAAACAATTTTGAACACGTTATTTCTCCCACACCCATTCTAGGTGTAAGTCAAAACTTAAAACAATTATAAAGGTTTTTTTTTATTTATTTTTTTTTTTTTTTACATATTTTGCTTGTTTCTGATTTGCGGATAAAGACATTCTGTCAAGGACATACATCAGCACCGAAAATATATTTTTTTTTGAGTCCAAGGGAATTAACCCTTGCCGGTTTGTCATGCACTTTGGGCAGAAATATCAAAGGGCCGGAGTGTTTGACGTCACGTACCGGATCAGGCCTTCGTTTCGCAGTTTGAGCACCACTGTTTGATACAATAAAAAAGTCGCTGGTTCTTTTATAAAACTAACACTCATGTAAAAAGTTTCTTTTCTAAAAATCAAAACCGTGAAGTGGAGATAGAAATTTTAAAAAGGGTTTGTGTTTGTGTGTGTGTGTGTGTGTGGAAGTATCAACAAATAAAAATTTGATTTTTAATGAAGCAATTTAGATGCATTATGATCGATTTTTTAAAAATTATGATTGATTTTATTGACTATAGATTGATAATGTCTTTAAAAAGTGGACTAGCTGGTTTCTGAAGTTATAAAAAATGTCATATAAAAATGGATGTTTCAAGGTCAAAATTTGCAGTTGTTTTTTGTTTTTTTGTTTCCCAATACGAAAAAATGCTTTACTGAAAATACATATAAACCAATAGTGAACTTGCACTAAACTTGCGAAGCTACTAAATTCACATAATTATTTCATATCTTAATAACCTCTTTATCTTAATGATTTTAATAAATAAAAAACTATACAGTACTAAATATGCGTGGTACTCTGACTTGAAATGCGACATTCTTATCCCCAGGTTATATTAACTAGTTGGCACTGCGCGGTGGTCTATGCCATCTGCATGTAATACATAAATTGACTGCTGGTACCTTTTCTCCTTGGTAGGGAGGTAAATAAAATCCACCAATTTAAGTCACCGTCGATGACGTCAGAAGTGACTCGTGTAGATATAGACTTCTTGCGATGTAATAATGTGTCCTTGAGATGTACCTACATTTTTGGAGTTCCTGGTAAACAGCTTAGAAGAGATCGTCCGAGCCAGACGTCTGCCTAGGTTCAATCTTTTGTAAGTTCAGTGAATGTATATTACATGTACTAGTTTGGCTAAACGCTTCTCTTCACTGACCTTCTTTCTGTCGTAGAACGACTTTAGTTCATCTCGCACTTTTTCATGGGACTTTAGAGCCATATTTTGTCCAGACACAACGCAGGTAAAGGTGACATTTGCTTTGGTGGTTAAGGAACCAGGCATTTTTTCGTTTGGCACGCCTTTCTTCCAGAACTTCCAGACCTTATGTCATTGCCCTTTTGATGTCCATAGATGTCTTGGTCACAATCTCCGTATGGTTGTTATGGAGTGTGCCTATGTGTGTGTTTCTATAGTGACGGTGATAAGAAGGTTGGTGGCTCTGCAATGTGAATGATACAAGATAAACGGCACTGTCGTAAGCTGTCTAGGGTACGCCAGACGACCGCAGGATGCCAGAGTGAAAAGACGTGTTTTGATAGTAATTTATATTTGTTTGAAATTAAATTGGTTTATGCTGCATAAAAGTTTTTTTTTTTTTAGTTTTTGTTCACAAAGAAGTCATTTCAAGTTTTATGAGTTAAATTATAATATGCCTACAGCGTTTGGTTCACTACCGGCGATTTGGTGCTACAGGTCAACCACCGTCAACAGCAATGGTTTGTGAGCTCTTGGACTAGGCTTTAGGGACCAACAAGGCTTCAGAGACCAACAAGGCTTCAGGGACCAACAAGGCTTCAGAGACCAACAAGGCTTCAGGGACCAACAAGGCTTCAGAGACCAACAAGGCTTCAGAGTTCAGAGACCAACAAGGCTTCAGGGACCAACAAGGCTTCAGGGACCAACAAGGCTTCAGAGTTCAGGGACCAACAAGGCTATGGGGCCAACAAGGCTTTAGGGACCAACAAGGCTTCAGAGACCAACAAGGCTTCAAGAACCAACAAGGCTTCAGAGACCAACAAGGCTTCAGAGACCAACAAGGCTTCAGGGACCAACAAGGCTTCAGAGTTCAGAGACCAACAAGGCTTCAGGGACCAACAAGGCTTCAGAGTTCAGAGACCAACAAGGCTTCAGGGACCAACAAGACTTCAGGGACCAACAAGGCTATGGGGCCAACAAGGCTTCAGGGACCAACAAGGCTTCAGAGACCAACAAGGCTTCAGGGACCAACAAGGCTTCAGGGACAAGGCTTCAGGGACCAATAAGGCTTCAGAGGCCAACAAGGCTTCAGTGACAAACAAGGCTTCAGGGACAAGGCTTCAGGGACCAACAAGGCTTCAGGGACCAACAAGGCTTTAGGGACCAACAAGGCTTCAGGGACCAACAAGGCTCAGTCTATCTATAAATCAAACACCAGGGACTGATTACAAGAGAAAACATTTATTTAAAATAAAATCATCAAATGAACTATATACGCGCTACAGCAAAACAATCTCAAGCTGGAGTACCACAACTAACTAGCAAGCTGCATCTTACTATACGTTCTTAAACTATTAGGCCTCTAACAGCGACAATGACTGAAGGCTCCTAACTCCACTATAATAAACAAATCAATGAAATCCCAACAAATGACTACTACATTCTTTTTCATCGTATACTCCAGATTATACCAGCAACACTATATACAATTATCACAGTGGCCCTGGACTAACGCAATTATTTTATTTCATTTTTTGGGGAGTAATAAATTCTAGCATTTGGAAATTCTGTTTTTGGATAACTTCTGTTTTAGGATTAGTTCTGTTCTTGGATTAGTTCTGTTCTTGGACTAGTTCTGTTCTTGGACTAGTTCTGTTCTTGGACTAGTTCTGTTCTTGGACTAGTTCTGTTCTTGGACTAGTTCTGTTCTTGGACTAGTTCTGTTCTTGGATTAGTTCTGTTCTTGGACTAGTTCTGTTCTTGGACTAGTTCTGTTCTTGGACTAGTTCTGTTCTTGGATTAGTTCTGTTCTTGGACTAGTTCTGTTCTTGGATTAGTTCTGTTCTTGGACTAGTTCTGTTCTTGGACTAGTTCTGTTCTTGGACTAGTTCTGTTCAGTATTCATTCCAGACACCTATTGTGTATATATGAGAACAAAGGATCAGATACATTCAATAATAACTAAAACTACAGTCTACTATGTAAGACTTAACTAGACAGTACGTTTCAGTCCATGCTTCTTGAGCCTTGAATCTTTGAGAAAGAGATTATATAACAAAGATGATTATAGAGTCCTTGGAAGCCATGTTGATTATATACAATTTTCTTTTCAGAAGTCAACATACACGATCAGGTCATGGCCTTGTGATGGTGTGACACATGATTATATATGTCCTCCTGGAAGATAGATACGGCCATGAATCGATGTGTTTTTACAGAGTTAAAGTCTTTTTAAAAAAACATGCCCTTGACACGTTTATGAGCTTACAATCTTTCCGTTTAATTTGGCAATTTGTTTTTTTAACTTACAGGTATATTTCATTTTTTTTTTATTATTTGTTTTGGACGTTCAGAAATGAAGATTATGACGTCCTACACAAAAACGTCTGTTGAACGACAGGGCTTGGCAGCGAAAAGTGATCGAACTCGATCAGGAATATAACAGATCCAAAATATAAAATCCATCATCGCTGACCTAGTTTAAACTCTACCCACCAGATTTCAATTTTATACAAAAAAAGATCAAGTGGTAATATTATCACAGCAGAGATTGTTCCGGGGGTTAGATGCTTGGACACAACAGGACAGTGACCTACCACATCTGGAACATTAAAATTATCAGATTCTCCGTCTGTGACAGATCCTTTCTTTCTTCCTGGTCTCTGCTACATCAATCTAACCTTCCTCCTTCAAGCCTTTCCAGTCTTCAGAACGGTGAATAAATACTAGATCTACACAAACATGAGAACCACTATGAGAGAGAGAGAGAGAGGTAGTACCAGACAACAGTGCTAGCAGTTAATCATTAACGTCCACCTATGACAGATGACCCAAGCTGCTAGATTTGGTAGACAAAAAAAAAAGTAAAGCCACAATGAATTTAACAAAATCCAGACGTCGGTTATCTTCCGCTATCCGAGTATCTCCACGGAGATACGATTGGAGTATGCTAATATTATTTGTAAGGTTGAATATTACGTAGTGCCTAGTCCCATTGACGTACTCGTGAAAACGTAGAGAAAAGAGGCCAAGTTTCTGTGTTTTACAAAACATTAGGATGTCTGTCTGGTCGTATGGTGTGCATTTCGGACTGTCGGAGTAGGACAACGACATCTTTCACATTTTTGACTCCGAAAAAACAAGTTCATGAAACAAACGAAAGAAATAACTATTTATTACTGTGTATACAAAACACATTCAGATGTTGACACCAATTTTAATGATACAAAATCACTCCTACACATCTGGGTGAGTGATAGTGTAAAGATCGCGTGATACTTAGGGCCAGTGTTTGAAGTGGGTGACAATCGACATTAATTTTCCCTACAAGACTTAGCTAATCCCCCCTCCATAGGAGCTCAACCTAGGAAGTAAGTCGACTTAGTGACCTAGAAACTATGTTGACTAATAGACCTATGAGCTGCTGACTTAGAGAAACAGTCGCTATATGGACATATATTTATAGCTTTTTATAAAGCGCTACTTTCATGCTTAAAGCATGCTCAGAGCGCTTTGGTCCAATCTAGTTCTGTTCAGAAGCTAGCCTAGAAGCTACGTGGACTTAAGGACCTAAGAGTTAAATGGGCAGAGACCTAGGACCTATGTGGACTTAAAGACCTAGGACCTATGTGGACCTATGTGGACTTAAAGACCTCGGACCTATGTGGACTTAAAGACCTAGGAGCTATGTGGACGTAAAGACCTAGGACCTATGTGGGATTAAAGATCTAGGAGCTATGTGGACTTAAAGATCTAGGACCTATATGGACTTAAAGACCTTGGAGCTATATGGGTATAGAGATTTCACGGAAATTTAGTTGAGTGTTAGGTCGTTGACCTATCCCCATAATATTATCTGTTCCATACCATCGGTACCATTATACTAATTATTTCAAAGGGAATATGTATTTATTTATTAGTTAAATGGGATTTAAAAAATCATTAAAAACAACCTTTAAGAAATTATAATGCTGGATTTTAATTGAAAAAAAAAAGCGGACAAAGCAAACCATGAAGAAAAAAATAAATAAATAAAAAATCATAAATCATATCATCGTTTACATTTCAAAAACTGATTATGATTTTGCAAATAATCGAAAGAAAAGTTCCCCATTCAGACCTTCCGATCTAAAGGGCAGAAGATGTTGAGGTCATCTGTTTCTGTGGCCTACGATTAACGAGGCTGTCATGTGACCAACCACTTTTACTTTTCCCCAACTTTTCCCCATTAGAGCTGGCTGGACTCAGAGGTGTTAAGGATCCCTAAATTAAAAACTTCAGTGCTCCCCAGGTTTCGAACCCGGGCGAAGCAGGACCTCTTGGCGCCGCCGTTTTGGCGCCAAGGTTGTTTTGGCGCCGCCGTTTTGGCGCAAGGGACGTTTTGGCGGGAAATACATTGTGCACGTGCATTGTACTATTTCCTTAAAAAGAATGATGTATATTTATGTTTTGCATGAGTGTTTGTGTTTAGACATTTTTTTCACGTACAGAAGAAGAAATATTTGTGTCCGCTATTTTTGGTATTTTAAGTTGTTATGTAAGTATTGTTTAATCTCTAATATTACACAACACCAGGCTGCCATCCATACTTCATACTTAGAGTGGTCTGCACTTAACAAAAACATAAAGATATCCTTCATGCGAAATTGTGTCTTTTCCTCGCTTCGACTGGACTTTTCCCATTGTTTAAATAGACTGCCACAGGTTTCCAGTTAAAAATATAATAGAATGAAATTGTTTAACTTTAACTGCGTCAATGCGAGATGTCACCCAAATCACCCCTACCCAATTTCTCAAAATATATCTTTTCAAAGTGTCGTGAATTAGTTTCTATCTATTGTTGCTTACATTGGTGGATTCACGTTAGAGTTTGTGCTAAGCACATTCCGTGTCGTGATCTTTACTATATGTGGAGTTAGTGTCGTCATTCAACGTAATAAAGCTTTAGATGTTAACATGGTTTTTGTTATATGAAAGTATTACACTAATGTCAAAAAAAAAATGATTGTAATTTGGAAAGAAATCGAAAAATGTCATCCATTGCGATTAGCAGAACTCACATACAAATAAAGGGCAGGGGATAGCATGTCATTACCATTCAGGAATCTGACTTATTATAGGCCTATATTCATGAAATAAGCAAAACCTTTATATTTATAAAAAAAGAAACAATTCGCTGAACGGTGTTAGAATTCATACTATACATACAATATTAGGGTAGAGTGAAATAAATACGCTATAAATACGTTTTAAACGCTATCGTCAAATTAAATCTTGCGCCAAAACGTCCCCAGCGCCAAAACATCTCGCGCCAAAACGGCGGGGCCAAAAACTGCGTCGCCAAAACGTCACGTACCAGAACCCGGGACCCTCGGTCCGGAAGCCAGGCGCTTTACCGCGCCTCCAACCGAAAGAAATGTTAAATGTATTTTATTTATTTATTGGCATGCACTTTATTTTTAAATGTCCGAACTGCCAATGAACTAGAACTGTACGAAATTCAACCCTAAACCTTTCTTCTTCACCGATAAGCCAGTCCTGCTTTCATTTCCACGCCCACAATTTTAACTTCTAAATCTATCAAAGAAGTACACATTTATAAAAACAAAAAATAAATACTATTTATAATTAGACCTTAATCAACTATAGGTTTTCGCACAAAACCATATCGCATTTTTTTCAAGCATTTCATCCCCCCAAAATATAATTCTAATAAAAAGTCTGGGCTGTTTCAAATTACACATAATTAAAAGTCTAATACTGTATGGCTTCTTCAGAGAATAGAGATCCGGGAATGAGGCTATGATACCATTTCCTCCTAAATATTATGTACCTATAAGATTAGCTTTAAAGTCAGCTGGTTTTACTAGCGTGTCTAATTTGTGTTTATCCTACAGTCGAAAAACCATCAGGCGTCCTTAGAAACAGCGATAATTTGTTTGTTCTCACTCACACTTCCTTCTCTTACCCCGCCCTCGGGCTATCTTTAGTCTCATGGGAATTCCCAAAAGAAGTCGTCTGATTTACTCATTGGATTATGTCCCTTTGTTCGGGCGCGCTGTAGAGTCGAGACACAAATGTGAAGGCGGGAAACAAAACTAGAACGTTAAGAACCACGGAAAGTACACACTTTTAATGAAAGTTTCTACATTCTAGCTCGTAACTATACTTGCGACTGTGTGCATGAGTGTCTGTAAGTATTTAGAGTCTTGGGAAGAGATGCGCCAAGAAAAAGAAAGGCTGGCTTGAAACATGTTTATTTTCAGGGTTAGAGCTTCTCCTTATCATCATCCTTAGCGATCCTAAAGAACAGGATGACCTTAAAGAGCTAAAATCTTTTTAAATATTTGGAGGTGGAACATGAAATACAGGAGATGGAACATGAAATACAGGAGGTGGAACATAAACTACAGGAAGTGGAACATGAAATACAGGAGGTGGAACATAAAATACAGGAAGTGGAACATGAAATACAGGAAGTGGAACATAAAATACAGGAAGTGGAACATGAAATACAGGAGGTGGAACATAAAATACAGGAAGTGAAACATGAAATATAGGAGGTGGAACATAAAATACAGGAAGTGGAACATGAAATACAGTAGGTGGAACATAAAATACAGGAGGTGGAACATAAAATGCAATATTTGTAATGGACCAACAGAGAAGCTTATAACAAGACCAACCAATAAAAAGAAGACCAACTAAAAAAAACTACACATAAATATTTCTAGTGAGGCTTGTCTTCGAGTCCAATGGGTAAGGAGGTCTACTGAGTTTTACATGGCTCTGCAATGACTTGCATACCTACCTGTGACCTACATATTTTACCACAACAAACTCAGAAAAAACCGTTGTCTGCCAGTGGTCGATTTAAGCTCTCTCTTCGCAATCTACACATGACTTGGACAGTAGATTTCCTTTTGATATCAAAGGCGTATAGTATTACAAGCCATTAAACGATCATGGGGCAGGGCTGGCCCAAAAGTAGGTTTACAGTTATCAGGTGGGCAAATAATTTCAAAGATCAACACTAGAACAGCGAGAAGTTCGTTAAACCTGTGAACATTAAACATAAAATGAATCTCTCAGAGGCTCAACATGTCCTCCTTCTTCAACAAAGTCACATTCTACCAATCTCTCATGCGGCATGTAACTTCAACCATATAGAAGGTAGATTAATAACTGTAAACCTACTTTTGGATTATCCTTGTATAATACTGATATTATAGTAAGTACAATTTGCCACTTATTACGATGCATTGTATATTGTTTACATACAACGTTTTATGTATTGAGTTTAAAGTTTAGTTAATGTAAACAAAAAAAGTTTAAAAAAAAGTAATTTAAAGAAAAATGGGGTAGGCATATTTGAGCGAGAGAGGCTAAGAAAGACACTGAAAGAGTAACAGAGAAATGCACACTGACCGAGAGTGTGACAGGAGTTTTAAATAAGAAAACAAACTGTAAATTAGACAGAAGGAAAAAAAAACAACTCAGAAAAACAATAAATAACTTACCGGTGCGTTGTGTGTGTGTTTGACAGAAAGAGCGAAAATAAGACCTTAAAGCCCTTCAAAAACAAACAGCATTTATGCGAAAGAAAATTAAAAACCAACAACTTAGAAAATATAAAGCTTTCAATTGGGAAACATGGAGGGATTAAGACAGAGATGAGTACAGAGAGAGATGGAAGAAAACAAGGTAAAGGAACGGAAAGAATTAGAAAGGAAAAAGAATGGAAGACAGAAAACAAGAACTATAGAAATAGAGCACTCATCATCCAAGTATGACATCTTCATCATCCAACTATGACATCTTCATCATCCAGTATGACATCTTCATCATCCAACTATGACATCTTCATCATCCAACTATGACATCTTCATCATCCAACTATGACATCTTCATCATCCAACTATGACATCTTCATCATCCAAGTATGACATCTCCATCATCCAAGTATGACATCTTCATCATCCAAGTATGACATATTCATCATCCAACTATGACATCTTAAGACTAAGACTAAGACTGCTTTATTGATCCTTACGGAAATATGTTGTGATTACAAGGACTCTTTTCTCATATAAAGACAACACAGCAGAAAAATACACACAAATACAACAGACAACATAAAGAGTTCATTCAGCGACTACACACTGATATCTTGGTGCAATTCATGTTCCCTGATCAATGAATGGCGGTGGTAGAGTCTGACCGAGTGAGGTACGAACGAGTTTTTGTACCGCTCTGTTCTTGTTTTTATTGACAGCAGTCGCCCACTTCGCGACGACCTGTCGTAGTTCTGATGAAGCGGGTGGCCGTTGTCTTCCAAGATTTTTTCGATTTTTCTTAGGCACTTTTGTTCTAAAAGCTCCTTTAAATGTGGCAATGTTGTAAGTGTAATTTTAGATGCTTTTTTAATGATTTTTTCTAGACGTCGCAACAGTTTAGATGAGGCGTTGCCTTGCCAACAAGTTATTCCGTATGTTAGCAGACTCTGCATAGTCGCGCGGTAAAATGTCTCGAGGATCTTCTTGCTTAATTTAAAGCTATTGAGTTTGTATAGAAAAAAGAGTCGCTGGGCTGCCTTCTTTGCCAGAGTTCCAAGGTGGTCTTCCCATGAAAGCTTGTTGTTGATGATAACACCTAGATATTTATATGCCTTTACTTGTTCTATAGATGTAGTGTTTATTTGCAGTTCACGTATAGTATGTTTTTTCTTTCTAAAATCTATTATAAGTTCTATAGTTTTTGTTACATTCAGTTCTAGAAAGTTGTCGGTGCACCAGTTTGTAAACTCTTCTATCGAGCTTCGATACTGAGTTTCGTCTCCTGAAATAAGACCGACTATGTCAGTATCATCAGCGAATTTAATGAGTTTAACTGAGTCATAGATGCTTCTTATGTCATTAGTGTAAAGAGTGTATAGTACAGGAGAAAGTACACAACCTTGTGGAGCACACGTACATAGTACTCGAGTTGACGATTTGGTGTTGTTGACTTTAACATACTGGGGCCGTTGGGTTAAAAAGTTTAGAACCCATGCTTGTAAGTAAGGGCTTACATTTAAGTTACTCAGTTTGTTTATCATTAGATGTGGCTGTATGGTATTGAAAGCCGAGGAGAAATCTACGAAGAGGACTCGTGCGTATGTTTTGGGTATATCGAGATGCTTATAAAGCTGTTCCAAAAGCAATAGAATGGCATCCTCAGTTCCTCTAGCTGCTTTGTATGCAAATTGGTGAGGGTCTAGGCTGTTGTTGACTTTTGCTACAAGTTGTTTTAGCATATATTTTTCAAAACATTTCATAACAATAGGTGTTAGTGCTACTGGGCGGAAATCATTTAAGCAATCTATTTTTGGTTTCTTAGGCACTGGTATGATCTCTGAAGTTTTCCAGATGTGTGGAATTACGCACGTTTGCAATGACTGGTTAAAGATATGACAGAAGATAGAAGAGATTTGCTCCGCACATAGCTTGATCAGCTTGCCACTAATTTTGTCTGGTCCAGAAGCTTTTGTTACGTCTGCTCTTTTAAATAACAAGGTCACTTCATCCTCAGTTACAAAATTGACATAGGGCTCTTGTTTTCCTTTGGACAGAGTGTAGAAAAGTTCTTTGTGTAGATCAACAAAATCTTCTTTGTCAAAAAGAGAATAAAAATAATTTAGTTCGTTGGCGAATTTCTCATCATCAGCCACTGAAATTTGTTCTCGTTTTGAGGCGCAGCCTGTTATTTTCTTTAATCCCTCCCAGCATTGTTTTGAGTTGTTCTTTGCAAAGAAATTCTCAATTTTTTCTTTGTATGTTTTTTTTCCCTTCAATTATTGCTTTTCTCAGTTTATGTTTAGCATTTATAAACTCTTCGTTGCTAGCCTTATACTTTGTTTTCTTTTCAGTAATAAGGTGTTTGATTTTTTTGGTCATCCAGGGCTTATTGTTTCCATAGACTTGTGTTGTTTTTGTTGGAATTGTTAACTCCTCGCAGAATGATAGATATGAGTTAACAGTTTCTCTTAGTTCGTTTATGTCTGGACAGTTTTCAATAAAGATTTCCCAGTTAGTTTTCTCAATGCATCCTCGTAGTTTTTCTACAGCCTCTTCAGACCACATCTTGACCGTTTTTATAACTCTCTTTGTAGTTTTAAGATTAGGTTTGTAATTTGGTATAAGATGGACTAGTACATGGTCGGATTCTCCAAGTGGGAACAAACTTTTACATTTGTAAGCCTGCTTAATTTTTACGTAGCATTTGTCGAGCGTTCTACCCTGCCTTGTGGGGAGGGAGACATACTGGCAATAGTTTGGCAGTGTGTTGTCAATATTTAGGTTTTGGAAATCTCCAGTCCGGGTGTTTTGATTGTACATTGTGAAGCACATCTTCATCATCCAACTATGACATCTTCATCATCCAAGTATGTCATCTTCATCATCCAAATATGACATCTTCATCATCCAACTATGACATCTTCATCATCCAACTATGACATCTTCATCATCCAAGTATGACATCTTCATCTTCCAAGTATGACACGACAGTCCCACAGAAGTAGAAAAACAAAACCAACACCACCGTCAGATCAATACCAGACAGTTATGTTTGAGTCGTCCCCCTTTAGTTGTCTCTTTTAAGCACGTCCGTCAGTCCGTCCGTCCTCGCGGTGATCCAGCGCTACGGCAGTGAGACGAGGATCAATTAAAGTTCGACTCGTTCAAACATCGATCGTGTAGAAAGTCATCTCAATCTGCGAATCAGTTGTTTAAATGCACTGTAGAACGTGGCACTTTCCCATCAAGCACGGCACTTACAATAAGTCCACATCAAAGACGTGTTAGGGTCAGGAAAGACCACATCGAAAACGTGCTCTGGTCAGGAAAGTTGACATTGAACCTAGCATGCCATAAAGATATACAACTCGTCAAACTTTGAGAAATAACATAATATAGGCATTATAATGAGTACTGCGACCAAAGGGAGAATGGCATTGTCTTATTCTCGTATGATTTCATTCTACACAGGTCCGTATGAAAGCATTGCAACACTTTAAGATCGTGCACTCTATGGGGGAAGATGATGTAAAGCTCCTATGTTTCTATGGCCGAGGGTTACCGAGGGTGTCATGTGGCCAGCACAATGGTCAGCCACCTTTCCTGCCTTGACGTAAGTCATGGGCGTCCTAATAATCCAGAGGATTCAAAATGCCAATCTTCGCCAGGATTTGAACGTAATACCGCTCGCTTCGGAAACAAGTGCTTTACCACGCGGCTAAAAAATGACTTACTTTACTTTAACTTTAAATACGATATGTAGAAGGATTGTCAATTTCTTTGAGTTCAATTGAATGCATAAATAATAAAAAAAAAAACTGTATTGATATTTCAATTTTTCAAGTAAGTCACTCTGTCTGTCTGTCTGGTAAAAATGATGTACACGTTGTTTCTCACACTTCACATTCTCGGATCAACTTGAAAATTTGCACAATTATTCATTGTCGATAAAAAACACACAAATCAAAATAAAAATTACCGATTAGTTAACTAATTAGTAGTAATTAATGAATATTGTGTTATATATAGTAAATGTACTAATTCTAGTCTAGGTGTAAATTATTAAATTGAAGTATTATTACGTATAATACGGTTTCCGCGGCCTCCTGACTTTCCAGGGGTGTCATTTTGGGATGCCAATTTTAGGCGCGATAAAAGAAAACGGCATTGTCAGCTTTCATTTACTAAATAATTATTGCATAGACGAATGTATTTTCTACTACAAAATCTTGACATTACGCTTATCCCTAACCAAGAACAAAACAACAGCACAAGTTCTAATTATTTAATTGAAGTGATTGTCTAATCCTATATTAGATCTATGCTTGTTATTAAAGAAAACTAATTCTCTCCAGTACGTCTTTAAAGAAATGTAATGGGGGTATTTGTGTCGGAGCCTAAAATAGAGAGCCAGACTCCCATCAGCTTGTCAAACTTGAAAAATGGTATCCACCCACAATGGTCAAATTAGAAAATAAAATTACTTGAAGGAAACAAAAAAAAGCTCTTACATAATGTCACAAAATCATCCTTTTATTTCATGTGTGTGTGTGGACAGACTAGAGGAAAAGCCGTTACTATTTTTGTCTGTTTCATCTGAAAGTCCGTCAATATGTCTGTCCATCCTGTTGTTAAGTTCTTTTAAATTAGAATAGTGGAAAAACCGATTCACTTTACTTGACCATGTTTTATTTACTGTCGTCTTAAGAGATAACTTTTTTTTGCTTGTAAAAATAAATATTCAAACCTTGTATATGTATTCAAAAAAACAAACAAAAACACGAACAATCCAGACTTCAATAATGTTACAAACTATTTCAACTCATTTTTTGAAGTTTAACACATAAAACTATACATACTTATTTCATTTTAATTGGCACTGGAGATACAGTAATGGACGCTTGGCCTTAGTTTCGTTTAGCAGTTAGTAAGTGTGCCTATTCCGATCTCAAGGCTGAGTGCGTACTAATCACTTTCATGTTAATAAAAAAAATATTATATTTAAACAAACTGTGACATTTCAGGCTATCTACATAATGGACACATTTTTGACATATAATAACAATCTTTATCATTCCAAAAAAAAAATTTAGAAGTAACTAAATTGATTAGTAAACCAACGTGTTTGGGATGATATCATTATTGTAAGGGCCGGATCTACATTTGATCTTATTGGGCCCCTCTTTAGGCATTTTGTTTTTCCATTGTCCTTTTTTCAAAATTATGAAAAATATCACTGCAACTATTTTTTGTGGCACCTTAGGCAAGCGTGGGCCATATGCTATAGCTTCTGTTGCTTATAGAGATAAATCCAGCACTGATTATATGAACAAATCTTTGTCACTATATGTTTGCCTTTTGTTCACGGATCAAGAAGAATGACTCAATAAATCTTCAGATAAGCAGAGATATAAGAAAGAAAAAGAAAATAAATATTTTTCTTCCTGAGATTGAAGTGTGTCTTCTAGACCTAAGCTAGTTGATCCTTGACATTTGCTATTTATTTTGGCTCTGGCAAGAGGAAGAGATGAAAAAAAAGAAAACAATCTGATACTATTTGGTGTGGCGGTACTATCGATCTACAGATCAATTTAACAGCGCTTCTTGTAATATTAAAATATGTTTGTGTGTTAGGAGATGGCAGATTTCAAATTTGTCAAGCTGTGATTTGATCAAACCATCTGCAAGCTCAGAGTAAAACAGATACTTGAATATTTGTGAGGATGATAGATGGATGCCTGGCATTGAAATTGTTTCATGACTGAGATCGTTTCATGGCATTACAAACTTTATATTAACTCACTTTGTCTGTCTGTCTGTCTGTCTATCTGGGTGGACTTTCGAACACGTTATTTCTCCCATTTCCCATTCTCGGATTAAGTTCATTATCGAAGACAATACATGCTTCTATAAAACAAAGATAACCAATTAATCAATGAGTTGAAATAAGTTAATGTTATTGTATGAAGAAATTGTACCAAGCTTAGTAGAGATGCGTCTTGTGTCGAGACTGAGGTGGTTTGCTAACGATATTAAACTAACAATAGTCTATAAAACCTTCTATTTTGTAAGCGACTAGTTTGTCGGCCTTCTATCATGGAGGCTCTAGACAGAGCTCAAATTCAGACTCCTGTCGCCAGTACAACGACCAACCGCCTATACTTTTCCCCAACTATTGTCACGTACCCATTAGAGCTGGGTGGATTCAGAGGCGCCAAAAGATACGGACATTTAAAATCTCAGTCATCACCAGGATTCGAACCCATGACCTCTGTTTCGGAAATCAAACGCTTTACAGCTCAGCCACCGCGTCATACATACGTATAAATGAAGTTGATAAAGGCAAGATGTGTATTTGAGACTGACTACAAACGTGTTGCTTTTGTAACATTAATGATGAAGTAACTCCATAACGTGTTGCATTTGTAACATTAATGATGAAGTACACTCCATAACGTGTTGCATTTGTAACATTAATGATGAAGTACACTCCATAACGTGTTGCATTTGTAACATTAATGATGAAGTACACTCCATAACGTGTTGCATTTGTAACACTAATGATGAAGTACAATCCATAACGTGTTGCATTTGTAACACTAATGATGAAGTACAATCCATAAGCTTATTTTTTAAAACCCGTCTGAAGCTAATTCTAACAATTGCCTGCGACAAACCTTCTGGCATGGATGTTAAATGTTATCTATTGAATATTATCTGTTAAAATCACGGAAATAGTTTTTCAAGCTCATTTGCGAACTGTCCTAATGCTGAGTTATGGATTGCAGAGTATCAGCATCAACTTTAGTAGACGGGCTTGTTATCAGCTCATGAAGAAAGGGAGACAAGTCCACTTCTCCATTACCAACTCTCTTTTGCATTAACGACCCCGCTTTGGGAAACGTCAAACTTAGGATACAGTGTTCGTTTGCTACTTGGTAAGTCCAAAGACTTCCCTGACACCTAAACCAAATACCACGAAATTGCTCAGCTGGATAATTTTCGTTTTAAAATACCGTAGTAAAATCATTCTCATTCTTCAATGCACACTGACGACTTGGTCCGTTTGACACACAACGAATATAAGCCCACAAAAATACTTTGGTCCTTGACCTCTCTTCATGAACTCATCATGAGTGTAATTATGAAAGCTGGCTGAAGTCTCTGTAACATTACCATTTTTTCAAGTTTGGGTTTGCGATTCCCCCTTGACTTGGGATCATGCCTTTTATTGTTAATTGTCAATATTACCTCCCTTTGTTATTCTTAAAAAAACATTTTTCTCCTGTTATTTGCCTATGTTTAAATCTCGATAATTTCCAGTTTTTTATTCTCTTATACTTATTCAACGTTTCTTCTGCAGTAGTTTCTCCATTATCTGTCATTAAGTCCACAATTCGTGTTTTCTAAACTCCATCATGATTTCACGTTATTTTCTACCACAACTACTTCAAGACGAAATATCGATCTTGTATAGAAAAATTAATCTTATCAATGTGTGTATTCTATTTTTTTCTCTCCTTGTATCGATTGCTTTCAAGATGACAGATCGATGGCTAAGTAACGGAAAATAGTTTCAACATTCCGAGAAGCCAGTTAAAATGCCACGCTACTGGTTGAAGTTCATTAAGGTGTCAATCTATTGGCTAATGCCAGGGATAATCTTGGAATATGTCACTGCCTAGTTGTCTCGAATGACATGACAAGACGCTGGAGATCTGGGTGTCTGACTGACATGACAAGACGCTGGAGACCTGGGTGTCTGACTGACATAACAAGACGCTGGAGACCTGGGTGTCTGACTGACATAACAAGACGCTGGAGACTTGGGTGTCTGACTGACATAACAAGACAGTGGAGCCTTGTGTGTCTGACTGAAGACAAAAATTTTATTTTAAGCATTTGTGTAATAGACACCACCAACAGAATAACTATCATAGGTATCATATAAGTATAACTAAAAGCTACATCACAGTTGTCATATAGATATAAGTAGAGGTTATTTCGCAAATGTCGATATGAGTAGCTGCTTCATCATAGATTTTATTTCAGTTTATCGTTAACAAGACAATGACAAAGATAATAACAGATCTCCTTTTATCATAATTTAATGTACACCATACTAAAAGATACACAATTTATCTGTATGCTTCAGAAATCTTGTCGATTTTATGTAACCCCCCACATAGGGCTTCGGGAGTTAACCCTGAGGAAAAATCAGGAACCTGTTCTTCTTGTTCTTACAACGCAAAGAGATCCTTTGTCAACGCAATAAATGCATTTTGATCCAAAGTGTCAACTTCCACAGATTCATAAGTGTCACTATGGCGGAGGGAAGTGGCGTTGAAAAGTTTGCCATTAAATATTGCCTTCAATTATAGAGAAAGCGACTTGAAACCTAAGTCATCGTCTAGGGACTTACCTGTTACTTAGTTATTACCGCTTTCTAATAGTGCATATTTATTCTCCTTAGGTCTCTCTCTTTTGTGGACAGGCGAAAGGGAGGGGGGGGGGGGTGGGGGCGGAATCTGGGAGACGTTGACATGCTGCCTTTAGACGCTCAGCTAGTCAATATCTATTTAAATAGTCCAAGTCTACATTTGGATACGAACACAATCCTTCTCAGTTACGAACCCAGAGGTTGGCGTTTTCTACACATTGAAATTGACTTGAGTATATCAACTTTCGTTATGCTTTATACAAGTCTCGTTAATAGTTGGAGACTCGGAGTGGGTTGAAGTATGGACTTTTCATCTTCATTGACTAATAGCATTGATTATGATCTGTGCTCTACTACCATGCTAAGTCCGTTATCCATCATCTGACTAGCAAAAATGTCAATTCTTGTTCGTTGATCAATTAAACATGGTAATATATATTGATGATCTCATTAATTAGTTCAGACGTGAAGGGGGTATACCTACAGTGGCAGTATGGATCATGATTGCGCGGGGCAGGCTTAGAATTCACAAGACATAACATTGACATATCGACACAAAACTTCAGACAAAATGGGGATAGAAATGTCGCTGCCCGTGTGTAACGCTGTATGCATGACTCCATCCTTGGACTTTGACCCACAATTGATGTCAACACTGTTGAAAAGTATCGCATCCATGACTCCATGCATTGCGTAACTTCCTCGTTTTCTGATCGTCATGGCAACCACTAGACGCGTCTGTCACTATAGCTGCAGGTAATTACGGTCGTCCCCCGTTTAAGCCCCTTGAGTTATCACTCTTTAGAGAAACGGGAATCCCCGTTATTTTAAAAGCCACATTATCTAGAAGTCCGCGAAGTATCGCTGGCCTGCCTCTTAGCAAGGTGAAACAAGCATGGCGTCTAGACTTGATCAAACTGTGCTGATAGAACGGTTGATAGGGACATGAACTTGCGGTGATCTGTGTACTCTTCATCAACGGTTCTAAAACCTGCATGCCTGTACTAATTTTTTTTTGTCTGTGAACTACTTAGTTCTTGATTTAACGTGCAGCTTGTTTTAAGACATAGCTTTGGGCGTTTGATGAAAGAGACATGCGAGGAATTGATTTTGACTTTTCCAATCTAGTGAAACTGTAGAAATATGATCTTCAAGTTTTTGGGTAAATTCTGTGTAACACAAACTGCCTTGTCAACGGTTGTTTTTTCAGTCTGGGTATAAATATTTGTACAAACATAGGCACTTCTAATGTAACGACATTAATTAGAAAGCAGCTTGTCGTCAACGTCGATAGTGTTATGACATGATTAGGAATTAGTTATTTGTTTCGGGAATAGGGGGAAAGTTTTACTTAGCGACGATGACGTAAAGTTTGTTTAAAAAGTAGGAACGCTCTATTCGACACTATCAACAAGACGTTTTGCATTAGAGCAGTGAAAATAAGAAGTGATATCCAGACGGCTAGTAACAGAGGACATTAGACGGATCCCTTCTTGAGGATTAAAAGTGTTTCCTATTTGAACACTAGTGTCGACCACCTCTCTTGATTCTTTTGGCATTTCGCCGGTGTTTGAAGGTTACCTCCTGTTTATTTCATTGTTTGTATTAAACACCAGCGGAAGAGCCACAACAATAGTGAAGCCGTAGGTGGACTTTGATTTCACTGTAATTTGTAATAAGGATTAACCAAATTGAATGAAATTTTTAATGATTCACTCATTTTAAGACAATGATTTCCTCATGTGAGAACAATGATTCGCTCATTTGAAAATATTGATCCCACAATGTGAAAACGATCACTCATTTGAAAACATAGTTTCATATATTTGAAGACAGTGAATCACTCATTTGAAAACATAGTTTCATATATTTGAAGACAGTGAATCACTCATTTGAAAACATAGTTTCATATATTTGAAGACAGTGAATCACTCATTTGAAAACATAGTTTCATATATTTGAAGACAGTGAATCACTCATTTGAAAACATAGTTTCATATATTTGAAGACAGTGAATCACTCATTTGAAAACATAGTTTCATATATTTGAAGACAGTGAATCACTCATTTGAAATCAGAGTTTCATAAACTTGAAGACAGTGAATCACTCATTTGAAAACAAATACTTTCACGTTAGCAAACAATGATTTACTCCTTTTAGCGATTCACTCATTTACAGACTTTGCCAATACATTGAGCAATGTTTAGTGGTGATGTGTAAATAACTTTCATAGTAAAGATCCTCTGATTCGATAGTCGTACTATTTAAGCTTTAAAAGACAATTTTAAATAGAGCTTGTAATCAACATAAAGGGACACAATTAAGTGGAATATATATCTTCAACTTAAGAACTTAAGTATAATATCAACTGACACGTGTATTGTATACTTTTAGCAACAAAGCTCTCTGGATTGCTGCTTTTTGTTTTAATTTGGATATCTTTGTCTGAAACACGTGTCAAAGCAATCAAGTAATCACTAATTATTGAAATTTATTTTCAGATAAGACTTTTTGAAACGAGTATCTATTCAATTGAGCGTGACGGTATCTCTCAACAGTAATAACAATATGGATTTGTCATCGTTGAATTCATCTTAAGCCATCAACTGCGTGTGCTAGAAATAATAGGATTTCAGAGTTTAAATGAAAAGAATTAATTACACGAGCGATATTTAAATGGCATGGAAATAAAATTGTAATTTTGTTGAATGGCTAACTTGAAAGTGAGCTGAAGAGAATATTAGTTTCAAAAATAGAAAAATTTTTCAATATGACTTCAAATTTATGACAATACGCTGAAAGAAATCCTTATTTAAGCAGGAAGAACTCTGTCTGAAAAATAAATCTATCACTAATGTACAAGCTATTGCCCTCATTCGTTATAAAAAAACAACAACTAATTACCAATAATTAATTGACTAATTGGGTATTATTTTGTATTGATTCATGTTTTGTTAGGTACAATAAATACTTGTTTAAAGTATGGACTTGATAGGAGAAGACGTGAGGGAGAAATAGCGTTAACACTTCGTTAAGGGACTAAACCCAACACATTGAACCATATCTGTGGATAATAAAAAATTAGTTTCCCTTGTCGGTATTAACAAAAATAATGAATTGCCAGTAATAAACGGTCAAATAGGTAACATTTTAACATTCAATGTCTTGTCTATGGCAATAGAGCATTGTGGGAAGCTTCAACTGGATCCGAGAATGGGTGTGGGAGAAATAAATAACGTGTACACATTTTGTACCAGACAGACAGAGTAAGTTGATAGAAGTTGTGTACATATTTTGTACCAGAAAGACAGAGTAAGTTGATAGAAGTTGTGTACACATTTTGTACCAGACAGACAGAGTAAGTTGATAGAAGTTGTGTACACATTTGAAGAAGCGAGAAACTAAGATACAATCATGAGAGGAAAATACAGAGTTAAATAATAATACCACTGACATGTTTTGGTCTAGTTTTAGTGAGTCACTAGTCTGCTTTTAGTCTACCTTTAGTCTGGTTATGAAGAGTCTGAAGTCTGAATTTAGTCTTTTTTGTCTCTATTTAGTATTTTGTCTCTTTTCTTTTAGTGTGTTTCGGTGAAACGTAATGTCTGACCAGTGTCTCTCGACAAAATCTTTAAATATGATAAGTAAAATTTGAAAATGCAAAGTTCTCAGGTGGAAGGACTTTGTAGATACTCAGTTCTGATATCTAACCCTTCAGCAGCTCCCATTACCAGCCCTAAAGAAACAGTCCTCCTCTTAAAACAACAACATTCTAAGAGAACTCCTTTAGGCTTGTCCTGTAATTAGAAAGACTAACTACGAGAAGCGACTTTCACGCCCGGAAGCAAGTGTGGGCAACTTTTCGGACGGCAAACTGCTTAATTTCTTCGGTAGTAGCTTCCGGTAATTGACGGTAGCAACGAACAGGGAAATGATGGCAAGTGGGGTATAGTCGATTACGGAATAATTAGTGAGACCTTCAACACAGATTTTTTTTCCATGTCCTCTTCCCTTATTGTAGTAGCTTGTTGGTAAATGTGATAGCCTTGAGCAATTCTCAGTTCGCCAGAGACATAGCCCCCGCCGACGTGTTTTACTGAATCATATCTAGAAGGCATTTTCTTAATGAAAACAAAGATGAAGATAGAAACGTGGCTGAGGGAAAAGTAGGGGAGACTATCCAACCTTAAACCTAGAAGTGTTTGAACGTTTCAAGGAGCCAATAATTAAGTCCCTGAGGTTGTAGTGTTATTTTTTAAAATACTTGTTATCCCCCTTAAGGTTGTCCTCCATGGGCCACTCGTTTCCTGTTGAAATTTTAAAGTATACAGATAATTTGTCTAGCCGATAAGTGTAGTGAACATTTTATCTTTTCTAATGAATTTTGGATTTAAAAAAATAATAAAAATTAACGTATCATGGCAATATACGTTGAAACTAGTCAAAATAATGCTGTAAAAAACAAAATAAAACAATAATTAGCTTTCTCCACCCCTCTCTCTCTCTCCCTCTCTCTCTCTTTCTCAAGTTTGGTTAAATTCTAATGAACTCATGCCGAACATAAATTGGTCTCACGTACAATAAATCTAATGGCGTATTCAACTCATGTCATCTATAAATAACCATCGACTCAAAATCAATAAAGCGCCACTCCGATCAGTCCAGAGAATATCAGCAATAAATTTCTGGCCAATTTGACGGGGAAAGAATCCTCCCCACAAGGCATCGAATTTAAGTCGACCGACCCAAAAAAAAGTCAAGAAATCTAAACAGTAGTGTTGACTTCACATTCATATATCCTTTAGTCTAATGAACCTTTTTGGGCAACGCACATGACTCTGTCTGCCGTACTTTCTCCATTCCTCTTTGTCTATTGCCTTGATATAATCTCTTTCTATGTTGTCTTCCCATCGCTTTCACTGTCTGCCTCTTCTTTTCCCCGAGAGAAGGTCTTTGGAGTATCTCGTGATATGGCCATACAATTTTAGCTTGCGTTTTCTGCCAGGGGTGCAATTGCCGTTGTAACATGTTTCTAATCTCTACGTTTCTGATGCTACCTTTGTAGGTGATGCCTAGGGTCTTTCTATAGCTTCAATTGCTAGGATCCTCTCTCTAGTTCTGCAGCCAGCATCCAAGATTTGCAAGGATACAAGTATGTGGCAATGATAAGAGAACGCAACAGCCTGATTTTAGTTACGAGGGCTATGCCTTTGTCTTTCCATATTGTTTTGAGTTTTGCAAGTGCTACCGTGGACGGTGCAATTCTGGCCAGAAGTTCCAGTTCAGTTCCTTCATCTGAAACAATAACTCCTAGGTATTTAAAACTACTGACACTTGCCAGTTTTTGGACTTTAATACTGTTGTCCCCTTTAAAAGCCCTGTTCGCTATTGGTCATAATTTGTATGTTTTTTTTTCGGTGGTGTGGAAATCTTGTCTATGTGAATCACCAGGACTACAGAACAATAAAACTAAGAACAATGCATACTAAATATAATTACTTTCTTCATGGTAAACCTAAATGTAACAAATTGCGTCAAACGTTTAAAATGTTTTTAGGGACTAATTTCTACACTGGAGAATCCAGGAATAACATGGCGACTTTGATGATGTCCATACCAAAGTCCAAGTACGAACGAGTCAGCTGCTATAAGCTTACATTTGATTACTACGAGTTAGTTTACAATTTTTAAATTATATACAGTTACATAGAAAAAGAAGAGAAAAGGATATGGAGAATTCGGAGGGGGGAATAGAAGGGAACCTAAAGAGAAAAAAAACACAATACTTACGTAATCTGACACTAGTTATATAATTGACTAATAAAAAGAATATTTTTATTATATCCCTATATATCCCTATATATCCCTATATTGCTTTTCCTTTTTTTTCCTATTCTTCTTCAAAGTGGTGAAGTATTGAACCTAAGATCGATCAACACAAGTATCGGATAATAGTTTCTTAAATTATCAAAGTGAACGCGATATTATTGAATTCTTTTATAAAATCCAAATGACCTTGGATAGTCGTAATGCTAGATCTTACTATCGGTTTGTGCAACAGTTTTATTTATTATTTAGTTATTATTTCCAACACAGTACTTGTCTTAATGTAGGTATTTATATTAAATCCTTCAATGGAAATGTTTACTATTAATATATTTAATTTATTTCATTCATATCAGATGTAAGACTCATGTGAGGTTATATCCAGCAGAATCCCTACCAAAAGAATTGCATGCCCACATGTGGATTAATGTGGAAGGAAGTCTTTGACCTCAGTCTGACCCTAACGTACTTCTCCAATTTCTGTTTCAATTTAAATCTCGTGGACACGTTTCTGGATTTGAGTTGCTAACGTCTGGGACAGAATGGAAGTGTAGTACGTTGTGGGATGGGGTGGACTCACCAAATTATCATTTCAAGGTCAATGTGTGATGTTGCCACTGACGTGAATGCAACCGACAGATGCTGCGAGGACTTCGTTCCAGGCCTGTCTGGATTGCTAAGTAATTGAAAGTCATCTCGCCCATGTTTCTGGCCTTATTGGAAGCCGAAAGAACAGCTGCTTGTAGATTTAATTAGAAATCTGTATTAGGCCAAATTAGAAAATGAAAAAACAAAATACATAGTAAAAACGCATGCACAGGCACACATTATTAAGTATTTGTTTTGAATCTTTATCTGCTTTGCCGTTAATATACATTTTGCTATCGCTTTGGATGGTAAATGATAATAAATATAATGATAATAAATATAATGATAATAAATATAATGATAATAAATATAATGATAATAAATATAATGATAATAAATATAATGATAATACAAAAAACAGCGATCGAATACGAATACAGTCTCATTTCATATGACCTCGGAAAATGGCTATGGAGTGAGTGAATAAAAAAGTGTATAGTGCTGCCTTGCTATAGGAGGTTAAGGTATGATTTGGTCAGTTCTTTTTAGAACTTCACTACTAACATTGCGTCCATCACACACTTGTGCAGACTAAAAATTAATGTCGGTCTCTGTAGGGACAAGTATAATTTTCAAAACTAAGGCTTATACTTTTACGTTGATTAAATTTCCCATTAAAAAATGTTGCTATTAGTTATGTATCATTAACTTACAGGAAGTGACCCGCGGTCCACGTGCCTTAATTTATACACCAATCATCTAGTGCATTTGAATCTTATAAGTAAAAGTAATGCTTGAATGTAAAATGTTTTTAAAAAAAGGGGGGGTGTAGGACATATAGTGTGTGCCATAGAGTCGTGTCAGTATCTAAACACTCAAAAAAGAAGATGATTACGTTCTACACGTCATGCATTCAGTCATGCATATTAACCAATGACTTAAATTCTGCCAAGTTACTGGTTTTTCTGGCTAGCTCAGGGAACCCATTCCATGCTCTAATAGCACTAGGGAAGAAGGAGCATTTGTACAAATTTGTCCTAGCATATGGAACGAGGAATGTGCCTTTATCTTTGTGTCTTTCAGACTATTTTATTAAATTTTGTTTTTGTATTTGAAATTATGGCTATTGAAATGTCAAAATGGCTATTGAAATGTATGATAAGATGACTATTGAAATGTATGCCAAGATGGCCATTGAAATGTATGCCAAGATGGCTATTGAAATGTATGCCAAGATGGCTATTGAAATGTATGCCAAGATGGCTATTAAAATGTATGCCAAGATGGCTATTGAAATGTATGCCAGAATGGCTATTAAAATGTATGCCAAGATGGCTATTGAAATGTATGCCAAGATGGCTATTAAAATGTATGCCAAGTTGGCTATTGAAATGTATGCCAAGATGGCTATTAAAATGTGTGCCAAGATTGCTGTTGAAATGTATGCCAAGATGGCTATTGAAATGTATGCCAAGATGGCTATTGAAATGTATGCCAAGATGGCTATTAAAATGTATGCCAAAATAGCTATTGAAATGTATGCCAAGATGGCTATTAAAATGTATGCCAAGATGGCTATTGAAATGTATGCCAAGATGGCTATTATATTGTATGCCAAGATGGCTATTGAAATGTATGCCAAGGTGGCTATTAAAATGTATGCCAAGATGGCTATTGAAATGTATGCCAAGATGGCTATTGAAATGTATGCCAAGATGGCTATTAAAATGTATGCCAAGATGGCTATTAAAATGTATGCCAAAATGGCTATTGAAATGAATGCCAAGGTGGCTATTAAAATGTATGCCTAGATGGCTATTGAAATGTATGCCAAGATGGCTATTAAAATGTATGCCAAGATGGCTATTAAAATGTATGCCAAGATGGCTATTAAAATGTATGCCAAAATGGCTATTAAAATGTATGCCAAGATGGCTATTAAAATGTACGCCAAGATGGCTATTGAAATGTATGCCAAGATGGCTATTAAAATGTATGCCAAGATGGCTATTGAAATGTATGCCAAGATGGCTATTGAAATGTATGCCAAGATGGCTATTGAAATGTATGCCAAGATGGCTATTAAAATGTATGCCAAGATGGCTATTGAAATGTATGCCAAGATGGCTATTAAAATGTATGCCAAAATGGCTATTGAAATGTATGCTAAGATGGCTATTAAAATGTATGCCAAGATGGCTATTGAAATGTATGCCAAGATGGCTATTAAAATGTATGCCAAGATGGCTATTAAAATGTATGCCAAGATGGCTTTTCGACCTAGATGCAATAGAAGTATATTGCGTTCATAGAATTGAGCAACGTTTTTGTTAAGGTCTTCAGCTTGTGATCCCAAGACTTGCTTAGTATCCATGGAACATATATACTATTTATATACAAAGTGTTATCAAGATAGGTCAAACGGTTTTAATTTTTATTTGGGACATACATGCATATGCATACTCCTTACAATTAGATTTATATACTAGACATGCACTTACATCTCGGTTTGTAAGGCTGATCTTTAAGGAAATGTTTGAATAAAGATGTATTTTTTACATTTGTACGCCGTGACCATCACTGCCCATTTTTATGGTGGTTAGGTGTGTGTGTGTGTGTGGGGGGGGATAAGGATGTCTGCAAATTCTAGTTATCTTGGCCAGCTTTGATTGCAAAGCAACTAATTTAGTATTCACGGCAATCTGTCTGATACTTGGGGACAAGTGACAGCGTCCGGCTCCGTTAAGTTTGATGGGACAGGTGGTTGTCCACATAACATTCAGAAGCATGACAAGACCTAGGAAAACAGCTTCCGGTTGTTAGTAGAGCCCTTCTTAAAGAATTCAGATTCAGTAGGATAAACCACGTGACTAGGAATAAAGGTCAAAGTGTATTGTTTATCGTCAATAAGATTATTACAAGTTCGACTTTCAGACCTTGAGTGCTGGAAAAATACATTCACTTATTTGTGTTGTCTAAATTTAACGAGTGTGAAATGTACTCATCAGAATGTCAGGATGTATCTAAGTTAAAACTGATACGGTGTCTCAAGTAATTCCTTCTGGTCCACGTTCGTCTCGCGCATATTTAAAGCGGTCAAGATTTGCAACCGAAGGAATTAAAAAACTTGAATCATTTTTTTTTTTTTGCATGCGTCATTCTGTGACGAGAGCGAAATTGTGATAATCTCAGGTGAATTAGACTTTAACAATACTTTTGTACACACAATCTCACTTTAACAATGACTCTGTCCCCACAGGCTCATTTTAAACACTATCTCAGTCCATACATTCTCACTTTAACACAGAGACTTTCATACTTACAAAAACATGTCACAGAAACGCCATGCAATTTAAATGTATAAACATTGACATAAATATCAAAGGAGACAAACTTTTTGTTTTCTCCCACATAAATACAAAAAGTTATTTCTCCCATTTACCCGAAATGAAGTTTTTACTTTCATCTCAACACAAACTCTTCTAAGTGGCATCCGGTGTTATTGATCCTATAGATTAGAAGTTATCAAACTATTTGATGTTTTTTTTTTATTTTAAAAGGTGTTTTAAATGCGTGTATTGTGCATTTGAATACAAATCTGGGTCTTATTGACTCGGAGGTCACATTTTGACCTCCGGTTTGCGAGAAAGAACAAATTATATCCCGAAACTACCAAGTGTCCGTGTTTCAGTGTTTTCATTGCAAGAATGAGCGTTGTCCCAAATAAAAGCAACCAAAAAGATATAAACAACAATTTACCTATAAACCAAAACATAACAAAACGTACATTTCATGCAATAGTTTCCCATATATTTCTACAGTGTACATTGCATTTCCATTCAAATTGAGCCGTCAGTTTGTGCGGAAATCAATAGCACAGGTCATGACTGTTGTTCTAAGAACTTCATTTTAATTTTGTATTTTATATTGATCCTTACCTTCCCTTAGCTTATAAATGTTTAAAATATTTTCTTGGAACATGGCGGGCCTGTCTCAAAACAAAAATTGTTAAATAAATGCAGAATATAAAGTTTTAAAAAACATTTCGACCAACATTCCGGGTTCAGTTAAAGACTTCACCAACCAGACGGCAACTGTCTTCATCGACTACAGTGAACGAACTTGAATTGATTTCGTTTGGCTTTTAACCCAAAGTAAACTATATCATTTCTTTCACCACTATTTTAGTGTTTAACATTTGACACTTCATTCACAGAAGTAGTTCTCTTCGTTCTCCAAACACCTGCATTTAAGTAAAGGGGCACAGGGGATGTAACTTGTACCCATGTACCATTAATCCTGTTCACTCTGTCTACTAGTTACGGCCTGGACAACAGTTAGTCCAGTTACAGGTTTATAAAAGACACACACACACACACATCCAAACCAGACGATACGTTGTTCTGAGGGCCGCTCATTTATCTTAATCCATTATCGACCTTTTGAAAGACAGCTGCCGGCCTGTTCAATAAGACTTGCAAATGATTTCCTGTGGTGGGAATGTGATCTAGGGGGTGGGGCCAAACAGTTATCAGCCTCATTTGTATTCCGACATTAGCAGACTATCGTACTTACAGCGTTCATGATACACCAGCTATCATTTTCACTTGTACTGACCTAGTTTTTTCATTGTAACATTCTGTGTGAGAGTTGGATTCCTATCGAACTGTCAAAATGTCACATTACGTATTTGACTAAGAATAGATATTCATTACAACAATGTTTACCTTCTTCGATCTTGGATAAACTTGTCCTGTATACACTTATCATAAACAAATCTATGGAATTTATGGGATATTTCTATACAAGTAGAGAAACCCATAAATAACAAGCCTTTAGTTGTGTCCCGTGTAGAAAATAAGGAAGTATTGATAAGCGTGGTACTTTAATGAGCAATATACTTTTACATAGTGTTATGGCATGTGTGTTTGTGTGTGTGTTTCTATGGTGACGGTGAGAAGAGGTTAGCGACTGGTTGTGAATGACGCAACATAGGTGGCATTTGTCGTCACTTGGTCTTAGTTAAGATAGACGACTCCAGAACGTGAGACTGAAAGGTTGTGCTACTGTAGTGAGTTAGATTTTGTTAAAAGCTATTATTACTAAAGTCAACTACATTTATTTCATTTGATGACAAGTTGATTTTGTCAATATTATAAATAATGTCAGGTAAAAGAAATAATTGTGCAAACATTCAGCTAGATCCGAGATTGGGTGTGGGAGCAACAAAGTGTAGACACGTTTGAACAGAAAGACAGTGAGTTGATATAGAGGCTTTGTTACAAGTCACTTGACTGTCTGTCTTTTCACACAGTTCTCACCGAGTAATCTTATAGGTATCACATAGGTCTCACAAAGTTATCATATAGGTATCACACAGGTCTCACAACATTATCATATAGGTATCATATAGGTCTGACAAAAGCATCACATATGTCTCACATAGCAGAAGTGCAAAGCTGTCTGCACTCTGGATGGCAAGAACGTGTGGACTAAGCCATTGTTAAATCTTGTTCACCTTTGTCATCTATATTTATCTTACGTAAGACACAGGTCAACAAAAATGTATTGTTTAGGTCATTGACAACAATTCGCATATCACGTGTGAGAAAGACGTCAGTGTCTGTTAGTATCAGGCATTCGTAAATTTGTCATCATAGTCATTCTTGTGTCACATGAAGTCACGTGCAAGTTACAGGCATACACACACCCACACTCAACGAAGTGGAACATAGTACTAAACTAGCCATGTCACAGTCGACTGTCGACCTAACTCCCCACCCCTCTCTTCCAGACACAGAAAATCAATTAGATTGTCCACAGGTACCCAGCATTTCGTGTAAAGCGTTTAACACAAGGCCAAAAGGGACGGTACGACTCTCAGGGTAAGAGACTCCGTCAGCAGACAAAGCAAAGAAAAAAAAAAAGAAAGAAATCGTGCCCAACGCTAAGATACCCAAGCAGACGATTAAAATATAAACCTAAAGCTAAGTGGGTATCCTGGATTCATTAGCGCACCTATTCTTTCTTCCACGTCGGTGCGACGCCTCTGGAGGAGACCACTAGCAAAGCCTGCGTATGAGTAGATCGATACACTGCTGCCAAGAAGGAGACGAGATTGAGGTTGGAGCGTGTGGAGGGGGGGGGGTGAAGTAAGGAGAAGTACAACGGAGGGCGGGAAGATAGGTTGACGGGAGGAAAGAAAATGAACGGTGTCAATAGAACACACTCGGCTGCCTCCGTACCACTCATCTCACTCCACCTCTTTGATTGTCCTTCTCTCAATCACTCTCTGCTCACTCTCTCACGTGCAAGTGCTCCACTCGTCCTACACCCCCCCCCCGGCCCCAATAACATACATACATTACCAAGAGGCTCAAAAAAAAAGGAGGGCTGTGGGGAATCTTAAACTGAGAAGGGGACATATCTCTGTAAGATTTATTTGGTTTATCTCCCCTTTATTCATATCCTACACACACACACACAAATCAACAGTATTAAAAAAAAAAAAGATAATTCAAAACATCGTCAACTGGTGTGTTGTTGGGTGCTGCTGTGTCTCGTTCGTCGCTCTCTCCATCCCTCGCTTTCTCCAGTCTTCCCAGACTCCCCGCTACTCAATCACAACTTTTTTTTTTATTTTAGAAAGGGGCGATCACCCCCCTGATGCTGGTTAACTAAACCATTTCATTTCATCGTTTTGCTGTTTGTTTTTCTTCTCAAATATTTCTTTTAAGTTTTTTTTTCTATACATGCATTTAGCGAAATTGTGATTAGTGTCTGTATAATAACAGAGTCATAGCGTGTGAGAAAAATAATATATAAAAAAAAAAAGATGTGTTTTCTGTGAAATCGTGAATAATTTCCCCCCTTTTTTTCGATTTCTGTACACGTGACTTGGCAACATGGAGGAAACACTGTGTATAACCTGTTAGTGTAGAGAGTATTTGTCTCTATCAACTCAACCCATTGGAGCTAATCGTGAGGTAATAATCTCGAAACGAAATTTTCGTATTTAATATATTCTGTTGAACCGGATGTGATTGGATGTGGAGGTTATAACAAACTCATATAGGTGGGTGCGTGTCATTTTGTTACCATATTTTACATTTCTTCTTCTTTCTAATTTGTGTTGGTCTTTTTTTTTAAATAATAATAACGGAAAGTACCACTAAAGTAAGTTAATAGTTAAAATAGTGCATCAGAGAAAATATTGATTTCAAATTGCTGTTGGCTAATTAAAAGATTTTTTTTTCTTTATGAATAACATTCTTTGATGTTTTCATATTAGAATTTTAAGAGTTATAGGGCGCCAGATGTTAAGAATTTAATTCCTGTTGCGATGATTTAAGGAGACATGTTTGATGTGATGATTTAAGGAGACATGTTTGATGTGATGATTTAAGGAGACATGTTTGATGTGATGATTTAAGGAGACATGTTTGATGTGATGATTTAAGGAGACATGTTTGATGTGATGGTTTAGGGAGACATGTTTGATGTGATGATTTAGGGAGACATGTTTGGTGTGATGATTTAGGGAGACATGTTTGATGTGATGATTTAGGGAGACATGTTTGGTGTGATGATTTAGGGAGACATGTTTGATGTGATCATTTAGGGAGACATGTTTGATGTAATGATTTAGGGAGACATGTTTGATGTGATGGTTTAGGGAGACATGTTTGATGTGATGATTTAAGGAGACATGTTTGATGTGATGATTTTAGGGAGACATGTTTGATGTGATGAATTAGGGAGACATGTTTTATGTGATGATCTAAGAAGACATGTTTGATGTGATGGTTTAGGGAGACATGTTTTATGTGATGGTTTAGAGAGACATGTTTGATGTGATAATTTAGGGAGACATGTTTGATGTAATGATTTAGGGAGACATGTTTGATGTGATGGTTTAGGGAGACATGTTTGATGTGATGATTTAGGGAGACATGTTTGGTGTAATGATTTAGGGAGACATGTTTGATGTGATGATTTAAGAAGACATGTTTGATGTGATGGTTTAAGGAAACATGTTTGATGTGATGGTTTAGGGAGATATGTTTGATGTGATGATTTAGGGAGACATGTTTGATGTAATGATTTAGGGAGACATGTTTGATGTGATGGTTTAGGGAGACATGTTTGATGTGATGATTTAGGGAGACATGTTTGGTGTGATGATTTAGGGAGACATGTTTGATTTAATGATTTAGCTAGACATGTTTGATGTGATGGTTTAGGGAGACATGTTTGATGTGATGAATTGGGGAGACATGTTTGATGGTATGGTTTAGGGAGAGATGTTTGATGTGATGATTTAGGGAGACATGTTTGGTGTGATGATTTAGGGAGACATGTTTGATGTGATGATTTAGAGAGACATGTTTTGATGTGATGAATTAGGGAGACATGTTTGATGGGATGGTTTAGGGAGACATGTTTGATGTGATGGTTTAGGGAGACATGTTTGATGTGATGGTTTAAGGAGACATGTTTGATGTGATGGTTTAAGGAGACATGTTTGATGTGATCATTTAGGGAGACATATTTTATGTGATGATTTAGGGAGACATGTTTGATGTGATGCTTTAGGGAGACATGTTTGATGTGATGGTTTAAGGAGACATGTTTGATGTGATGGTTTAAGGAGACATGTTTGATGTGATCATTTAGGGAGACATATTTTATGTGATGATTTAGGGAGACATGTTTGATGTGATGCTTTAGGGAGACATGTTTGATGTGATGGTTTAGGGAGACATGTTTGAAGTGATGATTTAGGGAGACGTGTTTGATGTGATGATTTAAGGAGACATGTTTGATGTGATGGTTTAAAGAGACATGTTTGATGTGATGATTTAGTAAAACATGTCTGTTTTGATAATTTAGGAAGTCATGTCTGATGTGACGATTTAAGAAGACAAGTATGATGTGATGATTTATGAAAATGTGTTTGATGATTTAGGAAGACATTTTTGCTGAGATGATTTAGGAAGTTATGTTGGATGATTTAGGAAGACGTATTTGATGGTTTAGGAAGATTTGTTTAATTTGATGATTTAGGCAGCCTTGTTTGGTATCATGATTTAAGGTTACTTGTTTGATATGATGATGAGCAAAGACATATTCTTATCTTATAAATTACAGACGTTATTTCAAAAGGAAAAAATACAATAACGTATCCCATGTGTCAATCTAGTCTTGCATGTTCATAAGTGAATTAAACTCTACTAATTCGATGGTTTTCCTGACTGATTCTGGCAACTTGTTTTAAAGGCACTAGGAAGAAACTAGCACATTTGTCCTAGCATATGGAATAAGAAATTTACCTTTTTCATTCTGGGTAATTTATTAGGTTTAATATTGGTGTACTTTCAGGCTGGATAATTTGATGGGATGAAGGAATATTTTGGTAAATGTAATATTGGTGTACTTTCAGGCCGGAAAATTTGATGTGATGAAGGAATGTTTTATTGAATGTAATATTGGTGAACTTTCAGGCCGGAAAATTTGATGTGATGAAGGGATGTTTTGGTAAATGTAATATTGGTGTACTTTCAGGCCGGAAAATTTGATGTGATGAAGGGATGTTTTATTGAATGTAATATTGGTGAACTTTCAGGCCGGAAAATTTGATGTGATGAAGGAATGTTTTGGTAAATGTAATATTGGTGTACTTTCAGGCCGGAAAATTTGATGTGATGAAGGAATGTTTTATTGAATGTAATATTGGTGTACTTTCAGGCCGGAAAATTTGATGTGATGAAGGAATGTTTTGGTAAATGTAATATTGGTGTACTTTCAGGCCGGAAAATTTGATGTGAAGCAGTGCGGCGTTTGATCTTTTTACCATGTCTTTGTTTTATACGTTGGCTCTTAAAAGCATTCGAACATCAAGGAAGAAATGGAGATTTTCAGGCCCTAGAACTAAAGTCCTGCAGGAAGATTGGAGATTGCAGCGGGCACACTAGCGCACAACATGGCTGTCACTATGTGTGGACTGATATACTGGCTCTCATGTTATATATATTTGTCACTTGATGCAGTCCTCTGCTTATCATGAAATGCTGTTAACTGTTTAAATCTTTACACCGTTTGGTTTGTCTCACAGGTTTCCATTGTTCCTTCAGAATGGAAGGTTATTACAGGGCGACAGAGTGATGGCAGTGGGCTGGGTTCGAACCCGAGAACATTGAAACGACAGCCTAGAACACATACATTACGATCACGTGGCCATCCATTGAGATAGTGTGACTAGTGATATCGTCCAAAATGTGATGAGTGATGAGTGGCTGTGTGAAATATGAGGAGTGATGAGTGGCTGAAGTGTGTGAAATGTGATGAGTGATGAGTGGCTGAAGTGTGTGAAATGTGATGAGTGATGAATGGCTGTGTGAAATGTGAGGAGTGAGGAGTGGCTAAAGTGTGTGAAATGTGAGGAGTGATGAGTGGCTGTGTGAAATGTGAGGATACTTTTCCTGATGTTTTGTCGGTTTTTATTAAAAGGGGATGTCGCAGATATTTTAATTTATAGCATGTTTGGTAACATATTTCTAAAATGTAAGTTAAATATTTTTATAACATGAAAGGTGATATAATAAAAAGCCTATAACATAAATCGCCATATATTTAAAGGCCTATAATATGAAGGATCATATATTTAAAGGCCTATAACTTGAATGGTAATATATTTACAGGCATATAACAAATAGGATCATTTATATTTAAAGGCCTATAACACAAAAGAAGAGGTTAATACTCGTCTAATAATACTGAATTGTCCTTAACCTGTATTACATGAATTAAAGTTTGTGTAAGTTTCTCTCTTATATTAATCCTGTATGTTCCTTTTTTAGCGCCCCCGAAAGGGGAAAAGACGCTATTAGTTTTGTGTGGAATGTCTGTCCGCCCGTCCGTCAGTACGTCCCGTTTAGATCTTGTAAACTAGAAAATATAGTGAAAATTTGACATCATAATATTTTAGACCATTCAAAGTTCTGATGCAACAGCTACTTATTTCTTTTCTGAAAAAGAAATATCAATTTTTTTATATCACTTATGCAAGGAGTTTTTTTTTTCATGAAAATACACCACTTTAAAAACTATTCACTATTAATAGTAACAAACACAGGAGGCTCCTTAGTAACATATCCTATATACCTTTTTGCAAATGGGTTTAGGTTTTTTGTCAATTTTTTTTTTACATTTGTATTGCTAAGTTAAATAAGTTCTGTCATACTAACTGCTACATTTACATAAAAAAAATGTTTAATTTTTTAAAGAGAAAAAATCTATATAGTATGCATTTAGTATACATATTTTAAAACAACAATTAATAAGTAGTTTTTCATATGATCGTGTGAACTGAGGTCTAATAGCCTGCAAATACAGTAATAAACTAATGGAAAATTATTTCTTTTTAACCGAAATGTTTTTTTCTTGAGGATTTGAATAAGAGATTGACTCTTCACAAAACAATTAGATTAATTAGATATTCATTATAAGTCATCAGTTAGGCCAGGTTCACATCTAACTTTACATTCACTTTCACCTATCCTTTGGTCTCTATTGGAGCGCTGGGGAACCACACAAGATCTGTCAACCTTCTTTTTCCATTCTTCTGTCATTTGTCTTAGAATTTCATTCTGATGTTCTTTCTGAAAATACTGATACCTGTCTTTTTACCTGTCTGGTTGGACGATTCGGGGGCCGATTTGGAGTTTGTGTTTGTTCCTCTCAAACCTAAAGTCTATGTTCCTCTCAAACCTAAAGTCTATGTTCCTCTCAAACCTAAAGTCTATGTTCCTCTCAAACCTAAAGGCTATGTTCCTCTCAAACCTAAAGGCTATGTTCCTCTCAAATCTAAAGGCTATGTTCCTCTCAAACCTAAAGGCTATCTATATTCAACTTAAACTTAAAAATATCAATTTTCCTTTCACCTATGATCTTCGTATGTTCCTCTGTAATTACTAAAATCTGTATATGTTCCTCTCTCATTCCTCGGGTCACTCTCCCATACCTATAGTTACAACACTAAAAAGAACTCAACAGGAATGTCAGTAAGCCGCTTGTCCCCTCAAATCCTGGCGACGTTTTGTCGTTTGGACCTGGTATTGATTCTGTTAAGTCCCTACTACAATCAAGCTACTAAGAAATGCCTGTTTGACAAGACAAAATGAACTCTGTACGGTACTTTGTCATGGCTAGGGGTAATTTCTTTTGGCACTGATACCTTCAGAGTTGATGTCTCATAGAAAAGCATCGTTCTTGGAACCCGAACAGAGAGACACATTATTTGTAATTACCAAGTCTTAGTAGAGCGAAAAGTATATTGAGTTCAGTGCATCAAAAAGTTAGGGGGTGGGGAGGGGTGAGAGCTGTGTTTTTTTTTCAACTTTTTAAAAAAGTAATAGATTACTTAGCTGATTGGAGGAGATATTGTCCAGACAATATTTGTTTCAATTAGTCCAATAAATAATAAATCTAAACAGACCAATCTGTCTTTTAATAAGTCGAAATCGAGGTTTTGTTGTTTTTTTCCTTAAACAAGTAAAGATACTATGGAATTAGCGGATAACGCTGTGACAAAATATGCAGGTCGCAAATGGGTTTGCGTAGTTATATGTAACACTGTATTCATCCTTAGTCCAAAACATTTCCATTTCTATTATTATGAAGATTCATCCACCTTTTACGTTCAAACGTTATTGTAAATCTCTTTTAGCGCACACAAAAAAGTGAGCGAAATGTAAATAAATGTACATGTCACTGGAGCTCATGTGGAATGAAATATTTATTTAGAAACATCACATCATGCATATGGTATTTTAAATGTTACTTTAGCATCTAATTTGAAATATCCATCTCTGTGTTTATTTCTTATTTATATGCATGTTCATATTTGCTAACTCCAAACAACCTGCTAGTTTGCCTTATTTTCTAAAAAATTAAATCTGTATAAAGCAAACAAAATGAAGCTATGTTAAAGTGGGCCACAAAAACAGATGACCTTTGCAGCATCCACCCGATAGATAGCAAGATCTGAAAGGAGAACTTTACTTTTTGTTATGTTAAAGCAAAAAGTGCGTGTGTGTGTGTGTGATCGCGATTGTCCATTCATATTACAAGTTCTATTGATTGATCTAATAAAATGTTAATTATGAGACACTCCAGTGGATATTGTTTGAATAGAAGACTTGGAATTATTCAGAACTTTTTGAATAATGGCCTTTCATAGCACAAATGATTGATAGCGCAGAAATATTTAGCAATATGCTTTTACAATTTCACACAAAAGTTTTTAAGAACATGATTTTTTTTGGTCACATTCAGAACCAGCACAGTGAAGATAAGCATAAACTGTTTCTATTGCTTTCGACTGAAGAAAGCAGAGATGGGGTTAAAAATGAATCTTTTTTCTTTCTAATAAGTACCCGTTTGAAATGAATGATGGCATTATTCATAAACACGGCTGGACGGTGCCCAGGGCCCTATCTTGTAACCTAAAGTCAATTTATTGTTGAAAATAAGTTTCCTCTCTCTCTCTCTCTCTCTCTCTCTCTCTCTCTCTGTGTCTCTAATCATCTGTATTTTTTTTCCTTGCATAGTTGTTTAGCACATATTATTAGGACTTCGTGCCACGAGAGTGAAGAGCAGATAACTTTAGCAAGAATTGGAAAAGAATGAAGACCAAAAAAAAAACCCAACAAATTATATATCTTTTTGCGAAAAAAGCAAAGCTTTTATAACAGAATGCACCGCACAATCACTCCAAAATCTCTCTACTGCAAGGTTTATCTCCCCCTTCTTCTAAAACAAAATTAATTAATTAACTTTAATTGATTGAATAATCAGTCGATTGATTAATTCACTCATTTGCTGTCTTTTGTTATGAACAACTGTATAATAAAATTTGAAATTAATTAAAAATTGAGATGTGGGGAAAAAAACAATACTCCCCAGACAGACAGTATGTTACTATATGCTTTATAATACGCGACTACACCTTATAGTCAGCTTTTTCTAGTTTTCACTGGCCTATATTGTTTCAAAGAAATCTTTTTCAAAAATTGATTGGAAATGGTAATTGCTGAAGGAAACATTTCTGACGTCTAGTATTTTCACAATTTTCCTATTGTTATTTAATATCGATGATTGATTTTTTTACTGACCTGTAATTTCAAACCGTATATTTTTTTACTACTAGAAGACAGCCGCATAGGACGATTAGTTCCCTTTTTTATTAGCGGCCCCCGAAAGGGGAAAAGACGCTATTAGTTTTGTATGGCCTGTCTGACCGTCCGTCCGTCCCGTTTAGATCTTAGAAACTAGAAGAGAAAATGAAGAAAGTAAATTTCCCAATCAGACCTTGTGATCTATAGGGCTGTTGTCATGTGGCCAGCACAACGACCAACCACCTTTACTTTTCCCCAACTAATGTCAGGTACCCGTTAGAGCTGGGTGGACTCAGAAGTGCCCAAATATTTCAAAACTTAAAATCCCAGTCTTCATCAGGACTCGAACCCGGGGAGACACCCCCCGGTTCAGAAGCCAAGCGCATTATCACTCAGCCACCGCATCTCAATCTTAACTAAGTAATTAATTTATTTTGTTTTATCTAGGGAAATGGAAAAAATCTTAAAGTTTTTATAGATATGACTATAAATATGCAGTTCTTTCCATTAGACATTTTAAAAAGTATTTTTTAAAAATATTTTCCTTGTTGTTCTGTCCGAGACAGTCTTTTCCATGTTCAAACAATGCAATCCAAAGTGTTTAGATTCTGTGAAAGCGCCCAAGATGAAACTCACAGTGTCTTTTTACTTTTCCTCTTCTAGGTGTAGACTTTACAAGACATCTTTTCACTTTCACAATGCCCTTAGGACACTGTTTTTTTTGGTTTGTTGGCTGTGAATTCCTCAAGACGGTCTTTTCGTTTTGTGTTTGCGGCAACCCTCTCCACACCCCACACCCCCACTTGCACTTGCTTCAATTTATTATCTTATTTTCTTCTCCCCCCCCCCCCCCACACACACTCAGAAATGTTGAAGAATGCATACACACCACTTGAACATCTTCCTCTTGACGTGATCTAGCAAATGTCACAATCGCTTGTCTGATCAATGGGCACTTCTTGCAGGCCTGGCAATGGGGCTAAAACTCGACGGCTCTGGCTGCTGCCTCCGTCGCCTCTTTCATCCTGAGGCGTTGAGGGCAAACATTTACTCAGTAAATTGTTTTGTTTACCTTTTTTTCCTAGCTCACACTTCCAGATGTCGACTCCAGACACAAAATTAATTTTGATTTTTATCACTTTAGATAGTGATGGATCATCCAGCTTGTAACCTATATATTTCCAAACAGTTCACAACTTTGCTTGTTGACAGTAGGTTCCACCATAAAGTTCCTCCAGTATAATAATAACAATAATAAGGCATGTCTTTGAGTCGGAAGTATAGTAAATCAGTTCTTTACAAATATAGATGGTAGGATAGTTCAAATAAAAGTATTGTGTTTGTGATATTCTTTTTTTAAAACAAATATCCAAGTAAAATATGTATATGTACAAAGGATACACCGAAATTGTTTTGTTTTGTTTTTTGTTTTCTTTGTAAAGAAAATACCTATTTCTTTCATTCACATTTACGTAGTTATCTAGGTTTAGTCTATATGTGAAACTGGAAAATACGACAACTAAAAATACAAAATCAAAATAAAGTTAACTTTGAACCAGAAAAGGTTTACCTTATGTGAATATAGTAATAATACCCTTGGGGACGTTTATCCTAACGCTAAAAGTGAAAGTTATGTTCCTCTATTTTTTTTTGTATTGTTCTTCCTTTCCTACTCTTTCTTTCTTTTCCTATCTCTCTCTCTCTCTCTCTCTCTCTCTGTCTTGCTTAGCCAATCTTTGTCTCTCTCCTTGCTAAAATTTCAACTTGATCCGATTCATGTCTTGTCTATGTCAATGAATAATTTTGTTGAGTTTTAACTTGATCTGAGAATGGGTGTGGGAGAAATAACGTGTCCCCCCCCCCCCGATATAAGCCTGTCTCCTCCATTTATATGTTCCCAAACTCAGAAATTGAAAGTTTTCAAATTTTCTGCTACCGTAAATAAATCCTCTCCCTTTCATCATTTAACTTCTCTGTGTAGAAACTCGAAGCTACTAGATTGTATACAACTTCCTGTTGTAATAAAATGAATATTTACTTTTTTGTAAGGAAATAGCAATAACATACAAAAACACGAACATTACATACACCTACTATATGCGAGTTTATATACAAACACACATAGACAACCTAGTCTAAAGCTAGACAATTCAATTCACTGTTGTAGATACACGAGCACAGTCATAAACCCACACATTAAGACGAAAATTCAGAAATTTGCCCCTCCCCTTTTCCATTTTATTAAAATATTAAGACGAACATTAGAAGACTGTGTCCATCTCCAAGTGGACATTTTATTTACTTTGGCGACTCCAGACGGAGTCTGTCTGCTGCCAAACGTCCAATATACAGATAGAATGTAATCTAGAGAGGACAGCTGTTTTCTAGCAAAGCGTTAAAAAAAGGGTTGGAAAAAAAACACAGTTAATTGGAAACAAAACAAAGAAAATACCTAGGAGTATTTATTTTAATCCAAATCGAAAAGATCGATTTTAAAACTATTTTTCCAACTCTTCTTGTAGATGTTGTTTACTTGCACTTAACATGTTTCTGCTGCCGCGTAAACAAATAAACCCAGCAGACGATATTGGTAGTTGTTTTTTTTTTATTTCTTTATAGATAGAAATTTTCTTGTGATAAAAAGTTATTATAACTGTCTTTAATTAACTCAGATTGTCTATGGAGAGAACTACAGCTTTTAGGTACACCACTTCGTGCAAATATTTCTTTTATTTCTGTTTACATCTTTCCCATAAGTGACCATCTTTTTTTTTTTAGCGGGCCCCGAAAGGGGAAAAGACGCTATTAGTTATGTATGGCCTGTCCGTCTGTCTGTCCGCCCATCCGTGCGGTTTAGGTCTCGTAAACTAGAAAAGAAAATACGACATAACAATATTTTAGACCATTCAAAGTTTTGATGCAAACGGCTACTTTTTTCTTTACTGAAAGCGAAAAATCTAATTTTTTAAAATCACTTATGCAAGCAGTTTTTTTATAAAAATACACCACTTTTACAACTATTAACTATTAATAGTAACAAACACCTGGGGCTCTTTATTAGAGAATGTCAATCTATACCATAATATTAACACATTTATGCAAACAGTTGTAGATTTTCTGTCAAAATTGTTTTAAATATTTGTTTTGTTAAGTTATACTAAGTACTATATTTACACACACAAAATATTTATTTTTTTAAAGAGAGAAAATCTATTTAGTATGCATATATGTCAGGCATAATTTATAACAACAATTAATAAGTAGTTTTTCATATTATCGCGTGTACAGCATATCCACACCTACCTAAAGAAATTATTATTTTTTTATTTTTTTTTACGGAAATGTTTTATTCTTCAGGAATAAGAGATTGACCCTTTAGAAAACACTTAGATCAATTAGATATTCATTATATGACATCAGTTAGGCCAGGTTCACATCTAACTTCACATTCACTTTCACCTATCCTTTGGTCTGCAGGACCACTGGGGCACCATACGAGATCTGTTAACCTTTTTTCTCCATTATTTTCTGTCATTTGTCTTTGATATAATTTCATTTTGATAATATTGAAACCACTTTGGGGTCGATTTTCAGTTTGTGTTTCCATACAAACTGTCTTTGTAACCTTGGTTTTTTTTTAGATCAAATTAGGTAAAAAAAAACTCAGCTTCTTGATTGAACGATTCTACGAATTAGACCAGATAAGAAATTATTCATTGGCACGTTTTTTTTTACACGTACAACTCTTAAGATCTAGCCTTGGTATAGATCTTCTTGTAAAGATTTTGTCTAGATCTAGATTTTCTTCTAGGTCTAGTGGACACGTAACCAATATTAAATTTACGAAAATATATAAGAAAAGCTTAGATAAAATATCAATGAACAAAACTAGAGCAACTTGAAATTTAATTGAATAATCTCAATTATGTAGATATAGGCCTTTTAATCTAGAACCTTAATTAAATCAATAATGCTTTACATTCGGAAATTCCCGAACGCGAAAGACCTTTACAAGAACACGATACCTAGCTTTTGTCTTTAGCCAAATATACATTTATTTATTTTTCAAACGGAAAATTTATAACTGACAAAACCAGAGTTTTCCCCTTGTGGCCAACGAGCCAGTAATTCTTTTCTCAGCGATAAACATTAATAGTTACTAGGAAAAGCGTTAGAACCATTTTTAAGATCAGCGTCCGCCCAACCAATTTCCATGAAGGAGTGACTTGAATCTGTGGCATTGTAAAAAGGCAAAGTGAGATTAAATTTATTAAGTAGTCTATTTCTTAAAATATGGCTCGCTTTTAAACATAGCCCAATTATTCTTATTAATAAGTGGAGTTTTATTGAAGCTTTTAAAAATGTAGGAGACTTCGCTTACTTAAATCCGGACATAGGGGTCATCTGAGGGTAAAAAAGAGAATAAGTCTGAAGAAATGTTGATCTCTGTCCAAGTAACTTTGTTTTGAATTAATAGCTTCTTTAAAAGTTGAATACAAATATAATTTTAACAAATTCTAAATAATATTTCCCCGACATCCCATTAGAATTCAATGAAGCTGCAAAATTGCCAACTCTATAAATGTCTAATTTTTGCTTTAAGTGACTAAAACCTGTAAGAACATCATCATCATTTTGTTTCTCTTATGTTTGATGTCTAACTATGCTGTGTCCCATCTAACCCACCTAGTCATGTGACAAGAACACTAGGGATCATGTGATTTCATGTGCACTGTAACATACACGTCAATAACCGTGGTGAATGTTTGAACTTTGGTATTTACGGAGATCCTTATCATGGATGTCGTTTGTCAAAAAACAAAACAAGTCTACGCTCGTCTCACTAAGGGCGAGTAAATAGTAAACAATGAGTTGTTTTGCCTCTTGTGGATTTTTCTCTTAGTGACCAGTGAGGTTTTGATTGCATATGATACATCCGCCTGTACACACGTAGTATCTATCTATCTATCTATTTATCTATCTATCTATCTATCTATCTATCTATTTATCTATCTATTTATCTATCTATCTATTTATCTATCTATCTATTTATCTATCTATCTATCTATCTATCTATCTATCTATCTATTTATCTATCTATCTATCTATCTATCTATTTGTCTCTCTATCTTGATGTTTATCTTTATACTTATTAAACTTATTGCCTAGTGTATATATATATATATATATATATATATATATATATATATATATATATATATATATATATATATATATATATATATATATATATTCAGACTTAACACACTAAGTATTGATCAACAAACGTAGCATAAATAACCATATTGACTGACACACAAAACATTACTCACTCTTAAACATCACACGAGAATTCACGTACTATCTAACACAAGTAACATTACTACGTATTGACTACTATTGACTAACACGCACAAACCCCCACATAATATTGACTGACACACACCTAACCCCCACATAATATTAACTGAGACACACATAACCCCCCACATAATATTGACTGACACACATCTAAACCCCACATAATATCGACTGATACACACCTAACCCCCACATAATATTAACTGACACACACCTAACCCCCACATAATATTGACTGAGACACACATAACCCGTCATAATTTTGACTGACACACACATAGCACTCACATAATATTGACTGACACTAACTAACCCCCACATAATATTAACTGACACACACCTAACCCCCACATAATATTAACTGACACACACACACATAGCACCCACATAATATTGACTGACACACACCCAACCCCCACATAATATTGACTGACACACACCCATATAATATTGACTGACACACACCCACCCCCCACATAATATTGACTGACACACACCCAACCCCCACATAATATTGACTGACACACACACATATAATATTGACTGACACACACCCACCCCCCGCATAATATTGACTGACACACACCCAACCCCCACATAATAATTTCTGACACACACACATAGCACCCACATAATATTGACTGGCACACACATAGTCTCTAATAAACCATTTATCGCAGCAACAAAACAACAACAGATACAACAAAAAAAAAGACCTTAAAACCACCGATAGCAACAATAACAACACTCATACACACAAACAAGTACACGAATAGACAAAAACACGCATACATTTTTGCTCATACATTTTTCGCTGACGTCATCAAATCTCCAATTAATTGCCTGCACTCAAGAGTACAAGCACTAGGGGCAGGGGGGGGGGGAGAGGCGGTTTGCGGGAGGAGAGAGAGAGAGAGAGAAAGGGTGTGGGGGGGGGGATAGGGGATGCCTTGTCCTGGTCTGGAACAAAGTTGTTTTTTTTCTATCAGCCGCCCTAATTGTGTAACTACAGAGATTTTTCTCAACAATACTAACTAAAATAATAACATTTTGTTTTGGGGGGGGGGGACAACTCAGCTTGTAGGGCAAGCTGCTCTTAGTGTCTCGGACCAAGAGAAAAACAAAACTCGATCAAAATAATTAGTAAGAAGACGAACCAAAGAATGGAACCATTTGGTCTGGAATAGTGCACATTTTGTAGTCATTGGTTATGAATGCTTTAATATCTCGTCAGCCTAGTAGGGCAATTCATCTAGGAGAGGGGTACTCTGACTTCAAACCCCAACTGCCTTGCGGTTTTAAGGCTTCAGGAGACAACCTCGAGGATAAATCAGGAGTGAAGCCCCTTAGGCGTTGGGAGTATCAGCTACGAAATTCCTTCCGGCAGCTTCTGCAACTAAGTTGGTGCCAAATGTAACGCGATGCGCTCCTTTGGATCACATCAGCAAGGTCAAGAGAGGGATCATGACGCATGGGCCACCCATGACCCCTTTATCTAAGGCCCAGGAATGCGCCCCGGAGAGGAAACTCTGGTGCTGCTGCAAAGCGGCTAAAACAACACGGGAGACAACAGTGACGAGGCGTCCAACTTGATTGGCGTAATGTATGGACGCCACGGGTTGTCTCTGACGGTGGGAGAGGTCTTCGCGCCTCACTGATCAGCTACCACCCGCCTCAACCTGGGCAGCCCCCAGACAGTTAGGTGCTGATCCGCCACAGCCTGCCTGCTCTAATGGGTGCTTAGAGCTTAGTTTAAAATGCAAGTAGGCTGTAAACCTGCACCAAGCAACAAAAGAAGAAAAATGAAAAAGAAAATTCCTATTATGCGACTGGCCACATGGAACGTCAGGACAATGTGTCCTGGTCTTACAGATGACCTACAGAAGGTTGACGATGCAAGGAAGACGGCAGTCATAAACAACGAGCTGAAAAGACTACGCATTGACATTGCAGCTCTCCAAGAAACCCGACTAGCCGAAGACGGCATGCTCCGCGAGGCTGATTACACTTTCTTTTTGGAAAGGAAAAGCACAGGAAAAGACGAGAATGCATGGTGTGGGCTTTGCTGTCAAGAGCAGTCTACTTCTCACAATAGTCCCTCCAGTTAATGGCTCGGAAAGGCTACTAAGCATAAGTACGATGACTACATCTGGAAAAGTCACTCTAATCAGTGCCTATGCCCCTACACTATGTTCACTCCAAGAAGACAAAGACAAGTTCTACGAAGACCTAAGGGAAGCCATTGAGATTATTTCTCAAAAAGAGCACATGGTTATTCTAGGTGACTTCAATGCAAGAGTAGGAGCAGACCACACTACCTGGCCAGACTGCCTTGGGCTTTTTGGAATCGGCAGGATGAATGAGAACGGACAAAGACTTCTTGAATTCTGCGCATACGATAAGCTCTGCATTACGAACGAATACTTCAAGACAAAACCACAGCATTGTGTCTCATGGAGACATCCTAGGTCTGGACACTGGCACCAGCTGGATATGATACTGACACGGAAAAGGGACATTGGAAACATACTGCTCACACGTAGCATTCAAAGTGCAGACTTTGATACTGATCACACTTTAGTGTCCTGCTGGACAAGACTGCTGCCTACTAAGATCCACTCATCACAGGGAAAAAGAAAAGCACGCCTGAATACTGCAAACACTAACAATGCTGATCTTAGCATCGAATTCACAAAGAAATTAGAGGAAGCTTTCAAAAACTTCTTAGTGACTGAGATAGAAAAAACCTGGACGCTCATACGTGATACTATGTACTAAACATCATCACTGGTCTTTGGTAACAAAACAAAGAAAAATGAAGACTTGTTTGAAGCAAGTCTGCAAGAAATGGAAACTGCCACTAAAAGCAAGAGAGTAGCCATGCTAAACTACAAGAAGGAGCCCACCCCTAGCAACTTACAAGCTCTCAGATCTACTCGAAATGATGCCCAAAGAATAGCAAGACAGTGCGCAAACAAATACTGGCAGGACCTATGTGAAAACATCCAATCTTGTGCCGACTGTGGTAACATCAGAGGACTATACGAGGGCATGAAAAAAGCCTTTGGACCTCACACCAGCAAGTGTGCCCCACTTAAGTCAAAAGATGGCTCAATAATCACTGATCGTGCACTGCAAATGGAACGATGGGTAGAACACTATGCAGAACTTTACCAGATTGAAAATGCCATCTCGACAACTGCTTTGTCAAACTTCCCACCACTTTCAGTTTTGAGCGAAATAGATGAAACACCTTCTGTAAAGGAACTGAGCACAGCCATTGACATGCTTGCACACGGGAAAGTTCCCGGAGGAGATGGTATTCCTGCTGAAGTCATTCAGGCTGGAAAGCATGGCCTAATCAAGCCACTCCATGAACTGCTAAGTCTTTGCTGGGAGCAAGGAATAGTCCCCCAAGAATTGAAGGATGCCAACATAGTAACGATTTACAAAAATAAGGGTGACAGCTATTTCACTTCTTAGCATAGTTGGGAAGGCTTATGCCAGAGTAGTACTGAAGCGACTACAGATCTTGGCAGGACGAGTTTACCCAGAATCGCAGTGTGGCTTTAGGGCCGGTAGATTCACAACAGATATGATCTTCTCCCTGCGACAGCTACAGGAGATAGGCAGAGAACAAAGGCAGCCTTTCTTTATAGCTTTTATTGACTTGACCAAGGCGTTTGACCTTGTCAGCAGAACCGACTTGTTAGCCGTATTAGAGAGAATAGAATCGGCTATCCAAACAAGCTACGGAAACTAGTGTCAGCTTTTCATGAAAACATGCAGGGCACCGTAAGGTTTGACAGCTCCGCCTCTTGGCCATTCTCCATCAAGAGCGGAGTAAAACAAAGATGTGTTCTGGCTCCAACACTATTCGGCATCTTCTTTTCAATTGTACTCACCAGCGCATTCAAATCCCTGGAAGATGGAATATATATCCACAGTAGATCCGATGGAAAGCTATTTAATCTGGCACGCCTTAAAGCCAAAACGAAGAGACGGCGTATCTTGATTAGAGAACTGCTGTTCGCAGACGATGCCGCACTAATATCTCATTCACAAGAAGGATTACAGAGGCTTGTGAATGCACTGGCAGCTGCTTGTCAAGAGTTTGGCCTCACAATTAGCCTCTCCAAGACTGAAATTATGGCACAAGATGCTGCAGAAATACCAGTGATACACATTGGAAATCACACACTTACGGTGGTGCAGGAATTCACATACATGGGAACAACAATTGCCAGCAACCTAAACTTAGACACTGAGTTGACCAAAAGAATAGGGAAGGCTTCTGCAGCTATGGCAAAACTCTCTATTTGTGTGTGGGAAAATATCAAATTGACCACGGCAACAAAAATCCTGTCTACAATGCCTGCATTCTGAGCACACTTCTCTATGGCAGTGAGAGCTGGGCAACTTACATGCGTCAAGAGCACAGATTAAATAGCTTTCACCTACGGTGCCTGCGACGCATACTGTGCATCTCCTGGAGGGATCGTGTCACCAATCAGGAAGTTTTGACACGGGCCAACATACACAGCATCTATGCTCGCCTTCAACAGAGAAGACTACGCTGGCTCGGTTATGTCACTCGAATGCCAGATGGAAGAATCCCTAAAGACATCCTGTACGCTGAGCTAGCAGAGGGAGCCAGACCCAAGGGCCGCCCAAGACTAACTTACAGAGATGTCTGCAAGCGAGACATGAGAGCCATGGGCATAGACCAAAGTATGTGGGAAGATATAGCCCAAGACCGGACAGCATGGAGACAGAGTGAACGTGCTGGTACCAACTTTGCTGAATGCAAAAGAAATGAAGCTGCATCGGTCAAGAGAAAGAAAAAGAAAGCTGCCCTGTCAGTGAGCCCTAGGACAGATGAATATAAATGCTCAAACTGTGGCAAACTCTGCCGATCCAGAATTGGCTTGATCAGCCACTCCAGATTCTGCCCCGTCTCAAGACGTAACCAAAGCCAGTGACTCATCTGGGCCCATTCATTGTCTTACGGGACAGAAGGAGCCATATATAATATCTCATCAGGTTGCATAATGATTGTAAATAGAAATAACTAAGTGTTGTCTTGTGTAAGGTTCTTCAGTTTGATGAACTCTTTTGTCTTCGAAGTTGTCATTAATTCAAATTTTAAATATGTATCGTATCTCTTAAATTAGGAAATCAGGAGTAGGCTTCTGCCTGGCGTTCGAATTTACAAAGAGAAGAAGCGATATCCTCATGGTCATATAAATATGTTCTATAGTAAACATGTTCAAAGTTATCAGTCTACCACCCGTATGTCCAGATTTATTATCTTCTAGTGTGCAATGTGAAGCTTAGTACTGTCAAGAGATATGAGCTGATCTTAGTAAGAATATATGTAGAAAGAGAGAGAGAGAGAGAGAGAGAATAGATAAGATAGATAGATAGATAGATAGATAGATGGATGAGCGGGCATGGCAAGAAATAGACAGAGATCGACACAGAAATAGAAACAAGAATGAGACACTCAAGCGTGTTGGCTCTTACTTAGTTATAACACCCTAACACAAACTACGCCCTGTATGTCTCTATGTTCAGACAGCATGCTTAGAAAAACTGCTGAGAACAATACCACAGAGCGCGTGTTTGTGTCTTTGAACTTTCTAATACGCTGATTTATCGATTGCTCCACACCGACTTTACATTGCAGGGATTGTAAGATAATAACTTCCAGGGCCTGGCACTAAAACTTGACCCCAATATAGAATGAACAATACATATTTTTTTTTATATAGGGATTGTGTTAGGTTTTCGTGACCCGATGTTAACAGTAGTCCACTTCCTGTCTCGTGCTGCTACCATTTTGATTTACATGCCTTTTCTGAGCTGTTCTTTTGGCCTAAACACAAATATTTGACATGTTGGCTTTCAAGTGAAGATTTACACATGCCAATCTAAATGTGTACGTATTTAAATCATATTTCTAAAGACCTTAAACGAAAGAGAGCTGCCAGGTCGTGTGGCATGCACACTAGATTGTCGGCTATATTGTAACATTTGAAAGGCTTCGAGTGTCCACCTTGAGGAAAAATCAGGAGCTTGTGACCCTTAGGGCAGCTTGCAGCATACAGTAGTACACCTTGTGGTACGCCGCAGATCCCAAACTGTATCGCCAGCTTTCAATTTTTATACCAGGATATCGCATTTTGCTGGTAACAAGTATATATTTAATAAAACAAAATTATAAAATCTTCACTTAACTATTACCAGCTAGAGAAAACCCAAGCTCTACTGAATGGTCGATAGGCTGTAAAGTAAATAGAACTATTGATGAGATTGTTTTATACCAATCAAATAGGAAATTCTAGAGAATTTTTTCTATGTTCACTACAAAACAAAGAAAAATGTGATTCAATTCCGCATAACTGGTTAATAAAAACATTCGGCATTCACATAAATGGGATAGCTGTCTGGTCGTGTGGTATGCGCTCTGGACTGTCGTTATATGGTCACATGTTCGAATCCATCCTGCAGCCATCTCGCAGGGAGGTTTGAGCGAGGATTATCTTCAAACCTGAAGAAACATTTGAAACATGTAAAACAAAACCCAAGAAAGAAATGATTACTGATAAGAACTAGGAGAAAGAAACTATAATATATAATGATGATAACATGCGTGATACAAAGTTATCTCATTTCGTGGCTGTCGTTTTGTCCTCTATCTCAATGATGACCAACTTTTTGTCTACTTGGGGGCCATATAAATGTCCCGGCATGTCCGAGACTCTGTCACTAGAATAAAATTGTCTAGTAGTACAATGGAAGTGGCTGTCTGCGACCTCATTATGAACTGTTGAACAGAAGTGTCAAGGGAGAGCATCCTGTTGTTTTGGCTAGATATGGTACTAGACTTGGTTTCACGTAACAATAAATGAACCTCTGAAGAAATCCTTAAACGGCTGCATATCTGACCCTGCAGGTGAAACCATGTGGTCGCCGAGAATTTCTCGGAATTTCTGCCTAAAGGTATCTTGGTGTATTGCCTAGGCATTCTATAGAATAGGGGATTGCGCACTTTACCTGTGACATATAATATTGTTGTTATTCTAAATGCATCATAAATTTGTGTTATGTAAATTAATCTATATAAATGATTTTAAATTAAAACTATCCGAAACGACTTTTATTAAAAACGAGGAAGTGACTCTTCTATTCTGTTATATCCTAACACTAATTTTATTTGGATTTGATTTGCCGAGACTGACACAACGGATCAGACGAATACAAAGCTTCGAGTTGGTCATTAATTTGTATTTCTTCAGGCTATAGTTTAAACATCAGTACAACTTCCACCACAGCCACCCCCTCGACCAAAAAGTTACCTTGAAAAGTCTGCCTTCTTGAAACCGAGTCTTAACGTCTCATAACACTTACAGCAGACGTCAGGATAACAGAAAGTTGTTGGCGCCACTTTCCCAGCACTCTGTTATACTTCAGAGAAACATGGAAGCGTCTTCATTTAGCCAATTCGGCCTCGGAAACTGAGATAAAAATCACGTGCAAACTTTGAAGGATGCTGCGAGTGAGGGTTCGAGAGCAGCCACAAATGCCCCACGGATAGTTAAGCCGTTACATGTTCTTATTACATCACTACATAGGCGTGAACGTGTAAGGGTTAGTGTTCACTCAGTATTGTTATCTATCTTCGACATTACATCCTTAGACAGCTTCACCTCTTACATCACCATTCGCTATCATAGGTTCTTATATCATGAACTATAATAATTATAAAAGTAATAATAATAATAATAATCTTTATTATCCGTGAGATAAATTTATTTTACAGATATGTAATACATAACTAGAGCAAACATTTGTACGATAGCACACAAAATATACGTTCATACCCCAGTTTCCATTTAACATGACATGGGAGATTTACAACAGTAAGTTACATTTGGTTCAACGATCTCATTGCCAGAGGAACAAAAGAGTTTCTGTGTCTATTTGGTTTTGTGATCAGAGTCTTATTTCTTCTTTGTGAGGGTCAAATTCTTATAGCTTTCCTAGCAATGTTTTTTCTCAAATAGGTGTCTAAGTGCGGTTTGTTTGGCGTCTATGATCTTACTAACATAATTTTGAATTTTATAAAGTTTATTTTATTTTTGTTATGTTTAAAATGCTAAGCCAGGCAGTGACGTTGAAACTTAAACTGATGCAGATGTGAGAATGGTAAAATGTTGACAGAGCTTTGTCGTAAACATTAAAGAACGGCATTTTTCTAAGTAGCCTTAATCTTTGTTGCCCTTTTGTTGGTATGCAATCTTTGTTGCCCTTTTGTTGGTATGTAATCTTTGTTGCCCTTTTGTTGGTATGTAATCTTTGTTGCCCTTTTGTTGGTATGTAATCTTTGTTGCCCTTTTGTTGGTATGTAATCTTTGTTGCCCTTTTGTTGGTATGTAATCTTTGTTGCCCTTTTGTTGGTATGTAATCTTTGTTTGTAATGAAATTTAAATAGAAGTACGTCGCGCTCTCTGAGAGCAGGCAAGAAGAGCCGGACGTCATCTGAAAACTTTGTTAAGGAACAAACTGGACTACCTGCTTGAAGTTCATTGGTATTAAGAATGTACCACAATGGCGATGTTACGGCTCCTTGTTATGCTCCTTTATTAACAATAGGTGCGTTAGAACCTCAAATACAAAAACAAAAATAAAATACTCAGAAAGACACAAAGATAAAGGCACATTTCTCGTTCCATATGTAGGACAAATTTGTACAAATGCTCCTTCTTCCCTAGTGCTATTAGAGCATGGAATGGGTTGCCCTATCTAGCCAGGAAAACCAGTGACTTAGCAGAATTTAAGACGTTGGTTAATATGCATGACTGAATGCAAGACGCGGAGGACATAATCATCTTATTTTTTTGAAGTAACGTCTGTATTATATGAGATAAGATAAGATAAGATACGTTGCTGTTAATCCTAACTCTCTGAGCTCTAGTGTCAAAAAGTCATTAGCCTATATATGGATTTATCCTAATTACTTTCATTTTTTTCTATAAGGATATGGATTTGGATTGTTTTGAAAGTGGATGAGAAATCAATGAACAACATTCTTGTATAAGTTTTGTGTTTGTTAAAAGAATTTAAAATATAAAGTATAGCATCATCTACACATTTTCCTTTTCGGTATGTACATTGTAATGGGTCGAACATTTAGAAATAAAAGATGTCATTGATACAGGTCTATAGTCGTACATTTCCATTGGTTGGACAACCTTTTTGACAGGTCTATAGTCGTACATTTCCATTGGTTGGACAACCTTTTGGACAGGTCTATATAATCGTACATTTCCATTGGTTTGACAACCTTTTGGACAGGTCTATAGTCGTACATTTCCATTGGTTGGACAACCTTTTGGACAGGTCTATAGTCGTACATTTCCATTGGTTGGACAACCTTTTGAACAGGTCTATAGTCGTACATTTCCATTGGTTGGACAACCTTTTGGGCATTCCTTGCATCATGAGCTATCATATGTTTTGATAAGCTATAATAGCCTCTTATGTCATTAGCTATTTTAGCTTCATATGTCATTAGCCACTTCATTGATAAAATAAAGTAACTTTTACATACATAGTCCAACAGCAAATTTAAATGTATACATTAAGAGACTAGCAACCATACTGTGTATAAACATCGCAATTTGTAATGTTCTCATTTCGCCTGATTCCTATCTCTGTTCACACTCTCAGAACAGCAAGTGGATGAGAAAAAAGGTTCTAGACTAGTTGATCAGAAACAAAAATACACTTTTTTTTCTCACTCAATTGAGAGATGCTGGAAGACGATTTCTATATTGATAACTCAGACACAATTTTCTTATCTGATATCTGTCGCAGACAAATAGATAAAAAGACAGAGAGAGAGAGACAGAGAGAAGGAGAGAAAGAGGGAGAGAAATAGAGGTAGATAAGGAAACTGATTCTTTGAACCACTGATGTCATCAACTGGCTGCAAGATTAAAACGTTTCTATGTTTTCAAAGATGAAGCCAAACTGGCAGCCTTTTTAGTGTTGATTAGGATATGGCCTTGACACTTTCTCCTAACTATTAAAGTGGATGAGGGGAACTTACGATAAAAGTACATTGGTCACTTATTAGTTGTTTGTGAATTTGGTTGTCATTGGTTGAAAGTTTCTCTCACTTCTGACCAGGTCCCCGACGTTGTTACATCTGCGGATACTTATTTCTTCTATTGCCTCGATAGCCAACAACAGCAGACTTTCCTACATGTCTGGTTTTTTTTACTTTGGTCAAGCAGACTTTCCTACATGTCTGTTTTTTTTTTACTTTGGTCAAGCAGACTTTCCTACATGTCTGTTGTTGTTTTTCTATGCAATTTTTTAACCCTGAAGTTGTCATTCTTTTTTTATTTTTCACTTCTGATGCTTTGTAGTTAGATAATGCCTCCATATCTATTCTCTAAAAGCACATCATTGATATTAGACTATTGCCGTGTCACAATGTGCACTACACATACATACTTTTACTTTCATCTTTAAATACATTATCATTGAACAATGAGAGTGCGTCTGTCTTTGTATGGTGCTGTCTGGTTTTTAGATCAGTCCGACTATTTAGTGCAAAGTCGCCATAACTTCCGGTCTGTCTAGAACACACGTCAAAACGTATTGCCCTAATTGACGTCACTTTAATATTCGGTATGGAGAGTACCAATTGATTGGTTGTTTTATGTCGTCTGTCTGTTACGTCATCATAACGTCATCATGCGGAAGGGTCAAGGAGATTTAAAACCAATACCATTATTCATAAATCTTTGAACGAACGCTTAAAAGAAAAATTTCCTCTATACAGATGGATGATAAGATAAACAAGTGTGATGCGTCAAACTCTGAAGCCAAGGGTCCATCAAAGAATCGTTCAATTATGAGTACACAGAAGATTGTTGAGGTCTCATATCATGATCTTTTTTCATTTACAAGAAGATTGTATTGAATCTGTCTGGGGTGAGAAAAAGGTTTGTGTGTGCATTATATAACAAAAATATTTTTTAAAGACAAGCGCTTAAATGATTGGAAGTAACATAGTATGTCAATTAGATAAAATCCTGTTTTTTTTTGTTTGTTTTTTTAGATAAACGTAGGGACGTAGGGCTGCACCCATGGACGTAGGGCTGCACCCAGGGACGGAGTACTAGAGGTCCCTGGGGACAAAGGAACGGAAACCCCTAATTATTTTCCGAACAACGAACAAACCAACATTTATTAAACGGGAGTTTGAGAAATGGATTGCCATCAAATAAACTTATTTCAACGAAAATGTAATTTTATTAAAGTCAAATACAATGTCCCGTTGACGAATGATAATTAACGAGCTTTTTTGAAGATAATCCAGCTGCGGGAGTAAATCACCTTTAATACTCAATGTTTAGCGTCGACAGCAGGTTTTGTTCCATCTTCTTTCAAAGCCGAGGTCTTATATTTTTTTTTATTGTAAACGAGAAATTCTTCCGTGCACTTTAGAGACCATCAAGAGCAAGTATATTGTTAGTTCTTTCAATGGTCAGGAAGGTCACTCTTTAGATCTTCTAGAATGCAATAGTAAAATAGATCCTCAGATTTATCTTTTTACAATGTCTATCAAAGATACAAATTGAACCGGCTAAAAGGCTATGGCATTCCCAGCTACAAAAAAACGCAACAAGCGGACATTTCAAAACCACAACAATTTCCCCAACGGAAAGATTGAAAATATTGTTGGCAACAAATGTTTCAATCAAAATAAAACGTAAAAAGTGTCTGATTGTGACATGATTTCTGAACTTCGATCTGTGTTGGTAAGTGAATGAAGATTATATTAACTCTGTCTGTCTGTCTAGGTGAAATCTTGTATATATCTTCTTAGAGCAAGTTGAATTGAAACTTTGCACAATTATAATTTGTCGGTGACAAATTAGTTGTAGTTAATTCATTTTGTTTTATATAGAGCCCTCGAGTTTAAATCTCAGCCGAGCAACTTTAAAAAAAACAAGGTTACAAAAGACAGTTTGTGTGGAAACACAAACTCAAAATCGGCCCCCGAAGTAGTCCACCCAGGCAGGCTTCAATATTTTCAGAAAGAACAAACGAATGAAATTTATCAAAGACCAATGAGAGATAAGAATGGAGAAAGAAGGTAACAGATCTTGTGTAGTGCCCCAACGGTTCAGCAGATCAGCGGATAGGTAAAAGTAAATGTAAAGTTAGATGTGAACCTGGCCTAACTGGTTCCCCTTATAGACCTTGTAGTCTATAGGGCAGATGATGTAAAGTTCATCTGTTTTTTGTGGCCTACGGTTAACGAGGGTGTCATGTAGCCAGCACATAGACCAACCGCATTTAATTTTCCCCAACTAATGTCAGGTACCCATTAGAGCTGAGTGGACTCAGAGGCGCCCAAAGATTCCAAAATTTTAAAATCCCAGTCTTCACCAGGATTCGAGCCCGGGACCCCCGGTTCGGAAGCCAAGCACTTTACCGCTCAGCCACCGCACCTCCCCTGGCCTAACTGATGTCTTATAATTGATCTTACTGTTTTATGTGGTACGCGATCCTGCTTTCTTAAAAGTTGGAAAATGACTTTTATAAGATTACTATTTGTTTTAAATTAGGTCTAACTTTTAATGCATACTAATTAGCCTTTTCTCTTTAAAAAACTGCTTACATAACTGATTTTGAAAATTAGATTTTTCGCTTTCAGAAAAAAAAAGTAGCCGTTGCATCAGAACTTTGAATGGTCTAAAATATTGTGATGTCGGATTTTCAATATCTTTTCTATTTTACGAGATCTAAACGGGACGGACGGACAGACGGACAGACATTTCACACAAAACTAATTATGTATTTTCCCCTTTCGGGGGGCCGCTAAAATTGCTTTTAAAAAGTCAATAAGTTAACCTTCTTACAGAACTCCCCTCCCCCCTCCCAATCCTAAAGCAACAGAAAAAAAATATCTTAATCGCACATATTATTGTTCGTCTACATTTAATAGATTGATTCAAAATAATTAATAACATTCGTCTTGCTTTTTTATGCATTAGTGGTTGTTGATTTGTTTTTTAAATAGCATTTGAAAAGAAATCACGGAAACCTTCTCCCCTAATCAAACAATGTACAAAAATATATCCGATTGTTAGTATTAGATTTCGCAGTTATTCTATCCCCTTTAAAATAATTGCTACTAAAGCCAATTATGTCAAACATTAAATGGTTATAAAATGAATAACTTATTCCAATCCAACTTTCTCTTTTCAATTTTACCGCGCTAACTTATCGTCTAGTGCAGTGTTTCTCAAACTTTTCTTAATGGAACAGTTCGCACATTTTGAGTATTTAGCGAAACACTTTGCTTATTATTTTTTAGAGAGCTTAAAGTGAAAGATGTGGATTCGGCTTGGGTCATTCACTAGTTCTCAGCCCCCCATCTGTGAGAACTGGTCAGAGTGGACTAGCGGCTACTTCACTTATCGAGTGCTATCTACCGAAGGAACCAGCTGGTCATAATCCCCACCTCATCTCTTTGTCCACGAAGCCATAAACGGAGTCCTATATAAGCTACGGGCTGTGGTCATTTCCAAGTCTTGAGCCAACAGTGATCTTCGGCAAACACATTCTCGAGCCACGCGGTTCCTTTATCTTTTTCTTCTCTTTCTCTTCTCTCCTTCCATCTTCGGTCGATGGGATTAATTGATCTTCTCGTTCTGTGGTTCTCGGTAACCAGACGGGGCCAGATGGTGATGTTGGGAGGATCTCTTTTTACCCGCAGCGACGTTCTTTGATGTAGTTGTTTTTTATTTTTAATGGTGGCACCTTAACAGTGCTTCATTTTTGGACGTCTTGTCACGGCTTTTTGGACGTCTTGTCATGGCTTTTAGGACGTCTTGTTATGGCTTGTTTTGGACGTATTGTCATGGCTTTTTTAACATCCTGTTAGGTTTTTTTTTTTATGTCTGTCGTGGCGTTTTAAAAATTATCTTGTTGTGGCTTTTTAAAGTCTCGTTATGGCTTTTTGGACGCATTGTCATGTTTTTTTTTTGACATCTTGGCAAGGCTTTTTATACAGCACAACGTGATTTTTTGTGTGTGAAAAAGCCAAACGACAGAGGATACTACCGTGACGTCACTAGTTAGTAGCGATGAATCGTTCCTACGATGTCAATGTCCTTCCGATCTCTGTTTTGTCATGTACTTCGTCTTTGACTACGTCGTTTCTTAATGTAGACTGAATCACGCGATGGTGACGGTGTAACAAAGCAGAACAGACATTATATACATTTAGATATATTATACGATATAGGCGTTGGAGCGGACAAAGAGGCGAGAGTAAAGTTCGTCCTGATTCAAGGATGTGGGGCAGAAGTTGAGGCTGTCGTGACAGGTATAGTGGAAACTGGCTCGATCATTAAACATTCATCACATTTGTATTGATACAGTTCCAAGATTGACTGTATGAGAAAAATGTGGATATAAAACATGCTGAAAGGCAGTCGTTTTCAAACTATGGTTCGCGGACCTCGAGAGTCCACAAGACCACACTGTAGGGAGTAGGCAGAAAGAAGACAATGACATAGAATTCAGTTCATTTCTCGCTGAAAGCAATAACTTTATTGGATCGGATAATATTTTAATAATAATTAACTCGTTCTCACTACTGCTTAATATGTCTATTATATTACGTACTATGTATTCTATGACGACCTTAACCAAAGACATACTTCACTTGGATATTTCTAATTTGGTGTTTAACTAGTTGTGTTTAGACAAAGTCAGATTTCAAACAACAAATGAAACTCTTCACAAATAAAAGAAAGCGACTTGAAATTTCAACAAAAGGTTGATGTTATCTTTACATTTTAAACTGGTTCTCTCCTAACCGACGCTACCAGCGTTGATTCCACCAGAATGTGGTAAATAATTACGGAGAGAAAGAGTTAATTCATATGCTATGCCTTTATGTAGCTTTTTTCACTTGAAAAAAAAATTTGTAAAATGTTTTATATGTTTCGGATGTCCCTTCAGAGTTGAAGATAATCTGCGTGCTAGTTTAAACCTCCTGTACGATGACGAGAGGGCAGGATTTGAACCCGGGACAATAGAGACGGCCGAACGGCAGTCAGCACGCGTACCACACGACCGGGCAACCATCGTGGTTCATTTAGGAGACCGTAGGCAAGTTTTGATTATATAAAGACTAAGATGTTCCCCGGGTGCTAAAAGTTTAAGAACCTCTGCTGTAAAGGCAGTATATAGAATATAAAGTATGCTTATAATGGAAATAGCTGTAAGGAAAGTCTGCTCTATGAAAGTATGTCTACAGTAGCCCAGATACAAATAGTTCCACTTCTCGCTGTTGTTCTATTCTACATAAACTTTTTTTTTCTGCGAGAGATTTTGTAGCGCGTCATTTTCTCTCCCGAGAGCATATTTTTTGTTACCTTTTCAAATTGACTGTTTTAAAATTTTATAGGACTCCTTCCAATTTTCATTAGAGAGTGTGTCTTTAAGTTGCCTTATATAGTGTCTCTATATAACTTTATATCAGACTGCGTCTTTATAGATTTAGATTAGAAAGTGTGTCTGTAAGTCTCCATTAGAAAGTGTGTCTGTAAGTCTCCATTAGAAAGTGTGTCTGTAAGTCTCCATTAGAAAGTGTGTCTGTAAGTCTCCATTAGAAAGTGTGTCTGTAAGTCTCCATTGGAAAGTGTGTTTGTAAGTCTCCATTAGAAAGTGTGTCTGTAAGTCTCCACTAGAAAGTGTGTCTGTAAGTCTCCATTAGAAAGTGTGTCTGTAAGTCTCCATTAGAAAAAGTGTCTGTAAGTCTCCATTAGAAAGCGTGTCTGTAAGTCTCCATTAGAAAGTGTGTCTGTAAGTCTCCATTAGAAAAAGTGTCTGTAAGTTTCCATTAGAGAGTTATAATTCTAAATTGATGACTCGATTTAATTTTTTTTTATTAACTTCTTCTGTCAGCCGGACACACACAAAGACGAGCGTGTCCGAGCTTTATGTGGGTCATGTCATTTAGTGTCATCACAGCTAACCTGGCGTGCCAGACATTTGAATGACAACAGCTGGCGTAACCGCCTTTCTTATAATGCCGTGACATTTGGCCAGAAGAAATAGAAATAGAAAATAGATACGCTCAAACTGAAAGTAGAGGAGGAAAAAAAAACACAACAAGAAAAAAAAAAAGCACGACACTTTGATCTTTCCGTTTCCGGTGGATGTATTGCTCGCTCTGGTATCGAGTGATATCGTTCATTTTCATTCCAAAATGGTAGAGTTCTCTAGAATCTGTTTGTGGATAGTTTTTAAGGTTTTACCCACTGGGATGTATGGATGACGTACTGTAATGTAAGGATGACTTAATATCCTGTGGACGTAAAGCTTCGCTGGACTTTGTCACCCAGACGTATGTGAATGAGTATGACCTTATGTGTTCTTTTCCAAATGTTTCCAATTTGTATCGTCACCATAAAGTAAGCCTTAACCTGTTACTAATAAGATTATTCTTTGGGTAATATTTGTTTTAATTAAATCATAAGATAACATTCTAGAGTGTATTTTATTATGTCCTGAAACTGTTGGAATGATTGATACAAACTCTTTTTTAGAAAATGTTAGTAATAATCTATCAATTCAATTTCTTAACTTAGATCTAACATCGAGGTGGGTTTTTTTAAAAATAAAAGTCAATAATATAACATTTAAGATAGGCTTTTCTGAGCACAATACATTATCTATCTTGCTATCAGTGTGTTCAAATCAATACCTTATCTATTTTTACAAAGCTGATATCAACTCACTCTGTCTGTCTGGTAAAAAGTGTGTACACGTCATATCTTCCGCACACATTCTCGGGTCAAGCTGAAACTTTGCACAGTTATTTATTGACATAGACAAAACATACATAAAAATGTAACCAATTAGACAATTTATAACTGTTAATTAATTATTTTGTTTAATAATAATAAGGTAAACTACTACCTCAGTCTTCACATACATGGCTAAATTTGTTGAGTTTAGTCCCCAAAATTTTAACGCTATTTCTCCCTCACTCAGTTTCCTATCAGGTTGATACTTTAAACAATTATTTATTGTACTTAACAAAACAGGAATCAATAAACAAAGCCACTTAATTAGTAACTACTTATTGGTAGTTAATTATTTTGATATCGAAAAAGGAAAATAACTTGTAAATTATTGGTAGACATAGTTTTAAGGTCGGAGTTCTTTCCCTTTAGATAAGCTTTTTTTTTAAAAAAAATATTTTATATTTTGCTGGTTTTTACTGATGAATTTAAATCGATACCTTGTCAATATTATTTATCAATGCGTTTAAATCGATACCTTGTCACTATTATTTATCAATGCGTTTAAATCGATACCTTGTCACTATTATTTATCTAAGCGTTTAAATCGTGACCTTATTCTTGTAATTGTTATATCTATCTTGCGATATGCTCAAGTCTTTAACTTATCATTCTAGTTGTCAATAAGTTTAAGAGTTAATTAGCTTATTATTTTTAAAAAATACATGTTTGCAATCGACTGTTTGTCTGGGTGTTTTCTTATTTTGTATTTGCTATACTGCGTATATTGGCTATATTTATCAATGCTATCTAGTAACAGGATACTTTTACTTATACGGATACGGTTACTTTCTAATGTCAATCGAGCTGCATTTGATGAATACAAATGTGTTCAATCCCTTAATAACATTTGTGTGTGTGTCTGTATATGTGTGAGTGTCTGTATATGTGTGTGTCTGTATATGTGTGTGTGTCTGTATATGTGTGAGTGTCTGTATATGTGTGAGTGTCTGTATATGTGTGTGTGTCTGTATATGTGTGTGTGTCTGTATATGTGTGAGTGTCTGTATATGTGTGAGTGTCTGTATATGTGTGTGTGTCTGTATATGTGTGAGTGTCTTTATTGTAGATGTTTATTTTGTTTGTTACGTTGGAAACAAGATTTAACTCCCCTCTATTAACATGTGTAGATCTATTACAAAGAGTCATTGAGGTTTGCTTAGAACTGTGTAACCAAGGCATCGCCATCTTGCTTGCACTGTCCAAGAAATGCTTACAAATAGTGAAGCCTATTTAAGTGTTAGATGGTTTCACATACTAGGCGTTTCAAGTGGTCCGTTAAGGCAGTCAATAAAAACAACACATTTCTAAACCTATTTTTGTTGAAATACTTCTGGGTAGAGATGAGGATCTATGTTCGCAGATTTGACCTTCAGAGATGCCTCTCCCTCATGACAAAGCGCTGTATTGACAGCGTGATTGTCACATGTGTATTGACAGTCAAATGGCACAGAGAGATGGCATTCAAATGTCAATATCGAGTAAGTGATGTCAGGAAGCATGAACAAGTCTAACACAAGTGACGCGTGTTGCCATAAGACACGCGGAGGAGACACACAAGCAGGGGTGGACTGGGTGTCGGAATCGGCCAGGGCATTTGTATAAAATCCTGCCCATAACTTGTATATCATATGATAGACGTCCATTTCTAGGTCTACCTGTCCTCAAAGTCATTATGTTAAGTTTGATAATGTATCGATACGCTTGCATACAGTGAGCTCTAAATCTTTATAGAAATATAGGCTTTATGTTGCTTTATAATTGCTAAATGTGTAGGCTCTAAAAGCATGAAGTCTACTTGTAATACTATCTACGGATGTAGGCTATTACATTATTGGGGAAAATGTGTTAATTTAAAATAGTACTACACTGTAGAGTCTGTGAAAGATTTGTTTTTTAAACACATCGCTCAATGGGCCCTTTTATAAGCTTTTATATGAACTTTAACAATTTGATGCGCGCAATAGTGGCATCCATGCAACTAATTCATGGCCCTACTAGCCCATTAGGGTACCGACCCACAGGGCATTTGCCCGAATGCCCATATAACCAGTCCGCCCCTGCACACAAGAAACGCTGAGGAGACACACAAGACATGCGGAAAAGACACAAAAGACATGCAGAGGAGACACACAAGACACGTGGAGGAGACACACAAGAGACACTGGTGAAACACATACACCGAAGATACTCCAGACACAGGTGATACAAATCACACAACCGACACCTACGAGACACACAAGCAAACAAGAGACACGCACATTGCTCTCAAGACACGTCACCCCAATGAAGACACACGTTACGCGGGCTGTAGCCGATCTAAACTAAACCGGTGTTGGCGTGCTCGTCTCTTAATACAGAACTAGAAAAGAAAACTTCTTTTAAACAAAAATGAACATTATTTCTTAGGACAGTTCTCGACTTCAATGTAGATGTATCTAGAAATACAATCACATCTTGAAACATTGAATCAAAGGACAACTCACTTCAAAACTACTCGTCTTTGTTTCGCCCCCCCCCACCCACTTGAAACATCACATGAGATTACATCAGAGTCTATTCGTCCAAAGATACAGCTGGAGAGCTCTCACAAATGCTGCGGGACAAACGTTGGAGACTCGAAGAAAAGCCATTCTTGAAGACAGGTGCTAGACGAGTCGGAAAGAAAGCGCACACGCCAGTGGACGAAGACTTTGTCTGCACGAGTATGCAGATCGCAACTGGGCCCGTATTGTCATGTGAATCCTGCCACGCATCCTTAATCTTCGGAATCGAAGATATTGCCATTATTATAATTCGTCCAATCTAACCAAATTAGCGACAATTGTAGTCATTGTCACATCAAGATCTATTCAGCTTCTAGAACCATGTACACTCCACAACACCTACACAACAACGATTATTTCCTACAGTTGGGGGACCCATGGTGTTAGCTACATGTTTATCTCTAGAAAAAATTATGCAAATTATGTCATTGAAACTCATCAATCTCATTAGTATGTTGAACGTGACCATACTAGTAGCCGCCCTGTAAAACAGTGATCCATTTAGCCATTATGTTTATACATTGTACACAAGTATTTCAATAAGTCATCAGCTTGTTAATTCTTAACTTAAAACGCCTATAGACAAAAAAAACAACAACAAAACAAACATCATAGACTTGAAAGTGAGCCAAGAGGGATAAAGGTCCTGTAATTGTTCTAATCCAGCTAATTAATGGTGATCAAGCCTCATTGATGTCATTTGTGAACACAATGCGGGAATATTCATCATTTTAAATGACTTATTATTGGTTTAAACGTGGACAAAATCCTACGGAGTAATGTACAATGTTTAAATTATGAATTGTGATTACTAATACCAGTAATACCTGATAAATGCTCAGAACTGCTTGTGACTAGTAGCTGAATGCTAAAACATTATTATGAAGAAACAAAATTCTACTTATCTTTCAGAATATATATTTAAAAAACATATTCGTCTATAAATTGACCGTTAATTGAAAAGAAAATCTGTTAGGGTTAGACAAGACCTGAACGCTGTATTGCACTGGGTCTGTAACACTTTGATCTACAGTAAATTTAGTTTGAGACCATTTCTGTTCGATTTTCCCTTGTCGTGTAAAGGTATATTTTAAAAAATTGTAAATATATCTTAGATCATTCATTAAAATCTAGAAGCTAGCGTGAGGAGGATGGTAGCTGCCTCTAGGACAAGAGCTGATTGGGATGTTGTTTTAATTTATCTTAGTCACTAATGGTTTGTAATAGAGTATTGTTATACATACAACACCAACTTCGAACATGTGTAATATTGTATTAAAGTTTTGGTTTATTTTAGTCTAAAAAATTACATTCCATTTCTGGTTTAATAGTCCGTGGTGTATTTGTAAACACTGGAATAATTGTGTCTCAAACCAAATCAGTTACATAAGCCCTGACACATACTATGGAGTTTGAATATATCTACAATGGACAAAAAATAATTAAAATTAACCTGTTATTACTTATTTGTGTCTAGAATCTAGAACAACGTTTCATGATTGAAGCCCCAACGGTTTAAATTACCAAAAACGATTATTTTTTCTTATTACCTCCCTTCTAGTTATAAGCCTATTTTTTATATTCTCCCCCTTATATATTTTGAAACACGTAGATCTAGACAGCAGTGGCAAAAACAACTAAAGCAATTCATAAAATATAATGAAGATTGTTTCCCTTGATCGCTGTATAATGCTGTTCAAGGAGGCAGTTTATGAGGGTCGAAAAAAAAGGAGGGGGGTAATAGTTTGATTGGGGAAAAAAAAAGAGAGATTTCACTCAGTTATTTGTGAACATAAATCTACACCAGGAATAACTAAATCTCTTCTCGAAATCTACAACTACTGCGGCTGCAACGTAGAGCCTATTAAATGTGTCGATATTGACTTGAGAAGCTGACGATTAATCAGAGATTGTATTTAGGACTTTCTTGCGTTGGCGTTTTTGAAGTATTACATTATTCTAAAGCACCCTGTTACTGTTTGGCTGGACAATGTAGGACAATGGGCTCAACATGTCCTAAAATTGTTAGACATGCTTTGGACGTCCCTTCAGAAGTTAAGATGGATCAAGCCCAAACCTCAGGGCATAACGGCGGGGTTCGAACCTGGGACCATCGAGGCGACAGTCAAGAGCGCCTAATAAACGATTTGATAAATAAACATATCCATAACGAGGGGGGGGAGAAAGGTGGTACTCACGTTCCAGGGCTCACCGTAGGTATGTGGAGGGGAAGGGGGTAGTTATAAAGTGGGGCCGCTTCAGTACTAGAAATTACGGGCCAAAAGTTTGATATTTGGGCAACGACGAAATGGGGTTCATTGAAAAAGATGTGTGCGTGTGTGTGTGTGGGTAACTGCCAGAAAACTATGTTGGAGATTAGAAAGATTTGAAAGATGCGATTAAGAAAAAAGGGGATTACGTGTTTGATAGATAGATAGATAGATAGATAGATAGATAGATAGATAGATAGACAGATAGATAGATAGATAGATAGATAGATAGATAGATAGATAGATAGATAGATAGACAGATAGATAGATAGATAGATAGATAGATAGATAGATAGATAGATAGATAGATAGATAGATAGATAGATAGATAGATAGATAGATAGATAGATAGATAGATAGATAGATAGATAGGTAGATAGATAGGTAGATAGATAGATAGCAAGCTAACTTCAATTCATATGCTTAGTCTTTTTACCCTATAAAGCAAAACGTCACTACTAAACATTGAAAACATTTAAAGCCTTTTTTAAAACATGTTATATAAATAAAGCCCAGGCTACAAATGCAAAGGCAGATTTATTTTTTTTAGTATTTTCTTTTTAAAATGTTTAAAATCATAAATTATTGTCCGACAGTTTTAGGGTTTTAGAAAGCACATAATAGCTCTCTTCCACATGACATCCAGAGACATAATCCCTTGGTAATAAAGAACGCTAACTCATGTTCAAACACTTCGGACCCATTGAATTCAATCTCATTCAACACGTTGTCAAATTAAGACGATTGAAACTATTTCCAGTACTTGAAATCATATTACAATAATCCAAAATAGTCCAGCATTGATGGCCAGCCTGAATAATGATAATTCTCTTGCGAGCCTATTCTTGTGCATTGGGGAGCTCAATTGGACTAATTTAAGTCTGCGCAAAACATAATTAACAAAAAAAAATATATAAATTTTTGTTTTGTTAAAATCTATTTTAATCTGTCTGTTGTTGTTTTTTTTTACATTTTGGAAATGCACTTTAAGTAGAAATGTTACATAACAGTAATTGTTATTGAAATTATAAATTCTTATAATAGCATTGGCCACACATTATGACGACTATATTATGGACAGATTAGAGGTAGACTTGCTCGTCCTTTATTCTTCAAACTGAGATCTTGTTTTTCACTATTATTCCAGGTCGGGCGGTCGGCTCCGTGGTGTCTTGATTAATTGATTATAAATACATATATAAAAATTCACAAACATGTATGGTTAAAAAGAGAGAGATGCACTTTAGCCAAAAGTGGTAATGAAGAAATCGGGGTACGTATACAGCCACAAACTAAATTATATGTAAAACCAAATTCTCTAAACAGAGAACTCGGAGAAATGCTTCTCAAACGAGCGCAATTCTCGTCTGTAAATTGTGCTGGTCGTATGGGTATTGTCATAAAGCTCCTTCTAAAGGTCGATCTCAATTTAGAGACAATATTTTTCTCTACGAATTCGACATTCTCCTAATCTAACAATAAGAATTCTAGTTGAGGCGTCAGTCATATTATATCGTAAACAATAATAGCACTGTGATTAACAAGAGAATACAAATCTCCATTCTTCACGTGACCTGATAACCAGGTTCAAGCTCTAGCCCCATTGGTCTACTTGAATATATACATGTGTTAGCCTAAAACCAGAAATGTAACAGTTTAAAGCTGAGCTTAACATCACAACCACATACATGCATACACACATACATTAGATTGTGTTCTTTTTTTTCTTTAAACAGAAGTATAGAGTATTAGGCCTACACAAAATAGTAACTAGATTGGCTATTTTCTATCCTCTTATCTTTCAACTCCACAAAATAAGAACAATAATTGTACATATGTTTTTGTAAAGAAAGATTGCAATACATTGTATTAATACCGAACGCAGCCTGAGAAAGAAAGCGTGTTTGATACAAGTCTTAAGTGATCTACTACAAAAAGTATCCCCCCTTTCAGACCTATCAATCTATAGGGCAGATGATGTTAAGGTCATCTGTTTCTTTGGCTAACTGTTTATGAGCAAGGTGTCATGTGACCAGCACAACGACCAACCGCCTTTACTTTCCCCAACTAAAGTGAGGCACCCAATAGAGTTTGGTAGACTCAGGGGCGCCCTAAAATGCCGAAGCTTAAAATCCCAGTCTTCACCGAGATTCGAAGCCAGGACCCCAGGTCCGAAAGCCAAGCGCTTAATTACTCAACCACCTCGCCCACCACCTAATACTAAGAAGAACAATAAAGCGGGATGTTCTTTCTTGCTTTTCTTTTCATTTGTTAGCGGTATTGAAGTCAAAACTCTCAGGACTACTGTATACCTAATCGAAACTACTCTCAGGACTACTGTATACCTAATCGAAACTACTCTCAGGACTACTGTATACCTAATCGAAACTACTCTCAGGACTACTGTATACCTAATCGAAACTACTCTCAGGACTACTGTATACCTAATCGAAACTACTCTTGGACTAGTCTTAATGGTTATAGTTTAATAATAGAACCAAATCATTGTATTTACTTTGATGTGAGCTAATTGATGCCAGCCCTTGGACTTTGACAGCCTGGCAAATAATCCCTTTTACAAAGACATTGTACATTGTGTTGGAAAGTACCAATGTGAACTTTGTTCAGCTCTCGTTCCCTCGCAACGGCCAGTGTCACTGACAAGTACATAATGACAGTGTCATGGCAGTGGCGACAAAATGTCACCCGGTCACTGTTTATGTTGACAGTAATGGCTGACGCCCTAAAGGTGTGGCCATTGTTTTAAGCGGGAGGTGGAATGGTGTCGACGGAAGTGTGTGTGTGTATGTGTGTGTGTGGTGTGTGTGTGTTTGGGTTGCATGAAGACAGCATCGTTGATATCATTCCAAAAGGATGGGGTAGGGGGGGGGGGTGTTCGTAGCCTGGTGACATTAATTGTTTTTAATTGTAATCAATGGCAAACAACCGGGCGGACAATAACTTTAAATCAACTCCCGTTACGATGTATTTAAATGAACAATTATTTATTTGAAAAGCAGTTTTTTTAAATATTAAAATTATTTGCGAATTAGTGTCATTGTTATCTGGTAGGGGTGTCCTACCATCAATTTTTGACACGCTTGAAACGGGTGTTATTAAGACAAAGAATAAAAAATCATAATGGAATAGGACCTCTTCGGATTTATTTTGCAGTGTGGGCAGACATTTTGAGGGCTTTATACCAACACCTAATGAGCAGCAAACGGCCCGTGGTCCGCAGGTTGGGAATAATGTATCTTACAAGTTAGATGAATCAACATTAGGGTATCGTAGATCTGAGTTTCAACATGTAAATCTTCTTCAGGCTTAGATAAAGAGTCTATTCTAGTTCGTACCATCATTGGATTTTGTTGTACTTCTTACTAGCACAATAGACGAAATAAAAAGCTAGCCTTCATCTGTCAGACGTCTTATTATGAAACTGTCATGTAGCTGGGAGTCAGCGGTCAGGGAATCAAGAGGTGGAGAAGATTTATAGCTCCCTTGTTATCAGAGGCATTGACAGCCTCTTTAGTTCAGAGAGGTATTCTGATAGGTCTGCATCATGTCGTTCGTCATACGTGGCCTTCCTTTAGATCCAGGGACGTCCCTGTCACATCGTTGATGTTTTTTTTTCTCCCTGCAGAGGAGTCTTGCTGACCTAGCTCACATTATTGAGTACCTTCTAATATTCTTCTTGGAGCCCTTTAGGGATTCTCATTATGTGTATATCGTATTTCGAGAAGTACGTATCGATCTTATACTGAGCACTTTGGAATGTAAAATTGGTAAATGTCACTCTCTATAATGCATCTGTCTGACTTACTGCTTACGATTTGAGCACAGGTCAAGATGTGCATTTTAATGATTGTAAATAGTCTTAACACTGTTTTCTACCGTATCTTTATACCGCTAGCTATTTTGTCTACTAAAGACCCAGTTGAGCTTTTTTTTTATTTTAAATAATTAATTAACAACTGAAAGTAGCTCTAAGAAAAGGCAAGTGTAACAAGTGTTACTTTGACCAGACATTATAACCAAGTATTAAGATCAATAACATATGATACTATTAAAACCAAGTAAGTGGTGGATACAATGCTACCATATACTATAACAACAAAGTAAATAGAAAGATCAATACTACCTGATAAGAAAAACAAGATTACAAAGACAGTTTGTGTGGAAATAGAAAACTCAAAATTGGTCCCCGAAGTGGTCCATCTAGAGTTTTCACCAGGATTCTAACACGGGACTTCCGGTTCCAAGTGCTTTACCCCTCAGCCACAGCATCTCCATATATTCATTTAGCGTACACGAATATTTAAAAAAAAAAAATTATTATTAACCTTATCCATACATTCAAAATTAAAAACATGTTACACTAATAAAGAGAAACTAAAAAAGATTTATTCTTCTAACAAAATTAGATAAATTGGCAACACGAAAAAAAAAATTCTTGACCTACTTTAAGCTACAATTGTGTACAAACGACAAGAAGACTTTCCCCTCGCAAATAAAAATTAATATCTCCATTGTCATTTGTCATACAAACTAGACATACATCTAGCTAGATCTAGACTTAGTTTTACATCTAAATCTAGATTCAAGATCTAAGTGTAGGTCTAGAACTACATTTAAGTCTAGATCTAGAAATAGATCTAAGTCTATATCTAAAACTAGATATAGAATGTACTATATCTAGACTAGAAATCGTATAAATTTACACGTTAAATTTTAAAATTACTAGACCTAGGTCAATGTTATGATCATGAATTGTGGGCCTTTTGTTACTGGGTAATGCCATTACTAATGGTGTACTATACTATTTGTATCCGGTTCATTTCTAAATGTGATACTTTTGTTTACATAATAAATTAATCTGCACCCCTAAGCTGTCAGAAGATAAGTTATTGCCTTAATAATTAAAATTGTGTTCAAATTATCAATACATTTATAATATATATATTATAAATATATCTAGATCTGGGCTCTATTTACTCTTATTTGGACTGTCAAGTGTAGCCGCTATAATCCGCTATAATCAGGATATGTCAAAACTGCGCACTATAAAAGTAGTTCGTTATTTTTGAAACTTATAACTAAAACGAAGTTTGTATAAAAAATTTTCTTTTTTTTTTTTTTTCTTTTTTTTTTTTTATTTTCAAACAACAATTGAATTAGTTATGAGTTAGTTAACATATGAGTTAGAAAATATATTTTATAATGATACATTGAAAACTTTTACCATTGTGACCTTAGATGCAATTTTTTTTTACCAATGCGCGAATCTATGAATGAAGCTTGAGTTATTAATGAAGAAGTCCATGAACTTTTAAAAAAAAGTTACCTCTCCTGTTACACTCCTGTATTTTTTCATTGAAAAGTGTATAATTTTTTGAAAATTCTGCTTGCATTTATAATTTTAAAAATTAGATGGTTCGCAATCGGGAAAGAAAAAGTAGCCGGTGCATCAGAACTTTGAATGATCTAAAATATCATGATGTCCAATTTTCATTTTCTCTTCTAGTTTCTGAGATCTAAACGGGACTGACGGACGGACAGACAGTGGGCCGCTGAAAATAAATAAATATTTTTTTAATAATATAAAACCTTGCACTAGTTGCAATTGCGTAATTACATCATTTTAGTTTGGAACAGTCATGTAGTTACATCCAGAATAAATGTACACTAACAATAATAAATCTGTACGACTAGGGATACAAATTCGAAATTGTTTTCGTTTATCGCTTTTTCAAGATTTTAACCTTCTCAATACTCTATGAGCCTATCACATGTCTGGACCAGTTGGGAAATGGATTGGGTGGGGGGGAAGAGAAAGAAGTATCTTAGTGAAAGTTACCGTAATCGCTTTTCAAATGCATTTATTAAAAAAAAAAGTTGAACGACCTAAATTGGAACTTATTACAGCCTACATCCTAGCCAACGTGTTTGTGAAGTGCTTATGAAAGTAGTAGGTTTTATAATTATTTATAGTTACTTTAAACCTTACTTTGGCGACCTACAAAGGGAACTAACTCAGCTTATACTACCACATCAGTCAAGTATAGCATTTTCCCTTTTTCGATATACCAAATAGTAAATTAACTAATTGGTAGATATATTTTTTTGTGTTTTCAGGTAAAATAAATAATTGTGCAAAATTTCAGTTAGATCTGAGATTGGGTGTGGGAGAAAGAACGTGTTCAAACGTTTTACTGGACAGACAGACAGAGTTGATATCAACTTTTTAATAGCGAAGTAAATAGAAAAATTAATACTGTCTGATAATATTATAACTAAGTAAATAGACACATCAATACTACCTGATAGTATTATAACCAAGTCAATAGAAAGGTCAATTTTCTAGTTAGTTACTAAATCAATTATTAGTTGGTTATATCTACGTTGTACAGTAGTGTACTATTTCAGATCCTCTTTGGATTTTAGGAGAATGGGCAGCACACCCACTGTCATTTTCGCGACCTCACTCTATATGTCACGGTCCTCCACTGGGATGTGTTGAGAAATGTGCCGCCCTAAACCTGGATATAACCCTCTCCCGCCCTGTACGTCCGACAATTTGCTGAGTGATATAGGTGACTGAGTGATTTGCACTTTTAGCTTTGAAAATATATTTAAAAAAATAATGAAAATGCAATTTTTTTAATAAAAAAAGAAAATCATCCCTTTAGTTGATAGGTATAATCAAATTATTATCAGTAATCACAAAATTGATAGAACATGATCATTTAACCATTGACAATCTTATATCGAACGTCTGGCGGAATTAAGACACTTAAAAAATATAATATATTTTTTTTATTTAAGTGGGATAAGTGTGTGTGTGTGGGTGTGGGAGGAGAGGGTATTTTAAATTTATGGATGAATGTTGACAGCGCAGCAAAATTATTTTTTTTATATTGTTTGTAGAGGTGACAGTCATCTTGTTTTGAAAATACAATTTATATGCTCAAGTTTCATCAATGTTTTCCATCGGATTAACTGAGATTAAATCTGTATTTGTGTGTCTCTGGTTCACTAAAGAGCACGACCATTCAGTCATACTGAATGAAATGCAATGAATGTGTGTTCTTTTAAACCATCGTTCTTGTAGATAGTTTACTTGTTCAGTCGCACCTGCAGTTATTTAAGCACACATTAAAGCAATGAATCTTACATTCATGTACTATATCACACACTAGCCAGATATTATCCGCGGCCTGCGGGCCTTAGTTTGGGTATTGCAAATCTAGTGGATTGGATTTAGATCTATGCCATACTTAGCTAGTGATGCTTTCAAGTTGTTCTCTCTCGCCACGAAAATAAAAGTAGTTTTGCGAAAATGTATTTACCCGTTAGGCCCCGCAATTTACATTCATTAAAGCATATTGACTATAAGAATAAGTCATGGCTCTAGTCACAGGCTTTTAAGATGTAGGGCTTATTGGGTTACATATTTAGTGTAGGTCTTATCTTACGATTGACGTAACTTTCAATAACCCAATGGCGCCTATTCTGTTTGAGTTGCTCTCTATGCATGCTGTATAACAAATATTGGTCTCATTAAAAGTAACTGTTGTTATTCGAAACAAATTTAGAAGAGGGACCTTGCAAGCACTTGTTAAATTGGGCCCCGAAATGTGTAAGGCCGGCCCTACTTACTACGTTACGTAATTAGTCACAAGTTCTTTGAGTTTTTCATTACTTTATTTACTTATCAACCTTGCACTTATTTGTTCACACATTCTCTTAGTTATAACACTTGTAGTTACTCAAACACACATTAACTTGGTCACTAAATGGTCACTAAGTGGTCACTAAATGACCCATTCACTTACTTTATCACCTAATCCACTGACTCAAACGTGTTCGTATTCCCTTACCCCCATCTCCGTTGACTCACTAACTCACTCAGTGTGTGTTTGTAAAATCATGTTGCTAGTCAAGTGATTCCCAAATTTTCTCCTTGAGGGATCACTTCGCACATTCTGAGTATTTAGCTGAACACTTTGCTTATTTTTTTAGTTTTGATATTTTCTCAATTTTTTATTAAATTAATTAAGCTGTACTATCAATTAAGCATTTTTTTCAAGTATAAAACTGTCTATGTCGATGTTTATATTATCAGGTTTGGTGTCAAGGCTGTTTCTAGACTTTGATTTTGTTACAATATAAAAAGAACATCCTGCTGTGCACAAATAGGCTGTAGGAATTCTACATTAGGAAAATAGAGAAAATTGCTTCATTTCAAATATTGTGGTACTCTTGAGAATAACTCGACCAGAAATCAATTCATGGTTGGTCTTTATAATGGTATCTTTGATCTTTGGAATCTTGATCAGTTCAAAGTTCATAGTGCTGTTATAGAAGTTTTATTGTAATAAAGAAAAACTAATAAAAATACATTTTCCTTGCATTGACTTCATTCCCGCGGTGAACTACTAGTTCATTATTCCAGTAGTTCGTGAAACACCTAGACAGGTCTCGCCAAACAGTAGGGTTACGCGGAGCACAGTTTGGGAAACACTGCTAAAATCTGAACCAAAATGTTTCATCTACTGCAAGCAAGGGATCATCAGTAACAGATCGCTATTGTGTTGTTATAATAATGGATACAATGTTACTAGGGCTTTATGTTGTCATTGCATTGATATCTGGCTGAGACCTTAAGAGGAACAATGGCTACAATTATGATATTTCTTTCTAATCCCACAATCGTGAAGCATTAGCCGTGCATTGTGATTGGACAGTCTCTACTTCCAGCGGAAGTACAATGTTTTTAATGTGTTTAATTCCTTGGCCTATCATGTTCTCACTGAAGCGAACAACAAAATGGATCTCAAGGATGTGCAATATAGTTGAAAAAGACTCATCGTGACTAAGTAGGTTTTGAAAGAATACAAACAAAAATATAGAAAATACTTTTTTAAAAAAGACTAAGACTAAGACTTAGACTACGACTGCTGTATTGATCCTTATGGAAATTTGTTGTGATTACAACGACTATTTTCTTATATTAAGTATATGGTATGAACTTCACATTTACAGCCTTATCTCTCAAAACCGTAAGATTTATTTCCCTATTTGGGTATTTTAAAAAAATTAACAGTGTACAGTTTACTGAAATAACAGAGTCATTGCTCCATCAATAGTATTCTGAAGAAACGAAGTCATTGCCCCACCAACGGTCTTCTAAAGAAACAAAGTTATTGCCCATCCAACGGTGTTCTAAAGAAACAAAGTTATTGCCCAACCAATAGTCTTCTAAAGAAACAAAGTTATTGCCCAACCAATAGTATTCTGAAGAAACAAAGTTATTGCCCCACCAACGGTCTTCTAAAGTCTTCTAAAGAAACAAAGTTATTGCCCAACCAATAGTTTTCTGAAGAAACAAAGCCATTACCTCACCATAGATCTTCTAAAGAAACAAAGTTATTGCTCCACTAATAGTCTTCTAAGGAAAAAAAGTCATTGCCTCACCATAAGTCTTCTGAAGAAACAAAGTCATTGGTCCACTAATAGTATTCTAAAGAAAAAAAGTCGTTGCTCTACTAAGAGTCTTCTAAAGAAACAAAGTCATTGCTCCACTAATAGTCTTCTAAAGAAACAAAGTTATTGCTCTACTAAAAGTCTTCTAAAGAAACAAAGTCATTACCTCACCATAAGTCTTCTGAAGAAACAAAGTCATTACTCCACAAATAGTCTTCTAGAAAAACAAAGTTATTGCCCCACTAATAGTCTTTTGAAGAAACAAAGTTATTGCTCCACTAATAGTCTTCTAATGAAAAAAAGTCATTGCCTCACCATAAGTCTTTTGGAGAAACAAAGTCATTGGTCCACTAATAGTCTTCTAAAGAAACAAAGTTATTGCCCAAAAAATAGTTTTCTGAAGAAACATAGTTATTGCCCAACCAATAGTTTTCTGAAGAAACAAAGTTATTACCTCACCATAAGTCTTCTGAAGAAACAAAGTCATTGCTTCACTAATAGTCTTTTAAAGAAACAAAGTTATTGCTTCACTAATAGTCTTCTAAAGAAACAAAGTCATTACCTCACCATAAGTCTTCTAAAGAAACAAAGTCATTGCTTCACTAATAGTCTTGTAAAGAAACAAAGTCATTGCTTCACTAATAGTCTTTTAAAGAAACAAAGTTATTGCTCCACTAATAGTCTTCTAAAGAAACAAAGTCATTACCTCACCATAAGTCTTCTAAAGAAACAAAGTCATTGCTCCACTAATAGTCTTCTGAAGAAACAAAGTTATTGCCCAACCAATAGTCTTGTAAAGAAACAAAGTCATTGCTCCACTAATAGTCTTCTGAAGAAACAAAGTTATTGCCCAACCAATAGTCTTGTAAAGAAACAAAGTTATTGCTCCACTAATAGTCTTATGAAGAAACAGTCATTGCCCCACTAATAGTCTTCTAAAGAAACAAAGTTATTGCTCCACTAATAGTCTTCTAAAGAAACAAAGTTATTGCCTCACCATAAGTCTTCTGAAGAAAGTTTTAGTCATTGCCCTACTAACAGTCTTCTAAAGAAACAAAGTCATTGCCTCACCATAAGTCTTCTGAAGAAACAAAGTCGTTGCTCCAGTAATATTCTCTTTTAAAGAAACAAAGTCATTGCTCCACTAATATTCTCTTTTAAAGAAACAAAGTTATTTTTCCACTAATAGTCTTGTAAAGAAACAAAGACATTGCCCCACTAATAGTCTTCTAAAGAAACAAAGTTATTGCTCCACTAATAGTCTTCTAAAGAAACAAAGTCATTGCCTCACCATAAGTCTTCTGAAGAAACAAAGTCATTGCTCCACTAATATTCTCTTTTAAAGAAACAAAGTCATTTCTCCACTAATAGTCTTGTAAAGAAACAAAGACATTGCCCCACTAATAGTCTTCTAAAGAAACAAAGTTATTGCTCCACTAATAGTCTTCTAAAGAAACAAAGTCATTGCCTCACCATAAGTCTTCTGAAGAAACAAAGTCGTTGCTCCAGTAATAGTTTTCTAAAGAAACAAAGTCATCGCTCCACTAATAGTCTTCTAAAGAAACAAAGGTATTGCTCCACTAATAGTCTTCTAAAGAAACAAAGTCATTGCCTCACCATACGTCTTCTGAAGAAACAAAGTCATTGCTCCACTAATATTCTCTTTTAAAGAAACAAAGTCATTGCTCCACTAATAGTCTTGTAAAGAAACAAAGACATTGCCCCACTAATAGTCTTCTAAAGAAACAACGTTATTGCTCCACTAATAGTCTTCTAAAGAAACAAAGTCATTGACTCACCATAAGTCTTCTGAAGAAACAAAGTTATTGCCCAACCAATAGTTTTCTGAAGAAACAAAGTCATTGCCTCACAATAAGTCTTCTGAAGAAACAAAGTCATTGCCTCACCATAAGTCTTCTGAAGAAACAAAGTGAATGCCCCACCAAAAAAGGCTTTGTCTCACACTAGACGTACTTGATCTGATTTTTTCTGTTTACTAGTGTATACAAGCTAAAGTCTCCAATCACTTTATTACAATGACTCATTATACTACGTTATAGTAGAAAAACGTCTACAAGCTGACGGGCTCCAAAACTTCCATGACTGTAATCTTGTTGATAAATGATACATGGTGTTTACCAAAAATGCTTTGAGCTCTTAAGTAAAGTATTAGTGATACATCATGAGATGGCGGACTGGATATACGAAGATAATGATTACTAGTATGTCTGATCTGGCGATATTTTTCTTCTCGCTTAGGTATGAGCATGTAAACTATAACATTTAAGGTTCTCCACTTTGACAAATAAATATGACAAATTTAGGTTTTCATTTACGCTTGGTGTTAAATGCATAACGATGTCAAATACAAATCATATTGAGTGGAAGCGTTTTAATTTTTTTAAAATACCACTTTGGTTAAAACAAACTCAAGAATGTATTATCAATCAATCATCGCCATCACGTTAGGAATACCGAACGTTCACTCAATGTCATGGAATGCTTGTTTGCGTTTTTTTGTGGTCATTTTTTTTATTTAATTTTTTTTAAATTGTTGTTGAAAGTAATTTTGGTTTCTGATCAAGCTTTTATAGTATAGTATCTTTTTTTTTTGTTTACTCTAGAAAAACTAAATGAAAAGGAAAATACAAAGTTTACTCAAAATTTTTAACTTTAAAAAAAAAATTTAATTTTCTCTGTGAGGCGACGTAGGAGGCGCGGTGGCTGAGCTGAAAAGCGCTTGGCGTCCGAACCGGGGGTCCGAGTTCGAATCTTGGTGAAGACTAGGATTTTTTATTTCGGGATCTTTGGGCGTCTCTCACTGCTCTAATGGGTACCTGAAATTAGTTGGGGAAAAGTAAAGGCTGTTGTGTTGGCCACATGACAACCTCGTTAAACCTAGGCCACAGAGACAGTTGACCTTTACATCATCTTCCCTATAGACCACAAGATGTGAAAGGGGAAAGTTTACTTTTTTTTTTTTTTACTATGAGACAATGGGAAGCACGTTTCTTTTTCAAGTTTGCACGAATTGAGATTTTGAATTCTTTCGCCGCCTTTTAATATCAGTTCTACATTTACCACTTCTAATACTTTACAAATGTCTAAATATCGTATTTTATTATTTAAAAATAGCACTATTCACAATGAAAAATAATTGCACACTGGCTGATCATGATGAATCCGCTAGGGTTGAAAAGAAATAAATGTACAGAAATGCTCGATGCAGACTTTGGAATAAAAAAAAACAATTGTGTGTGACAAAAAAGGGAAGCATTCATAAATGAAGTATTCGCAACCCAAAAGGTAGAGCCTCGCTTGTAGACACAATAGACTATACAATACATTTATGAAGTAGCCCGCCCCTATCAAGTTAGGATGGGAACAGTGAGCGCCCCTACGTCACACATACACGCGCGCCCAGCAGTTCACTAAGTATAGTGTTCTTAGAGATTGATGTCGGGGGCGCTGGGCTATAAAATATGGGGCTACCTCCTTTCTCTCCCCACCCCCAAGACACGGCCAGTGAAGGGAAGCTGTGAAGTGAGTAATCCTGTTAGCTGACAGAGCACTCAAGCTAATACTCGCACCTTGCGGCTCGAGTCCTCGGTGTGAGCGGTCCTGGCCACATCGCGGGAGTCCTCCCCCGGGAAGTGTTGACACCCTACCTCCCCGAATTGATAATTTTGATATTCTCGTTGGGCGTTGATAACTTCAGCTTTTTATGATATTGGAAACATAATAACAAATGTTATGGTCGATAAGTCTAGAACAGTGTTTCTCAAACTGTTGGTGCCCCCCCCCCCCAACCCTTCGCGAAGAGTTTTTTATTTTTATTTTTCAAGAACATCTCTATTTGTTTTGTTGAAAATATTTGACAATCGATCAAGTAAGAACGACATTACTAATAGTTTAGAGAAGTGACTTCGTTGTATCTTCTTATACACAAGATCAGCTTTAATGGACATTAGTTGGGAAAAGTAAAGGTGGTTGGTCATTTTTGCTGGCCAGATGACATCCTCGTTGATCCGTGGGCCACATAAAAATCATCAACTTTACATCATTTGTCCCATATATCGCAATGTCTGAAAGGGGAACTTTACTATACACAAGATCAATAATTTTTTTTTTTCAAAAAAGCCATTTCAATAGGTTTTAGCCGATTCGACTATAGCGTGTTTCTTGCATCAGAATGTTGAAATTTCTCCCAACTGATGTACCATATTACTGTTGACGTTTATTTGCTTGAACAGACCAGGCCTGTTACAAGACGTCTTGCTGCTAAGCGATCAAGTACATTTAAAATCTACATGCTCTGTTATCTCGTTAGTATCTGCTCGTCTCAACCCTTCACAGTATCTCTTTATTACTTACTAAGAAAACTGTGTCGTAGAGAATGCCTGCAGTTCAGGATGCAAAAACGATTATCACTGTGGCTCCGCCCCGTATCCTTCTTTGGAAGTGCTATAAACTCCTCCATGCCTCTAGGCTGTGTAGGAGTCGGAGGAGTAATTAAAATCAAGAAGTGTCAGGAATTTATGGAATCTCATCCAGTTACCTATTTAAAGTCAGATTTATGATCTTAATATTCGAGAAAGGAACTGGTGGTTGAATAACAGTATGCGTGAATCCAAAACTTGGGGTGACGTAGTGAAGTCTGGGATCCTGTACTTTAACACTCCAAAGTCCACTTAACCGCTAGTAGCTGGGGATTATAAACTCGAATAGTCGTTGTTCTGGCCACACGATACCTTCCTAACTGTCGATGTGCCTTACACCATCAGCCTCGAGGATCACAAAGTCTCAATAGGGAACCTTACTTACTATACATATAGATAAGCACTCAATGGAAAGAAACATTGTCGCTAGCTACAGAATGGAGGGATTCATCTCACTACCTCATGAAGACCATATCAAAGTGATATCATTAGCGATCGATTCCAGCAGTTGGTATTAAATTCCATCTCTTTGAATCCACTCTGCCTGCTCTGATACTGGCAAGCATGCTAAAACGCAATTAGCTATTACAAAGTTCTCCGCAATACTCGCATCTCGCTTACTCAGATTCTCGGAAATTTCCCAATCTATATTTAAAAAAATGATTTTTTTTCTTCTCCCTGCTGGATGTAGTCTGTTCAAGTACCATTCCGGCCAATATTCTAGTTGAAAAGACCAATTATTAGACGTGCCTAAAGTCAATTAGTCGCCTGTTTGACTCGAAGAAGTTACTCACGTTTTCTTTTAGAATTTTAACAAAAAACAAAAAACGTTTTTATCATTTTTCTTGCCTTCGGTTTTCTCTTCACGTGTTGAAAGTGTCAATTAGAATGTTTTCTGTTTGATGTCCGTCGAGCAGGAAGCGAAGGGATGGGCTGGTGGAGACACATCTCTGTGGATACAAAAAAATGTCGGGACATTGTCAGTGGTTCTTATAAAGTCTTTCTTGGACTCTTTGAGATTCGCTTGTGTGGCTTCTTTTGTATTGCATGCAATAGCAGTCCACGGGCTAAGATCAGTCAGTTTCAAAACGAAATTAAAATAAAAACTGAAACTCAAATAAAACCTTTGAAAATAATGGAAAAAAAAGGCAAAACTGAATTAAGAGTAGGAATCAAAGTAGAAATAGAAATGCTAAGACTATATGAAAAGTGGAGGCCCGGTGACTGAGCGGTAAAGCGCTTGTCTTCCAAACTGAGTCCCGAGTTCGAATATTGGTAAAGACTGCAATTTTCAATTTCGAGATTTTTAGGCGCCTCTGAGTCCACCCAGCCCTAATGGGTACCTGACATTAGTTGGGGAAAAGTAAAGGCGGTTGGTCGTTGTGCTGGTCACATGACACCCTAGTTAACTGTTGGCCACAGAAACAGATGACCCTTACATCATCTGCCCCTATACAAAATTGAAATTGCCTTTAGTTAAAAAATAATAAAACTAACATTAAAATCAGGAGGTCAAGACAAGAAAAAAACAACTGAAAGTTTGTTCTGCTTCAAAAAGACAACAACGTCATTACGGTTCTGTTAGTTCTGGTAATCTGTTTGAGAACCTCTGGTGTAGTTCATGGATTAGGTAAAGCTCAGGATAAGACCAGACTTTTTCTCACGTCGGTTCAGGTGATTGGTAGAGAGCAACATCTCAACTGTTCATTCATGCGTGCATTTGTCTTGTGCTGAGTTGATGAGGAGAATTAGGACATCTCTGAAGCCACACTCAGGGGGAAGATTAAAACTAAGGTTGATAGGTTAGCAACTGGGTTAGTAGTTTCAAAACGGGTAGTTTAAAACATTTAAGTAACGGGAACTTCATAGTAGATTGTAGGAAACATAACACAGTATAGAAAACTAAATCTAATATAGTGTCTGTTTCGAAATAGTGCAAAACAGAAGGAGTACAATGTACCTTTATTGGGGGGGGGGGATTTGAAGGGGATTTTCATATCTAAATTAAGAAATCACAAAAAAAGAGCAGTGAGATTTTAATTTTTAGTATTTGCATCGTCTTCTATTCCGAAGATTAAGGCCGAGGGCAGTATATTCACATAAAAGCGCAAACCCAGCATATTTTGTTTAATACAGACAAAGCCGTTGTCTGAGGGGTTCTACTTATCATCTCGTTATCATCGTCTGTCTTTGACAGGGGCCCTTTTATGAGTCTCAAATAAGTGCCCCGCGACCTTAGTGAGAGCTCTTACCCTTTCTAATTCCGAGGCCCAACTACTATCTCAGCTGCTTTCCTCTAGGTCAGTAAGACACCTGATTTGATCTTTATAGCGATTTTGGGGGCACTGAGGTCCTCCTTTAAGCTCACCAAAAGAGATCGCCTTTGGTATGCGCCATCTTCTACACGGGATAAATGTCCGACCTAGCGCAGGGAAGCATTGCCTTTAGCAGAATATGGTCATTGGTAAGATTAGTTTTGCCAGTCTTACCTGTGGCTCCAAGCAGTTGTCTGCATGCGGCAACGGCCACACCCCCGAAAACCGTATCGACTGACGGGCCAAACTAGGTGAGGGTTAGCCAAAGCTAGTATCTGGTGAAAGTATGGTCTCTGCCCACCACCAGTATGTGAAGTCTAGTTACGGCTGCATGGCAATCATGTCGAATCGGACTACCAAGGCTGTCAGGCGTAACCTAGCAAATTCTGTGGAACGTTTAGGAGCATTGTGGGACATGTAGAGCACACTGGTCATCCACTGCACCCCAAACCAGCTCCAGTTGTCTGGACTCTGTTCTGCTACTGGATTTTATGGGCAAGAGGTGAGAGAGCGAGGCTGATGCAGCACAAATCTCCCTCTTAATACATTTTAAGCCACATTCTCTCGAGTTCATAAAATCTGAGAAATGTCCTCATCTTCGATCTCAAAGGATGAGCTATAGTCTTGTCATCATAGTTCCATTATGGAGAGAAGGCACCTTCGAATAGCCTTAGATGCCTCGGGTAACATCATTGGAGACTTGTCAGGAATGTAAAGTATCATAAAACACTCAATCATAAATTGCAAATAGAAAAACACAGTCTAATAAAATACTACCGAATTATGTTCACCGGGTACAGAGAAGATTCCTTTTTTGACAATATCCCATAAATAAATCACTTACTTATTTACTTGTACAGACTTTCTAGCAGAGTATGTAAGTGGGGTTTTGTGTACCAAGCAAAAGAAATTTAACAGTTCCTAGTTTTAAAATATGTAAGCAAGGAATTCTGGCTTTAAACCTAAAAGTTGTAGTTTGTAACAGGAAATATGAAACGTTGCGTTTTATGTTTTTTGTTCCATCTCTTTCTGACAATTATTGAGAGTCATTGTTGAACTCTCTACGCCCTTTATTGTTTCTGCAATCATTATAGTGCTTAAAATAACTTTATATCTTCCTGAATTGTGCCTCTTTTTTTAAATTCTTTTGAATTAAACAAAAGAAATTCAACACACAAAAATATCACAAAAACAGCAACACATTATAAGGATTAACTTGATTTGTGCACAACTTCCTATACAATTAATGTGTCTATCTGTTGTACATGTGAGGCGGAAACCTAATAAAGACTAGCTCTGAATAGAACTAAAACATGTTTATTATGAACAATCTGCTGCAGAAGTCTAGATTAAAGTCATAACGCACCAAGTCACTACATAAGTCTTCTAAAGATAGTCTCTATAGCTTGTTGATGTCTGGTTTAGCTTGAGATCAGGAGAGATTAATCAATACACCAAAATCACGTCGTACTGTTTTTAATTTTAAAATAATCAATATTGCATATTGAAACAAACTTGGTGAACTTGTAGTGTTTTGGGAGTGTTGTAGAGAGTCAGAGAGTGTTGTAGAGAGTCAGAGAGTGTTGTAGAGAGTCAGAGAGTGTTGTAGAGAGTCAGAGAGTGTTGTAGAGAGTCAGAGAGTGTTGTAGAGAGTCAGAGAGTGTTGTAGGAGTCAGAGAGTGTTGTAGAGTCAGAGAGTGTTGTAGAAGCTAGAGAGTGTTGTAGAGAGTCAGAGAGTGTTGTAGAGAGTCAGAGAGTGTTGTAGAAGCTAGAGAGTGTTGTAGAGAGTCAGAGAGTGTTGTAGAAGCTAGAGAGTGTTGTAGGAGTCAGAGAGTGTTGTAGAGAGTCAGAGAGTGTTGTAGAGAGTCAGAGAGTGTTGTAGAAGCTAGAGAGTGTTGTAGGAGTCAGAGAGTGTTGTAGAGAGTCAGAGAGTGTTGTAGAAGCTAGAGAGTTTTGTAGGAGTCAGAGAGTGTTGTAGAGAGTCAGAGATTGTTGTAGAGAGTCAGAGAGTGTTGTAGAGAGTCAGAGATTGTTGTAGAGAGTCAGAGAGTGTTGAAGAAAGTCAAAGGGTGTTGTAGTGAGTCACAGATTGTTGTAGAGAGTGACAGATTTTTGTCACGTGAGATCAGAAAATGATATTAAAAAATCCAATTTTGCTTCAAACTGTCTATTTAAACAATAAACCAAGAAAAACATTTCAGAATGTTAGCTAATTCTAAGAACTTGTTGCAAGTTCATATTTAACAGTCAGATGGTTGAATTCCCCCTTTTCATATATCATGTTACTCCATAAAGCAGGTTTTTATGATATATTAAAAAAAAACACACTATTTCGTTAAATTTTAAAATAAAAAATGATCTTTTCATATGTATCATACGTGTCATTGGTTTTTCATCCGCTTCTTCTAGTACTTGAACTTCCAAATGTAAGAACTGTTGACATTGATGATGTGTCTTTGAATTGTATTTACAGTATGAAACTTTGTGTTTTCATTTAAGTTTGTTGCGCTATTGAAAATTATTTCACGGTCACAATTAAAACGACTTTGAGTGGTACAGAGCAGATAAAACTACACAAAAAGTACGCATACATTTATATGCACATTAAGAATTTGATTTCCCGTCAATTTGGAAGCGAGTAAGCACAAACCTTAAGACTACTCACTGCAACTCAACCAAAAACAAAAAAAGGGTGATGGGTAAATGCGTTTACCAGTTTCTCGATTCTTGGAATGTTTTTTACAATAATGAAATCACGATTTCTGAGACTAGAAGATTGTATTTCCTCGTCTGTAATGTAGAGTTACAGTAGTAGACTTGTGATATTACTGTTCTAAAAGAGAGAGACATCGTCAGACTTATTTTCAAGCGGGAACTTTCTCATGCCGAGAACATGAAGACACACTCACGCAAACACAAATTCAAACTGAAGTCCTAAATGTCCAAATTCCTACAATGGTTATATACATAAACATTCAAACCCTTCAGGTAATAGATATTCACTTCTCTGTCTACTAATCTATATTTACATTATTATTTACATGCTTGTGATATGAATTTGTTTTTGCGTGGTTACAAAGCATATATCAGCTCTGTTTATCTCTCTGGTACTCATTTCGTACACGTCATTTCCAGTCTCGGATCAATGTGAAGCTTTGCACAAATATTCTTTGTCACTAACAAAACATGAATAAGTCAAAGAAATTATTAACAAATGAATTAAATAATTTGTATTAATTTTTTTTTTATTTTAGAAGGTGAAATAAATCTTACAGTACTGAAATATATGGATGTATTTGTACAGTTATTCCCTTTATATATATATATATATATATATATATATATATATATATATATATATATATATATATATATATATATATATATATATATATATATATATATATATATATATATATATATATATATGCGTGTTTTGAATCTGCCGTTGTGTCATTTTTTTAATTAATTGATAACAAAAATCTAGTTTATTGTATCAATTTGATTTACGTTTCATAACTATGTGTACAGTGTTCTCATCTCTATAGATGACATTTCGAGGCCAGCCCTCTGAGTATAAGACGAAACAATTTTCATCTCTAATGAAAAAAACCCCACTATTTTATTAATAGTACTAATAGTTTAAGTCCCACAGTAGCTTATCATAACAATTTTTTTTAAAAATCCCTTTTATTTTATTTTTATGACAAAACGTGTGTTCGAAGCTTATAAACATTGAGGATTTTCAGGATAAACTAAACAATGTCATTGACACCTAATTGAACATCAATGTTAGTTACTAAATATAAAAAAAAGTAACTATAGACAAGAAAGCTTACAGAATTTGGTTCTGTAGTTCTAAAAAAATGCATTTTTAAAATTCTGTACACCAGTTACACCGAAAATCTAGCTATTTATTGTTTTTACGCCATATTTGAAAAATCTCCACAAACGTCTTCTCCTAAAAACTAGTTCTTCAGCACTCTGTCTATTGTCAGTTTATTTTTGTTATATCATGTTCTTCAGCACTCTGTCTATTGCCAGTTTATTTTTGTTATATCATGTTGTTTAGCACTCTGTCTATTGCCAGTTTATTTTTGTTATATCATGTTCTTCAGCACTCTGTCTATTGCCAGTTTATTTTTGTTATATCATGTTGTTTAGCACTCTGTCTATTGCCAGTTTATTTTTGTTATATCATGTTCTTCAGCACTCTGTCTATTGCCAGCTTATTTTTGTTATATCATGTTGTTTAGCACTCTGTCTATTGCCAGTTTATTTTTGTTATATCATGTTCTTCAGCACTCTGTCTATTGCCAGCTTATTTTTGTTATATCATGTTGTTTAGCACTCTGTCTATTGCCAGTTTATTTTTGTTATATCATGTTCTTCAGCACTCTGTCTATTGCCAGCTTATTTTTGTTATATCATGTTGTTTAGCACTCTGTCTATTGCCAGTTTATTTTTGTTATATCATGTTGTTTAGCACTCTGTCTATTGCCAGCTTATTTTTGTTATATCATGTTGTTTAGCACTCTGTCTATTGCCAGTTTATTTTTGTTATATCATGTTCTTCAGCACTCTGTCTATTGCCAGCTTATTTTTGTTATATCATGTTGTTTAGCACTCTGTCTATTGCCAGCTTATTTTTGTTATATCATGTTGTTTAGCACTCTGTCTATTGCCAGTTTATTTTTGTTATATCATGTTCTTCAGCACTCTGTCTATTGCCAGCTTATTTTTGTTATATCATGTTGTTTAGCACTTTTTTGCTTTGTAGCTCCAGTCAATAAAACCAAGAAAGAAAGTGCATGTTATTTTACTAAACTTTTGACAGACTGCGTGGCCTGCGAAACTGAGGGCTTCATCTCCGACATAGAAAACAAAACAGAGCCGTGCAACCAAAGAGCTGATTAAGAAGTAATCTCATCCTTTCACTTCCAGGCGCATTGGGCCCGCAGTAGGGCGTCACTTAGTTTGCAGTTGTTTTAGATAAAATACTGGATGGAAGTCAGTTTGGAAACACACTAGATCAGTACCATTTTATAGGAGTCTTATATAAGCCTTGGCTTAGTACTTTGATTATAAGGTACATATGAACTCTTTGAGAACTTTTAAACCATTGTAGAAGGGAAGGGTGAAAGAGAGGGGAGGGTACGCATGCGAAAGTACAGCGTAGCTCATACCCCAGGCGTGCACAGGGTCAAGGTCACCGAATGTCACAAAGTGCTATAATGGCCCAGCTTAACCTTTTCCATTGGTCAAAAGCCGGTAATCTGGCCACGTCACGTGGATACTACAACTCAGTCGGCGACTAATGGATTTTTCTATCCTTATAGTATTAACTGTTGTTTTTTTCTCCTAAGTTTTTATGGCTAGAGTTTCTTTTTACCATGAGATGAACTGATTGTCTTGAGTTTTCTAAAAGTCTAAACTGAACTCAATTGTTCTTTACACATAAGTCTAGAAATAAGGAGTTCAAATAGTCTAGTGGTAATATCTATCTATCTATCTATCTATCTATCTATCTATCTATCTATCTATCTATCTATCTATCTATCTATCTATCTATCTTTCTATCTATCTATCTGTCTGTATCTCTGTCTGTTTGTCTGTCTATCTATTTATCTAACTATCTATCTATCTGTCTATCTGTCTGTTTGTCTATCTATCTTTCTATCTATCTATCTATCTATCTATCTATCTATCTATCTATCTATCTATTTATCCATCTTTTGTTGCCATGACTACACCAAAAGTACGCATACACTTATATGTACATTAAGAATCTGCGCAGTGAGAATGGGAATAGCAATACACTTCTTACACCAGTGACGGGCCAATTCCTCCACTCGGAAAGGCTTAATTTGACCCTCAAAAAGGTTTAATTTGGCCCTCAGAGGTTAAATCTGGTCCGCCACATGTAATGTTAATACTAAAAGTTTCTGTGACAATGTACAAATGTACACATTAGAGTTATATTTATATTTTAATAATTCCTTCCAGGTAGGGAAATCTTATTTAGACATGGACACTTCACAAACAAAATATAAGCATACTGTCATGCTCATCAAAGAAGTGACATTTAAGTGTTTGGTGTTTCTTTATTTGACTGTACATAGCCGTAATATGGTATGAAAAGTGTTGATCTAGAATTCATTCAGAAAGTCTTGTTTTTATAGATAGGTGAACGTAAAAGTGTTAGGGTTTTCCTCTAAATTATAAAGACAAACCACTGTCTCATTGGCTCATTGGACTGTCTCATTGGACTGACTGTCTCTTTGGTGTTGTCGACTGTCGTTGACTTGTAGTACTAGACTGCAAGTAGACATCTAAACCGACTAAACCGATGAAGGCATATTATATTTTAACTTGTAAAACTTGAAATAACTTCTTTTGTGAGCAGAATGAGATATAACTTTTAATACGATATAAACAAATTCAACCTGAGATGAAATGAAATAAATGTAGTAGACTTTCGTACTCATATAAAATGACTTCTGAACAGAATGTAACTCACTACAAACCACATTTTTTTTCACTCTAGCCTTCTGAAGTCGTCTGCTGTACATAAGACCGCTGACGACAATGCAGCTTATCTTGCATCATTCACAGCCAATCGTTAACCGCTTACCAGTGTCACCATAGAAACACACAAGCACTCCATAATAATAGAACTGTCTTACTTACAATGACTCCGTAGCTGTTTATACGTTTAAGAGTAATGCGGCTCATTTCGAAGTACATTGCATTAGTCTCATTGAGACGTCATTAAATCGTAGTCTAAATGTCTGTAATTAAAAATATCCTAGCCCACCTAAATTTCACTTTTAAGTTTTTGGTCCACTCCTAAATAGGTTTAGCCACCACCGACCTACACTATTGCCAAAAGTCATTGCTGGTGGTAAACAAGTTGATGATTGGGGGATAGTAGCATCAGATAATTAGGTTTAAACTAATTTTAGCAATTCAACATATTTTAGTGAAAAAAGTTATTCAATAGTGTAATCATTTATATTTAGACCAATTTGGTTTTAGCTGCTGTCATTTCACAGCTGTCGGAAAGTTAGAAAAGATAACACCAAAATTAAAACCTAAATATTTCATATTAAAAGTGTAGGACGTCAAAATTTTTTGTAGCAGAGAATAAAAAATGTTGATGATTATCCTAACTTTAATTGTGGGACTTAGAAACATCAGATCAATAGGACAAAATTTTCTATTTTTTTTTTTTTTTGCAATGTATCTTTTGGAAAGTGACAAAAAAACCCATATGTCTCAGGACCAAAAAAAAAGAGCCTCTAAAACATAATGTTAGTCCTCCGTTGTTTTTGTTTGTTGTTGTTTTTTTTTACTTTTTGAAATAGCAAATTTTTTATAATTGTTCATGAATATTCTTAAATTATTTGTGGATATTGCTTATATGTTCGTGATGCCGACCTGGTTTCATAACCGCATCTGACAATGCCGTCCTTCAAAGTAGAACATTGGAATACTTTTTATCTGGTGGCAATTCATTAAAACTCAGAAAAATATTCCTTTACATACCAGCTAGTTTTCGTAACAACACTTTGTCAATGTGTTTTGTTTTAAAAAAGGTGAAACTATTCTATTAAAATGTTAGCTTTAACGGTGTTGTTGTTGTTTTTTAAATTAACATTTATATATTACTAAGTGAACTTATGGAGATCAAATGGACTATGATATAGAAAAATAATTAAAAAAGAAACAATAAATAATTGGTATTCTTGTAACATGTATGCTAGTTACTATCTTGTGCTTCAAGAAATTTTTCTTTATCAATTAGCATCCAGCTGTGTAAGCAAAGTAAATTGAACCTTAACTTTTTAAAAATAAATGCACATTACAGAGTACCTTAGGCGTTCTTACGTTAAATATTCTATTGTTGATAGTATTATTACCTGTTTGATTAATATAACTGACTGCATTCTCACACGATTTTAGACTTATATTTAAGTATATTTAGTTCTTTTGTTACTAATTTATTTATAATTGACTCACTAGAAGCTAGTTTAGCAACATTCAGTATGTACTGCCTACACATTATTTCCTCTATCTTGAGTGAGACTGACTTTGGTTTTTAACTTTGAAATCTTCCTGTATGGAAATCTGTCATAAAACATTCGCCCCCCCCCCCCAATTGTCTTAGATATATTTGTCCTTACCTCCCCTATTTACAGTTAATGCTAGATTAACCTATTTCTTTGTTACTGTTCTTGACTTTATCCCTTATTGCCTCCCTTGTCGGAGTAAAAAAAAATATTCTAATCTTGTAATGCTTTTGTGATTTGAAAATAACATCTGTGAGTTCAGTCAATTGCCCTGTTTATTTTAGTCTTAATACCTGAGGACAAGATCTAGCTAGCCCACTGGCATTAACGACACTGATGCTATCGTCGCCGCTGAGTACGAAACAGGAATACGATGACGCCATGGCCGAGAATCTTCTCAGGACTCACGTGTTTATGTCCGCATTATAGGCCAGAAGTGCTCACCCTCAGCGCGACCTGCAAGTCAGCCAGCGATCTCTTCTTCATGAAGATAAACATCCATTTCAGACACAGCGTGGACATTCACTGACCATTGTGGTACGTAGACTCCTGCAAGAGTCACAGTCACTCATAAAAACAATCTAAAAAACAAAACAACAAATATCTGAATTAAAAAAAACAAAGTATCATAATCATTGAAAATCTAGAGTTGTAGTTCTTGTTTCGGGATTACTTGTCGTTTTTATTCACAAAGGAGAAAAATGTAAACGTGATTTTGATTGGTTACGTTTGAACTTCTCTAACCAATCCTGTATGGCGTAAAAAGAAAATGAGTTCTTGGAAAGATAAATGATAAACATTTTAAAGCAAGATGGAAATGACTTGCTCTCTCCTCTTAAAGTAGATCCAACGTTTCTGAATTTTTCTCAGTGGGAATTTCCGTTTGATTAGATACGAGATTTAGGAAATCGAAACTAGATTTTCCAACTGACCAGCTTTCATGGTGATAACATTTTTGAGTGTACGCTGCGTCAGAAAGTATTTAGGGACTATTTGATTTGAAGACAAAAAAATAATTTCTTCGTTGGAGGCTTGAAGACTTTTCTGTTGACCACACGATGACCAGAGAACGTCATCGCGCTCGCCATCACGCAGGGGCCGGGGCCCATGGACACGCACACGCCCACGCACACGCACACGCGCATGCTCACGGCCACGGACACGGAGGTCACTTCGGCAGTTTGTGGTGAGTAGATTATGTGTTGTGTGTGTGTTCGTTGGATATTGTGGGTGGACATCTTGAGGTCATCGTGTGGTCATTAAGTGGTATCTGATCTCATTTGCATTGATCTAAAAAAACATAGATCTGTCATATCAATCCTGTTAGTCTTACACATCTTTTAGAAAAGTTATTTATAGGATCATGTCAGAGTATTAATCATTCATCAGAAACGTTCATGTTTGTTTGTTATTATCAATGTTTTGAAAATGCTGTCTTTGAACTTGACGACTATTTCAGGCTCTATTGGAAACTCTCTTCTGTATGTTTGGCGGACCCATTTATTTTATGCCATTTAATGCATACAAGTTAATAGTTTGAATGAAAAATTATTTATATGATCATGACATAATATATATAAATAGACATTTGATATCTCTCATTGTTGTCTTTATTTTGAAAATGTTTTCATTGTACTTAACAACTGTTTTAGCTCTATCGGAATGTCTAGTGGACCCATTTATTTTATGCAAGTTAATGCATACAAGTAATAAGTTTGAATGAAAACATTCATTGACATAAACCTAAACCATATCAGCATACCATAGTATACTTATTTTCCTTGTTATTTGCGTACAATGAGATTATGATAAGATTCGAAGATGGTACTGTATTATAAACAGATTCTTCTTGCTGAAGACTAAGAAAATAAACATCTGTGGCCCTCAAGTACCTCAAGAAGTAAGTCTCAGGTGTCATCCATTTCAAATTGAATACCACTATGTACAGTAAGCAAACGCATAAGAGTTCTGCATATATTTGGACATGAGTCTTAAGTCTAAGTTTGGTGACTGGCTGAAGGATCCACATTTTGATTGAGACCAGGGGTGGGCAACCTTTTACTATCGAGGGCCGAATTTAAAAAAAAAAAATAAGGGATGGGGGTGCCGCATGCACACACACATACATACATACATACATACATATATATATATATATATATATATATATATATATATATATATATATATATATATATATATATATAATGTCTTTTAATTCACGTTTATACTGTGTTATACATTTACATTTAATTATTTTACCCTCCCAATTGAGAAATTACATTTTAACGATTTTTTATTTTTTCAAATATAAGTACAATTTTACGTCAAAACATTTCACGCAAATGTACAGTTGTACTTAATGTGAAGTTTCTGATTACATTTGTGCATAATGGTCCGGAACTGTGGAACTAGCTCAGTTGTTATCCTTGTCACTGCTGTCAAATTTCAGTGAGCCAGCTTCAACTTGTTCTTAGACTTGTTTATTTTAAATTTTAAAAAAACAACAACTACTTTTTAACCTATATAATGTGAAACCTTAGCTGAATCAACTTATGCACTAATGCACTAAAGGGTCAACGAGGGTATTGAAAACTGACGTCTTAGCAGCTGCCTTCAAAGTCCACAATCAAGGAATCAAAATAAGTCTGTACTTTTAAACCATTTCATTTTTCAGCAAACAAAAATGACAAAGCTTGTTTTCACTTGCTCTCCTGTAGAAATGGGAAAGCTTTGTTTAAAAAGAATTAACATACGCATACATTTTGTGGTTATATAGTTACTGCGAAACATGAAGTCTGTCTTCCACTCTTCATTAAAAATATTAGTAACAAAGTCTTGGTTCAATATCCTTCAAGAGCCTTAGTTTCTTCTTTAAGATCCTATATTCTTCTAAATACCTTGCCCATGCTAAGTCAGCGGACACTACTGTGTTACCAAATATCGGAATGTTTTTCTTTCCAAATCTTCAAGTACTTCTTGGAGCTTCCTGCGCTTAAGAGCCCTAGCTCTGATACGTTTGATCACAGAGATAATTGAGTCAATAACATGTTTAATATTCTGTGTAGCTTTGCGCTAATTTCCAGAGTAGAGTTCATGGTTGGGATATTGGTCTAACATTTAGTGAAAAACATTTTTTTTTTCTCAGTAAAAACACGGTCTTTTTGAGTCGTTTCACTTAGCATCCAGGCAATGTAATACTTTACGGCAGTTCTTCCTAGGATGGAATCACTTCTGGCCTGAGTTTGTGTGTCTTTGACCGGATGTTTCGAAATATTGCTAATAAGAATAATTTTCCTTTACTTCAAACTTTTTAGAATTGCATGTATAGATAACATTTCTTTAGCCCGTTCATCATAAATGATAAGAATCAGAAGTTTCAACAGATTTTAAAAGTTATTTATTTTTAATATGTTTACATTTTTGTATATGTATAATCTTTGAGCACACCTGAGTTATGTTGGTGTCCCAGGCCGCATACAACACTCCGGCGGGTCGCATGTGGCCCGCGGGTCGTAATTTGCCCACCCCTGATTTAGACCATTCTGTATTGACTGTCTGAAGGTTTTCACATCTGGGTTTAGGCATCATAATTTTTTTAGGTGTCGTTCCTCGGCCTGTTCAACAAAGTCGAAGACTCTTTGGGCCATTCTTTCCCAAAGATAAACCTATAAATAGACCACCGCCTCTATGGAAGAACTGTCACCTCCATATCTCTCTCTCTCTCTTATTGCATTTTACAAGTATGAAGTTCTTTTTGATATTTTAGCTCTTGAAATCGAATTTGATTCTTACTTTTCTTTCTCTCTCTCTCTCTCTTTCTCTCTCTACTTCTTTGTCTCTCTCTCTTTCTCATTCTCTCTCTCTTTTCTCTCTCTCTTTCTCTCTCTCTCTCTATCTCTCTTTCTCTCTCTCTCTCTCTTTCTCTCTCTACTTCTTTGTCTCTCTCTCTCTTACTCTCTCTCTCTTTCTCTCTCTCTCTACTTCTTTATCGCTCTTTCTCTATGTCTCTCTATCTTATGCATAAATACACATCATTGTAAGATACACATCAGATATTATTCATGTTAACAAATATCGTGTCTGCTTTATGTGAATGGAGGCATGGTGGTTGAGTGGTAAAACTCTTGGATACAGAACTGAGGTGTCTCGGATTGAAATCTTCGTGAAGACTGAAAGTTTGAACTTTTAGGACGCCCCATTGTTCATTCAATTGTAATCGGTACATAAGATAAGTTGGATAAAGTTACATGACACCCTCATTATCAGATGAACTTCATATCATCTCCAGCCGGGTATTCTACCCGATTAATGGCATAATGTGTCGTGGTTACTTTCTGAAATTATTGTCACTTCAATCGTTTACCTGTTGACACATAATTAAATACACATTTCCGTTGTAGGGGTGTTACTTGCCAACTAATCTAGAGCACATCGTTTTTATACAAATTATTATTTAAAAACATGACATTCTTTAATTTAATTTAAATAAATTAATTTTGTTTGATATTGAAAAGGGGAAATACACTTTTACAGCATTCAGACTGACTTTATTAAAATCTGGAGTTCTTCCATTAAGTTAAGCTCTTTTTTTTTTTTTTTAATTTTTGCATCTACATTTTGCTTGTTTGTAACTCTGAGCTCTTCTCTGTCTCTAGTTTGACATCAGGATTTCGTTGTTTGGGTTGTGGGTCTGTCTATAAATAAATTCTTGTTAATGTTACCCAGTATTAATGTTACTATGTATAGCTTCTGACGAGGACAGGAACGAGCCGATGCTGCATCACGGACAGAAATCCTCCGCCCAATCCTCACCTACTCAAACATTTGGCCCTTGTGTTAATTAGAAAATTGGAGGGGAACAAAGTGACCCCATCTAAACGAAAGGGTGTTTCTACGTTCCGTGGCAGGCCAATCGATGTAGCAACATGGCTGATGGACATTGTATCTGGATACAATAAACACTTTACATCGACTTTACACGTAGTCCGGCAGATTGAATATCTGACTTTACACGTAGTCATACCGATGGAATATCTGACTTTACACGTAGTCATACCGGTGGAATATCTGACTTTACACGTAGTCCGACAGATTGAATATCTGAATTTACACGTAGTCCGACAGGTTGAATATCTGACTTTACGCGTAGTCCGACAGATTAAATGTCTCTGGCGTAAAAGAACTGATTAAGATTGTACACGTCTTTGGCGGCTCAATAAAACCTACGTATTCAATGTGTACAGCCAATATTCTCCGACACAAAGGAGCTGCACGTGTTAGGATTGTTTCCTTTCGCCCAAACATTTCTACGATACCCGAGTTCTCTCATAGGAAACATTTTATCATTGTAACCATAGGGCTAGTCTCACTAATTGCGGGGCCAAATTTAATGGATGCTTGCGAAGCCACTCTTCCATTTTTTTTTACAATAGCCACTAGTACTATATTAATTATATTTTATATGAACATTTATTATACAACAATCATAGGAAGCAACTCCAACGCAATAGGCGCCGGTGATTTAATTAATGTGAATCGTATGTTAGCCCTAAGTCCTACATCTTTAAAAGCATGTGACAATAGCCATGACAGTTGGTGATATGCTTAATGTAAATTGCGGGGCCCCTACCAAGTGTAGGACCCTATTTGATGCAATCTGTCAAATCGGCCCAAAGCCGGCCCTGAAGAAATGTTTAGACAAGGTTAAGAAAAACTATCAATTTGGAAATTTTTTTTATTATTAAAATGTTTAGTCTTTTGATGAAGTGTCCCATTATGTTAGCTTTCAGGATAGAGACATTTTTGGAATAACAAAAGATTAAATGTCTAAACAACGACACAAATTGTTTTGGAATAGAAGCTTCACCTGTTGCTACTAACAACAAAAGTTGTTTTGTGACATTGTTATTGGGGACCCCACATTTTGAATTAGAGCTAAAAAGATTGTATAGTCTAGAGATACTAAAAATTACTAGATTTTCCTGTTATAACAAAAAATTCTGCTTCTTTTTTAAATGTAAACATTTTAGTACTAAGTTCAAACCTCACAAGACCAGCGTTTAGCACTAATAGTAATAAGTTGTCGGCACTGGAGTGCTGGCAAGAGATGTCTGGTTGTCATTGTCGCAAATTTCGTGGAACAGGAAAACCTTTGGACAGTGAGAGAGAGGGAGAGAGAAAGAGAGAGAGAGAGCGAAAGAGAGAGAGAGAAAAAGAGAGAGAGAGAAAGAGAGAGAAAGATGAAGAGAGAGAAAGAGAAAGAGAGAGAGAAAGAGAGGGAAAGAGAAAGAGAAAAAGAGAGAGAGAAAGAGAGAGAGAGAAAGAGAGAGAAAGAGAGAGAGAGAGAGAGAAAGAGAGAAAGAGAAAGAGAGAGAGAAAGAGAGGGAAAGATGAAGAGAGAGAAAGAGAGAGAGAAAGAGAGAGAAAGAGAGAGAGAGAGAAAAAGAGAGAGAGAGAGAAAGAGAGAGAGAGAGAGAAAGAGAGAGAGAAAGAGATCGAAAAAAAGAGAGAGAGAAAGAGAGAGAGAAAGAGAAAAAGAGAGAGAGAGAGAGAGAAAGAGAGAGAAAGAGAGAGAGAGACGTGATTGACAGAAGAAAGACAACTAATTGTAGTACCTTTGTAATTCTAGCTCGTTCTTTGATGTCATGAAACAGGTTGACATCTGACATTTCTCTCTTCGAAAAATGACTTTTCTGAAAGCAGATTTGAGCCTGGTAGGTAAAGTGACAACTTGAGTTCAGTTTCTCTTCACACCTACCGCAAGTCTATTGGTCTGAGATCGATCCCTCCTTATTGAGACTGAGACAGGACCTCTCCCGAGACTTAAAGACAGGCTTGACCTACTGACTGTCACCAATGAATTTCATTGACCATTGACCAGAAAAGGATAAGTCGCGGAAAACAATTAACTCTGTGGACATTCTAGAAATCCCAGAGCTCCTTCAGTTGGCATTTTAAAAAATGTGACTAAAAAGTAGCTAGAGCTAGGTCTCGTTAAGTAACTAACATTATGCTACACCGCCAGGAGACCAACGTATTACACTAAACCAGTTTGAAAAGACAAACTAGATATTATAGGAAAATAATTTTATCTTTATCTGAATGTATACAATGGTGTATTTCAGTACTGAATATAACATGTAGGATGGACTGTAAAGTAACTAGTTTATAGTTTAGGATTAAAAAAGAAACATTTGGAACAACGAAATGACACGTCTAGCGTAAAACGAATCAAAGTCAATATGAGCATGTGTGTTTGAAGGTAAAGCATCATAAATAGATCTAGTAGTGTAGAAGTCATCTCTAGATAGATTTAGTAGCTTGACTGATAGTGCAGAAGTCATCTTAGATAGATCTAATAGCTTGACTGATAGTGTAGAAGTCATCTCTAGATAGATCTAGTAGCTTGACTGATAGTGCAGAAGTCATCTTTAGATAGATCTAATAGCTTGACTGATAGTGTAGAAGTCATCTCTAGATAGATCTAGTAGCTTGATTGCCTGATAGTGCAGAAGTCATCTCCAGATAGATCTAATAGCTTGACTGATAGTGTAGAAGTCATCTCTAGATATATTTAGTAGCTTGATTGCTTGATAGTGTAGAAGTCATATTTAGATCTAGTAGCTCGATTGCCTCATAGGATAAGTGCGATTGTATTTGGACTGAACCTATCATTCTAATTTGTTATTAAAAACTGATTACAAGCCGTTTAAATCTATTCTGTTATGTGATCTTAGAGCTTGCTAAGTTTTTTTTAAAGAAATATTTGTAATAAATCTTCAACACAATCTTACGAATTAGCCCCAATCTAACGAGTTATCCACAATCTTACGAGTTAGCCCCAATCTTACGAGTTAGCCACTATCTCTTGCACGAAAGCTGGACTAGGTGGTAGTAAGATTTAAACTCCTATCCGTAGTGAACAAACTAGATCGCATACCACTCTGCCAAACTGATATTCAGCGTGTGAAGCTTTATAGTGAAACTAGGCTTGTGGTATAGATTACAAGTGTCAGTGATACTGCTTTCAACGTGTATAGTCCTACGAATGTAATTGAACGACCTATTGAGTACTCGCTAGTACTTCCTATTCCTATAAAACTATAAGTTCAATTAAGTCAGAGACTCTGTAAATGGATGTCACTTTTTTTTTAGAAATTTGATTTAAAAAATAAAAATTTGGTTCGCAGTCTAAAGACTTCATCTTGTCCCATTATAACAATAAAAGGGGAGTTAAGTGTGCCAAGTTGAGAATGTATTAGCCGAGTTAACGTTCAGGAAAGTAAGGTCAAGAGTTTTTTTGTTGTTTTTTGTACCAGATATATCTAATAGTCAGATTCAGGCTATACTTGAGATTAGGAATGAATCGAAGGAAACGTTCCAGACAGAGAGATTAATACGCATTAAAAAGAAAGCCAGTGGGACAGACAGAAAGACGGATAGATAGATAGATAGATAGATAGATAGATAGATAGATAGATAGATATAGAGAGAGATAACGTATGCTAAATGAAAGAAATGGATTGCATGCTTTATACAGCTTCCTACTCCATTTATAACGTAATTGTTTTTACTGTTATTCTCATATGCCGACCCTTGGCGTATCACACGCCGCTATTTAGTGATGGGTGAACACTTCCTGAAAGACACAGTTGTCCTTATGGGGTGGGTTTGGGCTGTGTGTGCATGCCTGGAGAGCGAGAAAGTCGCCGGTGCGGGCGAGAGGGGGCGAGAGGAGGGTTAGTGAGTCGGCGTGCGTGCGTGGTGTCCCGCATGACAGGGCGACGTAGAGAATTACATATACAGAGAAGATTACTTGTTCTCCACCCCCCCCCTTTTTTTCTGAGCTGCGCTCTCTGTCGCAGCGAAAGTTACGTGGGGTAAATGTAGTCCAACTTGCGGAAATTAAAAGAGTTATCTATCCATGCCTTTTTATCGGAGGTTAGAGGGTCGCATGCGTTCGTGGTGTCCCGCATGTTTGGGCGACGTAGAGAATTATATATACAAATTGTTATCAGTCAAGCGTTGTGAGTTGCTCTTCCGCACTACTAGGATGAAGCTTTTTTACTTAAATAATTGATTGAGCTATGAAGTAATAACACAAAGTTTGCTATTATACCAGGTCTGCTAGATTAAATTACTTACCAGCCGATACTTGCACTGGCCATCTCAAATAAAACAAAATATGAAGTATAATGTCATATGAAGTGTCACATATCGTGTATCTTTATACATAATTCTCTTCTTCCCTAATCAGGTCAGACGAGAAGTAAATGGGAAGATCCCTCTCTTATTTCTGCGGAGAGTCACCCCACAAAATAAAACAAGAGGGGGGGGGGGGAGAACACGTTTTAACAGCTCGCTACGGATGGCTGCGCGCTGGACTGTCAAACCCTGCCCGCTCCCATCCCATCCGGAAGGCTTGGACTAGGAAGTAACTATCAAAACTCTGAAGGAACATCCGAAACATGTAAAACATTTTAAAACACTAAATAGCAGGGCCGGACCTAAGCATTGTGGGGCCCTATTCGAAACGGATTTCTCTGGGCCAAGTTTGAGTAGGGAAGCGGACAATAAGTGAAATTTAAGAGTTTGTATTAGAAAATAAATTCGTCTATGCATTTTATTCATTGTTTACTACGTACAGAACTACTTTACGAGCCTTGCGTGTAGCAAAGTCATACAGTATATCATAATAATTCTGTTTCCTACATAGATCACGCTCAATAGCAAGAATTACCAAATGTTTCAATCTATCTTTGAGAATTGTTGACCTCAAGTAATTCTTCATTAGTTTGAGGCGCGAGAAGCTTCTTTCACTAGATTACACAATTACGGCTGAGGCTTGATGCCGCGCGTAAGATTGGCGTTTTCATTATTGAATGACACCAAAAATGACAATTTTCGTGTATGTATTTCCGTATATTTTAAGAACTGTTTCGTATATTTTGCGATTTCGGGAGATTTCCAGGAGCTCCTGGTAAATCGCCAGGAAGGGGCGGGAAATCTGTTTTAAGTTATAAAATGGTTTAATTAATTAATTTATGCACCTTGAATTAGCGCGGATCCTATGCAAGTGCTCTTGGTAAATCGACAGGAGTGTGCAGGAAATCTCTTTTAAGTTATAAAATGGTTTAATTTAATAATTTCTACACCTTGAATTAGAGCGGGCCCTATAAAAGTGCGGGGCCCACTGCGATCGCGTAGATTGCAGCATTGCAGGCGCCTAAGGTCGGCCCTGCAAAATAGCGTCGTATGCTACGCCGCCGGTCGACTAGTGTACTATATTTTCGTTAAACCTGCTTATAACCAGAGGCGGCCTTAGCAGATCGCGGGGCCCAGGGCGAGTGTAATATGCGGGGCCCTGAGTCATAAGTCATCCCATATGCTAGGACAAATTTGTACAAATACTCTATCTTCCCTAGTGCTATTAGAGCATGGAATAGGTTGCCTGAGCTAGCCAGGAAAACCAGTGACATTGGTTAATATGCATGACTGAATGCATGACGCATAGGACGTAATAATCTTCTTTTGTTGAAGTAACGTCTGTATTATATAAGATAAGATAATTGTAGACTATATATACGTACCTGTACCACTTATAGGTTTCAAAACTTAAGGTGAAATGAATCTCCGTTTGCGGGGCCCCTCTCATGCGCGGGGCCCCTCTCATGCGCGGGGCCTTGGGCGGTTGCCCCACTTGCCACCCCCTAAGGCCTCTACTGCTTACTACAAATCTACAAATATATACTTTAATCCTGTTATTTAAAATAGCTTATCATCTAAAATATATATTATCCTATAAAATATATTCTCTCTTTAAATATATATCCTTTAAAATATATTATCCTTCTGGTCAGGCTAACTTTGTGTACTCAGGACTAGACATTCTGGAAGCTGCTCCTACATCAGCCCTGCTCACACTGCTAGGTTCTCTTTGAACAAAAACAAATGTTCAATAGTCCACTCCAAGTAGAATCGACATTGCCAGGGACATTTCATATTCAATTTTACCAATAGCTGACTTGGGTGTATTCAGATACTGGCATAACTTTTCTTTTTACTTGGGTCACACGAGTAACTTCCAAATAAAATTTTAACTCAGTCCAAAACATCTCACCAGTGGATCTCAACCTTGCAGCAGCCATTCAACTCCTTAAGAAACTATACGAGTAATGAAAGAAACATTTTAGCTCAGGTTGAGATTCTACAATTGGTTAAGGACAGAAATAAATACAAGTCTGCATCGAAGACATTATTTTCGAAAAAGGGTTCCAAATGCAAGTTTAGAAATCTTGTGTAAAAGAGTTATCTTACTTCACTTTAAAAAAAATTACTTATACTAATATTACTGAATAAAGACTTAGAAATCAGGCAGTTTAATAAATGTAGTAGATTTAAACTCGTCTATTGTAATCCATATATCTAATAAATCAATGTCAGATCAGGTGAATATTCATAGTCCTTTAAACTGTTGAACAAAAGCATACTTAATTTTAAAGAAGTACCAGCCGTATGCACTGTTACATGTAGAAAGTCAATGTGTTCAGTACTTCCGGTAATTACTTCAGATTTATGTTTATCTTGTACAATATTGAACCTATACCTTACTTATAACATTAATTCAAGCCGTTAGAGCCATTCTAATAAAATTATCCATAACAATGCAGAATAAAATACATTGATAATTTGGAAGATTTCCAAATTATAAAAAAAGTAGCCTGCAATGCTCTTTCGTCATAGATATATCAATGCATATATTTGAACTAATGTTTAGTTATGTAATTCACACAAAAAAAAAGAGAATTGGATTGGGAGTTTAACATAAAAATATTTTTTTACGGGGAAAAAGTTAATAATGACAAATCTTTAAAGGTCGGGGACATTCAAAATACTAAATCAGCTGGTCTAACTATTACCAGCAGTCCAGCCATTGCCCCTTCAAATCCTATCCTGGTGTTAAAAGAGAACAGTTAATATGTTAAAAGTCATCCAGTCTTCGAGTGACAGAAATAAGTACATGTAGTTACTACGTACCATCTGGCTGCCTGATCATGAGGCATGCGCTCTAGACTCTCACCTCGCCCTGATCCCACGACGTTCTGTGGCTCTAGTAGAAATAACCTTGACATTGGAAGGTAACGTGTAAAGAAAACGTCACAAAAATCAAAAGGAAAAAGTTTCTTTTTTATTTTCAAAACTAGAGAGTCAACTGTAACATGCAGATATCAAGATGGAGTAGAAGCTGAGTTCTGAAAATATAAACAAAAAATATTTTAAAAGTCCTGAATGTGACTTGTCGATACAAGCGATTGACGAAAACCTTGTCCAGACGTCCAAACTCTCTCTTTATCTATTTCTGACTCTGTCTGTGTAGGTATATATATATATGCGTGTTTGTGCGTGTGTGTGTTTGTGTCTGCGTATCTATGTGTGAATGTGAGTGTATGCATGCGTGAGGCTAGGTCCAAAATAAAATAGCTATTTTAAGCCTGCACAAATCCAAACTTATCTTTAACGGCGCATCTTTCCGGCTATTTCTTTCATCGGCTATCCTAAATTCAACAAATACTAGATTTTCAGTGTTATTTATATCCTAACAGAAATTGTAATATAATCATATTTGCTCAGATGAAAGAAAGAAACTCTGTAGAGAAGGTGGTATACTAGAGCGTCCTAAAACTTACATCGAATATGGACTCTGTAGAGAAGGTGGTATACTAAACTGTCCTAAAACTTACATCGAATAGGGACTCTGTAGAGAAGGTGGTATACTAAACTGTCCTAAAACTTACATCGAATAGGGACTCTGTAGAGAAGGTGGTATACTAAACTGTCCTAAAACTTACATCGAATAGGGACTCTGTAGAGAAGGTGGTATACTAAACTGTCCTAAAACTTACATCGAATAGGGACTCTGTAGAGAAGGTGGTATACTAAACTGTCCTAAAACTTACATCGAATAGGGACTCTGTAGAGAAGGTGGTATACTAAACTGTCCTAAAACTTACATCGAATAGGGACTCTGTAGAGAAGGTGGTATACTCAACTGTCCTAAAACTTACATCGAAAAGGGACGCACTTTGTGTTCTCTGAATTCTTTCCACTCTCCACTTTTCTAATGATCTCTGCTAGTCCACTGATCTGCCCATCTGGTCTTGAAGCTTGGACAGCAAGTCATGTTTGGGCAGTGCAACACGCCTTAATCTAATGATACCACTGGGGCTGGGGGGGGGGGCTTAAAGGACAGAGATGTAATAATAGCTTACTGAAAAGAGCAGGGCGAAAATTTATGAAAACCACGGTGGCGATGACGGGGGTGTTGTAAAGGGAGAAAAAAGGGGGGGTTGCATTGGGGTTTGGTGGCAGAGAAGGAGGGCAATAATGACGTGATTTCAATGCTGCAAGTATTGATCCTGGGAAGGGGGGAAGAAGGGGAGTAGAGATTCTCGTCATTTTTCTTCCTTTATTGCCCGGCTTCCTTTTACGGAGCTTTATGGCAAGGGACGCTAGCAGTTCACAAGACAGGAGTAACCGTCCCTGATCTAATAATGCAACTGATATCACAAGCAATCAATGATAGAAAGCCACAAAGAAGAGAGACAGAGAGAGAACTCAAAAAAAAGAGCAGTGCAAGGAGTTTGTTCTATTCCAAAACATTTCCCATGGAACTTTTGACTCTACCAGCACCATTCCGTTCGTTGCAAATGGGATGCAAAAATTTGATTTTCTATATTTCGTTTCTTGTCTTTCATGTTTTCCTTTTTTTATGAATGGCAATTAATTTATTGTTTGTACGCCCTATTAGAAGTACAACACAACGAACTCTATATATCTAGTAGAGGTCTAGCTGTTTAGGTTCTGCGCCTTTGACCGACTGCACTAATAAATTTAAAGCTAATTCTAGATCTTAAATTTTCTTGTGGTAGATTTTTTTTTTTGGCGTAGGGATTTTTATACTGAAGTTAATTAGAGTAGTCTTCTCTTGTTAACAGTTTCATTTTGAAGATCCTGTTGACAGTCGGCAGAGTTCGGCCCCACGCCTTAAAAAAAAGGGGCTGCACTAAGAGAGTCTTTTTGTCACTGTCATCCCATCGTACAAATATTCGTAGCCCTGATATGAAACTAAGGCCCATGTAATGCTAAGGCCGCGTCTGCATTAAGATATAAAATACAGGACAAAGCAGGATAGGAAAAAAGTTTTAAAACAACAGGGAAAGGGAGGGACAGACAGAACAGCACGAAAGGAACCAATAAACTTCGATGCAGTTGAAGATGTCTTACAGAACTGCTATTCATATCTATTTTCATTATTTAACATTTCTTTATTGTTGAAATCAATACTAGTTATATATTTAAAATACTTTGATATATTTTAGGATTTTTTCATGTCGAAATTCATTTTAAAAAATGTTGCTATCAAATTTCGCAGAAAATACGCCCATTAAGCGAAAATCTGCGAAGCATTTTTCCCATTCATTTTTTGTTTATAAAACCCGCGAATGTACGACGTGCCGAAACATAAGGTGGCCAAGGAAGGATCAAAGTCTGAGGTAACCTTTATAAGAACCATTTGATCGAGATTCAAAGTTGTGAGTGAAGAAATGTAACGAAAAATTAGGCGGAGAGTAATCATTGATAAATTTAAATTGTTGAGTAAGTGTCTCTAATGGCCAGTGATACGTCTACGATTGTTATGATATTCTTAATTGTAATTAACATTTCTACTGTGTGTTCAAAAAGTGGTGACAAATATAATGCATATATTTTGAGCATAATGAAAATAATCCCTATGCTGGACTAACACCCATACTCAAAAGTTCAGCGCTAAAAGCTGTTGTGAGGCCTGTAACGCCGCCAGACCTGATTATGCTGCTATGCCGTAAGCATGGCATGAGCTTGTCTTAGACTGGTTTACGCCTGACGTGCGCTTGACAGACACAATCCCAGTTGTATGTTCACATTGAGATGTTCATCGATGTTCAGACGGCACCATCCTACAAACACATACACACACAGAGACACTATCACACACCCAAACACATGTAGCACACTCTCACACACACACACACATATATACCAAATGTGCTGAAAAGACAGAAAGAAAGACAAACGAGGGGGTGGGACAAGGGCATCAATTTATGCTACATCATGACGGACCCACCACGGTGTGTAATGAAAGAGTTGGGGTGGTCCGGAAGTGTGGGGGTCGAGTGGTAGTGTGGGGGTCAACAAAATTTCCATCTAGTGTGTTTTGTGGGGGGAGGAGTACGGGTAGGGGAGATTGATGCCCTAGTGACTTCATGACGCCAGACATCACATCTGACAGCACTTTCTATCATCGCTGTAGGATAAAGTTGTCTTTCTCTGCCCTAGTGACTTCTGACAGCACTTTCTATCATCGCTGTAGGATAAAGTTGTCTTTCTCTGCCCTAGTGACTTCATGACGCCAGACATCATATCTGACAGCACTTTCTATCATCGCTGTAGGATAAAGTTGTCTTTCTCTGCCCTAGTGACTTCTGACAGCACTTTCTATCATCGCTGTAGGATAAAGTTGTCTTTCTCTGCCCTAGTGACTTCATGACGCCAGACATCATATCTGACAGCACTTCTATCATCGCTGTAGGATAAAGTTGTCTTTCTCTGCCACCCCATTCCTTCACTACCTAAGTATCCTGCCCTGTAATACTACGCTATCAACACTAGGTATTATCATCTTCTTTTTGAAGTAACGTCTGTATTATATAAGATTATAACAATGTTATCAACAATATTTCAACACCATGATATAAACACTGTATTGATAGTGTGTTATTAACGCAACATTACATATCAAACCTACGTATCAATTATATGTTATCAACACTGTTACCAACCATATGTATTGATGCCATGTAATCAACACTGTTACCAACCATATGTATTGATGCCATGTAATCAACACCATATATCAACCCTATGTGTTGATGCCATGTTATCAACACTCACCCCACAAGAAGTCTCAACTTGAACTATAAATAGTAACAAGATGGTAGAGAGGGTCTACTTGCAGAAGCCCTAAACTCTGTTCGTGCCACATCACAGTTTACGGTTGAGACATAGGTGTCTCCTGGGAAGGCGATTGGTGGTGAGACGACTTGAAGAAACCAATCAAAGACGTTGGTCTATTGGGGGCAGGGTGTTACTGTCAGAGTGATTGTCAAACGTTGGTTTGGTCAACAATCAACGTCAACTTTTTGTTTTTTATTGGACTGCGTGTTGTAAGTCTGTTCCTGTCTGTCAGTATCATTGCTTGTTTGTATGCTCATAGAAAGTCATCAGTAAAAGGAAAGAAAATAAAACGAGACGAAAAAAAAAGTGAAAAGGAATAAAATAGAAAGAAAAAGAGTTGAGAGAGAAAGAGTTAAAGTTGATCTATAGAACTAATGAATAGGGGAATTTTTTAAAATCTAATTATAGCCTTTTTAAATCAGACATATTTAGAGGCCGCAGACATACCCAGGTCTTTGTTGAATCATTGAACAAATCGAATGATACATCAGCTGAGTGTCTTACAAGTGCGTCCTGGTAGTTTGAAATGTTATCTATCAAAAAAAAAAGATTTGTTTATTTTCAACAAAACTGAATTAGAAAACAAAAGAAACGTTCTAAGTGAAATGAAACTGTTTCACACAGTACCTTCTCTGATCTTTGAGTTAGGTCCCCATATATATTTGTTTTACATCCTTGACAAAGTCTAATAAATATTTTGACTAAAGTCTTCAATTGAAGCGTGGTTTCAGCGTTGCACTCAGTGTTCCATGTAGTCAGACATATATCAGCATTCTATGTGCTACATGGTGGCGCGCTGGCTGTGTGATTACGTACTTAGCTTTCGAACCTAGTGTCCTGGGTTCGAATCTCGGTGAAGACTGGGATTTTGAATATCTGGATTTCTTTCAGCCCACTAAATTGTAATGGGCACGTGACTTAGGTTTGGGGGTGGGGGTGGGGGAGAAAGGGGGTTAGGGGGTTAGTCGTTGTGCTGTTGACATACAAATAATAATAATTTTATTTATAAAGCGCTGTTAACAAACAAAATGTTGGCTCAAGGCGATGTAATAACATTACAAACACAAACACGACAGCTACAATGACAAACTAATCTAAACAAGTTTTATAAAGGTAGGTCTTAATGTTTTTCTTGAAAGTAGTGTAGCATGTTGTCTGTCTGAGATCAATGTGGAGTGAGTTCCAAACCTTTGGTCCGTGCACTGAAAAAGCCCGCAGACCGTAGCTTTGTGACAACCGGCTTGTTAACCGTTGCCATAGAAACAGATGACCTAAACATCATCTGCCCCATAGATGAAAAGATCTGAAAGGGGAACTTATATGTGCTCTATACACTTGTCCTTCTGATAGTATGTTATAAACCAGGTAAGGGGAAATATGAAACTACTTTCTGATGAAATCTTAAGATCTTTTATTAGCCACACCCCCTAAACCCCTGCCCAATGTGCATGATGATGCCGAAGAGAGTCAGTTCCATCAGACTAGAGTATTTATTGCTGTAGTGATGTGGCTGATGACAAGTGCGTCGGAAATTTAACTGGCCCCAAGGCTGAAATAGGTTGGCCACCCACTGGCTTTAAAGCTTGCTGTCCTCAACTCCCTAGTCAAATGATGACGTGTTTCATGCCTAGTCAAATACTTGAGCTAATCTCTGGACTGGAAGAATTCATAACTATGATCGGACAAAAAAATGGGTTTTACATTTTTACATTTGCTGTTTCTACAAAAGAAAATAGTTTCACATTTTTAATACCGTAGTTGTTTCACTTTTCTCACTAAGAAGATGTTCACTGCTGAGGACAAAAGCAAAAAAAAAAAACGCTATCCATCGACACACCATGAACACCCTTTCTGACCACTTATACATTTACTTCATTGACACACCATGAACACCCTTTCTGACCACTTATACATTTACTTCATTGACACACCATGAACTCCCTTTCTGACACACTTATACATTTACTTCATTGACACAAAGCCCCCCCCCCTTTCCCATTCCACCCCACCTTGAAGTTCTAAAGTAAATGTAGGGCCAGGCTTCAAAGTCGTAAAGTTCCATGCAATCAACAAAGTCCAAGGTCTGGTTATTGCTCTCTTGACTGCGGCTCTTCTTTAAGGTCTGACATTAACTTCAACGAACCATTTTTTTTGTTTTAGTGACCATGAATTACAGAATCAATAGACGACTATGGCAGACTTTCGAAGGAAAAACCAGCAGTTAGAGCACCTCAGAGTGCCCTGATGTTCTAGCAGTTTCAGCTTCTCGGTATGCCCTAATCATCATGATGTATTCTTTTTGTCCAAAGCTAACGATATTTTTTTAGCTAATTGTCTAGTTCGACAATGTCAAGGACATAGCAAGTGTGCAAGATTTTATTTCCTGTTTTTAAAGAACCCTTTCAGTTCTTTAACTACTTAGATCCAAATTCTGCTCTAAATTATGTTATATGATATTATCATTTTAATTTTTGTTTTGTGTGTGCATTTGTATTTGCCGTATTTTAAAAAAAAATCCTGTCTATCATCTTGATTGATCACACACATTTTTTAAATCAATGAATTGATTGACACTCAATTAAGGATCTTCATGTGGTGACGTCTTCAATGTATTCCTTCCATTATGTTCCATGTTACACAAAAATCTGGCATTGATGGCTTCACCTTGCTGACGTTGTCACAAGTAATACGTCAAGAAACCAGCAGACGATATTTGAAGAGTTACTGAAAGGGCGGTAACTGGAATGGGATTTGAGCGCGCAATGAAATAATAAGAACCTAAAAGAAAAAAAAAAGAATGTTGGTTGCTGAGAGTAGGGAGAAAGGTCAAAGTTCGATGGGGAAAAAATGGTTACATATAATTTGGTTCCACGAAAGAAAGTCTCCGTGGTGTGTAAGCTCAGTAGCATGAATTGGCGCCCCAATCCAATTACACCCCTGGTCCCTGAGGATCCTGTAGCGGGGTCAGTCAACCGGGCAAGTAATGGTGGAAAATGCAAAGTTCATCAGGCTCTCAGGGTGACGAGAATTTCTCAGGGCACTGGAAAGGAAAAAAAATATCTTGGTTCCGAATATTTCACGGAGATTGACACGAGTACCATACTGCTGCCTAACAATGTTACATCGCCACACGGGTGTTGCCACAAGGACCACACTACTGCGTAACAATGTTACATCGCCACACGGGTGTTGTCACAAGGACCACACTACTGCGTAACAATGTTACATCGCCACACGGGTGTTGTCACAAGGACCACACTACTGCGTAACAATGTTACATCGCCACACGGGTGTTGTCACAAGGACCACACTACTGCGTAACAATGTTACATCGCCACACGGGTGTTGCCACAAGGACCACACTACTGCGTAACAATGTTACATCGCCACACGGGTGTTGCCACAAGGACCACACTACTGCGTAACAATGTTACATCGCCACACGGGTGTTGTCACAAGGACCACACTACTGCCTAACAATGTTACATCGCCACACGGGTGTTGTCACAAGGACCACACTACTGCCTAACAATGTTACATCGCCACACGGGTGTTGTCACAAGGACCACACTACTGCCTAACAATGTTACATCGCCACACGGGTGTTGCCACAAGGACCACACTACTGCCTAACAATGTTACATCGCCACACGGGTGTTGCCACAAGGACCACACTACTGCGTAACAATGTTACATCGCCACACGGGTGTTGCCACAAGGACCACACTACTGCGTAACAATGTTACATCGCCACACGGGTGTTGCCACAAGGACCACACTACTGCGTAACAATGTTACATCGCCACACGGGTGTTGCCACAAGGACCACACTACTGCGTAACAATGTTACATCGCCACACGGGTGTTGTCACAAGGACCACACTACTGCGTAACAATGTTACATCGCCACACGGGTGTTGTCACAAGGACCACACTACTGCGTAACAATGTTACATCGCCACACGGGTGTTGTCACAAGGACCACACTACTGCGTAACAATGTTACATCGCCACACGGGTGTTGTCACAAGGACCACACTACTGCGTAACAATGTTACATCGCCACACGGGTGTTGTCACAAGGACCACACTACTGCGTAACAATGTTACATCGCTACACGGGTGTTGTCACAAGGACCACACTACTGCGTAACAATGTTACATCGCCACACGGGTGTTGCCACAAGGACCACACTACTGCGTAACAATGTTACATCGCCACACGGGTGTTGTCACAAGGACCACACTACTGCCTAACAATGTTACATCGCCACACGGGTGTTGTCACAAGGACCACACTACTGCCTAACAATGTTACATCGCCACACGGGTGTTGTCACAAGGACCACACTACTGCCTAACAATGTTACATCGCCACACGGGTGTTGCCACAAGGACCACACTACTGCCTAACAATGTTACATCGCCACACGGGTGTTGCCACAAGGACCACACTACTGCGTAACAATGTTACATCGCCACACGGGTGTTGCCACAAGGACCACACTACTGCGTAACAATGTTACATCGCCACACGGGTGTTGTCACAAGGACCACACTACTGCGTAACAATGTTACATCGCCACACGGGTGTTGTCACAAGGACCACACTACTGCGTAACAATGTTACATCGCCACACGGGTGTTGTCACAAGGACCACACTACTGCGTAACAATGTTACATCGCCACACGGGTGTTGCCACAAGGACCACACTACTGCCTAACAATGTTACATCGCCACACGGGTGTTGCCACAAGGACCACACTACTGCGTAACAATGTTACATCGCCACACGGGTGTTGTCACAAGGACCACACTACTGCGTAACAATGTTACATCGCCACACGGGTGTTGTCACAAGGACCACACTACTGCCGTAACAGTGTTACATCAACGCATACAATCTTCCAAACTGACATGATACAACCAGCTTGGAGAACCTCATTTGTGGCCCCATGCGGAGCCCCTTTAGGGAGACTAGTGCTACTCGCGATTAGACGATCTGTACATAAAGCGGAAAAGTCCTGTTTGCTCATCTGTAAATGAGTGTGTTTGTGTTCCTCATCTTGAATGGAGAACTTTGATTCTGTGTGTGTCTGTGTGTGTACCTGTGTGTGTTCATTTGGATGGTGTTTGTGTTGGTGATTGTGTTTGTGTGTGAAGGGTACAAGTGTACAACACTTCACATTGAATTAAATATCCATATTAAAATGCGAGCAAGAAAATATTCTGTGTGTGGGTGTGGTGTGTGTGTATACCTTGTGTGTGTGTGTGTGCTGTGTGTAGTGTGTTTGTGCATTCGAGGGTGTTTGTGTTGCTTGTGTGTGTGGTGATAGATGATTGATGTCCTTGTATCGGGATCTTGTGTGTGAAATAAACGATTTCATAAAATGCCACAGGTAGCAGTCAGCCGGAATGTAATGGTATATTATTAAACTCATAGCGCAGCAACAGGACATGGATATTTGGTTTCTTTTTTTTAATAATATATTTATTTTATCCATTCCAAATCTGGGTTTCTTTTTTCTTTCACATTGATATATAGAGGTGTTGCTTTTAAGGGACAGCACTTGTATGTTGTTTAAATATACACCATGTGCGTTACATTTAGATACTATGAATGTAACACACAAGAGACACTGTATTATCATGTAATTATTATTTATATATTAATTATAATAAAAACGCAAATGAGTAGTTCTATGTTCTGTTCTAGTTTGGCTGACTTTAAGTACAAAGAATAGTACTCTCAATAGTGAAGGTTAATATGAACTGAGACCTTATCAATCGAATGTACGCAAATGATTGACGCGCTTTCAATTCTTAAAATTTTTGTTCATTTTTAAATTATATAAGAAGATAAAAAATTACATTATAATGTATTTATAGTATTTATAATACACAAAAACTCATTAATCTCGAAAAAAACACTTTAAAAAAAAACAACTAAACTAAACAAATAAATTTAGAACAGCCTGTGGTGCAAAGGGATATAACCTTGGAAATGTGAATGTTGAACTAAGACAAAACGAGTACAGTCCTTGATTCGGTCAATAAGATGACTTCAGCTCCATGTCTCAGACCTCGGTATAGAGTATAGATTTATAGAATCAGCAATTGACTGTATAATCTAACTTCCTATTTAGAATGAAACATTTATAAAGCAGTAAATAGTTTATTTAGATTTGAATGAAGCGGTAAAAAGGTCATTATTTCGCTCTCAATACACGAGAAAGGTTACCACTGGAAGCTTGTGTGTGTGTGTGTGTGTGTGTGCAGGGGAAGGGTGGCGACAGAAAGAGTGTGTATGAGAAGGGAATAAAGTGGTTTGTACAGTTCGATCTGTCCTCTGTTTTCTGTTACTACTGCAAGACGGCCTCAACGATATCTTCAAGTTAAAACTATTTTTTGTTTTGCTTTGTACTATTAGCTTTTAAGAACCGTAACAGAAGAATGTGTCTCGAATTGTTTAATATTGAGAGAGAAAGAGAGAGAGAAAGTGAAAGAGAGAGAGAGAGAGAGATTGAGAATAAAATAACGAGAGAGACTGAGAGAGAGATAGAGACTGAAAGAGATTGAGGGAGAGAGACAGACAGAGAATGAAAGAAAGAGAGAGACTGAGAGAGAGATCATTCATATAGAGAATGATAAAAAGAGAGAGAGCTATTGAGAGAGAAAGTTTAATACGTGTGTTAGAAAGACTAAAGTGGGGGAGCGGGGAAGGGGTACTTGTGCGTATGTTTTAGTATGTGAGTGAGTGTGTGTGTGTGCTTACATTTGCACTCAAATGAATTTATTGAAGGTGAGCATGAGACTGTGTGGACAGGTCAGAGCACAAGATGGAAGGTTATTTTTGTACTGTGACCCAGTGGTACCTTTTGAGACCTCGTCCTTAATGGTACCAAGTTCGAATCTGGCTTGTAGAAAATATGAACCCTTTCCTTGTTAACTGTTATCTATCTCTCTCTCCCTGCCTCTCTCTCTCTCTCTGTCTCTCTCTTTCCCTCCCTCTAAATCTCTTTCTCACCCTCTCTCTCTCTCTCCTTGTCCCCCTCTCTGGTCCTGCATGATATTTCATATAACCTTATATATTATACTACAAGCTTTAAAGACTGTCATCTCAGTGCATAATACCCCATCTCAGTTGAGTTACTTCAATTACAATAATTTATTGATTCAGCTGTATGTGTGTTTGTGACAGTGAGAGACAGATAGAAAGAGAGAAACAGTTTGCGGGCATGTCTTTAAATTAGTGACACAGTTATTATATAGAGTCGATATATACACCATGAGTAATTATGATAAACTGGTTCACCGACCACTTCTGATAATGTAAAACAGAACAATCGTATTTTCACTACAATCAATAGTGCCCTATTTGCACTTCGAATGTTCGCTATAGAACAATTTAGCGCTAACTTATGTCACTGACCCAAATATTAAACCTGGAAGTAGCAGACGGCATTGAGATGTTTGGCTTACTTTGTAAGGACGTTGTGGCCCTGCTCTGAGTTCGTGTGTGTTTAGGCTTCAATGCGCTAATCCTGTAGAAAGATAAGATGACAGGAGGAGTTTAGCGTTAAGATCTTCGGCTATAGCAACCTGCAATTAATAGACTCCGAGCACACGACAGTTTCTGGGGAAACAAAAAAGGTGCCTGGGGTAGGAGGGGCCTGGAGAGTGTTTTGTGTATGTATGTGTATGTATGTATCTTCTTACTGGCTTCTCGTTCGCCTCTAGCAGACAGTCGGAACTTTAAATGTTTGGAATAAGTCTAAAAAAAATTCAGCGTTAGTCGAGATGACTCCAAAGACAAGTCGATTTTGAAGATTATGTTTTGTGCTTGGAACCAGCCTATGGGCCCAATTAAGCTACAAACACAAACGCAATATAAAATATTTCCCGCCAAAACAAAAGTCCTGAATGCCTCCTTCACTGTTTGACTGTCTGGTTGGCTAAGTTTCGTTTGCTCTTGTGACGACTGTTCATAACCGATGGGAGAGACGTTCTTGTTGCCCTGGCTTTACTTTCACAAACAACGTCGGCCTGGAGAGTTTGAGAACAGGGTCGCGACTTCCCAGCGTCTAGGAGGTTGTTCAGTGATATGCAGATTGTCTTTGCCTATATCAGAGCCCGTCCTACACTCGGTGGCTTAGCTAGGGATTTGGGAGCCCTGGTGCTTGATCTCTTTAGGGGCCCCTACATCGTGACATAATATAATGGCGTAATATTTAATATTTAATGTAAAAACAAATTTCAATTCGAACACTCATTTAGGGGTTCCCAGGAGGGTCCACCCTAGCTACGCCACGCCTACACTTTCTGGGAGCTTTGCTATCCATTCTAATATACAGTACACATTTATTATACTATGTGTTAGATTTCTGCGATACCGTTTCTTAGCAAGGACTTTGTTATTCAATATCGACATCTACAGCAATTACATTGATATGTGAAACATAATATTTTGGTTTAGAGTTAAGGTCATAGTGGTCATACATAATGGTACTCGACCATTATCCCAGATTTTGCTGAGGCCGCATCTGTCTCAGCGATGGTCACGTGGCCTGCATTGTTCTCTTCTCTAGACTTGTTCACTGATCATTCGAGTGCTGACTTAAATTTACTCACATTTCGTTTGGACTGAAAGAAAGCCAACGTCTGTTTTCATTTGATAGCGTCTTCTTCTAAGTCCGGCAGGATTAGCGTGTCGAAGAGTTGAACTTTAACCTTTGCGAGGGAGACGAACTTGAATTGAATTATCTTTATTGGTAACTATATCTATGTCTAAGTCATGTCAAGTCATAAAGTATCCCGCTCCCTTGTCTAAGTCATGTCAAGTCATAAAGTATCCCGCTCCCTTGTCTAAGTCATGTCAAGTCATAAAGTATCCCGCTCCCTTGTCTAAGTCATGTCAAGTCATAAAATACCCCGCTCCTGTGTCAGATGAATTTTGAATCTGACTTTGAACTTAAGATACACATAAACAAAATTACGACTAAACTGTTATTGTCCTATCAATTCTGCTCGAGTAAGGATTCGAACTCAAGTCCCCTTGTTAGGTGGCCAATCTGTAGCCATGATGTATTTTGCCTCTCAGCCATCCCATTCGATGGCAAGTGAACTCCTTTCATGATAGAGCGATAGCGCAAATTTGGCAAAAACAAACAACACCTCCCCTCCCCCCCCAAAAAAAAACAACATCTGGTGCAAACACTTTGATAAGAAGAAACTTTTTGGGGGGAGGCAGAACAATAACCACAAAATAAAAAAAACAGAATCTCTGGAGATTCATTGAAACACAAAGGTAAAGACCTTTCAGACCTTACGATATATGGGGCAGATGAGGTAAAGGTCATCTGTTTCTATGGCCAACAGATTACGAGGGTGTTACGTGGCCAGCACAACGACTAATCGCCTTTACTTTCCCTAAGTACTTTCAAGTTGAGTTTGTGTGGCCCCCACTCTTTACCGAGATTCAAACCCGGGATCTCTCGATTTGGAAGACAAGCGTTATACCAGTCAACTACAACGTCCCCATTAAGTTTCATCATAAATCTTCAAATTGGAATGAGATAAATATGTAACAATTAGGTTTGGGCCATAATACACACTCATCAAATCTTACTCGTGGGAAAAAAAACAACAACAAAAAAACCCAGATATTTTTCTTTTTTTTTTCCCCTTTGATAGTTTTCGCTGCCTAAAGACTGTTCTGACGTCCTGGTCACGTGACCAACCGCCATTTTAAATATGTAAAGAAACGCCAAGTATCCAATATTGACATCTTGAATATTTCATCGGATCTGTGATTCTGTGTGGCAGGAAGATGTCACATGTCACAGTAGATTGCTGAGCGCATAACTGTGCGTGTGTCTTTGTGTGTGTGAGTGTGAGAGAGAGATAGAGAGAGAGAGAGAGAGAGAGAAAGAGAGAGAGAGAGAGAACATAAAAAAACGTTAGCTATGGCCGTATCTTAGCACGTGCCACTAACCGCGTGGTCCTGTCAACTAGACGTCCTGGCCAACTACTGCTGCCGTCTGACAGTTGTCATAACAGTCACCATTAGAGTCATATGGACAATGGCGAGCTGTCAGGCTCCACACAATGAATGGAAGATCCGCTGGGAGCGTCGTTAGATGACGTTTGCAACACGTGTTCAACTTGACCACATCCAACATCTCAGCTGCTCCTTGTATGCTCATGTTGTTGTTGTTGTTGTTGCTGTTGTGGTGGGTAGTTGTTAAGTCCTGGCAGGACAACGAATAGGAAGAAGCTAAGAGGGTCAGTTGGACCTCTCAGTCATGATAATCTATGCAAACCGACGTCATGTATCAGCCAAGTTATTATCTCATATCTCATTTCCCATATCACAGTCATGTGAAGTCATACATTGTCATAATGTCTGTCATGATAACTTATTGTACTTGAAGACTATCTCTCCTCTAATTTGCAGTTATTCTCATTAAGCTTCAGTCACGTTTAAGAAGGAAGACTTATTCTTCAAAAAATGGGAAGAACATGTTATTTAGTGATTTGGTCGGCATGAGAATGTTGGACAGAGGTTACCTGTTTCAAAATACAAATCAAATCTTAAGTATTCCTTCTGCCAATCCAATTATTACCACCGATACCGATGCTACCCAAACTGCAGGCCGCTGTTCTTTCATTCGGCTTCTGTACATTTCTGTCCACATTACATGAGGCCGTAGACTGAAGATGATTCTGTTGGACTGAGACCATTCGTTCTAGATAACCTCAATACTGACCTGCCAACGTCAAAACCTTAGGATAAATTAGACCAATAGCTTGCTGCCACGTCGTACATACCTGTGACGTGTCAACGAGCTTTTGGTCTGAACTGCCCACCTATTGTGACGTTGAAGATCAGTGTTCGGGCTTCTATAACGACGGGTCTCGGTTGGACACATACTTTGAGGTGATAAGGCCCAAGTGTCGGAAATTGAAATGATCTACGGTGAAAAATGGTTTGTAAAGTTTTTTAGTTTTAGTTTTAGCATTCCTGGCATTCAGTTCAGTCAGATAATGAAAGTGAAAATGGTGTATTAACACATATACCTTTCTTTAGATTTTAATTTTTACTTTAGCTATTGCTTTATTTTCAGTTGAAAACTTCAATATTTCAATGTTCACACTCGAAATTAAAACAAGAAAAACACGAAAAAAAAAAAAAAACTTTTTTTTTCTAAATTAAAATAAATCTTTTCTTATGGGGAGAACCGCAATATCACTGTCATATCTATCAATTCTGCAATATCTCTACAATGTTTAATTTCCTTTTTCTGTATCAAACAAAATTAATTAGTTACCACTCATTGATGATTATGATGCTTTTATATTTTGCTTGATTCCTATACTGTCTTCGACAATAATTAATTGTGTTAAGTTTCCACTTGATCCGAGAGGGAGAAGTATCGAGTACCAGACAGACAGACAGACAGACAGACAGAGTGACCTGATAGAAGCTTTATACACAAAATAATGTTAAGCGGACTTGTTAAGTAACAAGAACTTTAATTTAGAGTTCAATGTCATCTTTCAGTTAATTGCCTCCCTTTGTTCACTTCGCCATGTCATTCAGCTGTATATCGTTAGCGCCTTTTTTTCTTTTCATCCTGACCCAGTTCTTACGGACATGCTGATAACAGGGACTTCGTGCTGATCGAAGTGTGAAATTTGAGAGGAACACTTTATGGTTGTGTCTTTGTCTTGAAACCTTTGTGACTGAAGTGACTCCTCATTGATTTCACAGGGCATCAGGGTTAGGGTGAATTACCGGTGGATTACGTAAGTCGTAGCCAGTACATAGTCATCAATAATTTGTTATAACTGTTACAGTGAATGGATTAGGTCTCTAGAGCTACAACTATTTGTCAGCCCAAAAGTTGTGTACATCGAGAGTACATTGGGCAGATGTACAGTTGGGTGAAAAGCAAACAAAATACTTAACATAAACATTGTCAATGATGCATGTTTCGGAGGTTCCTTCAGATTTGAAGAGCTTAACATCCTAGCCCACATGGGCGTAGCCAGGGGGTGTTGGGGTTCGGGGTTCAAGCCAATGAAAATTCCCGTAAGGGGAGAGGGGGAATTCTGTGAATGTTTCTCTGCTTTAATTTTGTTTATTATAAGTGATATTTTAATGTTAAACCATCACTTGCCCCACAAAGAGGGAGGGGGTCGAATTTAAACCCCTTTTAGTTCCGTTTATCGTAAAAAAAAACTCCTCAATATAAAACTGAAGCAAACCAGTCACTAGTCCAAGCCTTTTACAAGACCAGCCATCAGATATTGGTGCACTGAATACACTTTTAAAGCATTTAGATTGATATACCTTTGGTCAATGAGTCACAGGGTCGACATTTTAACGGCCAATGTAGACGGCTTTATTGTGTACACTTTATGCAACAGCTATGAGAGGCCGGTTAGTATCAAATCACGAGCCAGATGTAGCCCGCTAGCCGTAATTTAGGCACCTCTGCTATAAACCAATACTCGATATCAATAGTCTCAGTGTTAAACAGCTCTTGTCCGTAGTTTTATGACCCGCCTCCCGTATGCTTCGTGGCTCCTGCTCAGTCATTGTTAGAACGTTTCTCTGCCACGTTCGCTCATGAACTTCATTAAGTCCCAACGAGGACAATCGCCATTTGAACCTTTCTTTTTCATTAAGCAACTGACCCCATACTTCTGAGTTTATGGAGTGTCATTTGGGGTCTCTCTCGCACTACGAGGAAAAAAACGAGGGTACCTCACATTCTATATAAGCTCTGGGAAGATAAAAGTGTGTGGCCTTAATTTGCGCCTAACGCTAAGACGTTGGAGCTCATGAATAATGAAACCTCGTTACAAGCTCACGGAGTTCGCGCCAAGTTATCGGGCATTTCCCCAATGCCAGGAGCTGAAGATCTTTAAGGTGCTGGCGACACCTGCTGATAAAGAATTCAAGAAGGAAGACGCTATTTTTAGCTCTTCAATCGTTAATAAGAAAAGCTAGCCTCATTCATCGTTTCGTATCATAACACAAGTGCATGGAAGAAAACAGAAGAGCTAAAGGCAGAGGAAGAGACTCGAGTTGAGCCAGTGGAACTTGTGTAAGAGACTCGAGTTGGAGCCAGTGGAACTTGTGTAAGAGACTCGAGTTGGAGCCAGTGGAACTTGTGTAAGAGACTCGAGTTGGAGCCAGTGGAACTTGTGTAAGAGTCTCGAGTTGGAGCCAGTGGAACTTGTGTAAGAGTCTCGAGTTGGAGCCAGTGGAACTTGTGTAAGAGACTCGAGTTGAAGCCAGTGGAACTTGTGTAAGAGTCTCGAGTTGGAGCCAGTGGAACTTGTGTAAGAGACTCGAGTTGAAGCCAGTGGAACTTGTGTAAGAGACTCGAGTTGGAGCCAGTGGAACTTGTGTAAGAGACTCGAGTTGGAGCCAGTGGAACTTGTGTAAGAGACTCGAGTTGGAGCCAGTGGAACTTGTGTAAGAGACTCGAGTTGAGCCAGTGGAACTTGTGTAAGAGACTCGAGTTGGAGCCAGTGGAACTTGTGTAAGAGACTCGAGTTGGAGCCAGTGGAACTTGTGTAAGAGACTCGAGTTGGAGCCAGTGGAACTTGTGTAAGAGACTCGAGTTGGAGCCAGTGGAACTTGTGTAAGAGACTCAAGTTGGAGCCAGTGGAACTTGTGTAAGAGACTCGAGTTGAGCCAGTGGAACTTGTGTAAGAGACTCGAGTTGGAGCCAGTGGAACTTGTGTAAGAGACTCGAGTTGGAGCCAGTGGAACTTGTGTAAGAGACTCGAGTTGGAGCCAGTGGAACTTGTGTAAGAGACTCGAGTTGGAGCCAGTGGAACTTGTGTAAGAGACTCGAGTTGGAGCCAGTGGAACTTGTGTAAGAGACTCGAGTTGCAGCCAGTGGAACTTGTGTAAGAGACTCGAGTTGGAGCCAGTGGAACTTGTGTAAGAGACTCGAGTTGGAGCCAGTGGAACTTGTGTAAGAGACTCGAGTTGGAGCCAGTGGAACTTGTGTAAGAGACTCGAGTTGGAGCCAGTGGAACTTGTGTAAGAGACTCGAGTTGGAGCCAGTGGAACTTGTGTAAGAGACTCGAGTTGAGCCAGTGGAACTTGTGTAAGAGACTTGAGATGGAGCCAGTGGAAGAGACTCGCGCTGGAGCCAGTGGAAGAGACTTGAGATGGAGCCAGAGGAAGAGACTCGAGATGGAGCCAGTGGAAGAGACTCGCGCTGGAGCCAGTGGAAGAGACTCGCGATCAAGCCAGTGGAAGAGACTCGAGATACAGCCAGTGAAAGAGACTCGAGATAGAGCCAGTGGAAGAGACTCGAGATGGAGCAAGTGGAAGAGACTCGAGATGGAGCCAGTTGAATAGACTCCGTACGGAAAGAAGTGCAAATAGATAAACAAAATCTGTAGACAGAACGTAATTTTCTTGACAAATGTGCAAGTAAATCCAATGAGTTTGTTTGAAAGTATGAGTTGCATTAGTACGTGTAATCATAGTGTAATGACATCCTTCACAAAACCATAGTACACGAAAATATAGTCGCCAACTTGCAGATCCAAAATGAAATACAATCAGGAAAGAAACTCTCATCATATACAAATCACACACTTTTTTCTCTCTCTCAACAAAGAATTCCATTTTTTTTAAATTGAACGCTTCTTTCAATGAACATTTATGTGCGAAAATGATTTAGTCAAATAAATAATACTGTGTAGTTAAAAAATTAAGATCTCGTTTAAAAAAAATTTGTTTATTTCTTAATTATTGTCTTTAGGCTCCGAGTGCTACTTTGAGCTGTTTTCAAGTTGTCTTTTAATCAATTGGCGAATGTCGAGTTGCAATGGTCAGTAAAATGTCCAACATGTGAGAGTAAGTTACTTTTACAGCTTGAAGCCTCCTGGAACAAAGACTCATTTAGAGAGACCACTAGTGGGACAAGGTTTGCCTTCAGTTCTACACCCACAACACATTATCTCGTCAAACATGTCTTTCTTTGGTTATAGATCACTAGTTCAAGCCTTTTTGACCCCATATCTCAAGATGTAAAGGTAGCACCTGATTGGATGCTGGAGGGGCGCAAGTCTTTATCCATTCGCTACGTTTTTTTTGTTTTTCTGCAGAGATCTTATAGCTTCCTGTCTGCCCATTGCTTGTCTTAACCCCCAGGGGCGGCCTTAGCAATCTACCGCACAACCATCACGTCTAATTGTGCTGAAAGAAAGTGTCTGACTCCGACATCATCTAGTAGTATTTTGTAGGTGTGTGTGAGACGATGTCAACTCTGACCTTATAAATCAACATGTCGCGCGGACAAACATAAAAACCGATACAGTTTCGTGTATCGATCCGCAAATCAGACTCACGAATCAATAAGCGATACCGCGATGTCGATTATGTCACAACTTGCTGACGGCGATTATTTTATTTTTTTAGCAGACGACAAAATACAAATCACCCGATTATCAAGTGGCACTGTATCGATTCCCTCTGTAGACGCCAAGCCATTACTGATTGCCCACTAGCTCCCCAGTCTTCAACCACCTTGTAACGAGTACTATGCTACTCCCCCCTCTAGTGTTTGTGTTAAAAAATGAGGGTGGGGATAAGGGGGGGAACGCTAGACGGCATACCAACCTGATCTTAGACATACCTTTTAACAGAGTCTAGATATGAGCTCCCTTGCCATGGGCTCTTTAGTAGAGTTTGTGTTTAGATAGAAAGTGAAGCTAAAGTCAGAAAATAAAACATACTGATATAAATAAAAGTTGACATGCGTAGTTTCACTTTACATATATGGATTTAGAAATGAAAGCCTTTAACGACTTAATCAACAAACTGTTCGTTGTCATTACCTTAAGATCACCACAGCTATTCATATCCTTGTGTGTTAAGAAACCAATGCATTTCAAACTAAAATGACCTATAACACTATGTAGGCCTAAACGAGATGCTAAAGGGAGTTTATTTTACATAAACTCGTGGGCGTACCTTGCGGGTCAGTGGTCCTATTCGTTGTGTTACACAACAAAGTATGCTATCGACTACACAGTAGATGTTGGGTCTAAACACAAAACCGCTTCTTTTAATTCGAATAATGTTTATTAGAAAGTCATTGTTTCGTGCATTCAGCAAATATATGTCTTGTTTTAAAAGAAATGTGCTAGCTTTCAGATTGACTTATAATTGCAGTAGTAACCTCATTGCAACATTTTTTTTGGTGACATTTGACAAATACCTAGTTTAGGTTTTCGTTATCTACTTGTAAAAGGAGCCTGCACAATAGACAGCGCAATAGACAACACAATAGACAGCACAATGACAGTACAATAGAAAGCACAATAGACAATAAAATGGACAGCAGTATATTGGAGTAAGACTTTTTGTATTGTGTAGTGACAGGCAGTATATTTTTTGTCATAAGTCCTTCTAAGGATGTGATCGCTGACAATAATGTTTTTAATGTACCATTTGTACAGATAATAATTTGCTTTTATTTATTTATTTTTTACCATTTTTTAGCTCATTTTTCTGATATTAATATTACGATATGTTCCTGACATTTTAACGCCATGTCTTATTAGTAACAATTACTACTGTAATAGGTTATAATGACATACGCATTTTTCAAAAAGAAAGAAAAAAGAAAATGTTTGTAAATATTAAAATGTAATTTCAAGCTAACGACTACCAAAGCCTGACTTGAACCTGTTTTCCCTTTAATAACAACGACCCGATGTACCACATAGAAGTTTGTTGAAATGCACCGACTCTCTTTGTCATAGTGTTTTATATAACTTAACACAAAAATCTAAAACACATTAAAGTTTCAAAAACATTTATTGAACAAACTTAATTCCAATATTACAATAATTGTTATTAAAAGGCGACTTGAGAAACAAAGTTTTTACAATTTTCTGGGCAGCACTTCTGCCCCACCCAGGATACAACATTTAAATATCGACCTCTCTTTTATGTCAAATATTCGTTAGTTAAGTGCCTTAGTGCGATACCCCGCGACGATATCATAAAGGGGCTTTGGGATCGGACAAAATTACATGCACAAAACAACAACCTGCCTTTCAATCCTTAAAGTAATCGATTTTCATTTTCCATATAGGCTGGTAGCAATGCTAGGATAATATACTTAAAGCCATCGATCTAATCGTCAGATCGATACCGTGTAGGAAGAATACTTCAGAGAAATAAAATATCGATTAAAATTGTTTGAAAAGCAGAGATTTTTTTTTTCATGATTAGCGCTACCTGGAATGTGTGATGTTTTAAACCGCTAGTGAACCGAGACTCAGAGCCAAGTCATAAAACAACAACAGGGGTATCGAACGTGCGTTCAGAAATAATCGGTTACTTAAAAGGTGACAGGCGTAAATAGCTGGTGGGCATTTTTTTAACAGAAATTTAAATGAAAAACTCAGCTGCAGACGCTCGGACGTGATTACATGTGTTGGTAATCGATACTTTGACCCAAAAGCTTTGACTGGTACTATTGTTTTCAGGAGATGACTTTCGTGGTGTGTTTGGTGGCTAATGATTCAGTGCTTCTTCGATCCCAAATCAAATAAAAAAAATTAAACACTTGATTTTTTAAGAAAATTTTAAGTTTTTAGTTTGTTTTTTGTAGTTTTTTTTTTTTTTTACTCTTCGGTAGGTCGAGATAAATTATAAAAAGTAAAAATCCTATTTTGATTCAGATATTTTGATATTTGGAGTCAACCGTGTTGTGACAATTTTCATCAACTTCTACTCTTTCTACTGCTGACCTGCAGAGGTTTGAGGTGAACTGTCTTGAGCAGTGTTTCCCTAATTGTGTTCCTCGTAACCCTAATGTTCCCCGAGACCCGAAAAGGTGTTCCACGACCTACTTGAATAATTAACTAGTTGGTCACCAGGTGAATTAATATCTCTAAAAATAAGCAAAGTGTTGGCTAAATACTCGTAATGTACTAAGTGTCAAAAGTATGGGAACCTTTAAAAAGTATGGGAACCACTGATCTGGAATGTTACATACTCAAAATTTTATTTGGTCTTGGAGCCTAATATCGTTGGATCCCTCCGTCTGAAAAACTTGTATAACTCGCGGGTTAAATGCTTGAAAATACTGCAATACTGCCTAATTCCGTTATTACAGGCAATACGGTGTTGTGACCACACGAAGAGTTTTTTTTAATGTTTTGTTTTTTTACTACTATAATCTCTAAAGCCAGGACATACACATTTACAAACATTTAAAAATACTTGGAATCACTGCGAGTCCAGAGATTCCTTCTTGGTGTGACGTCCTCAAATTTTCTAACCGGGACTACCTTAAGGGATTTGGAGGGGGGGGGGCGCGGGAACAGAAAAGAGAGGATTACAAATTGCCTTGATTACGAGAAGATTAAAGTAAAAAAAAATGCCAAGAAAATGTTAAAACGTGCAGAAACCAACAACAAAACTATTTTTGTTGAGGCACCAATCTTTGTTCCTTTTCTGCGTTCTCATCCTCATGCTAGACACTTCAGATCTCTTGGTCTTAGAGCTGAGTGGGTTCCAGACCAGGAAGTGCTCCTGTTGTTTTTTGGGACAGTGTCTTTTTAGGGCTTCTCGATAGAGTATACAGATCTGGGGGATTGAGTCGGCATTCTCTGGTGACACTCCACAAGTGCACATTTCAATAGCTCCAATTTTCAACTTCTGGATCATGTGTTTTTTCATTCTGTTTTGTACCGTTCTAAAGCGAAAAAATTATATGATGGTCGTTCCCCTCAACCAAGCAGAATATAAAAAATACTTTAAAAAAAAAAAGTTACATATGGAAAAGCACCACATAATCATTGCCCTATCTCTAGATACTACATGATTTTTTTCCACTTTTTCTCTAAAACAAAATTTTATGAATTACCACTAATCGATTAGCTTTCGGTTGTTGTTGTTTTTTAAATGATTCATGTATTGTCTTCAACAAATAATAATTATGTCAAATTTGAATTTGATCCGAATGGGAAGTAGGAGGAAAAAAAAAGACGTGTAAAAAAATCCACCCAGACAGACAGTAAACTTTGTAATAGTAGGCAGCGTCTTTTTTTAAATTTAGATAAGAGTTGTTTTTTTTAATGGCATAAAACCTCAGCCCAATGCTGTCTATTTTCACACACACACACACTTTTTCGATTGAAATTCGCCCTTGTGGAGTGCCACCAGAACATTCCGACTTGAGCAACAACAAAAATGTATGTTTATTATTTCTTTGAGATGAAGGTCATATTGTGTTTAACGCTGGTAGCTAACAAGGTTAAGATGTAGCTGTTGGTTTCTATTGGCGCATCTCTTCTCTGAAGACCTGATCTGAGGTACAAGTTGCAAGCATATTGGGCGCTAAAGAAACGCATTTTCTTATTGAGATAAACTCGAGGTCTACTTTATAGTGTGTCCTTTTTTTTGTGTGTGTGTCGGCTTTATGTGTTTGTCCGGTTTTTATTTTTCATATTTGCCACAGATGCGTGTGTGTGTGTGTGTGTGTGTATGAGGAAAGGGTTGGGGGGGGGTTCGTTTATTTTGTTTCCCTCTTCTTTCTTCTCTTTTCTCTCGCTCGGTATTGAATGGGGAGTGTAAAGACAGTACACACCGGCCTGGAGTTCCCCAAGGATCTACTTTTATCTTCGGTCCGGCCTAATGCCATTTGCCGTATGGACGCATATGATTAGAAAATGAGTCCGCCATTGTCCGGACGCTTGCCTCTCTCGGCCTAGAAATGAAATAAAAGTTTGAGGAAAATGAAAGCAAGGGGGAGTGAGGTGGGGTGGGGGGGGGACCAACTATGGAGTGCTGGGCGCTTGACAGGGCTAAATGGTGGCCATCCCTGGTCCAATTTGGGACAACATACAGACGCTCTCACGTAAACACTTTTTTTCCTCGCAGACACACACCCACGTGCGCACGCTCACAAAGGGAAGCAATAGGGCAATAAAAATGTATGAAATTACGCTAAAAGTTAGTTACATGTCTAATAAAGTTAGGACAGGATGTGGTTTCCTGTTCAACTATTGAGAAATTCCTTTTTCCCCCTCTCTTTAAAACTGCTGCCGATTCGTATTACGTTTATTATATTGGTAGTATTGTCACAGACACAGTTAACACAGAAGAAATATAGACCAACATTATATTGGTAGTATTGTCTCAGACACAGTTAACAGAGAAGAAATATAGACCAACATTATATTGGTAGTATTGTCTCAGACACAGTTAACACAGAAGAAATATAGACCAACATTATATCTTTAGTATTGTCTCAGACACAGTTAACAGAGAAGAAATATAGACCAACATTATATTGGTAGTATAGTCTCAGACACAGTTAACACAGAAGAACTATAGACCAACATCTGACTTGGGTTAAGCTAATGTACTTCCAGATATCTTTACGTTATTAGAATTTATTTTCCCTACCGTTATTTAACCAGGCCCATTTAAAGTACCTTAGTCATTTATGTCACCAGCCATATTGAAGATAGCCTCTTAATATCTACGTATTTATGCGTATTTATGTAACTATGCATTTATCTATCCATGTGTGTATGCAGTGCTTTTTTTGTAAAGAAATAGGTGCCGGTACTCAGTGATGGATTGCCTAACTTTTAACTACTAATAAATTAATTATAAACTTTAAAATACAAGAAAAGTCATATTTTTGTCCCCACATTGAAAAAGGTGCAGGTACGCCGAACCGATGCGTACCGTCACAAAAAGAAGCACTTCATGTATGTATGTATAAATTTAAATTTACGCATGGAAGTATCTATTTATCTATCTTATATTTGTATGTATGTATGTATGTATGTATGTATCTATCTATCTATCTATCCATCTGTCTATCCATCTGTCTATCCATCTATCTATCTATCTTTGACTACTTATTCTTATCTTATTTTAGTCCACTAGTCATTACAAAAGACTGTTATAGCGTTTAAATTATTATTTTTTCTTTCATTATGTCTGTGTGTATATCTATTTAAAAAAAAAACATTATAAAAAAAAACATTAAAAAAAAAACCAGCGATGTGACACACAAACACAAACAAAAAGGAAATCGACCCTCCCACTTTTTTTTTTCATCATTTTCTCCCTTGTCACTTTGCGTCCCCCCCCCCTTTGACGCCCCACAAATATCTCCAGAACGAGGTTATATTTTTTTAAAGATGTAACAGAAAAGAGAAAAAAATGACAATAAAATATGTGAAAAAATAGCAGAAGTGAGACAATGGGAGATGAGGGGGAGGGAAGGGGTGCACACCAAAGGGAATAGTGCACGCCCCGATATTAGCTTATTCCTTGCCACTTTCCTGTGAGCCCACGGGGAATTTCTCAGCCCATGCCACAACGGCTGGTTTCCTGAGACTTTAGAGTTTTGGGGGGAAAAAAGATATATATTTGTTCCCCTCTCAAGTTCCCAGGGAAACTTTGACCAAGAAACAAAGTTAGAAAAGAGTTACACCAGTGGAATAACAATAGTTTACAACTGACACGTTTCTAGTACGTTCTTTGGTGTCGGCTAGAAGAGAAACAAAACCAACAGTTGTATAGAGGTCAGTGGCCGCTACACGAAATGTTGTATATGCGCTCATTTAAGTAGAAATTTGATTTTTTAAAATAATTTCACTCTAAAGTGAATAAACAAATTGTTGCATGGTTTTAAACAATTATACACCTGATACACCAAATAGCATGTTATTTGAAGACAGTTATCAAATTCTGCAATATAGTCGTTGTTTCAGAAGTAATTTTTATGTTTTTGTTTTTTTTCCTTTAGCTCAACTCTGTTTATAACTAGTCCTCTTGACCATAGTGTGACAGCGATTCTCTTATTTTATTTTCAGGCTTTAGTTTCGAACCAAACTATATATAACTAATACATCAACATGAGATAAAAAGAAATAGTTTCGGAATTTTTTTTTAGAATACAATCTGTGACTTCAAAATCTCGTTTTTTTTAGAAACCTATTATATTGTAACTGTTTTCTTGGCCCAATCAAAGTCCTGCTTCCCCGACATAGTGTGAACTAGTAGAGTTTGTTAAAGCAAAACATAACAACATAATCTAAAAAAAAAAAAAAAAAAAAAAAAAAAGCTTATGTAAAAGGAAGAGCCATATCTTAATACTGCATGCAGGGCCGGACTTAAGCATTGTGGGGCCCTATGCGAAACGGGGCCCAGTTTGGGTAGAGATACGGATAATAATTGAAAATTAAGAGTTTGTATTAGAAAATAAATTCGTCTTTTTCTTTTATTCATTCTTTACTATGTACAGAATTACTTTACGAGCCTTGCCTGTAACGAAGTCATACAGTATATCATAAAAATTATGTTTCCTACATGGTCAATAGTAAGAATTATCGAATGTTTCAATTTATCTTCGAGAATTGTTGACCTGAAGTAATTCTACATTAGTTTGAGACGCGAAAAGCTTCTTTCACCAGATTCCACAATTACGGGTATTGCATAATGCCGTTTTTTTTTTTTATCGCGCGTAGGATTGGAGTTTTCCATATTGAATGCCACCCCAAAATGACAATTTTTGTCTATATATTTCTGGATATTTTTATGAGTTTTCAAAAGATTTTAATAATTTTCGAAGAGTTGCAAGACTTTTTCGTATATTTTGCAATTTCAGGAGATTTCCAAGAGCTCTTGGTAAAACGGAAGGCCGCGGGAAATTTGTAATAAAATGGTTTAATTTAATAACTTACACATAGAATTAGCGCGGGTCCTATAAAAGTGCGGGGTCCACTGACTGCATGGTAAAACTCCCTTTTTCTATGTAAAACAAATTAATTAGTTACGACTAATTTATGAATTAATTTTTTTTTACATTTATTTATGTATTGTTATCGTCTACGAATAAGCGTGCGCCAAATTTTAACTCGATCCGGGAATTTGAAGGGTGCGGGGAAAAAATACACAAAATTTGTACCAGACAGACAGACGGACAGACGGAGTGAGTTAATGTAAGCTTTAAAAAAAAAACATCCAGTCGATCAAACATTTTCGCGTTAAAGTTAAGCACTAAATGAAATAAACTTTTTAAAAAAGTGCCCAAGATATCATGTCTACTTTACAGTATGTCTTGGATCAGACAGTCGGTTAACCCTCATTTCCGGTTTCATTCGACAACTAGTGTTTACTTTCTGTTTGTTTTGTTCTTGAACTGATCCCCCCCTTTAGGATGAGAAATGATAACACGTGGGGGGAGGGAGAGAGTAGATGTGCGGAGAACGAGGATGACTGCGTTAAACAGTATGTGACGAGTTGTGGTCATTAAGTGGTCAGTTCTTCCCCCCCCCGTTCTCCGCCCACTCTCCAACCTCCATTACTTTGCATGCCACGATAATCCTGTATTGATGATCCTCCCCTGGGTGAGGGCAAACAAAGATGGGGTAATTATGCTTTAAAAGAGGGGGAAGCACCATGGGCCGTACAACCGAAAGTCTAGATCTACAATTTTCCTGCTCAAGTCTTCGGATTACCTACAGGCTAGTGAGTGGGTCTTTTCTTGCCTTTATTTACTTCATGCTCGGACAGAAGTGGCCGGCCGTTCGGTGTGGCCCTGAGCGTTTGGGACGAGTGCTTGACTTAAGGTATTATTTTGTTCCCCCTTTGCCCCCAAGTCGTGTACTCGTGTGTGTGTGTGTGTGTCCTCCCTTCCCCCATAGAGTTCTCCTGAGCCATGGAATTATATTTCTCCAGCTTCGAAGAAGTCGGATTAGCTTGCTATTGTTCTGAGGTTAGTGGACTAACCACTGCTGTGTTTCTTATTCAATAATAAAGGACTTATGTACTGTATTCATTATGTACGTTGTGCAATATCAATGAGTGTAAACTGTGCAAGGAGTGAGTCATTTCTTCATCGCTTTCTTTAATTCTTATGTTTAACTTTTGAACAAGAAATCAATAACAATAATAACCGATGTAAAAAGATATAGGGAACGTGAACTAGACTTACAGGTTATCATCATTAACAAATTTCAGTCTAATGGGGGTTTGGATGGCTCACATCCTCTCTTTTTAAAGTCATAACAGAAACCCTGTAGTGCTATAGCGTAATAGCATTTGCCGAAACTATTATTTTTTTGGATTAAAAGCGATTAGCCAGTATTTAAATGTAACCGTTTTTTTTTTTTTTTTTTTTTTTTTTTTTGGGGGGGGGGGGCTTTTTTATGTGTGTTAGTAATAAATACATGAATGATATATAGTAGTGTTATTCATATTTTATTCTTGTTTTTATGACATAAGAATTGTTATTTATAAGCTAAAACTTTATTCAATTTAGGTAGCTCTTACTAACACGTTATCGTGTAAATTCGTGTTACAGTTTCAACATTCATTAGATCTAAATTTACTTACTGTGCTATGTTACTGGATATGATTTCTCGTGGGTTGGTTAATTCTGTCCTGTGATAAGGACAACTGGTTACTTTGAAGAGCCCGATGTCTCCTCATTAAGGATAGGCCTTCCCGTCTTCTGGTTGTTTTAGACACTAGTTCTCATGCAACACAAACAGAGGACTTCGTCTTACCTGCTCGAGGTGACGTGATGTCGTCTGAGGATGTTTCCTGGTTCACCAGATGGGTGAGTAACGCATGCTGAATAAAACTCGGTGACCGGTCCTTGGGTGCGGAGTTTTGAAGTGTGGTTCTTGAAGTAGGGGCGTAACAAGAGAATAGTATCAGCCAGGGTAGACCTTCCATATTAAATACCTTTTACTTTGCTATTGTTGTTACATTAACAAATTAATTAAAGCTCAAGTTAAACTCTCTGTCAAACCGTTTATATTTTTACAGAGGTATTTCTTTGGCGAATTTAGCGGGTTCCTCTATCCTAATCTAGAAGTGGCTAAACTTGGGTGCCCGTTAACATTTAGATAGTAGACCTCCAGCTCCGTACCCTCTGTGTAACCATTTGAAATGTATAAATGTAAATTTTAAATGTTTTATATTGAGTTTCATTTAGGTGAATGCTGCAAAAAACACAACTTGTTATTTCAAATAATAATTTCTAGCCTGTGAAGAAACTCCAAAAACTACAAATTCAATGAGACATGTAATACTGAAATATAATTATATTGTGAAATAAAAGACACAGTCGTTGAATCGTTTTTCCACTAATGCATGATGCGCTTGGATCTTAAAACCCAAAACTTTCATACACATTTAAATATATTTAACAACTGACGCAGTTATTTTACTTTGAGAAACAGCTCATTTAAAAGCAACGGACTTAATCAATTTGCCATAAAGCGAATGACGTTAAGGAAACAAAAAGAAACAAACAAACAAAAAACCTGGATTGGATTCTATGTCAACGTAATCATTTTTATATCGCTTTTAAAGCCAATAAATCTGTTGATTTGTTAATGTCTTTTGTTGTGTTTCAACAACCCCCCCCCACTCCATAATTCCTAAATATTTTTTTTTTATCCATTTTTTTTTGTCTCTGCTTGGATCACGTGATAAGATTTATCAATGATAACTTCATAATGGGCAAGTCACAATCTTGTATTGATAAAAAAATTGTTGGTGGGGGAGGGGCAAAAGGGAGGAGGGGGAGATATTGCTTGACGAGAATGTTCTCTTCTCTCAAAGCTTCAAGATCAGACACATGTTGACACGTCATGAACCGAATGTTGCATGATGCAATACGTCAAGAAAATTTTGATTTTCATTTTCACTTATTAACTGTGAGGCAGTTGAGGAAGGGCGATAACACAATTGATTTTGTTTTCTGTGGATTGGTTCTGTTAGCCCAGCATAACCAACACTCTGTATGGCAGTGCGGCGCAGGTTTTAAAAAAAAAACAGCACGCTATTTTTCTTTGGCACTAACTGCAAAAGAACCTACAGCTCAGCAGCAAAAAGCTGGCTAGAAGAATAAGTATTGGCTCAAATGTTAAGTTTTGAAAATCTTCTGAAACAATCTTACTTTGTGGGGGCGTCACCTTCCATGTCTTAATCTACCTATAAATACCACACCTTATATTAATCATTTACAATTTCTGCTTTCGTTTTACTTAGAAAAATGTCAAAGTATTAATCTTGAAAATGTTTTCAACGTAGTTCTCTCTATACTAGTCTCTTGTCTGACGCAATCATTACATCTAGATATTCCTTGCTACACTAGTCTCTTGTCTGACGCATACATTACAGTTACATGTACCTGACGAAGCTGATTGCTACCAGGGTCAGTGTTTAATGCAGGTGCTCTAAGCTTTCCATTAACGTGGACAATGAAGACACTATTGACATTGTTGTTAGACCGTGTGGACACACACGCATAGAGAACAAAAGGTAATCGGCAGGCTCGTTAATTCCAGAGCAGGTTATTTTACCGATTTTGTTTTTACTAGCAAAGAACCCGTCATTTTTTCAACTCCAAATCTATTCACAAGACAAATGCAAATATAAAATCGCCAGAGAAGTCTCTTTTTAAACTTCAATAGTTTCAATCATGCTTACATTGACAAAGAAATAAATTTTAGTGTAAGTAAAGTGAGAACTAAAGTTCCCTTTTCAGTCCATGCAATCTATAGGGCAGATGATGTAAAGTTCATCTGGTTTTTTCGGCCCCCAAAAAACATTTTAGTGTATTGTACGAGTTGTACCTAAAACTTGTATCATCGCTTGTCGTGTATTTTAATTCAACGTTTTCTTCTCTGGTTAATAGAGTCTTGTTGAACGTATTAACTGTTTTGTTGCTGTTTTTTGTAAATTGACATATTTATATATGGCTTCTCCTGTCTCAAGAGACAGTACATGCGCCCAGATGAAGCATTGATGTTAATTGGCCTTCCTGGAGTCGCTCAGAATAAGTCATGGCTAAACATTCCAATATAGATTCAGTAAGCACTTTAAAGACATTGCTTCTTGGCATTTAGCCGTTATGCTTAAGGAATGCTTTATATTTTGTAGTCTATTAGTTGATAATGATGAGGACGAACAAAAACTATTAGCAAACATTAAACCAAACATTAAACCAAACATTAAACCAAGCATTAAACCAAACATTAAACCAAACATTAAAACAAACATTGAACCAAACATTAAAACAAACAATAAACCAAACATGAAACCAAACATTAAACCAAACATTGAACCAAACATTAAAACAAACAATAAACCATACATTAAAACCAAAACTTTAAAACAAACATTAAACCAAACATTAAACCAAACATTAAACCAAACATTAAAACAAACATTAAAACAAACATTAAACCAATTATTAAACCAAACATTAAAACAAACATTAAAAAAAAAACATTTCTGGTCCACTACTATTCTTAATTTACATAAATGATTTACCAAATAAAATTACTTCAGGAACAAAAGTCAGATTATTTGCAGACGATTCCATAATATATAGAACAATAAAAACAACACAAGACACAGATATTTTACAAAGAGAATTAGATGAATTACAGAAATGGGAATCAAATTGGAGCATGTCTTTCCACCCAGAAAAATATCAGTTGTTAAGAGTAACAAAAAAATTTAAAACAAATTAATTCCACTTATCTAAGTCATGGCAAACCAGTAACACAGACTAAAAACTCAAAATACCTAGGTGTTATAATAAATGAAAAACTGTCATGGAATCCACATATTAATGAAACTACCAAAAAATCAAACAAAGAATTAGGGTTATTAAAAATAATTTCTATAAATTAAAAAAGAACATGAAATTAACATGTTATTTAACCTTTGTTAGGCCAATAATGAAATATGTATCTTCTGTTTGGGACCCCTCAACTCAAGAAAACATTAACTCTTTCACTCCTAACTGACAATACCAACGTTGATTTGACCCCATTAAGTTAAATAAAATTTTGATTTTATAAAATTTACTTTGTGCTATATAAAAAGAGCATGCATTCTTCTACAATTGTATACCATATATAACATTTCCTGATTGTATACGAATAGTTCAATCATAATAGGGTAGTGAAACAAAATAAATAATTCCATCGGAACGTGAAAAATAATTACGGAGAGAAAGAGTTAAGAAATTGGAACAGACACAAAATAGAGCAGTGAGATTCATAACAAACGAATAGTCACAGTAACACCTTTAGTAAAATCATTAAATTTAGAAAGCCTTCAGGATAGAAGACTTAAAAGTAAAGTAGCAATTATACATAAAACACTGAACCATAATCTTCAAATACAAAAACAAAATCTAAAAAATACTCAGAAAGTCACAAATATAAAGGCACATTCCTCGTTCCATATGCTTGGACAAATTTGTACAAATGCTCCTTCTTCCCTAGTGCTATTAAAGCATGGAATGGGTTGCTTGAGCTAGCTAGGAAAACCAGTGACTTAGCAGAATTCAGGTCATTGGTTAATATGCATGACTAAATGCATGAAGTAACGTCTTTGTAATATAAGATAAGAAGATAAGATATATTTAGTTACATATAGCCATATAAAATTATATAAAACTCTGCTATATTAAAAAGAAGGGAAAGAGAGGAGTAGTCCAATCCCAGGGGATGGGAACCACTGGTGAAACTTCTTCTCTGTAATGATTGGCCGACAAACAGTGATGCCATTTCGTGCATTCCTCAGACAATGTAAGTGCTGTATTGACATTTTTTCACATGTATAGACATGTATTGACATGTATTGTTATGCCAGTGTTAATCTTTATTGAAGTGCCATTGTATTATCTTGATGTTTAAAAGCAATTTGTTTTTCTTTAGTAGTCTACTAGTCTGTATTTTATAAGATAAGAAGATAAGGGGTAAGTTAACCTGACCTGAAGTGAAAAAAAACTATTTTTCACTACATAAAGAGCAAGAAAACCAATAGACTACTTTGTAACTTGACAGAATAGACTACTTTGTAACTTTGGCAGAATATACTACTTTGTAACTTTGGCAGAATAGACTACTTTGTAACTTTGACAGAATAGACTACTTTGTAACTTTGACAGAATAGACTACTTTGTAACTTTGACAGACAGTCAAATTTTACTTCTCATTTTACATTAAAATGAGTATTTAAAAAAAATGGCTAAATGTATTCATTTCAGACCTTGCGATTTATGGAGGCATATTATGTAAAGTCCATCTGATTCCGTGGCCGACGGTTAAGGAGGATGTCATTTGGCCAGAACAACGACCAACTTCTATTTTTCTTCCCAGCGCATGTCAGATACCCTTGAGAGATAGTTTCAGAGCTGTACCTTTAATACCAAAATCAAGATCTTCACTAGGATTCAAACTCAAAACTCCTTGAATTAAAAAACAGACATCTAATCACTTGTCGACCAATCCCCTGAAACATTAATTAGCCTATTGTAAACCAAAAATGTGTTTCAATCTGAAATTTTAATCTTATTTTTACTGTGCTATAATATCATATATTCCTCCCGATAATAACAGAGTATTAAATATTAAAAGCACACTGTCCTTAAAAGGGGAAACTCTGATGGTTTTGACAATTTTTGATATAATATGTGTTTTGATTTACAGATAATGAATATATGATTCTTTTTTTTTCTTTGCAATAATAACTTAGTATTTGATGTTTTTCCGACGTAATTTTCCTGCGCATCCCAAACAGTCAGACTTTCACCGGGTTTCTCTGTGACGTCACAAATGTGTTTTAATCTATTGACTTATTGTATAACAGGAGACCATACAGCAAAGTTTACATTCTCGTAAAAGAACTATATCTTGATCTATGCAGTTAGATCTAGGATCTTGTAAGCAAAGAAACAATGTGTATTAAAAGTAGATTTACATGCTTGACTAACCACAGCAGTGTGTATTTTCTCGCCAGACCACTCAACACACAACAAACACTATCGCTTGGTTGTCTTGTCGTGACCAACGACACGTAGTCTCGACTAGCCTCACACTGACCAGTTTGTTCGAGTCGTTAAAAAAGTTCTTCCTGGAGATAGAATTGAAGATATGGAAGGTTTCCGCTCAAATCGGCCAGGGGGGTATGAACCTTTTTTGTTCCGCTTCCCCCTCTCCCTCCTGTTGGTCGATTGTTGGCTTGTAGCTCCAGACAGCTAGTCTAACTGAGCCGATGAAGGTTTTTAATAACTTAACTTTAAAATAACTTGAACAAACTTCTTCGTGAACAAAAACTGTTATTATTCATGATTTAATTTGAGATGAGATATAGATCTTATGGTAGGCTAATAAAAAAAAACTCCCTGATATTTCAACAAAATCTAGGTCACAACAATCTATTTACTTCTTGGGACAGAGAGAGGCTTAGATGAAAATGTTACTCTTTTTCTCGAGTTGATTATCCTAATGCTTTTAGATCTATCTATACATGTATATATATATATATATTATATAACTTTATCATAACTAAGAATGAAGCGATACGATTGGTCAAATCTAGTTTCTCTTTCAGTATTGTTGAGGGAAGTGACGTATGAACTAGTTTAAAACAAAATCTCATAGAACCCCGTTTTGAGATGTCAAGAATTTGCTGACTAATTTATTTAATAGAAAAGTTTCTAAGCATTTAAATAAAAAATGGTAAAATGTTTACTATTACAACTTTTTACGCAGAATTTAAATATGTCAATAACTCAAATTTGAAAAACCATCGAAGTTTCTCTTTAATGTTGTGGTTACTCATTTGTTAAAGATCACTAGCTGAGTCCGCAGTCCTTGACCAATTATAAACTGCTAATTTTGTAAACATGAATTTCAGCGCATGCACGTTCACATATATTGATATGTGTAAAGTTCATTTGTAGTAATTGATTCACAAGATAAAGTCCGTAGGCTCTAGAATCTATTAAGACTGAAGAGCAGCAGCAGCTCCAACTGAGACGCTCCAACTGAGACGCTCCAACTGAGACGCTCCAACTGAGACGCTCCAACACTTATGTTGTGTCGACAGAGTGTTGTTTGAACCGATCTGCGGACTTATCAACTCTATTTATCTGTCCTTGTGGAAATGGGCACCATAACGAATCCCTCTAACAATAACAGAAGTTATAATGCTGCGCTAGAAGCTGATCAATATTGAATCAGACAGGATCTCATAGTAATTTTAAATACAATTTACGACAAACGGTCAAATATGAATATGTAGATCTAGATCTTCAAAAAGCATTGAAATGAAAGGAAAATTCAAATGGCCGCGAATAAGATCAACTTTTTTTAAAAGAATGTAACAACAATATTCGATAATTAATGAACTGATCTTTGCGAAATGTCTGAACACGAGATTCTGTAGTATTCATTGGACTTTAGTCGAGTTTTCTTACATTTCAAAAACGTTGATTGTGACTGAGGACAGAAACATGCAATTAGTTTTAATTTTTAAGTGAGGAGTGGTTTTTCCAGCTCTACAAATCGGAGTTCATCTTAGTTTATACCAGATAAATTTACTCAATTATACATACAAATTAAAAAAAACAATATTTTGAATGAACACTAGATTAAATATATACCCCCCTCCCGAAACATAATGTGTGATGTCCGTGCTTTGTAGCATATTATGGAGGAAAAAAAACATAAATAGAACGAGAAAAATGGAAATCTGCATTCTGTCTTTATGACTGCTAGAAACTGGTTAATCTGTCAGTCTTAAGACAGCCTTAGACTAAACCTTGGTAACGTGCCTGTTGTTGATACCAGCAGCTCGAGTTGTCCAGTTCAATTATGTAATTGGTGATTTCCAAGTGATCACAACTAGAACTGGACTTATTCCCACAGCCTTAGCAGAATCAGGTCTGTTCATCTCTTTCTGGTTTGCTTCTATATAAGCGACAATCAATACAATCGAATATTTTAGAGTTCAGAGACTGGTCACTTAGTTTGTAAAGCACTGTCTTGTTTTGTCTTATCAGTGACTGCTTATTTGACTTAATCAACCTTTTCCATTTTTTCTGCACTCTAATAATCTTTGTCTTTGTCTGCCCTCCCCCTTACTCTCTCTTCTCTCTCTATCTTTCTCTCTCTCTCTCACTCTTTCTCTTTTTCCTTTTATCTTTCGGTTTCTTTTTTTTTAAAGTATTTCCAAATTAGCCTATCATTAACGCTATAATCCACCATATAAAAGCTATTGACTCGTGAGTCTATCCCGTAATTAAAAACTATGCGTAAATCTATTGTAGCCTTTACATCGACACGTAAATCACCCCGCCCCCCCAGCACCTCTTTACAATCGTATCATCTGATAATCAATAACTGAAAACCTGATGAACCCTTCAACCAATCACCAAACCTTCATACCTGATGCACTATGGACTATATTGATCTGAAGGCTTTCATCGATAAATCAATGTATCGATCTTAAAATCCCCATTTTTGACTTTGAAATAATTCTAAAGGAAAACACACAAACTACTTCAATCCCATAGTTCAATAGTTGTGTCTGTTTTCTGGCTCCTTGCATCCTTAGTTGTACACATTGATGTTGGTATCTACTTGTGGTAGAACATGTATACATTCCCTGTATTTGTCCAATGTTGTCTAACATGTATACATTCCCTGTATTTGTCCAATGTTGTCTAACATGTATACATTCCCTGTATTTGTCCAATGTTGTCTAACATGTATATATTCCCTGTATTTGTCCAATGTTGTCTAACATGTATATATTCCCTGTATTTGTCCAATGTTGTCTAACATGTATATATTCCCTGTATTTGTCCAATGTTGTCTAACATGTATATATTCCCTGTATTTGTCCAATGTTGTCTAACATGTATACATTCCCTGTATTTGTCCAATGTTGTCTAACATGTATATATTCCCTGTATTTGTCCAATGTTGTCTAACATGTATATATTCCCTGTATTTGTCCAATGTTGTCTAACATGTATATATTCCCTGTATTTGTCCAATGTTGTCTAACATGTATACATTCCCTGTATTTGTCCAATGTTGTCTAACATGTATATATTCCCTGTATTTGTCCAATGTTGTCTAACATGTATATATTCCCTGTATTTGTCCAATGTTGTCTAACATGTATATATTCCCTGTATTTGTCCAATGTTGTCTAACATGTATATATTCCCTGTATTTGTCCAATGTTGTCTAGAGCGAGATGTTTTATGAAATAGATGTATGTTGACTTTCACTTTTAATATGACAAGATTTTGCATTGCGCTTTTGACATTGGATGACATATTGCTGGCCAAGGGAAGGAACAAAGTTGAGGTCTAAGAACATTTATGAGTTATACTTTTCATTATCAAATGGTCGTGTGGTATGCGCGCTGGACTATAGTTCGGTCGATGGTCCAGGGCTCATAACCTGCCCGCTGCCATCCCCCGTCGACCTGCGGGAGGTTCGGACTAGGAAGTAAATTATCTTCAACTTTGAACGAACATTCGAAACATGTAAAACACTTTACATCATTCAAGCCAGAATAAAGAGTGGCATCTTCTTATTTGTGAAATAAACATTGGGCGTCAACTTCGATGAATGCTTTAAGAAACTTTGTTTGGATTCCACTAAGTTTTAGAAGCGCAGGGGTGTTGATGTGTTTCAATAGGTCTATATCATGCCTTTATCATATATTTATCATTTCTTTATCATTTCTTTATAATGTCTTTATCATGTCATGTTATGAAGGAACATAAAGAACCGAGTGTAAAAGAGAAAAAAAGATAACAAAATATTGATCTTAGGAAATGACAATGTAACAAAGTAATAAGCTATAGCATAAAATAATGATCCAGTGTGACAGAGAAGGAAGTGAACAATAATAATAATGTAGGCAAGTAAAAATGTTACAAATGGCAATGTAAGAACCTAACAAGTTGACGATAATTGTTTTCCCAATGCTGTCCCTGACTAGAACGTAGATGTGCTCATACTAATTGATTGACTTATAGAGAAAGCAGAGAACACATCCAATGTGCGGTGTGACCATGGACTATTAGACAAATAAATCAGCAAAGGGGGAACAAGCAAGACTCACAAAGACTAAGTTATCTCCCTTCATTAGGGCTAGACGGTCGGCATGTACAGAAAAGTTTAAAATAATCACGTCCCTTCTCCCACTTCCGGTTGGTGGCACATCGGGTAATCGCATCCCGTAAACTGACCAATGGGTGGCCGCTATGACCATCTCACGTGACCAGACATTATTGAAGTCTCCCGAAATTGCAAGCTTATCGTTCGTTTTGTTGTTGTTTTTCATCTCTCTCTCTCTCTCTCTCTCTTTCTCTTGCTCTCTCTAAAGCAATCTCTTTTTATCTATTCTCTGTTCATTATGTGTCTCTTTTTTTCTGTTATCCTCTTGTCTGTTTAAGTGGGGGCCTTAAAGCTCTGAGACTATCTGCTTGTCGTTGGAGGAAAGTGTTTACTTTACCTAGACAAACAAAGCTATCAATCTATCTATCTATATCAAATGTATCTATCTATCTATCTATCTATATATCTATCTATCTATATCAAATGTATCTATCTATCTATCTATCTATCTATCTTCATATAGTAAAATAAGTAAAATAAATTCCCCCCTTCAGACCTTGTGGTCTATAGTACAGAAGATGTAAAGGCCATCTGTTTATGTGGCCTACAATAAATACATACCTGTCTATCTCTATTTAAAAAAAAAGAAAGTAAGAGAGAATGAGGGGGAGAGGAATAGATAAGTTTCACTTTTTTAAATATATATATATACAAATTAGAAAATACTTTGAACCAAAGTGATAGTGAGATAATGTGATACAAAACCAAAGTGATAGTGAGATGATGTGATACAAAACCAAAGTGATGGTGAGATGATGTGATACAAAACCAAAGTGATAGTGAGATGATGTGATACAAAACCAAAGTGATAGTGAGATGATGTGATACAAAACCAAAGTGATAGTGAGATGATGTGATACAAAACCAAAGTGATGGTGAGATGATGTGATACAAAACCAAAGTGATAGTGAGATGATGTGATACAAAACCAAAGTGATAGTGAGATGATGTGATACAAAACCAAAGTGATAGTGAGATGATGTGATACAAAACCAAAGTGATGGTGAGATGATGTGATACAAAACCAAAGTGATAGTGAGATGATGTGATACAAAACCAAAGTGATAGTGAGATGATGTGATACAAAACCAAAGTGATAGTGAGATGATGTGATACAAAACCAAAGTGATAGTGAGATGATGTGATACAAAACCAAAGTGATGGTGAGATGATGTGATACAAAACCAAAGTGATAGTGAGATGATGTGATACAAAACCAAAGTGATAGTGAGATGATGTGATACAAAACCAAAGTGATGGTGAGATGATGTGATACAAAACCAAAGTGATAGTGAGATGATGTGATACAAAACCAAAGTGATAGTGAGATGATGTGATACAAAACCAAAATGATAGTGAGATGATGTGATACAAAACCAAAGTGATAGTGAGACGATGTGATACAAAACCAAAGTGATGGTGAGATGATGTGATACAAAACCAAAGTGATAGTGAGATGATGTGATACAAAACCAAAGTGATGGTGAGATGTGATACAAAACCAAAGTGATGATGAGATGATGTGATACAAAACCAAAGTGATAGTGAGAAGATGTGATACAAAACCAAAGTGAAGGTGAGATGTGATACAAAACCAAAGTGATAGTGAGATGATGTGATACAAAACCAAAGTGATGGTCAGATGATGTGATACAAAACCAAAGTGATGGTGGGATGATGTGGTACTAAACCAAAGTGCTAGTGAGATGATGTGATACACAGATTGTGTAGACCAAATGGTTGAAGAGGCCAGAAGAGAAGGAATGTGACCCCCGAATATCGGCCATTAACAAAGCAAACATCTAAATGTGATCGGCTATTTGCTCACTAGCGAAGATTCACATGAGCAGATGGCACTCACGTGGACAAATCGCTCCTGTGCTCACGACGCTTCACAGGACGATTAACTCGAATCTAGCGATGTTACAACAACGCCATGTTTTGAATCTTGGCGAGCGACTAGTATCAGAACCGTTCGGGGGCGCCAGAAACGATGATCTTCCCACACACCCCTCCTTCGATGGCGTTAAGTGTTCCCCCCTGCACCTGCTACTGCGCTCCATTGGAGTTTATTTATAGCGTCAGATCTTTCTAGAAATAGCTGCATCTCTCCACTCTTGCCACAACACTTAACAAAAGGGATAGTCGTTGGGGGGGGGGGGCGTAATTGAAGTGTGACAAATGCTTTGTGTCCTATGAAATGTCACAACCAACAACACATATTCCGTGTTTCTAGGCAACGAGAACCATCGGTCTAGTTTGAAACACGCTCAGGGAGGAAAAACACGCATTATAAATATTCTACCGAGTCAATATTTAAATAGCTCAGACATTATAAGGATATTTTTGAAAACACGGCATGGGCAGTAACTCGTGTAATCCAATGTTTGTGTATTTGAAACATTAAGGATGATAAATGCTGGTGCAATGTTACCTGGGAAGGAAAAAAACGAGTCTGTTTGACATATACAATTAATTTACACGCGGAAGCCTTAGGGTAATTCTCTTCGCTTACGACAATTCATTATCTTTGATGAAACAGAGTTTGCTTATATTTCTAGGGGTTAATATTTGGACCAGGGAATCGAATGCTAGTTTTAAAAAGTCAAAATTGGTTCAGATTCCTTCGGATATTCTAACTAGATCTATCCCAAGATGTTTGGTTGCATGTGTTGGGTTATTTGTACGTTGTATTTTTATGTATTTGCATATTGAGCCATTTTTAGGGAAGTATTTTTGAGTTGTCTTTACAAGAAATATAAAAAAATGAACTATCAAAATAAAAAATATTTTTTTTTTAAAGAAAGCGTATACAAGGAAAAGAACTGTACATTCACAGCAATAACTCTCAATACTCTAAGATTTATTTCCCCTTTCTATATTTAACTAAATTAATTAATTACCACTTAATAATGAATTAATTGATTATTTTGTTTTTGTATTGATTCATGTTCTATTAGGCACAATGACTATTGGTGCAAAGTTTCAACCTGATCCGAAAATGGGAAGTGGGGGAACTAAGGTGTCCAAAGTTTGTACCAGACAGACAGACAGACATACTGACAGAATGAGTTGATATAAGCTTTCTACAAATCAATGCCTACTTACTGTTCAAATAATATAGTTGTCTAAACATTCCTAAGTTGATTCTTTTATTTCAATGGATTCAAACAGAAAGAAAAACAAAAGGTCAGCATGGAGATCATACAGCTCTCGCGTTCTTAGCACGACGCTCTAACTACTTGGCCAACCAGTTTTAAAGACCAACTTAGGCGCCAGCTCGCTTTAACTGACATAGAAGAGAGCACCTGACTGCAGGCGGCTTCGAAACGAGACAGCTGGAGGTTATTTACAACATTTACAAAGGCCGCGGGATACACATTTGAGGCCAAAAGAAAATCCAATGCCGAGGACAGACGTAGACGGCGAAAAGAAAATCTAAATCGACCACCGGCGAACAATGGTTTTGTCTGCACTGGATGTGCCAAAGTATGTAGGCTGCGTAGCCACGGGAAATACTGCATTCTTCATTCATCTTCGGACTCGAAGACAAGCTTAATAATTATACTACAAAATGTCAAAAATGAGTATATAGTTCTGGATCTATAATTAGCATCTAAATAAATCGAAAATAAAATGGCCGCCAATGTTTTCCTTCCATTCACAAAAAAAAATAAAAATAAATAAATAAAATAATTGTAATTAATTCAATAACTAATGCAGTCATCTTTCTGAAATATTTGTAGCACAGATTTATGTGTGATAACAATATGATACTAAAAAGTTATCAAAATAAATGTCTCCAGCATTGTGCTATTGACTGTAAGAAAGTATTAACTCCAAGCGGAAATTTAAAAAAAAGTATTGTTAGTTTTGTTTTCGGGATAATAAAGATTATTGTTTATAAGATAAGATCAGATAATTTGTATTGGTCCAAACAAATGGTAATTCAGTCTGACTACAATTGACCACCTCAGTATACATATGTGTAGAATATATATCTTACAACGTAACATTTGTCTTGACTTCAGTAATGACGTAACGATGTTTATGTTACGTAATGATTGATTAGAAAGGAAAAAAAAAGAAAGATCGGTGAACAGCGGTCACTTTCTCTTAGTCGATGGTCACTTCCGGCCAATAGAAGATCTAAGCAGACAAAAGAAAAAGAAAGTTTCGGCCTTAATTACAATTCTCTGACCACGTCCACGCCAAATTTGGCCACCCGAAGAGATCTTCCCAGAAGCCGTTCAACGACATTTCAGAAAGGGAATACACTCTTCCTAAGTTTGGATACATGCAATGATTTGCCCTTGGAAACTATTTAAGCGATCATTTCTTTGTTTTCTCTAGCTTTTTTTTTCTTTTGCGTTCTTTCTCTCTCTCTCTCTCTCTCTCTTTTTTCCCTAGTTCTCTCTTTCTCTATATCCTAGTTCTCTCTCTCTCTCTCTCTCTCTCTCTCTCTCTTTTCCCTAGTTCTCTCTCTTTCTCTATATCCTAGTTCTCTTTCTCTCTCTCTCTCTCTCTTTTCCCTAGTTCTCTCTTTCTCTATATCCTAGTTCTCTCTCTCTCTCTTTTCCCTAGTTCTCTCTCTCTCTCTTTTCCCTATTTCTCTCTCTTTCTCTATATCCTAGTTCTCTTTCTCTCTCTCTCTCTCTCTCTCTCTCTTTTCCCTAGTTCTCTCTTTCTCTATATCCTAGTTCTCTTTCTCTCTCTCTCTCTCTTTTCCCTAGTTCTCTCTTTCTCTATATCCTAGTTCTCTTTCTCTCTCTCTCTCTCTCTCTCTCTTTTCCCTAGTTCTCTCTTTCTCTATATCCTAGTTCTCTTTCTCTCTCTCTCTCTCTCTCTCTCTCTCTTTTCCCTAGTTCTCTCTTTCTCTATATCCTAGTTCTCTCTCTCTCTCTCTCTCTCTCTCTTTTCCCTAGTTCTCTCTCTTTCTCTATATCCTAGTTCTCTTTCTCTCTCTCTCTCTCTCTCTCTCTTTTCCCTAGTTCTCTCTCTTTCTCTATATCCTAGTTCTCTTTCTCTCTATCTCTCTCTCTCTCTTTTCCCTAGTTCTCTCTCTTTCTCTATATTCTAGTTCTCTTTCTCTCTCTCTCTCTCTCTCTCTCTTTTCCCTAGTTCTCTCTCTTTCTCTATATCCTAGTTCTCTTTCTCTCTCTCTCTCTTTTCCCTAGTTCTCTCTCTTTCTCTATATCCTAGTTCTCTTTCTCTATTTCTCTCTCTTTTTCTCTCTCTAACTCTTCCTCTAAAATACATTTTTTTCTTCAGTTGCCTGTGCATCTAGTGAAGGCACAATTTTTTTTTTCAAATTGAATTTCTTACTATAGGCACCCTGAATTAAGATAGAAATCAGAGTCAATCTTCATAAGAGAGAGTGAGAGAGAGAAATGTATATATATCTAGAGAGAGAGAGAGAGATTAATTGCTGTACAATACACTGAATAAGAAGAATTAAGGAAAGACGCACACAATAAAAGGAATATGTAAAGACTGAAATCTATTTCCAACTCCTACACTAAATGTATTTTCAATTCTCACCAAAGTTTTGGGAGTAAAGTTTGGCGTAGATTCAACGCTCTTGTGCTAGTGTTTTTTCTTTTCTTTGGCTTCGATGCTTTGCTAAAACAGATGGGAGACAGTCTAAAAGACACTTGGTCTTCAGAGGGGGGAATACAAGTGGTCAGAGGTCAGAGGCATGCCCAAACACTCTGTTGGCTCCGTACACGCCTCCTAGCATCAAGTGTGTTCAGTTTAATCTAGTACCATCCCTGATGTGCTTATACGAACCAGTAGAGACCAATGAACCAGTAGAGTCCAATGAACCAGTGAAGTCCTATGAACCAGTGAAGTCCTATGAACCAGTGAAGTCCTATGAACCAGTGAAGTCCTATGAACCAGTGGAGTCTTATGAACCACGACAGTCCTATGAACCAGTGGAGTCATATGAACCTGTAGCTCTATGAACCAGTCAAGTCATATGTGCAAGTGAAGTCCTATAAACCATTAAAGCAGTGATTCCCAAAGTGGTCTATATAGACCCCCAGGGGTCTACGAGGACTTCCAAGGGGTCTACGGAAGTGAAAAAATAAATCTATGGCCTGTTAATGGGGGTCTACGAAGGCGGATCTCATTGAACATGACCATTCATGAAATTGACTCGTTCACTCATGATTTGTACCTTAGTTAATCCTTTGAATTTCAACCCTGTTAGTGGAATTATTTTTTTTATTTAATGATTTTAACGTATTATTTTAAATACCTTAATTGTATCTACATGAAAGTAATAATTCACATGGCCGAGTCTATAAAATAAAATGTTGACCGTAAATTGTTGGTTATTAAAAATTTGGCTTCATTCTTTCTTTGTTGAACAACTATTGCATTTGTTCTGTATTTTTACAAAGTAACAAAGTTTGAAGCTATGTTGCTATGAAACCATCGAAGCTGGAACATCGAGAAAAGTCAACATGAAATAAAATAGATTCAGATTTGAAATACTTTTGAAAATTTTTAAATTCAGAATTAAGCCACAGTAGAAAAATGTTGATTAAACATCATAGCAGAGAATAGGTTTGTGAGCGTCTTACAATATATTTACTTAGGCTTATATCAAACTCGAAAAAAACTGCACACTATAAGCAAAATATTGACTTTGCCAACCATTGAAGAGGTTTTACAATCTGTTTTACACAATCCTATATCTGATATCATTAAAAATTCCACTAAGCAACAATACAGTTCAAAGGTGTAATGGTGAAATGAGTTTTGGACAATGAATGGTTATCGTGTTATTACGATTTACTTTTTTTAAAAGCTGGACTAGTTAACTTTGCCTGATAATGTAGTGGTATTATTATATTTTTGTTATGAATCAAGAAATTCATAAAGAATTGCTTTTTGCCTGAAATTTTGATCAATTGCTCCTTCACACTGAGTATGATAGTTTTCGAAAGGCTTATCTTTGACACTATTTTTTCTGAGTTCTTGGTTGCTAAGATCCTATTTTAAAACACAGAAATTAAACGGGAATCGGACATAGTCTATTTCACAAACTTGTTTCATAAATTGAATGAGGTTAACTTGCAGCTACAATGTGATAACCTAAATTCGATCAACACGAAGGCATAATCTCAGTGTTTCATGTGAGGATTTAATTAATGAAGCATACAATGACAATGATAAATTTTCTTACTTTCAAAATTTAAATCAGTCTAATCGAGAAGATAGAATGTTAACCCAAACTAAATTGAAGCCCAAGATTGACATTTTATTAACAAAGCGGCCCACCAATAGGCGGTTTTTTGTTGTTGTTGTTGTTTAGTTACTTCTTGAAATGCATATTAAATTTTATTCTGCTTTATTTTGCTTTGAATGTCATCAATAAATATATATCGCATAGTAATCAGTGAGAAAAGCACATCTGAAGTTAATGAATTTTCAAAAAAATGCTCTGGTGTCTACCGAAAACTTAAAAACATGGCAAGGGGTCTACGAGACAAAAAAAATTGGGAACCACTACATTAAAGTCATATGAACTAAAATCTACTAAAATTAATACAGCAGCCTCACTAGACAGACCTGCTAAAGAAGTAATACCAAAATACCTTAAAACCTTAGTAATAAATTTTCAAAGCACTAGGAACAAAACAGAAGACTTAGAAATTTTATTAGAATGTGAGAAACCAGACATAATTGCAGGAACAGAAACTTGGCTACATCCTGAAATTTATAATGCAGAAATTTTCAATAGTGATTATGAAATTTTTAGAAAAGATAAGGCTAATAATCATGGAGGAGTTCTTTTAGCAATAAAAAACACTCTTATAGCAGAAGAAATTACCTTACCTAACTCAAAAAATATAGAATCTACATTTTGTAAAATTAATACAACCTCAACATCCCTAATAATAGGCAGCATTTACAGACCACCAAATTCTAGTTTAGAATACATGCAGGAACTATGAAATCAGATTACTACACTTAAAGAGACAAATAAAAATGCAGTTTTTTGGATTATGGGTGATTTCAACCTACCTGATATAAATTGGAAAACACTAACCATAGATAAACACCAAAACCTTAAGGACATAAATGAGCTTTTCATAGAAACTTTACACAACCTAAGTTTAGATCAAATCATTAAAAAGCCAACTAGATTAAACAACACATTAGATCTCTTCTTAACCAACAGACCTGGATTAGTAGTTGATTATGATATTATCCCTGGTCTATCAGACCATGAGATCATAAAAATACACAGTCAGATAAAAGCAGTAGCCAATACAAAACCCAAAAGAAAAATCTTACTCTGGAATAAATGTAACCTAACACAACTACACCAAGCTGCATTAAACTTTCAACAAACATTCTTATTAGAAAAAGACATTAACCAACCAGTCGATGACCTCTGGAATTTCATTAAAAACCATTTTAAAAGCATTATTGAAAATCATATACCAACTAAATATATATCAAACAAAATAAATAAATGCTGGTTTAATAATAGACTAAAGAAGCTTTGTAAACAGAAGGAAAACCTACATAGAAAATTTAAAGAAACCAAGGCAGAAAGAGTTTACAAAAAGTATATAAAAATTAAACACCTAACCCAAAAAGTAAGCAGACAGCTGCAGAGTGAATACATAAACAATGTAATATCTAAAGATAACAACAAAAACCTATGGTCATACATTAAGTCTAAGAAAATGGAAACAACAGGCATAGCGCCATTAAAAGATGAACATAACATAATAAATAATGATAATGAAACTAAAGCAAACATCCTAAACAAATACTTTGCATCAGCATTCTCAGCCCCAGGAGACAAAGACATAATTCTTAATTTGAACCAAGTAGACAACAAAGAAGATTTAGTAGTACAAGAAAATGGAATTAAAAAACTATTAGCCAACACCAAACCAAATAAAGCGTCTGGACCTGATGGTATTCCAGCTAGATTACTCAAAGAACTAAGCAATGAGCTAGCCCCAGTGTTCAAAATACTCTTTCAGGCATCGCTTAACCAGGGCAGAGTACCAAAGGATTGGAAAGAAGCTAATGTCACCCCCTTATTTAAAAAAGGAGAAAAATCTGATCCAGGAAACTACAGACCAGTATCACTTACCAGCATCACATGTAAAATCCTGGAACACATAATATGTAGCAACATCATAAACCACTTAGACAAACATAATGTCCTCACCCCATACCAACATGGCTTTAGGAAATATAGATCATGTGAAACACAACTAATAGGACTAATTGATGATTTTTCAAAAGGTTTAGATAATAGTGAACAAATATATGCTATCTTACTAGATTTTTCCAAGGCTTTTGACAAAGTTCACCACCATAGTTTGTTTAAAAAAATAAAATATTTCGGCATTAATGGTCCACTGCATCAGTGGATTAAAGATTTTCTGATAGGGAGAGAAAAAACTGTAATAATATATGGCTCTAAATCAACACCAATAACAGTAAACTCAGGTGTACCTCAAGGAACAGTCTTGGGTCCACTACTATTTTTAATTTACATAAATGATTTACCAAATTGCATTAGTTCAGGAACATAAGTCAGATTATTTGCAGACGATTGCATAATATATAGAACAATAAAAACAATACAAGACACAGATATTTAACAAAGAGAATTAGATGAATTACAGAAATGGGAATCAAACTGGAGCATGTCTTTCCACCCAGAAAAATGTCAGTTGTTAAGAGTAACAAAAAAACTAAAACAAATTAATTCCACTTATCTTATTCATGGCAAACCAGTAACACAGACTAAAAACTCAAAATACCTAGGTGTTATAATAAATGAAAAACTGTCATGGAATCAACATATTGATGAAACTATAAAAAAATAAAAAAAAGCATTAGGGTTTATTAAAAGAAACTTCTATAAATTAAATAAGAACATAAAACTAAAATGTTATTTAACCTTGGTTAGGCCAATAATAGAATATGCATCCACCGTTTGGGACCCCTCAACTCAAGAAAACATTAAGAAACTGGAACAAACACAAAATAGAGCAGTGAGATTCATAACAAAAGAATATTCACATTTGACTAGAGTAACACCATTAGTAAAATCACTAAATTTAGGAAGCCTTCAGGACAGAAGACTCAAAAGTAAAGTAGCAATTATACATAAAACACTGAACCATAATCTTCAAATACAAAAACAAAATCTAATAAAATACTCTGAAAGACACAAAAATAAAGGCACATTCCTCGTCCCATATGCTAGGACAAATTTGTACAAATGCTCCTTCTTTCCTAGTGCTATTAGAGCATGGAATGGGTTGCCTGAGCTAGCCAGAAAAACCAGTGACTTGGCAGAATTTAAGTCATTGGTTAATATGCATGACTAAATGCATGACGCGTAGGACGTAATCATCTTCTTTTTTGAAGTAACGTCTGTATTATATACGATAAGAAGATAAGATAAGAACCAGTAAAGTCATGTGAACCAGTTAAGTCATAAGAATCAGTTGCGTCATATGAATCAGTTTTATCATATGAACCAGTTGTATCATATGAACCATTCGAGCTATATAATACAGTGAATTCCTATGAACCAGTGAAGTCCTATGATATATTTGGAAGATTTTTAAAAGATTCTGATTTGAACCAATTTAGTTTCAAGACTTTGAAATGTTATTTTAAATCTACGCAGTACTATGTGAACGTGTCAAGTGAAGACCAAGTCATTCATCATCAAGTTGTCCTAATGTCTTTAATGAATATGTAGACATCTTACCCTTTAGATTTCATACTGATAATGTCAAGTGGCCAGGGATTTTCATTAGCAGACAATTAGAATTCCTAGAGTTTCATGGCGTCTTCATGTCTTTTGAAAGTAACACCAGCCACATCTTTCTACATCTACACCTTGAGCCACTTTCAGGTGATTGTGTCATTGTGAAGAGTAATTGTGTTGTATGTTAGGCGAAAAGTTAGTGTAGTGTTTACTTCAAATGAAAACTTTTGCACATTCTGAATATTTAGCGGATAACTTGTTCGAATCTTTTAGATTAGTCTAAATAAACAAAAATTAATACAACTTTTTAACAATATATATCGACTTAATATAAATCTGAATTCTGGCATCTAGTGTTGCATCAAGTCTGTTTCCAGGCTTTGACTTTGTTGAAACGCAGAAAATCTTTCTTCATACAAAAGGTTATATGAAATTATAGTAAAAAAAGGAGAAAAAAAAGCTTGTCTTAAATATTGTGGCGCTCTTCAGAAAAACTCGACCAGAAATCATTTAATAGTTGATCTTTTATTGTATCTTTAGTTCAAATGAGATTCAGAATCTAGATCAGTTCAAAGTTCATAGTGATGTTTTAAAATGTATTTTGTTATCAAGAAAAACAAAGAAAAATATTTTTTTTCCCTGCATTTACTTAGAAATTAATCCTTTTGGGTGGCCTGCTGGTTAATTATTCCAATAGTTCGTGGAAACATTTTGGGAAACATTGAGTTAGTGTTACACTTAACTACTAAAAGTGATCAATTTCTTGAGAACTGGGCTTTTTCTTGATCGGTACTGTCTTTCTCTTTTACAGTGCAAATCTGAAAACCACAGATGATAACTTGAATATTGAAGAACATTGATCGTTTCAGTTCTTGTAATCTTCTTGCTAATAAAATATAATTTCCACAACTGTTCATTTCAAAATTAAATACCATTTATAAAAAAATACTGTTACAAACCAAAAGAGTTCTATTAAACCATTTAATGTTCTGTTTGACATTTGTAGCTCGTGCAGGCCTAGAGTCCTTTAATGTTGTTGATTTTTAACTTTTGGCCTAAACGGTTTCGGGATTTAATGGCTGAGTGGTAAAAGCGCTTGGCTTCCAACCCGGGTCAGGAGCTCGATTCCCGTTGAAGACTTTGATTTAAAGCTTCGTAACACATAAAAACGTCTCTAATTTGAACCAACTCTAAAAGAGACCTAACATTAGTTGGGGGAATGAGGTTGTAAATAGTAATGGAGGTTGCTGGTTGTGTTGGCCACACAAAGAAAGGATACATCATCTACGCCGTGGAGGACAAGGTCCTAAAATAAACTTTTACTTTTGACTCCAAAACAGTTCCTTGCTTCAGGTCTGGGACATTTTTTGTCTAGATCTAGAACTAGAACTAGATACCTAACTAGAATCATTACACTCGTTTGTTTAGTCTTTTCTTTGTTTTATTTCTTGTCCTTCTTGCTAACTTGATCTTGTCAGAAAATAAAACTAATGACGTGTCAAGAACATCGCCTGGACTTTAGAGTGTATAAAGAAACAAATTAGCCAAATCTAGCAATTGTAGAGATAGCGTTGTCGGAGTCAATGCGTAGAAACATTCCTGTGGGTAGGCCTCTGGGTATTTTCCAATAGTTCATAGGACAAAGTTTTTCTTGGCCAGAGTTTTTTCTTATTACAAAACTTATATCAACTCACTAGGTCTGTCTGCCTGGTAAAAAGTTAGTAGACGATATTTCCTTGACAACCCAATCACGGATCAAGCTGAAATTCTGCAAAATTATTTCTTTTACCTGACAACACAAGAATCAATTTAAAAAATTAACAACTTAATGTATTATCATGAACTAATTTAAATTATTTCAAGGTACAAAGCCCCACATTTTTAGCCATTTCAGTTAATACTGAAGGATTGATTTCCTTTGTTGGGACCTAACTAAAAAAATAATTACTAGTAATTAATTGACTAATAGGTTACTTCTTTTTTTTTTAGCGATTCATGTTTTGTTAAGTACAATAAATAATTGCTTAAGGTTTCAGCTTGATACATAAATGGATGTGAGAAAAAAAATGTGTGCAAACTTTGTGCGCAAACACTACAAACAGGTAGAGTAAGTTGATATACGCTTTGTAAAAGAAAGTTCTAGTGGGTATTTTGTGTGTATCCATGTGAGTTTCTGAGTTTCTGTTGGTATTAATGACATTACCATCTAGTTTCATCAACTGGTTATCAACACACTAATGGCAATGTTGTGTTAGCCTAATTAGCCAGGTTTTTTGCGCTACATCTGCTGCATAGAGCATTTTCGTATGCTATGGTCGTCTTGGCCACCGTCTGCCCCAAACATTTAGGGCCTACACCCGCCCGAAAAGATTTAGAGAAATGGCGCGAACTGGTGGACATCGGCGAAAAAAAAAATGCTGGGAATCTAATCTTCTTATAAAATACAGACGTTACTTCAAAAAAGAAGATGATTACGTCCTACGAGTGTTCCTAGATAAATCTAGTCATGCATGTTAACCAATGACTTAAATTCTGCCAAATCCTTGGTTTTGCTTGCTGGCTCAGGCAACCCATTCCATGCTCTAATAGCGCTAGTGAAGAAGGAACACTTTTACAGATTAGTTCTAGCATATGAAACGAGGAATGTGCCTTTATCTTTGTGTCTTTCATAGTATTTAATTACATTTTGTTTTTGTATTTGAAGATGACGGTTCTGAATCGTCGGAAATTTTGCAGAGAACCATTAGGGAGTGTTGTGAGTTGGGGGGGGGGGTAATGTGTATTAGGAATTGCGAGGTATACAATAAAAATAAAATAATTCGAAACCTAAAAACACTGTTTATCAGCTACTGAGGAGAAGGCCTAGGCACACAACAAGGCAGTATTGATCTAAAGCCTTCTCTTCCATGACTTTAGTATTAGGATTATGAATAGATTATGTCTAGAAAACAAAACCCTGCGGTCAGCAGGAGTGTTTCCCTTTTGCCTGATTTATCTGCTCTTTGTTTTGCACCAAGGCGTTATCTTATTCTCGAGTATCGCGTCCAAATTGAAATTCACTCACAAGAAAGGAAATGTTTGTTTGTTTCGTTTTTGTTTAGCTTTATGTGAGTGTGTGTTTGCATGTGAATGTTTATGCGTGGTGTGTGCCATGAAGACCCATATTTGGCATAGTTTGTTTTTCAATGCTGAATTTTTCAAAACCGAATTGATTTCATCCATGTCGTCAAACTGAAATGCCCCCCTCCCCACTTTTTCATTACGTTCTGGGGTCATTCCCGCAATTCAACCAAAACATTCTAGCGTAGCTTTCTTTTAAAGAATGTTAACAGACATAATGTTTCATGGCACCTAATTAAAACATACCTGACTGCTGACGGCTTTAAAATGAGACAGCTAGAGATCACTTACTAAGAGGATTTTAGATATATGTCTGTAAGCCGTTCAATACCTTGAAATTGCGTTAAACAAAAATAATTTGTCAAAATATCTGTAATCGCATAGATTTATTATTGTTTGTCTAGATCTATTGCAAATTTAATTACATGGCTGATCTAAACTAATTGATACAATTACACTTAATATAAACTTTGTTTTGTTTTTGTGTGTGTGTGTTTCTTGTGGACTATACAAATTCTCCTAGTTAAAAGAGCGAGGTGATATTTGAGATGTCTTCAATCAGACTAAACAAATGACGATGAGCCAGTAGTTCAGACTCAAGTACTTCCCTTGCAAAATGTTGTCTGAAATTTCAAAAGGGACATTTTGTCACGGACCTAGAAAATGAATCGATTTACACAATCATACAATCACACAATCAAACAATTCTGTCCATTTTTCTATTCTTAAGCGGTCTCTTTTATTTCCATTGCAACGCTTTAGTCAAAACTGTCTCCGACCGCAAACGTGCAAAATGGAATGGACGCTCGTGCTGGCCTCGTGATGATGGTAAACCCGGAAAATCCTGTCACAAAGAGGCTGGTGGGAGACACTCGGGCAAAGTTAGCGAATCGATGTGACCTCGAGATTTGGGTTTTATTTTGTCGAGTATCATTAGAGAAGAATAAACTCTGTCAACGGTTGAAAAAAAATATTTTTTTCTTTACCACACCATATTTTATGTTTGTTCTTTTTGAAAGTCTAAGACTAGAATGGGCGCCTGCATGCTGAGTTTCTCACGGTCTAACCAGAAGGCGTTTCTTTTTTTAATTAAAATTGAGTCCAATCATAGTGACAGATTTTTTTTTCTTGTTTCCGTGATGTGCATGTATGAACTTTGTATAGGTCTGGACTGTCTGGTATTTCAACTTCTTGGTGAACAGTATTAGTGAAAATAACAAAGTCAAATAATGTGAGTTTATTTGACTGGGACATAACAACGTCCATTATGTTTGAGTTATAAACAATAAAAATTAGATTGAGGTGGTTGTTTAGTTGATCGGGATGAACTGACTAGCCAGATATCAGGGCCGGCATTAGGCATAGGCAAACTGATTATGAACTACTGGAATAAATAACTAGTAGGCCACCACGTGAATTAATCTCTTTAAAACAATGTAGCAAAGTTTCTTGTTAAATACTCAGAATGTTCGAAGTGTTCCGTTAAGAAACAAGATTACAAAGACAGTTTGTGTGGAAACACAAACTCAAAATCGGCCCCCGAAGTGGTCCACCCGGGCAGGCTTCAATATTTTCAGAAAGAACATCCAAATGAAATTATATCAAAGACAAATGAGAGATAAGAATGGAGAAAAAAGGTTGACAGATCTTGTGTAGTGCCCCAACGGTACAGCAGATCAAAGGATAGGTGCAAGTGAATGCAAAGTTAGATGTGAACCTGGCCTAACTAGTTCCCCTTTCAGACCTTGTGGTCTATAGGGCAGATGATGTAAAGTTTATCTGTTTTTTGTGGCCTACGGCTAACGAGGGTGTCATGTAGCCAGCACAACGAGCAACCGCCTTTTCTTTTCCCCAACTAATATCAGGTACCCATTGGAGCTGGGTGGACAGAGGCGCCTAAGGATTCCGAAGTTGAAAATCCCAGTCTTCACCAGGATTCGAACCCGGGGCCCCCAGTTCGGAAGCCAAGCGCTTTACCGCTCAGCTAACGCGCCTCTCCTGGCCTAACTGAAGTCTAATAATTGATGTAATTGCTTTGAAAAGGATTAATCTCTTTTTTTTTTTTTGGTCATGAAATTACAATTCATTTAATATCCACTAATTTGTAGACATTTAAAAAAAAATAAAAATAAATAAAACATGAGTGGTTAAGAAATTACAATTCATTTAATATCCACTAATTTTACAACGCTAAGGTTGTCAATTGTAGTCAAACTGAATTTAAGTTATCTTATCTTATAGACATTTTCAACAAAATTAAACGAAGCAAAAAGAACTCTGTAGTGTAATCATATCCAATTAGTTTATGTTTCCTTTTAAGCACTTGGCATTTGTCGTTGTCACTTTATGGCTAAAGGGGACATAATGTATTGAACTTGGTGGTAGTACGAAGAGGAAAAAGTGACAGATTTCACCCTAAGCCTCCATTCTGTCTCATCAAATAATATGTTAGACATATAATGATATTTAATTTTACACAACAGAACAACATCTTTTCTATGAAGTAATACAGAGAAAAAGGACTTCCTTGATAAGTAGACTCAGTATTATTGCTTTAACAGTAACAATCTTCAACATAAATGAGTTCATTAACAAAGCTGCACAGCAACATTAACAATCTTTCAGGGATATGACTTTGAAGCAATGCTATGTTCCCAGGTAATAGCAAGTAATTAGGCAGGCAAGCTAATATAGGGTTTTATACAGCTGCCCTGTATGCCTTATGTATTTAAAAAAGACTGATCAGGGAAAAGGTTTATCCCTCTCACGACAATTTTTTAAAGGTCTCCTAGAGATGTAAGGGAGTATCTCTAGTATCATCAAGGTGGCCCTTCAGTCTGTTAAGTCATTCTGGGATAGTTAACCAAGCAAAGGTACTGCTGTATCACAATTGTTCAGGGTTCTGTTAGGAGGGTCATGTGTAAATTATTTCAGGATAGGGGTGTCGATTAAAGATTCTTTTTCCTCTCATTACGAGGGGTTTAAAAAAAAATAAAAAATAAATAAATAAAAAATAGTTAATTTGTCTTAAAATATTTCATTATTCATAAAAGATTCTTGACTTTCAATTGTCTGCCCTTGTCTATATTCTTTAGGATTATTGGTTTTGGTTATTTTTGTTTCTAGTCTCTTCGCAGGCTCCATTCAGTTGCGTCTTGTTTTCTTGTTCCTTTGTTTCCCAGTATGTCTAGGATGAGGCTGTCGCTAAGATATAGACATTGTCATAGTGTTCTTGTTACGTTTCCACGGGCTTGCCGTGTTCTGTGAGTGTAGTACATACACAGTTGATGTTGACTTGTGGCATGCTCTCCAATCATGTGATCAAAGAGGACGTAACCACGAGGGAGAAATAATTCTTCAAAAGTGTTGACTTCCCTTTACAAGACAGTTCTTTAGCAGTTTTCCATAGATAAATAAAGTTCAATTTGATTCCTATCCCGCATCTCTCAGCCCAAACTCTCTTTAACCCAGGTACATACACACTCTCACACACTCGCATAGCCACTTAAACTAATTGACATAATACCAATAGAGTAGCTTTACAGATTGATTACAGTATTTAGATTTTTATCTCTGAGGTCTGACAATTTAGTCAAGGACAATAAATTATACAATAATTACAATTTCCATCTAACCAGTATATTATCAATTATATGTTCTATTATTTTTCTAAATATTAACTCTAGATTATAAGGATTTAAAGATACATTGTTATTCACAACTTTAATTCTACTGTGCCACACAAGACTTCTGTATTCACTCACTATTATTAGATTAAATTTATGAATCATCTTACTTTTGATTTTAGGCAATTTATTTAAAACAATAGCTAGGTTAAGATTAATATTGGTGTTACAGCTTGCTTCTAGTAGGTCTTTCATAGTGCATCTAACATTATCAAATATTTTAAATTTTAAAGACATATGGCTTTCATTGTTACCATTATCTGTATAACATAAAACACATGTGTGTACATTTCTTTTCTTACTTCCTACAGGGGTCATCCCGAAGATTAGTCTGTATGTTATTTCTCTGGCTTTGGGTGTAATGTGTTTGCTGTGTAGATTTATAAAAGTGTCTCTGAAATCTATTACACCTAACTCTCTACTCCATTTGATCCTATTGAATAATCTTTTTTGTAACTGTTTCGTAAGTGTTGTATATGTGTCTTTTAATTTAATGTGTATTAGATGTTCATTGCCGGGGAGTATTCTTGATATGGATCTGTTAAATGGATGTGTGTTTGTACCAAAGTGGTGTGGGGTGTCATTTTTTATTGGAATTATTTTATTTAACCTTAAGCCGTAGTACTATATTGTTAATGGAAAATTGTTTGGGTTCTTGGCTACTTGTCCTATGTATTTTCATCTAAGTGCTTGTATTTTGGTTCTGATGGTTCTTTAAAAAAACTGCTTGCATAACTGATTTTAAAAATTAGATTTTTCAGTTTCAGAAAGAAAAAAAAAAGTAGCTGTTGCATCAGAACTTTGAATGGTCTAAAATATTGTGATGTTGGATTTTCTCTATCTTTTCTAGTTTACGAGATCTAAACGGGACGGACGGACAGACGGACAGACATTTCGCACAAAACTAATAGCGTCTTTTCCCCTTTCGGGGGCCGCTAAAAAGATTGGGAAATAATACCCTAATGATTAGATCTACCTTTTTAGACTACAAATGTTAGAAGACCATTGTTTAGATCTACTTTTTAGACTACCTATGTTAGAAGACCTTTGTTTAGATCTACTTGATAGACTACAGATGTTAGAAGACCTTTGCTTCTTCCTTTTTGTGAAATGTCGAAACGTTATTTCTAGTCTGGTGATCGTGACTCGTCCATGAGGTACATAAGTGCCATCGGCGCTATATACATTTAACTTATTTCTGGATTTAGACATAGATACAGGACGGTTCATAATTATTTGCCTATTTTTAGGTCTTAATTTTTTGTATTACAATTTTCTTTGGGGCCACCTTTTTCGCTTCGCCTAGGGCCTCCAGCTCCAACTACCTAAAGCATGCCCTGCAGATATAATCGGTTTACGAGCTTAATTCCTGCTGTAGACTTGGAATTCTTAATTCGTGGTTTTGTTGTATTTGCTGAGCGCCTAAAAACAAAAACTTTCTCCCAGATGTCAACTTACCACACAAATCCTATGGGAATCAGAGAAGTGTTATACAAAACTAATAATAATTTGAATTCTTGAGAAGATGACGATGAGAGGACAGGAAAGAGCTGGGAGCCAATAAAAAGACTAGATAGATACCGTGGCCATGTTTTAACTGATGCCATATATGTCATACTGCGACATTGGAGTTATATCTTTTGGTTATAAAAAAAAACAACAATAATAATGAATCACTCTATTTATTTTTATCTCCGTGGAAGAATATACGTTTTGACATTGAAGGATATTATGTGCTTGAACCTCCAGAATAATGTTTTACAAAGGTAGAGACAGACTCAGCGATGTTTTCAATCCATTTACTTCCACCAAATAAATATGGGCATGCTTTTTTATAAGTATTTCAGAAATACCGCTTACCGAAACTAAGTCGTTCATCATAACCATAATTATGAGAAACGGGGATTTAATTCAAACGCAGAAAGTACATTTCTTTAGACTTACTATAAATAATTTTGCAAATGGGTTCGTTAACATTTTTTTGAACTAGAAGCTACCTACTCTCACGCCTAACCTCAACAGTCTCCGCTTATGTCTAGAGAATGTGAGCAACAGTGAACGCCGACATCTGGAGCCTGAGACGGACAACATTGGGGAGGTGACTGAAATCGTCTGAGGCAATATCTAGAATGAATGATGGCTGGTAGTGAGGGAGGGGAGACAAAGGAAGGGAACAGTTTGCCAGTTTGCTGAAGTAAAAGTGGTGGGCGACGATTTTAATATGTTTTGATAGCGGACCGTCATCAGTGGGGCCATGTGTATGTGTTGTTGTCTTTCAAGGGCGTAAGAATTTTTTATAATAGGGAGGGCAATATATTTTGCTACCTCTAAATTTATATCATGCTCGCTGTCTCTACTAATCTAATATATTCAACTTTGGTCATTGGTATTATTTGTTATTTACTGGTACATGCACACAATACGTACGAAAAACTCATCGAACTTTCGATCATTAGAAAAATCAATGCAATGATATGTCATTTAAAACCGCCTTTAGGCCATGCTGACAGTTCCTTGCTGTACACTCTACTTTTTCCAATCTGGGTCTATGGTCGTTACTGTTGGGAACTCTCAGACAGGACTAGGGGGGAACAACTTGGCCAGTAGGGTCCAATGTGTAGCAATTTTCCGTGCTTCATTTGTGTATTCCGCAAACTCCACTCAGCTCGAGTCCAGTTTCAAGTTCGAGCACCCTTAAAAGTTTTAGGACACATCCTCCGTATTAATTATATCAGAGACACATCGCGAGTACTTCGTTATAACTGATATACCCGATAAGTGATCTATCTTTGTTGAAGCACGAAGGTTAGATATAAAGAATATAGAAGATATAAGAGATATAATGAAATTTGGATTTTAAAAAAAACGCTCCATTCCACCCCTTTTCTTCCCTAGAAGGACTTCTGGTTCAGCGAATGTACAAAACTACTACACTCTATAATTTACAAATGATAGGCCTTTAGATCTACACTTAGTTGACGATAGGCAAAACTTTCCTAAACATTAATTAATTAAACTCTTTAATCAATAATACCATATATTATGCAATTCACGAACGCGAAGGTCCTTTCAAGAACGCGATCGTCTTTTAAAACAGATTTTGTAGATCTAGACCTAGTTCTCTAGCCAAATTTAAATTTATCTTTTGTACTTAGTAAAAATTATAAAGGTAACACTAGAGTTATGCCGTTTGTTTTGCCAGTGATATGCATCAACTGCTTTCTTGGAAATCGTTAGAGCCGTTTTTAATATCCGTGTCCAGTTCCACCACCAAGGATACTTAATGAAGTTACGACTTAAACAAAGAGATTTATGCTACAAACTGCAGTGAATGATATGAGACAAATGCCTATCCCATTTATTAATTAGCAGTCAATGTTTCAAGTGTAGTTTTCACACTTTGCATATAATGGACACCCTAAAAAAAAGCATAAATCTATATATGTTTTACATTTTCAATTCAAACCAAAAGCTTGGGAACACTGTCTCCAATATACCGAACTCATTAATTTAGTTTCCTTCGAAACCCAAGCGATCTTCCCATGGCCCCAATTAGGCGATTCTGTGAGGCGCCCTAAATTTGCCCAGCCACACCCTGCCCCCCCCCCATCTCATCCAATCACTGTAGATGCTAAAAATCTACAGAAATCAATAATGAGCGTCGGAAATGAAAGAAGGAGTGGACGAGTAGGGAAAAAGAAAAAGACAGAACACCTTAAATCAAAATATTCAGCTAAATCGTTCTTTCCATCTCATGTAATTCCTTAACGTATCTTTCTTTAATGACCTCTTCTGTCCATCTCTTCTCCTTGCAATCCTTCCCACCCCCCTCTCTTTTTCCTTTTTCCCCTGTCATTGCTCTCCCTTTCTGCCTCCACTCCGCCCTCCCCTTGACGCGTAGAGCGTAAGAAGTGAAGAAGCTCTGTAATAAGAGTATCTCTATTGTGTTCACGTGAGCAGACGGCAGTACAGCAGACGACAAGTATAGCAGACGACAGTATAGCAGACGATAAGTATAGCAGACGACAGTATATCAGACGACAAGTATAGCAGACGACAGTATAGCAGACGACAGTATAGATTCCCGCCGTTTACATAGCGGCTCTTTTGGGTGACCAGATAACAGCAGATGTATAGCCTCTCTTTTTGAGACTTACAACGTGCTTGCTAATGGATTATGTGCCCACCTTAAGACGGCAAATCTCTGTTCTCTCTTTCTACATATATATTTTTTTTTTCAAACAGCGAAATGACATCAGAACTGAACCCTTAGTGGTCTTTAATAGTTCTTAAGCTAAATTTATATTACTTTACAAGAAAGCAGAAAAATCACATAAAACATAATATTTTATTTGTCTTGTAGCCGGTTTTTTATTAGTCCCAAACTCATCCTTTGCTCTATTTGAACATCCTTTGACCTGCGTTCTTCTCACTCGGAGACCACGTGGTCTATTTGAACATCATTTGACCTGCGTTCTTCTCACTCGGAGACCACGTGGTCTATTTGAACATCATTTGACCTGCGTTCTTTTCTCAATCTGAGACCACGTGGCCTATTTAAACATCATTTGACCTGCGTTCTTCTCAATCTGAGACCACGTGGCCTACTTAAACATCATTTGACCTGCGTTCTTCTCAATCTGAGACCACGTGACCTATTTAAACATCATTTGACCTGCGTTGTTTCAATCTGAGACCACGTGGTCTATTTGAACATCATTTGACCTGCGTTCTTCTCAATCTGAGACCACGTGGCCTATTTAAACGTAATTTGACCTGCGTTCTTCTCAATCTGAGACCACGTGGCCTATTTAAACATCATTTGACCTGCGTTCTTCTCAATCTGAGACCACGTGGTCTTTTAAACATCATTTGACCTGCGTTCTTCTCAATCTGAGACCACGTGGCCAATTTAAACATCATTTGACCTGCGTTCTTCTCAATCTGAGACCACGCGGCCTATTTGAACATCATTTGACCTGCGTTCTTCTCACTCGGAGACCACGTGGCCTATTTGAACATCATTTGACCTGCGTTCTTCTCACTCGGAGAACACGTGGCCTATTTGAACATCATTTGACCTGCGTTCTTCTCAATCTGAGACCACGTGGCCTATTTAAACATCATTTGACCTGCGTTCTTCTCAATCTGAGACCACGTGGCCTATTTAAACATCATTTGACCTGCGTTCTTCTCAATCTGAGACCACGTGGCCTATTTAAACATCATTTGACCTGCGTTCTTCTCAATCTGAGACCACGTGGCCTATTTGAACATCATTTGACCTGCGTACTTCTCACTCGGAGACCACGTGGCCTATTTGAACATCATTTGACCTGCGTTCTTCTCACTCGGAGACGACGTGGCCTATTTGAACATCATTTGACCTGCGTTCTTCTCACTCGGAGAACACGTGGCCTATTTGAACATCATTTGACCTGCGTTCTTCTCACTCGGAGACCACGTGGCCTATTTGAACATCATTTGACCTGCGTTCTTCTCACTCGGAGCCAACGTGGCCTATTTGAACATCATTTGACCTGCGTTCTTCTCACTCGGAGACCACGTGGCCTATTTTTCCCAAACATAACGAAGTCCTAAGGCTAAGAATGCAAGGAAACGCTTTGAGCCGCGTCGTGGAACATCACAGTGATTCCCCAAACCTTTTTAACTGGCTAAAGGGAGGGGTAGGGACGTCAATATTTTCGTTTTGAGGGTCTCACAGGTCAAAGTTTTAGAATCACTGCCGTAGAGATAATACGAAAGTTAAACCACAACTATTTTTTTTAATATCAATAATATAATTTCAATTTTGCTTCAATCTCAGTAAGCCATTGATTCATTAGGAAGAATGATGAAATCGTTCTTTTTGTTCTGTACACACATTTGCCGCTTCTAATTGTTTGGTCATTATCCTGTTTTAAAGTTGTTTAGTCGAGCTTCTGTAATAAGTTGTCTACTCTCTATTCTAAAAGTCTAGTTTATTTACAAGCAGTCTTGTTTTTATTCAATACTCTATTTTGTATACAGATACTTTAGTTTCTATTGTAATAGTCAAAATTTTATTCTAAAGTCTAGTTCTATACAAAAAAATGTAGTTTTAATACTAATAGTATATTTTTTTTTTACAACTAGTCAATTTTTATTCTCATATTACTAATTGTTTAGTTTCTAATCTAATAGTCAAGCTATATTCTAAAGTCTAGTTTTTATACTTATACTCTAGTTTCTATACTAATAGCCTAGTTCTATACTAAAAGTCTAGTTTCTATACTAAAAGTCTATTTTCTATTCTAATACTCTAGTTTCTATACTTAAAGTCTATTTTCTATTATAATAGTCTAGTTTCTATACTAAAAGTCTAGTTCTATACTAAAAGTCTAGTTTCTATACTAAAAGTCTTGTTTCTTTTCTAAAAGTCTAGTTTCTATACTAAAAGTCTAGTTTCTATTCTAAAAGTCTAGTTTCTATACTAAAAGTCTAGTTTCTATTCTAATAGTCTAGTTTCTATACTAAAAGTCTAGTTTCTATTTTAATTGTCTAGATCTGACATAGTTTCCTTGTACAACGTTTATTGACCTACTTCTTTGATCTGAGTTTTGCTGACAAATTAAACATAAACATTCTGTATTTCATCTAGATATAAACATTCTTCTTCTGCCTCCGTTTCTCTCTCTCTTTCTTTTTTTTACAGTTTTTGTTAATTTCTCATCATCACTGTAAGAATGTATCAGACGACTCCACTTCTGCTGTTCTATGACATCAAACTGCCGCCAATTAGTTGGTAAACGCTGGCGGGAATCAATGCCTACATTGTTGACGCAACGTCCAACTCTGACGTCTGCGAATTTCTCTCTCTACATATTGAAAAAGATAAAAGATGAACGAAAGAGAGCAATACATCCTTAGGTCTGTTTGTTGCTGATTCTAGAATTCCATTCAAATGATGGCTCGCACCTATTCACTGGTGGGCCACTGCAAACCATAAACACTATGTTTTACTAATAGTATTATTTATATTTTTGTTTTTTATTAAAGACTTTTTATATCATTATTGACAGCTTGGTTAATGAAAACAAGACAAATAATTGCTGCCTGGTCGTTTTGTATACGCTGCGGATTGTCGTCCAAATGAACCAAGGTTCGAATCCTGCCCGCCGCCATCTCCTAACAAGTCAATAATTTCATCTTTAGAGCTTTTCATTTTTCATCGATCTCATTATCAAAATCTGAGCCTTCAGATAACTAATCGCGTATCTGAGACGCAGTGCGCTGTGGTTACCAGGTCATGCAGCACTCCATACAGTTTGTTTGTTATTTAAAGGGGTGTTCTGGGGCCTGTATCTCGATGCAGAGACCCTCCTGGATAAAGTGCAGCTTTGAAGGAGCACATTACGAGCCAAATGTAACAATGAAATAGCAGTCTATTCTCTGACTTCATCAATTGCTCACACCAGCCGTGGACTTGTCGTGTTTCCTAGCAACAATCAAATGTTTACTGTAACAAATTGTTTCACTTTTGCTCACAAGTTTATCTTGAACAGGAAAACAAAGGGAGGAAACAAAGAGAGGAAACAAATCGGAAGAGAAATTGATCAAAGTTTGAGAGCATGATAGTTTGCATTGCAATCTGCTCGTGGAGTGGACCAGTGTTTAAGATAGGATGACATTTTGTCCTTGTGGACCAGTGTTTAAGATAGGACGACATTTTGTCCTTGTGGACCAGTGTTTAAGATAGAAAGACATTTTGTCCTTGTGGACCAGTGTTTAAGATAGGACGACATTTTCTCCTAAAGTCCATTAAAAAACTCATGCTTAATTAATGGTTAGCATGAAGTTCCTTGTCAAGGATCCTAAAGGAATTTATATATATTCATTTTTTTTGGGGGGGGGGGGGAACAAGTCAACTTTGATTTATAAAAATCTAAATGTAACTCCACGGTCCGAGATAACAAGAAATTCTTATTGTACTTGGACTTTATATTAAACCATTAACATTAATACTAGCGACAAAAGTCTCCTCAGATCTAGGATTTAGTCAATCACGCTGTCTTTCCATTGGTCTATTAGTAAATGTGAGAATTAGAAAAAATTGTATCCCCCACCAATTTACGACAAAAAAAAAATACCCCCCATACACACACACGATTATAATTATTTTTTTCCCGTTTTTTTTAAATTTGGTCTACCAGGTCAGTATCTTCGAACTTGCAGTTATATTTAGAAACGTTTCGCGGCATGTGTTAGATCAATATTACATTGTATATTCTAATATAAACGGTAGATGATACAGAAACGGATGTGTTGTGGTGTGTGTGTGTGTGTGTGTGTGTGTGTGTGTGTGTGTGTGTGTGTGTGTGTGTGTGTGTGTGTGTGTGTGTGTGTGTGTGTGTGTGTCGCACGCTGCGGGTGAATGACATTTTGGTTTGGATCAATGCGTGAAGTTACTGAGATGTCTGCGCTGATGTTCTTGTTGCCTGGGTGTAGGCATCGCTTCATGCTTTTTATGCTTTGTTTTAATCCATACTTTTGAGAAGCCAGCAAAATATTATTTTTTTTTGTGTTGTATTTTGTTTGTGTATGCATTTTCGTTCCACATTGATTTTGTTGGCCAACCAACCAACAACACTGAGAGGGTGTGTCATTACTCTCCTTCTATCTAGGTCCAGAAGTCTTGTCTTGACAAGGAAGGGAATCTTGGCGGGGTTTTGTTGTTTCTCAAACGTAGGCGGTTTAATCGTAGTTGTTAGGAAAAGGGTGTGGCGGGGTAGGGGAGTCTGTTAGAAATATTTATGTATGATTTTCAATGTTGTATTATATACACTCATATTTGAAAACGCACATAATACCTCGCTGTTTCCACGTGGCTGCTGATACCTATCATTGGAGTCACAGGCTTAATTTATTTGATGCTCTGACAGGTAGTTAGAATTTTCTAAAGAACTTTAAGCGTTACGAAGGTCATGTTTGCGAGACCAAGTGCCATTGTTGTCGTTATGATTATTATTTATTATTATTATTATTACTATTATTGTTGTTATTATTATTATAAAACGTGTTTTAATTTTTTTAGCGTTACCAGGATCGAGCTTCATTAAAAGGAAATAAAAACTATTGTAGTCTCTCTTTAGGAACATAGAGAGACAGTCATATTATTATTTCTTAACATCTGAAATATGAGCCAACTATCTGGTAGCCTTCTCCTAGCTACTTTAGCATGTTTAGTTTGAATATCCTTTTTGTGTATATCTGGTGGTGGTGGTTTTGGGGGGTGGGGGGCGTACTATGATTGATTCTATGATAACATAATATTAATAAAGATAAAGTTGGAAATCTCGATTCAATTTGTAATAAAAATCTAAGCCTCTCAGCCCACACTATTTCCGAATTTCATAGCAGCAAAAAAACTTGAATTATCTTATCTTATCTTATATAATACAGACGTTACTTCAAAAAAGAAGATGATTACGTCCTACGCTTCATGCATTTAGTCATGCATATTAACCAATGACTTAAATTTTGCCAAGTCACTGGTTTTTCTGGCTAGCTCAGGCAACCCATTCCATGCTCTAATAGCACTAGGGAAGAAGGAGTATTTGTACAAATTTGTCCTAGCATATGGGACGAGGAATGTGCCTTTATTTTTGTGTCTTTCAGAGTATTTTATTAAATTTTGTTTTTGTATTTGAAGATTATGGTTCAGTGTTTTATGTATAATTGCTACTTTACTTTTGAGTCTTCTGTCCTGAAGGCTTTCTAAATTTAGTGATTTTACTAATGGTGTTACCCTAGTCAAATGTGAATATTCGTTTGTTATGAATCTCACTGCTCTATTTTGTGTTTGTTCCAGTTTCTTAATGTTTTCTTGAGTTGAGGGGTCCCACACGGTGGATGCATATTCTATTATTGGCCTAACCAAGGTTAAATAACATTTTAGTTTTATGTTCTTATTTGATTTATAGAAATTTCTTTTAATAAACCCTAATGCTTTGTTGGATTTTTTTTATAGTTTCATCAATATGTGGATTCCACATTATGTTTGATGATGTGGCATCGTAGATAATTGATGAATTGTTTGTTGTTGTTTTTTTAAAGTAGGTAATAGGATGGCAGGCAAAACATAAATCAATCTATGTTGTTGTTTTTCCTTCAGAGTAAATATCGAGTATATCAATGACCTACTAATCGTGTTATAAACATAGCATTCAAACAAAAATTCCTTTTTACTAACGTAGTACCTAATCTCAAGCCTAGTACTAAAACACACAAGCCTTTGCCATAAACCTGAACTTGACTAATACATGATGATATCTGCGTCATGCTGAAGATATAAAAACGATAAGCAATCTGGTCTTTAAGCTCTCCAATAGCAGCATTTCATAATAGAACATATAATGTAATCACCTTCTTTTTTGAAGTAACGTCTGTATTATATAAGATAAGATAAGGATCTCTTCACACTAACCAAACCAATTTCCTAATCGTTTGATGCTGTTCTATAAAATATTCCAGTTGGGTCCCAGTACGAGAGGGCCTGTCATTGCAAGCTGGGGTGGAAGAGGTCTGCACAGCAGCTTTGATTTTCTCTTTGCGGAATATCCTGTTTAGGTTTTTCTATGTGTCAAGATGACCCAAGAGCGGAAATAAAACGTGGCTGCACTTCCAGAAGTGTTGTTCATTACCATGGTTACTATTATTGTCTTTTCATTGTGCTGGGTTGAAATTAATATGGTTTATGGATTACAAATTCACACCTCTGAAAGAAACAGCCAAGGATTTAATGCGCTGTTATAATCGTGAGAGGATCCACCTACAGGTTAGCACTTGATGGTCTGGTCATTTCCTGGCTAAGTGCCCTCCCCCCCCCCCCCCCCAGGCTAGAAGTGGTCATATTTTAAATGTACAAAAATACAAGATACCGCCCCAATTATGTTAGACTGTAAGATTATGTTTGGGTGGGAATAGTATTAGAATCCTAATATGCAGAACACAATTGAACAAGATTTTATTAGATATAAGAAGGAAATGAAACGGCAGATAATGACTGAATTACGTAATGCTAGGGGAAGATAACTTGTGGCTGGGGTTTATACAACTTTTTAAACATGTTTTTTTTCCTTGTATTTTTTTTTTTTGTATTTGGACATTTATTGGACGAGGTAATTTTATATAATTAAAGTCTTGTTTTTAGCCAAAATAATGTTATTATATTTATGTCCTCTACATTGTATTAGCTAAGGGTACATGATAAATCTGCATTTCTTAAAGCCTGATTTGATATGCTGGTAGTGTTAGTTAATACTTCATACAGCATAATATATCATTAACTTGACCACCTGTATATCTCTTAAAATACTGCATTTTTTTTTTTTACTTATTCATGCGCCAAGCAGGACCAGTGAGTGAATAGGATCGTAAGAAATCTTGTATTAGAATAATTAGATGTAATCTTTTATGGCGGAAAATAGGCTTGTGGTATTTGATAGTTTATAATTTCAAATCTCAACACATGAAGCTTTGCTGTAAATTGTTCTTAACCTAAATATATGCTTATTTCTTTTATTAACATTGAATAATTTAATTGGTCTCCCTAAAGACATTTATTTCTTGAAAACTCAAAGGGTTATTTAAATGTCCTACATTGCTTACCAAACAACGGACTCAAAGGATCCAACTACGAGTTTCACACAAACTTCCTTTCTTTTACTTAAAGAGAATTCATGGTATGTATGTGTCAGTAAATGTGTAAATAGTTGTAAATAGGTAAACTTGTTCAAGTATAAATTTTCACTAACCACTTTCTCTCTCTCTCTCTCTCTCTCTCTCAAACACACACACCCCTTTTACCCCTTGATGCCCAGTTAGATATGGGCTAATGTTTTAATTTTTTTTTGCTGAATCCACAGGCTGACCCTCAGAGGCCCTAGTCTCCTTCTGCCCCCCCCCCCTGTTCTCTTTCGAGAAAGAGAATATGCCGCGTGTCGATCTGTACCCTGGCTTTCTTGAGTGCCGTGCTTATGCATGCCTTCTATCACACTTGCCGCGCAGCGCCCTTCTTCATGCAAAAGACACTCCTCTCTCTTTCTCTCCTCTCTCTCTTTCTCTCTCTCTCTCTTTTTCTCCTCTCTCTCTTTCTCTCTCTCTCTCTCTCTTTCTTTTATAACCATCTCTTCTGTCATTTCATTACGTTAGGGTACACCGAGGTACAGACTTCTCCAAGCCTCAGCTGCCCTTTTTGTCTGACCCCTTTGTTGATCACTGTATGCAGACATGCATGCTAAAACATAGATTTACATTAGACTTATTGAGGACAGAGGCCATCATGGGTTAATGTTTGAAAACCAAAACTGTTTGACCATAAGTAGGCTAAGTGTATTATAATATATCAGTTATATGTTATTGTTGTTTCACTGCACTGCTTGTAGCGAATGAATATCTATCTATCTATCTATCCATCTATCTATCTATCTATCTATCTATCTATCTATCTATCTATCTATCTATCTAAAAAAAAATATCTAAAGTATATAAACATATGAATATATTTCTCCTTCTGTTCTTTATTCTTTCTCTGGACTGCTAGCTGCACTCCTCCCTGGTCTGCTATCCATCACTCCCCTCCCTGTTCTCGTCCTCCGCCTCCTTAAGCGTCCCCGCCACCCCTTCCTCCCCCCCCCCCTGTAAAGCATAGGACGGGCTGAATATAGTCTGACGTGTGAAAGACTCTGCGTGGAAGCCCGCCAGTGTGACTAGCGGCCCCTGGTGACGCCTCGCCAGAACCAGGGGGAGGAGGGAGGAACACCTCTCTTTTTCTGGCACCCGATCTACGAGTCCGACTTTTTTTTTTCCAATAACCATTCACGTTGGCATTAAACCTGCCTCATACGATATAAACAATAACAAAAAATAAAGAGGATCTTCTCAAGTACACTGCATTATCATCATTGTAGTATACTTTTTTCTGACGTGATCTAGAGCTATTTTTAACTAAGTGAATTTGAGTATCTAGAGTGGAAAATCTACATATTTACTAAGCTGTATATTTATTCTGAAGGATTTATAGTCTTCAAAAAGTTCGAAATTTTGTTGTTCATTGTTTAAGCTGGTGCATACACATTTTATTTTATTTTTTATTTTGCGGATTTATAAGAAGGTGATGTTAACAGGAAATGATGTAAATTTAACCGCCACCTCACGTGGTCTGTGTCACATGACTGATGTTTTCATTTGGAGATACAAAGGGGAAGGGGGGACACATTTTTGTTTGTTTTTGTTTTAGATTTGTGCGTTATTTTGTGTTTGTTTTGAATGGGTGTCCAGCATGAGTATATTATTGGTTGATTTCTCTACTAGAAGTTTTGTAACGCTGGTCAACTGGACAGCTTCAGGCTAATTTCATGGTGCACAGGTAATAGATTTCATTCAATCACATTGCAAGTTGTAATTTCTCTCTCTCTCTCTCTCTCTCTGTCACACAAACACACACACACACTCTCTCTCTTTCTCTCTCTCTCCCGTACCCCCTACATGTCAAAGACCTAAAGAACTAAATATCTACTATCTTTAATTTATAGAATCACTTTTTCTACTTCACTTGTTTGTATCTTTCATTGTTTTCTTATTTATTGGCTGAAACTTTTTTCTTAGATTTTGTTTTTGCTTATTTACCATTGTGATCCATCTCTGGTCAAGCTTGTGAAGTGTCATGCCAAGCTGTATAGATTTCATACATGCTCATTGTTAGGCATAGCACCCTCTCCCTCAATTTTGTCATGCATTGCACTATTTTTAGTCATTCCACCCCAACAAATGCAGCAGTTATACCGTCCTATAGGACTAGAATTCTCCGACTATTCCCCCTCCTCTTAACACCTATTTTAGTACCTAAATACAGGTCCATTAGTCATCCACATGTTTGATTAATTAAACTTTATTTTTCCAATTTCTGAAAATAATTAATAACTAAAGAGTTTTATATATTTTATGTCTTTTTGTCTTACCCACTGTGTTAACGTCTTTCGCTTGTTGCTATTGACGTCTCATCGATACTTGAACTACTCCACTACTAGTATAAGGGAAGTCTAAGAGAATATTAATTAAGACAAAGAAACAAGAGACTGATTGAACATATTATGTGATTTATTTTTTTAAGGTTGTAATTCTAATTATTTTTAACTTTTTGACTTTAATTCCTTATTTCCTCCAATCCAATATTTCTTCTCAATACTGTTACAGGTCACAGGTTTCATTTCATTCAGTATTTCCTACTAGTTTTGGCAACATGTTTGTATAGTAAGAAACATTTTTTAATGATTTTAATTTTAAATGATGACAAATGTGAAGTAATCAAACATGTACTAAAATAAGTAGCACGAACCTAATTATTTACTATCAAAGTAAAATCCTATGTCGCACTGCATGCTGGGAACGTGAAGTTCAATTTGTTGTATATATCATGTCAAAGCCAAAAGTACGTTGCAGCTAGTAGCTAGTTGCTTTTCTTTATTATTCTTTGTTTGTTTAGATCTAAGTCTTCACGCCCTGTTTCTCTTAATTCACTCTTTTTTTGTCATTTTGTTTCTCTTTCTCTCTCTTTCTCTGTTTCTCTCTCTCTTTGTCTCTCTTTTCCTCTCAGTTTATATCTTTCTCTCTCTCTCAGTTTCTCTCTCTCTCCCTCGATCAGTTTCTCTCTCTCTCTCTCAGTTTCTCTCTCTCTCAGTTTCTCTCTCTCTCTCTCAGTTTCTCTCTCTCAGTTTCTCTCTCTCTCTCTCTCTCTCTCTCTCGATCAGTTTCTCTCTCTCTCCCTCGATCAGTTTCTCTCTCTCTCTCTCCTCGATCAGTTTCTCTCTCTCTCTCTCTCTCAGTTTCTCTCTCTCTCCCTCGATCAGTTTCTCTCTCTCTCTCAGTTTCTCTCTCTCTCAGTTTCTCTCTCTCTCTCTCTCTCTCTCAGTTTCTCTCTCTCTCCCAGTTTCTCTCTCTCTCTCTCGATCAGTTTCTCTCTCTCTCTCCCTCGATCAGTTTCTCTCTCTCTCTCTCCCTCGATCAGTTTCTCTCTCTCTCTCAGTTTCTCTCTCTCTCTCAATTTCTCTCTCTCTCAGTTTCTCTCTCTCTCTCTCAGTTTCTCTCTCTCTCAGTTTCTCTCTCTCTCCCAGTTTCTCTCTCTCTCTCTCGATCAGTTTCTCTCTCTCTCCCTCGATCAGTTTCTCTCTCTCTCTCTCTCGATCAGTTTCTCTCTCTCTCCCTCGATCAGTTTCTCTCTCTCCCTCGATCAGTTTCTCTCTCTCTCTCTCTCTCAGTTTCTCTCTCTCTCCCTCGATCAGTCTCTCTCTCTCACTCTCTCTACTCCCTCCTCTACCTAAAAGACAAGAGACTAAAAGCTCCAGCACAAACTGACCCTACTCACCCAATGATTCTCTCAAGTCTAGTGTCCAGTGCCTGGTCAGCGTGATGTATGATCTGGTAGCCAGCTACAAACAAAAAAAATGATGTTCACCTCTCCAGGGACCTTGTTATGGTCCCTAACTCGCCCAACACGGCTAATATTATTTCCTTTATATTTTTATTTCCTTTATTCTCCATCTCTCGCCTAATTGACCCATATTTTTAGACAAAAAAAAGATAATTAAAAAAGCAATTTTTTTTTTCTAAAGTGGACAAGCATCCTGAAGTTAAAGTATTTACAAATTGTAGGCCTGTTACTTTAATTATCTTCAATCAACGAAGGATATTCAGGCAAATGTGATCGAATCACGCACAAAATAATGTACTCTTTTTGTACGCATCTTTCTTCCCTTTCTTGACATTTGAAATATTTCTATATTTATCAAGCACCACTGCACCTGAGTCAGTGAATGACTAGATACGTAGAATAGATTTAGCGTCTAAAACATCACTTACTATAAACTTAGTTCAATTATTAATTAGCTCTAAGTTAGTTTTAATTCGCAGACATTTGACTTTTTTCCCCTTATAAAAGAAAACAAACTCATTTTTAAAATGCTTCAAGTTCCAGAAAAATGATTTGAAAAGAAAAACCGAACCGCGCTCTGGAATGTAGGAGCCTTTGTTAATTTCGGTTCTTGAAGGATCATTACACAACGGGAACACCTTATGCTTGTTTCATTTCATACCCAAGTGTGTTTCTAAGATATATCTTACGTTTAAGGATATAGAATTGGTTTCTTCTTTTGTATTTACAAATAATTGAAAACTCTGCCCTGGATGAATGACATTTCTAAAGATGTCAACAGGGTAGCCTCCTCTTACATCTTATGCATTGATTAACTTCCCCTTCATTTGAAGTCACAAACCAGGTCTGTACCAAACGTAGTACGCCCCCACCCCCCTCGCTTTCCCAATTACGTCTGACTTTCTTTTAGCTCTGGTCGATAAAATCACTTAGACACTTTCTAATTTTAAAATGACACGTACCAAGTGGACGTATGTATGATGTCTGGCTGTTTTGACGTCTCTCACGGTCTTAAACTTTCCGCCATGTTTTATTTCAGGCCAATACAAGATTGTTTAATATTCAAAGGATGTCGTGTTCCAGTTTTTTTTTTCTTTAAAGAAATAATTGGTGGGAGCAGATAGAGAAATACATTCCAAGGTTATCGTATTAAACAACACTCGTAAACAGCGAGTCTCGTTTTATTTTTAAATGCATCATGTCCTTCTATTGTAGCTATCTTGGAAATATTTAAAATAAAAGCATGTAGAATTTCTGGTCTTCTGTACACAAAAGTTTAAAAAACCTGGCCTGCCTACATTTTGTAATATACATTTGAATAAAATATTTATACGCCTTACTTTCTGCTATATATATACCTAGGGCCTATACATATATATATATATATATATATATATATATATATATATATATATATATATATACAGGGCCGATCCTAGCAATTGCGGGGCCCTATGAGAAGGGAATGTCGCTGGGCCCTTAGTGAGTAGGAATAAGGATAATAAGTGAAAATGAAGATTTTGTATTAAAAATAAATTCGTCTTTGCATTTTATTCATTCTTAATTAAGTACAATATCACGATCAAATTAACGTTACGAGCCTTGCGTGTTGCAAAGTCATACAGTATATCACCAAAATTCTGTTTCCTACATAGGTCACGCTCAAAAGCAATAGCAAGTATTGCTAAATTGTTCAATCTATCTTCGTGAATAGTTGACATCAAGTAATTGAATGACACCCCAATATGACAATTTGTCTATTTTCACATCAGATTTTCATGAGCCCGTGGAAAATTAGGAGGCCGCGGAACCTTGTAATATAATGGTTTAATTTAACAATATACACCTAGGATTAGCGCGGGGCCCACTTCGGCCGCATAGGTTGCAGTGGCCTAAGACCGGCCCTATAATATATATATGCAGTACTTTTTTGTAAACAAAAATATTTTCTAGTTTTTGGGAAAATACACGGGACGTAACAATATATTAGATATGTTTTCTCTATTGATCTCCCTTTATTTATCAATATTATACGAGTCTCAGATTTCTTTTGTTTTTGTACGAAATACAAATATCTCTAATCAAATGAATTGTCGATAAACTTTCTTATATTTTAATAAACCTAAAGCTAAGATAACGGAATTAAGTCCTTTCTTTAATCTTATTGACCACTTTCTGACCACTAGAGCTACATCAACTCACGACGTTAGTGCTACCTCCTCGACTATTCACTCAAACTATTCCAGTTATCTCTGTTTATTTTGATGACGCCAGCCAGTCCGTGTCAGTACTGTCCATCACTGAGACTGCTGTCAGTGTCAACAATGTTTCTCCATTAGTCTGGAGATCTGACCTGACTTCGCCTTACAGTTCACAGATATTTTATAGAAATAATAATCTTATTTACTATCACTCTCCAATCACATCAGAATATAAGCCAGTCTAAGCTATTGAAATGATCGAAGTGGAGCTACTCTTGTTCGTGATTAAATCTGAAAGACCATCTGTACTCTCTAACATATTTTTTTCTATTGCACGTATGTATCTCTATTTTGGAGTAGTGGACATTTGCGCTCAATAGCCTACATTAGGGAATGAAGAAAACGTCAAAGGAATGATTAAGGTGAACTATAGCAAGAGTCTGGCAGTATTTCTTCTGTCTTTCCATCTGGCATTGACACTCTTGGTACGTGTCATGAGTTATCACCTTGACAACGATCAATGAGCCAACACCCACCGCTAGATGAGTCCAAGGCTAATGAGTCACGTGACAAAGATTTCCGCATGCCGTCTCCTTAATTTGAAATCTTTTCAAATATTTATTTCTTGCCCCGAACAGGATCGAATACAAGCATAGCGTCTGAAACAAAAGAAGTAAAACATAAAGAAAAATAGTCGAAATAACGTGGGATAGAAAAATAGTCGAAATTACTTATCTTATCTTATATAATACAGACGTTACTTCAAAAAAGAAGATGATTATGTCCGACAGTAAAACTTGGGATAGAAAAAATAGTCGAAATTACTTGGGATAGAAAAATAGTCGAAATAACATAAGATGGAAAAATAGTCGAAATAACATAGGATGAAAAAATAGTCGAAATAACATAGGATAGAAAAATAGTCGAAATAACATAGGATGGAAAAATAGTCGAAATAACATAGGATGGAAAATAGTCGAAATAACATAGGATGGAAAAATAGTCGAAATAACATAGGATGGAAAAATAGTCGAAATAACATAGGATGGAAAATAGTCGAAATAACATAGGATGGAAAAATAGTCGAAATAACATAGGACGAAAAAAAAGACGGAATGATATCGATAAAAAAAGCATAATTGAAATTTTATGGGACAGAATAATGACAATGTAATAACAACACAAACTAATGTTACTAAAGTCACTAATGTCACAAATAACAATGTGAAAAATGTAAAATAAAATGAACTCCAAAACGGTCTCGACACCAAGTCAGACTTCCGTTGCAGAGGGTAATCATAGGTTTAGACTCTCTGGAAATAATGCAGATGAGCCGAACTAAATAAATATGAATTTAAAGAATTTTTATTTAATTGATTATATTTTATCTCTGTTTATATAATCATACACGTTGTCCAACCATGCGGGACACCACACACGCACGCCGACTCTCGAACCCTCCTCTCGTCCCCTCCCACCTGCACCCGCGCCTTCCTCGCTCTCCAGGCAAATCACACAGTCGTTGGCCCAAACCCACCCCATTTGGACAACTATGTCTTTCAGGAAGTGTTCACCCATCACTAAATAGCGGCGTATGCTACGCCTCGGGTCGGCTCGTAGTTTTAATTTCTACAACTGAAATAATTAGGTCATTGTATCAGAAATATATTTGTTTAAATTGTAGTTACACATTCTATGCGCGTGACGTTTAAATCCTTTACATCCTTAAAATTTGCACACAATGATCTCTAGTGTTTGGTACTTGCAATATGAATTGTGTTAGTGTGTGGTTCCTGAGCATTGGATAAAGTGATCAAGGGTTGCCCACTCGTCATGGTCGACATTGCTATGTGACCCAAAGAATTGTTTGGCCATAAATTTACCAGCAACTCATTTTCTCAAACTTCCGAGGAGTACCATCGATTTGAGTTGATGCTTTACTTTTCCTCGAGGTTGACTCCCAAACATTTAGTACTGCTGAGCAGTATAGTTTGTGTTCAGTGCACATTTCTATATGAGCTGAGAAGCTCTATCTGCCAGAAGCTCCCAGTTTTAGAAATGGCAGGTATCCACTTCTCTTTATCAGTCGGTAAAAACAGTTTCGCCGTCTTAATAAATTAGCCACACGAGAGGGTCACGAGCTAGACTTGGTTTCGTTTTGAGAGGCAAGCCACTTTGCAGTATGTTAGAAACAAGCAATAGAGAAAAACGAATACTTTTAAAAGACAAAACTTATCAATGGGAAAAAAACTGCTAATTACTAAATTTATTTCAAAATAACAGTGTTTAGCTCCTTTTCCGCTATATAAAAAAAATATTAATCAGTAATTGTTTAATTTTTACATTGAGGCAAGCCAATTATGAGTCTGTTAGAAATATAAACCCCTGACCGAGACAACTTTAAAAATATTTCTTATGTACTCAGCTGCACACTAAATCCATGGGTTTGTACATAAATCTGCCCCTGTGATAATCCATCTCAGTATTGTCTAAGTCAACAAGCTTTAAAGACATGGGCATCTCGAGAGATCAATACTAGATCAAAAGGCCTTTCATAAACGTACAGGTTGCAGTTCCGCACAGAAGACAAGAATAGGGTCAACCAAGACTTCTCGTGATCAAAATTTACATGTGGATGCTTCTGTCAATTTAAAAAATATTATTGAACAAAAAAAAACTTTAAAAAATTGAATCTCTAAACAATCTGGGGGGAAGGTTGAATCTAAAACGCAACCAATAGAAAACAAGTACAGAAAAAAAAACATCAACCTAGAAATACATTGAGAGATAGAGCGTGATTAGGTTCGTGTGTTATTGAGAGAGCAAGAGAGCAATGACCTATGTAATTAGAGCTTACAAATCACAACTTACTAATAGAATGCCTTGACAACAATGATCTTCGTTAAAGTATCAGATATTCGCTATATTTAGAAGTCAGCGCTGCTGAAAGATTGAAAGAAATTATATCTCTATTGTTTAACTACACAACAAGATCATTCGTATCTGTACTACTATTTACAGCTTATTATTTCTAGCTTGGACGCTTTGTTATTTGTTTTTAAATTTCACCTGACTATATTCAGAACTTTGACCTTCTTTTAACTTTGGCCATCTGCTAGCCTAAAGTGTTTTATGCTAAATGAGACACTGAAAATGTCAAACTATCTGCCTGGTCCTGCGGTATGCGATTCGGACTGTCATCGCAATTGTCTCGAGTTCAAACCTTGTCCGCTGACAAACCTGACAGTCCTGCAGGACGCTTGGGTTAGGGTTGAATGATCTTCATTTCTCTCAGAACGTTTGAAACGTAGAACAAGACAACAAAACAAAACAAAACAAACAAAGAGACAGAAATGAAAAGATCCGGACAGCAGGTCATTTGTGGTGCCCCATAACCTTCACATGAGTCAGCTTGACCAAAGGGGCACCAAACATGTTCTAACAACCGTCTCCTCCCCATTTCTCTCTTTTGACAGGATCTGAATCTCTTCCATAGAAAGGCTTGTCAATTTCTTCATGTTGCCTTCCCTTTCTTTTTCTGGTACTGTTCCCTGCAGAAAAGCCTACAGCCCTAAGGATCTTGCTGTATATACTTGCCTTTTTTAGCATCCCCCGAAAGCGGAAAAGACGCTATTAGTTTTGTGTGGAATTTCTGTCCGTCCGTCCGTCCCATTTAGATCTCGTAAACTAGAAAAGATAGAGAAAATCCGACATCACAATATTTTAGACTTTAGACCATTCAAAGTTCTGATGCAACGGCTACTTTTTTCTTTTCTGAAATAAAAAAATCTAATTTTTAAAATCACTTATGCAAGCAGTTTTTTTCATAAAAATACACACCACTTTTACAACTATTGACTATTAATAGTAACAAATACGTAAGCTAAGTAAGTTCTGTTATACTAACTACTACATTTACACACAAAAAAAAGTTTACTTTTATTTTTAAAGAGAAAAAATCTATTTAGCATGCATATAAGTTAGACATAATTTAAAACAACAATTAATATGTAGTTTTTCATATTATCGTATGAACAGCAAATACGGCATTCATGTAAGCAACACTTAACTAGGAATTATTTTTTTTTAAGGAAATCTTTTTTCTGGAAGATTTGAATAAGAGATTGACCCTTTAAAAAAAATCAGATCAATTAGATATTCATTATAAGACATCAGTAAGGCCAGGCCATGGTGTGACATTTGCCAGTTGTCATACTGACATAGATACAACTGTAACGCGAACTGGTTTGCCCTTTCATCTTCACTTTCACCTATCCTTTCGTCTGCTGGACCGCTGGGGCACCACACAAGATCTATCAGTCTTCTTCCTCCATTCTTCTCTGTCATTTGCTTTTGATATAATTTCATTAGGATATTCTTTCTGAAAATATTGAAATCTGTCTTTCTACTTACCTGGGTGGACCACTTCGTGGGCCGATTTTGTGTTTGTGTTTCCACACAAACTGTAACCTTGTTGTTATTTTTAAAGTGGTTAGAAGTTGATCTTAGGGCTAAATCGCCATTTTAATCCTGGTTTTGTGTTCCCACTTTTTTAATGCGGTTTTTTGTATGTGATTTTGAGAATTCTTGTCATATTCACTTAAAATTGACAATCCTTGCCCAATTCACTTAAAATTGACAATCCTTGCCCAATTCACTTAAAATTGAGAATCCTTGCCCAAGTCATTTAATATTGAGAATCCTTGCCCAATTCACTTAAAATTGAGAATCCTTGCCCAATTCACTTAAAATTGAGAACCGTTGCCCAATCCACATAAAAATTAGAATCCTTGCCCAATTTACCTAAAAATGAGAACCCTTGCCCAGTTCACTTAAAATTGAGAATCCTTGACCAGTTCACTTAAAATTGAGAACCCTTGCCCAATTCACTTAAAATTGAGAATCCTTGCCCAGTTCACATAAAAGTGAGAATCCTTGCTCAGTTCACTTAAAATTGAGAATCCTTGACCAGTTCACTTAAAATTGAGAACCCTTGCCCAATTCACTTAAAATTGAGAATCCTTGCCCAGTTCACATAAAAGCGAGAATCCTTGCCCAGTTCACTTAAAATTGAGAATCCTTGACCAGTTCACTTGAAATTGAGAACCCTTGCCCAATTCACTTAAAATTGAAAACCCTTGCCCAATTCACTTAAATGTGAGAATCCTTCCCAGTTCACTTAAAATTGAGAATCCTTGCCCAGTTCACTTAAAATTGAGAAACCTTGCCCAAGTCATTTAATATTGAGAATCCTTGCCCAATTCACTTAAAATTGAGAACCGTTGCCCAATCCACTTAAAATTGAGAATCCTTGCCCAATTTACTTGAAATTGAGAACCCTCTCCCAGTTCAATTAAAATTGAGAATCCTTGCCCAGTTCACTTAAAATTGAGAATCCGTGCCCAGTTCACTTAAAATTGCACTTAAAATTGACAACCCTTTCCCAATTCACTTAAAAGTGAGAATCCTTGCCCAATTCAATTAAAATTGAGAACCGTTGCCCAATCCACATAAAAATGAGAATCCTTGCCCAATTTACCTAAAATTGAGAACCCTTGCCCAGTTCACTTAAAATTGAGAATCCTTGACCAGTTCACTTAAAATTGAGAACCCTTGCCCAATTCACTTAAAATTGAGAATCCTTGCCCAGTTCACATAAAAGTGAGAATCCTTGCTCAGTTCACTTAAAATTGAGAATCCTTGACCAGTTCACTTAAAATTGAGAACCCTTGCCCAATTCACTTAAAATTGAGAATCCTTGCCCAGTTCACATAAAAGTGAGAATCCTTGCCCAGTTCACTTAAAATTGAGAATCCTTGACCAGTTCACTTAAAATTGAGAACCCTTGCCAAATTCACTTAAAATTGAAAACCCTTGCCCAATTCACTTAAATGTGAGAATCCTTCCCAGTTCACTTAAAATTGAGAATCCTTGCCCAGTTCACTTAAAATTGAGAATCCTTGCCCAAGTCATTTAAAATTGAGAATCCTTGCCCAATTCACTTAAAATTGAGAACCGTTGCCCAATCCACTTAAAATTGAGAATCCTTGCCCAATTTACTTGAAATTGAGAACCCTCTCCCAGTTCAATTAAAATTGAGAATCCTTGCCCAGTTCACTTAAAATTGAGAATCCGTGCCCAGTTCACTTAAAATTGCACTTAAAATTGACAACCCTTTCCCAATTCACTTAAAAGTGAGAATCCTTGCCCAATTCAATTAAAATTGAGAACCGTTGCCCAATCCACATAAAAATGAGAATCCTTGCCCAATTTACCTAAAATTGAGAACCCTTGCCCAGTTCACTTAAAATTGAGAATCCTTGACCAGTTCACTTAAAATTGAGAACCCTTGCCCAATTCACTTAAAATTGAGAATCCTTGCCCAGTTCACATAAAAGTGAGAATCCTTGCTCAGTTCACTTAAAATTGAGAATCCTTGACCAGTTCACTTAAAATTGAGAACCCTTGCCCAATTCACTTAAAATTGAGAATCCTTGCCCAGTTCACATAAAAGTGAGAATCCTTGCCCAGTTCACTTAAAATTGAGAATCCTTGACCAGTTCACTTAAAATTGAGAACCCTTGCCCAATTCACTTAAAATTGAAAACCCTTGCCCAATTCACTTAAATGTGAGAATCCTTCCCAGTTCACTTAAAATTGAGAATCCTTGCCCAGTTCACTTAAAATTGAGAATCCTTGCCCAAGTCATTTAATATTGAGAATCCTTGCCCAATTCACTTAAAATTGAGAACCGTTGCCCAATCCACTTAAAATTGAGAATCCTTGCCCAATTTACTTGAAATTGAGAACCCTCTCCCAGTTCAATTAAAATTGAGAATCCTTGCCCAGTTGACTTAAAATTGAGAATCCGTGCCCAGTTCACTTAAAATTGCACTTAAAATTGACAACCCTTTCCCAATTCACTTAAAAGTGAGAATCCTTGCCCAGATCACTTAAAAGTGAGAATCCTTGCCCAGTTCACTTAAAATTGAGAATCCGTGCCCAGTTCACTTAAAATTGAGAATCCTTGACCAGTTCACTTAAAATTGAGAACCCTTGCCCAATTCACTTAAAATTGAAAACCCTTGCCCAATTCACTTAAATGTGAGAATCCTTCCCAGTTTACTTAAAATTGAGAATCCTTGCCCAGTTCACTTAAAATTGAGAATCCTTGCCCAAGTCATTTAATATTGAGAATCCTTGCCCAATTCACTTAAAATTGAGAACCGTTGCCCAATCCACTTAAAATTGAGAATCCTTGCCCAATTTACTTGAAATTGAGAACCCTCTCCCAGTTCAATTAAAATTGAGAATCCTTGCCCAGTTCACTTAAAATTGAGAATCCGTGCCCAGTTCACTTAAAATTGCACTTAAAATTGACAACCCTTTCCCAATTCACTTAAAAGTGAGAATCCTTGCCCAGATCACTTAAAAGTGAGAATCCTTGCCCAGTTCACTTAAAATTGAGAATCCGTGCCCAGTTCACTTAAAATTGCACTTAAAATTGACAACCCTTTCCCAATTCACTTAAAAGTGAGAATCCTTGCCCAGTTCACTTAAAATTGAGAATCCTTGCCCAGTTCACTTAAAATTGAGAATCCTTGCCTAGTTCAATTAAAATTGAGAATCCTTGCCCAATTCACTTAAAATTGACAACCCTTTCCCAATTCACTTAAAAGTGAGAATCCTTGCCCAGTTCACTTAAAATTGAGAATCCTTGCCCAGTTCACTTAAAATTGAGAATTCTTGCCCAGTTCAATTAAAATTGAGAATCCTTGCCTAATTCACTTAAAATTGAGAACCCTTGCCCAATTCACTTATAATGACTATAGATTTGAACTTGAGACCTTTCGGTCGTCCCCCAAACTGTTGCTGTTACTCAGCCTCATGTTACATCACAAAATCCCATTCCCTCTGTACCAATGTGCTAGAATAGTATCCTCTCAGACAAAACAATCCCATGACTCCTGACTACATATATGTGGCATATGCACTGCAGGGCCGGCCTTAGATATTTGGAGGCCCTAGGCAAAAAGACTTTGATAGCTCCAAAAAAATAAAAATAAAAAGCGAAAAAATAAAATTATGCAATTTATTTAAAACATCTTGTACTCCAACAATAACATTAATCACAAGATTGGCTATTTATTAGTATTTATCTGCAGCTAGAGACCTTGTACCCGACAGCCCAAAGCCTGCCCTGAATGCAGTATTTAGATTACACCCAGAATTCCTAATTGTCAGTGTCATACTTTACCTCAAAAATAGGTAATATCGCACGTAACCTTATACTAGAAATTCGCAACTGTCTATAACTTCAGCTTATTTGTTAAGTTCAAAGTGCGCTAGATCTATCTCGCCAACCGACACCATGATTCCACGGCACGGCAGATATCGACAAACAAAACTTAGTTTTTAAGACGTGCTTTTTGAGAGGAGAAAAAAATGTTTAGTGTAAAATTACCTGCTTCGCTAGACGCGTGCAAATGGAAACCGCTATTCTCTCTGAGTGTGACATAGTGTGACATTTGCCAGTTGTCATTTTTACATAGATACAACTGTACCGCGAACTGGTTTGCCCTTTTATATACGTGTATGTACTGAGCATCATTCGTCGCTTGTCATCCTGTGACATTGCTTCTTGAGATTCTCTGCTCATTCTGTGATCAATTATCTTGTGTATTGTATTGGAGATTTTGATCAAATGGAGTCAATTACATAACTTTCTGGTGTATCCCGTGTACAGAATATGGAAGTATTGATAAACTATAAATTTTTAAAACCGTATAGGCCCTAATAATGTTTTGTACTATTATATCACTGTAGAATTGAAATCGAAGTAGACATTTTAACATGTAAACAAAGTGTAGATTAGTAGTCTAAAATTCTCCAATAATCAATGCATCATATCTTTATTGATGACCAAAGCAATTAAACATTTCTTGTATCGGAATCAAACTCAAACCTTACAACAAGTCCTGAGCTGGAGGACAAGTAAAATGTTACATCTACTGACATGGTTCGAATCCCTTTTGTGCTCTACTATCAGATTTTGTTCTAAATGTGTCTCCACTGCCCTACACATTAGTCTAAATAATAGAAGCGCTTAGACGCTTTGATATCAAGTTCACAAGAAAGATTGATTGGGGAAAACAATACTACCAAGACAATCAATAACACTGGACAATGCTGAGCAATCACAGCCTCGAAACAAACAAACAAACAACTACCTTTCCTTTTTTTTTCTTACTTTTTCTTAGTTCATTTTTTTTATTTAGAGCAATGTGCGTGTGTGTGTGTGTATTTGTATATGTTTACTAAACCTATATTTTACTAAGAGCAAATCTTAATTAAGCGAGAATTCCGTGTAAACAATTTAACTTGCAGTTAGAGAGATCTATTTAAATAATCAAACTGCAAATTAGGCGAGCTGTTCATTACACGATTTAACTGAGCAATTAACACTTTGTTCGACATAATACATTAATTATCAATTGGTCGAGGTTTATTTTTACTTATTTGACTGGGACATTTACGAGCTTTCTATTCGCACACTTCAATAGACACTAAGCAATATGTCTATTTAAAAAATGTAATGGACTATTCGACGAGCTGTCTTTTTAAACATTGAAACTGTCAATTCGAATATCTATCTATTTTAACAATTTAACTGACTATTAACGAACTGTATACTTTAACAACTTAATTGACAATTCCAAGGAGGTTATATTTAGATGGAGATGGCGTGACGTCACTAGGTTGAAGCCAAATCGCAGCCATCTTGGTCTACTCAAATTAAAACGTGTAGTCTGTTGTTTTTTTTGAGAAATTTGTTCGACAATATTTCACATAACCCTAAAACCATGTAATTTTACTCATAAAGGCAATAGCAGAGAAATATCTGCAAGTGCGGTATCACTACGCTGCAAAACATTACACTTTTAGGAATCATATGCAAAAAGGTGCTGTGAGCAGACAGGTGCATACAAAACTAATTCTCTTCAGTGGTAAATAATTAGTTATCTCCCACTAGCTCATTGACTTTGTATATTCAGTATGGTTTATCAGTGTGTTCTTATATAATGTCTTCATGTTTGTATAAAAATGTATCTTCCCACATTTTACATACTAAACATTTTAGATGTAGGCCAGAGTTTAATTAGGGAAAGATTAGTTAGTATTACTGTAACATTATTATTAGTAGTAGGTAGTAGTACTCTTTTCACTTCAATTTTATCAATGTTTTGGTGATTTCAGTGCGGTAACAAGTATCAAAAATATAACAAACCTCTTGCAAATCATTTTTGTGTTTTTTTCAGCCCACAATAGTGCTTAATTTCGATGTAATTATTATATTTCGGTTTTGTAGGCCTCGATCAGGTTATCGTATAAATCACTTTACATGCTCTACAGTGCTTTGTAATTGATCCATTTGAATATCTAGACCACCAGATATGAACTTGGGCCTTAGAGGAGTTTAGAAAAAACATGATGACAAAATACGAGGCTAATTTGAGTCTTTACGAGAATTAGAAAACTGGTATCGCAATGAAAACGGATGTAATGTTTTGAGTAAACCAATATGGCGAATAAGATTTGCCCACTGGCTTCCACCGATAATGAACATTTGATAGCAACCACCATCTCCATCTAAATATAACCTCCTTGGACAATTCAATGAGCTGTCTATTTAGACAACTTAAATGACTATTCGAATATATCTATTTAAACAATTTCATTGACAATAATCGAGAAGCTACCCTTTAAGATAACGTAACTGATACTTCGAATATATCTATTTAAACAAATTTCCTGACGATTCGACTAGCTGTCTATGTTTACAACTTAATTGATAATTCGAGGAGCAGTCTATTTAAATAACTTTATTGACAACCCGAATATGTGTCTATTCAATCAATTTAACTGACAAATAAGCACTCTTTCTATTTCAACAATATAAAACAAACAAACTAGGTGTGCTGTTATCTAACACATAAAGCACACTACTAGAAGAGTTTCCACATGCTAACATTTACAATGAGTCAAATATCAAACTAATCCTTACTGCAAAAACTTTAATTTTTTAGATGATTTTTTTTTCTTTTTTTAAATTCTCTATCTCCTTCTCTCTCTCTCTCTCTCTCTCTCTCTCTGTTTCTTAATCTCTATATCTAGATCTATCTGTAAAAATACTAAAAATACAATTAGAAATAAACAATACAGTAGAAGGGAGAATAGAAGAGACTTTATTACAAGTTTTCTTTTAGTTTAGTTTATTATCGACAAATAAACGAGTCCAATTGTCTGTTGAGTATTAGAACAAACAAAAATATAAAGGAACAATTTAAAAAAAGATTACCTTTTAGATTTTATTTTAAAAGCTAAATGCATTTTTCCACAGAGAGAAGTCTGGTTTGGGGGGGGGGGGGGGGTCGGGGAATCAGTCCAGGCTGAGCAGTGAAATCCTTTTCCTAGTCATTGATAAAAAAGACTTTACCTTGACCTTCGCAATGGACACGGCTATCAGTTAACGCTATTCCAACAGTTACGAGCTGATTCTATGCTCTTTGACTTCTGACGACAATGACAATCTACCAGCGGCTTCATATACAACACACAATAAAAAAAAACAAGAAAATCTTTTGAATCTAATGAATGTCAGATGTAATTATCAAAACTTTTACCGATTAAAGGGCATCGCCTGCCTCATAAATCTTGTGCACTTATTGAATGTGTTTTTAAAGTTATATGCTATTAAGTTATGCACATTCCTACAAAGAGTACGAATCATTTTATATGTTTCGTATTGCATGTGTTCGCTCTATTTTTTAGCTCTACCTATAATACTTATGACTATATGCTTGCAAGCGCGCACATCGATACGTCTTTGAATCCGCCCAGGTCCTCCAGACTATCCCCCCCCCCAAAACCAGAAGCTACCATTACACTCAGAGTTCTACACAGTAGAGGAGAGAGTGAACAAAAAATCAATCTTGAACGTTTGTACTTTTGGATTAGGTCTACATGCTTGGAGGAGGGGGGGCGGTTGATGAATGGGTGGGGGTGGGGAGAGGTAGTGTAATGTCTTGTCGATCGTTCTATGATTGTCACGTGATGAGACATTCCCGCCTCATGCTGATATTTGTTTAAAACATTCCACTGAAAACTCCTAAAAGTATTCATCAAATGGTTAGAGAACATATAATCGGGAGGTTTCAGCTTAGGAGCTAAACATCTTCAGAATCTGACAGAACATCAGAAACATGTTTTAAAAAAAACAAACATATATATAATACTTTTAAAAAAATGCTTGTATTGAATGTAATTGTATATCTACAATGCAATGCGAAGACCTAATCTATCTGTGCGATGAGAAATATTTGTACGTAATGTTTTTGTTTAGCTTTCAGCTTTCTCACTGCTCTAGGATCCTATCACTTGTTTGGACCTGTTGGGAAAGGGAGAGGGAAGAAAAGGGGTATCTTGGTGAATGTTCACATGATCGTTTATTAAATGCAAACTTTTTTACCCTACAGACAGAGTGAGTGGATATAAGCTGTGTAAAAAGTAAATAATTTTCAACAGATAAAATATATCTTAAAAAGTACAGGATACCTTTTAGACATTGTGGTTCCTTGTGCAGATGATGTAAAATAAAAACACTGTTATTATGGTGTCGACTGTTAACGAGGGTGTCATGTGGCCAGCACAACGACCAACCGCCTTTACTTTCCCCAACTAATGTCCAGTTGGGTAGACTTAGGAACGTCCTAAAAATCCCGAAATTCAAAATCCAAATCTTCACCGGTATCCTGGCTTGAAACCCTTGTGCTTTGTTTCTCACGCACCACTTTCCACAAATCTTCAGCAACATAAGTAGTTCAGTTCTAATTCATCTGCCCTGTTGAAATCAAAAGTGAACCTAATTTGATAGCTTTAGCCTTATTGTATCCTAACTTGGATAGACTTATTGTATCCTAACTTGGATAGACTTATTGTATCCTAACTTGGATAGACTTATTGTATCCTAACTTGGATAGACTTATTGTATCCTAACTTGGATAGACTTATTGTATCCTAACTTGGATAGAGCTGGTCTATGTCCCTATTATTTTCATTGTTTCTGTTACATTTGCTCATTATTAAGTGTTCGTGATCCAGACGAGCTTCTGAAGTTTGACTCAAATGCGTGCTACTAAAAATGCATGAGAGTTGTATATCTGATCAATTAAATTCTTATAAAACTTGATAGTAGCATTTATGAAACAAAAATTGAACTTGTTAGATCCACACTCTGGAGATATACAAATATTGAACTTGTTAGATCCACACTCTGGAGATATACAAATATTGAACTTGTTAGATCCACACTCTGGAGATATACAAATATTGAACTTGTTAGATCCACACTCTGGAGATATACAAATATTGAACTTGTTAGATCCACACTCTGGAGATATACAAATATTGAACTTGTTAGATCCACACTCTGGAGATATACAAATATTGAACTTGTTAGATCCACACTCTGGAGATATACAAATATTGAACTTGTTAGATCCACACTCTGGAGATATGCAAATATTGAACTTGTTAGATGGACACTCTGGAGATATACAAATATTGAACTTGTTAGATCCACACTCTGGAGATATACAAATATTGAACTTGTTAGATCCACACTCTGGAGATATACAAATATTGAACTTGTTAGATCCACACTCTGGAGATATACAAATATTGAACTTGTTAGATCCACACTCTGGAGATATACAAATATTGAACTTGTTAGATCCACACTCTGGAGATATACAAATATTGAAGAATTAAAGAAACGAGACGAACAAGTGAGAAGATTAGAATATTTAAACTTACTGTCAGGCGGAACTCAAACTGCACATAACCTATTTAGTTTGTTCATTATCTGGTCAATTTTGTCTATCCCCGCAGATAAGTTGAGATTTGACGCCCTCTTTTTTTCTTATTTGTTAAATGTGCACTAGAAAGTTATTTTATTTGGCCCCTGATATAAAGGCGCCCTCGTTGCATTAAAAGCAAGTAGTTAGGTATAGGAGATCTTCTGAGAATCCCCTGAAGTTCCCTGCTCTATTTCTACTATATCCTCTGCACGGGTGCTTTAGAAATGTGTGTGTGTGTGAGAACTTCAGAACGTCATGACGCTGTACAATACAACTGGTTAAACCATTAATTAAATCGACTTTGAAATCTGCATCTAATCATTAAGGAGGAAGGGATGGTGTCGGTGGTGCGGAGCGAATAGTCAATACGGAAATCAAACATCGATTCGGTTCTAATGTTCCATCAATACCAGGCGCCCTTCATCCCCCCCCCCCCAGTCTGCACTGGCTCTTCCCCGCTCCCCCGTCTGTTTCCCACTCCTTTAATCTAAGGTGTGTAAGCCTACGACTCCGCAATCCATTGATGCCACGCTAATGCTAACACCGTGACGCGGCTAAAGTCCACGGAATGTCCAGGCTATTAAACAAAGATGGGCCCACTGTTGTAAACACCTCTCTGTCACAGAACGCGAGCTCCCGCCCTGCTCCTCATTATAACTGAGTGCTTCTCTTAGTGTAGTTAGTCTCGTATTTTACGCTCTCGACTAAAGTGACACAGCAACAAAATTTACAACTCGTTTAGTTCTCAGAAAAGTCTTTGTGATAATATTTACTTGGTTTAAGATGACTTCATATTTGAGTCATCTGTGGGTCACCAAGTACAGCCTTAGGCCATTCTTTGTTTTCTATAGCAGCGAGAAGTCCGAGAGGAAATTTTTTTTTTTATTTACATTTTTTAAAATTTGTTTTGTGTGGCAAAATGTTTTTCTTCTGATTTCTATATATGTGTGTGTGTGTGTGTTTTATCTTAGAAAGAAAGAGAGAGAGAGACAGAAGATATATATTTATATATATATATTCCAGAATATATATATATATAAGCAGATAGACTCAGAGACTGAGTATTGACAATTTTCTAATTGTATTATTTAATTGTATGAATTCTAAATCAGGAACTATCTAGTTAGTCTATTGACATCATCTGTTTCTAGAAACGAAAGCGTCATTGGTGGAAATGGGGAGACATGAGAGGAGTTTCAAATAGAGGTGGGGGATGTTTGACCCCTATTTCATGCTATGCCAAACTAAAGTGATGCTACAATTTATGAGATTTAAATAACAAATACATTACGTCATATTATTCTTACATAAATCTTACAAAATTCTAGTTCCGTCTGTTATTCCCAAATATCACGCGGAGTCATAGTCGGAGTGTGAATGGCAAAGTAAATAAATAATTAATAACAGTCTAGTATTAACAAACAGTATCAGTGTCGAATGTTTTTGGTTAGTCACGAAAAGACAGCTGGGAGAGCACGTGACTTTAAATACATGGGAAATAGAAACTAAAATCCAAGCCAGTCAATCATCGTGGTTTCAAAGTAAAACAGTTATATAGTCTGTAGAGTCTAATTTATTTGTTTCATTGTCCTATACTTTTGTTTGAACTATATATTGTTTTTAAGAATATGGAGGTTCAACTATAGTGCCTGAAATCTAGTGTTCCCATACGAACCCGTGTTACGTATAAATAGGACGAAAATAGATACCTTACAGCATTTCTTATAAGATTCAGACAAAGACTTCTTATCACAGGTGCCGATTCATCATCATTGGCGTTGCAGGCTCTGCCAGGGTGTAGCACTGCGAGCTGAAAGCTGCCAAAGTGTCACCAGCTCCTGATTTTTCCTCAGGGTAGACTCCAGAAACCTTTCTCATGTTTGGGTATAGCCGTTAGGCAGCAGAGTTTTGGAATCAGATTTTCCTTCTTCTAAGTGTTTAAAAAAAAGGGGGGGGTGGTATGAGGAGGACAATGGTGAGGCTTTAATCAAATAAACAATAATTAGTTTAAATTTACTGTATGTCTCTGTCCCTTAAAATAGGTTAGTAATACCCAGAGGTTTTTCTAGCCCCTTGTATCTGCTTGACCAGTTTCAGCGGCCTCCCCAATTCAACGAACTCCGATCAAAGATTCTCGACCCCTTTCATGCAATGATGACGTGAACAGTGTCGTGTCACGTGCTTTCATGGACTGGTGAACAAGATTCCAAGTGATATCTTTTTTGTTTGAGGGAGTGTACTACATGGCGAAAGGAGGGGGTACCACATGGCGACAGGAGAGGGGGAAGGGGAGAAACAGAATACGGGAGGGAGGGTTTGCAGTGTGAATTTTGAGAACTAATAGTTTCATTTTAAAATATTTATTTTCAATCGACAGATCCCTGACGTTTTATTTGTTGCCGCTTTCAGATGTTTGGATGAATCCTTACCGCGTTTATGATTCAAATGTGTGAATAAAGATCTTTGCCGCTTTAATGATTCAGGTTTCTGAAAAAAAAAGATCCTTGCAAATTTATAATTTAGGTGTGCGAAAAAAGGACCTTTCACGATTAAATGATTTAGTTGTGTGAATTAAATATTCTTGCCGTTTTAATGATTCAGGTGTGTTAATAAAGATCCTTGCCGATTAAAAAAAAATATTTTGCGTATTTAATTGTTAATCACTTACCTAACCTATTACTAGGAATTACCATTGCCAATTTTTACAATGTTCCACTTTGTGTAAATGTATAATGTACCACGGTTTAAAGATTCAATAGTGTGAATAAAATAGTATTGACGATTTAATGGTTCAGATTTGTGAATAAATACATTTGCCGATTTAAAAAAAATGTTTAGGTATTTAATTTTTAGTCACTTACCTATTAAATGAAATTACCGTTGCCAATGTTTACCTGACCATGTTTTGTGTCAATACTTTAAAGATTGGGGGGGGGGGGGGAGAGAGGAGGAAGCCCTAAGCAAAACATAACGTTTTCATCGAATGCTCGTGTATGCATACCGTCAGGGAGTCTTCGTGAGTCACACGTTATCTCTCGATACAGGCCAGCAAGAGAAACACAGTCGGTTCCAATATTTACATTCACTCAGAACGTTAGCGATCCTTCAAGCCAATATGCATCAAATCTCAGTTTAGAAAAAATAGAGTACCTACCAACACTGAACTGTGAGAACCGCTGTTCAGAATTCCCACCATTCCCAATTGGCCGGCCCACTTCGACCCTCTACTTTTAATCTCGTTTTTTTCCTTAAATTAAATTCTTGCACGAGACAGATGGCAAGGATTATGGGAAACATTATCAAAATTAACAGATTATACAATTTCGCCATCTGGAAGGATAAATTCTGATTCCCGTGTCGTTCCATTCGAGATGTCTACGTCATTGACTTCTGCTGGGTCAGTCCATCACTTGTGTAATCTTTGCTTTTCACACACCAAGAAAAAAAAATGCAGATCTAAAGAGAGGGGGGGGGGGGATCGGGCGAAATTAATGGTTGTGAATGTTAATGCCGATACCGCGTGAACCCTCCTTAGTCCACTGGATGCATGAATCACGCCATGGTCGGTGAATCATATCAACAAGTAATCGATTAAGTCTGCATTTGTGTCAGTAAATCGACCGGGAATTTTATTTTCTTATAATGTGCATCGGTATGAAGCGGGAGAAAAAAAAAACATCTTTAAAAATGTGTGTTTGGGTTTTACTTGGGATTTTAATGCTGCGCCTTTTTGTTTGTTTGTTTCACCATCGTGTTGAGCGCTATGAACAGGACATAAAATGGCTATCGATATAGAAGTTTGATTAAAAATGTATAACGAGCTCGCTATGACCTAGTAGGTTTCAGTGCAGTGCAAAAATGTAGCTCGGAGTCTGATCCTGTGATGTAACGTTAAGGCTATAGCGATGGAAATACATTTCTGGAGGCTGAACATTTGAAGAGAAACGTAAAGTTCATTATTAGTATTTCTGTATTTAGTCATAACTCATGTTTCTTCATAATTTGATTCTTTCAGTTTTAGAACTATTAAAATTATTGAAAGTATTTTTCACGTCTTAGTTTTAATTGTTGTTGTTTTAAATAAAACTTCAGCAAGACAAAATTGTATGTTATTTTAAGAAAACATTTAAAAATAAGTTAAAGAATTTTCCTGGTAGATTTTGGTATTACGATGTTTATTATTCTTTTTATTGACTTTTGATATTTTTTATTCTACAATAATATTTATGCTCTCAGAAATACTTTTTAACTCCTGAATTCTGCTCTAATCTCAGTGTTTCTAGGGTTAAAACACAACTTGTATTATTCCACAGCATGGAAAAAGAACACCAAGAAGACGTAGGGTTAACTAATCACTTGAACACTTTGAAGCCATCCATCTGTCCTAAATGTGTAGGTCAATACCACAACATCAGCAAGCGAGAGACCAGCCAGAAATATTTATCTATTGATTGATACCGCTGTGGGGAATTTGTATTTCTCTTATCTCTTATTCCCCCCCCCAGTCCCTAGTGCTCCCATTCCCCCCAGTCCCCAGTGCTCCTATTCCCCAATTCAAAAGTCGAACATAAACAATGTCTCAGAGAGACTGTTCAGATAAATTCTGTTGTCATTTTTATTTTACTTCTTTAAAACGCAATTCTAAATGTTTAATGTCTCATTATTGGCTAAGATCCTCTTTTTTAACCCAGATAACTTGATGTGCATTGTTATGGAATTCCTTCGCTTGGACCACTATCTTTTGTGTTGAAAAGAAATATTCATGAAAGCACCACCTATATTAATAAATATTTGCAGTTGTACATAGAGACACAAACTTGAAACGGATTTAGTGTGCACAATGACAGGAGATATCATCTTTCATTTAGACTAAATTAAAGTGTATCAGTAGCCACGTAGAGTTTCAATGCTATCATGAAAAAATCTACTAGTTGGCAGCCTTCAGTTGTTTGAACCACTAGGATTCATCTTAAAGAACTCTTCTTAGTGTGAATTCGTCGCAGTATTAATACAACTTGTAGAAGAAGCATTGAGAAAATAGAAACAAAATGAAGGAAAAAAAAATGAGCTTAAAAAATCATGTTTCTTATATAAGTTTTGTCTTGGTGCAAGTCAGGGCTGGCCTTAGATAATTGGAGGCGAAGTGAATTTGGTGGCCCCAAATGAAATACAAAAATTTAATTAATTAATTAGCGAAAAATTAAAATTAAACAATTTCTTAAAAACTAAGGTGTACTCTAGCAATACAATGAGGCACACGTCTCGCCATTTCTTCTCTTAAATCAATTGTTTTGATTCCTGAGCGAGGCCCCCACCAATCGTATGATTATGCGGCTGCCTGTTTGCCTATGCCTAATTCCGGCCCAGTGTAAGTGGAAGAACATTTTGCAACGTTATTAAACACTTAGCAATTAACGTACTATTCAGAAGAATATCATATAGTTTATAGATTTCAATGACATTGATGCATTATTTATTTCAGACACAAATACATCTGCTTTTTAGGAAACCGCTTTTTTTTTTCTAATATAAAAGTTCCAGATAAAAACAGCATAAAATAAATGACCTTTGGAAATCTGACCAAAATAAAAAACAAAAAACAAAAAAAAAACAATTTTAATAAAATTGTATACGGCACTCTTAGACGATGCATTTATTTGTTGGAAATCGGGTTTTTCTTTTTCTCTCCAATAACAAGACGTTTGATTCCAATCTATACATTCTGGGCTATCCACTCTGTTTTCCATCCGAATCAAAACAATTCCTTAGTCTGAGAGAAACCCATCAGTTTATTTCATATTTACTGCGGTCTGAAAATATAGGAAATGTCCACTTCTGACCAACATGTCCACTTCTGACTGATGGACTGTTTATTCGATCATCGATTGCCTCGGACATGTAAATCCTCGCCGCAGGAGACGCTCCTGGAACGACCGCAATTTCCCCTCTAATACGCCCCTGCCAGCCACTTCCTCATTGTCTTCCAATTGATTTCTGAGAAGTCTAGTTAGATTTGTTCGTCTATCTGTGGACGTTCTTTTCTTCTTTCTATTTCTCCCACTCTACTACTACTCTCTCTCTCTCTCTGTGCCTCTCTATCCTCATTCTCCTTCTCTCACTCCCCTCACCCTCTTCGTTCCTCTTCGTTCAACCTAACAGCTACTTAAAAGAACACGACGGAGCTTAAGATGGATGGAAAGTCATGCCCAGCTCTCGGTCCACGAGTAACAGATCAAACAACCATTGTCCGGTATCGACTCCTACAGTAATGTCTCGTGATAAGAAAACCATTAGAGTTAGTATCGGGCCCACGATATGAGAGTACGCGGGACACATTTATTGGACGAGGAACCGGGGAAAAAATAACATCTAGATCGGAAAAAATATACACAGGCTTTTATGACTGCCTGTAATATGCATGCGATAAAACAACACCACCAGTTCAACAGGGATAGACAGATCAATACCAATATGATAAATGCAATTAACAAACACAATTTTATATCCATTATATTTCTATCTTTATGTATATGTTTATATATTTATATGTTTATATATTGATCACTTCAACTAAATGTCAACTATATGTCCCCTTTTTTTTTTATGCCAATTTGAATTTAGATTTGAAAACGTAAAATTGTTGAAAAAGACCAGAAATAAAAAGTGTGTGTTTATTGTTTTGAAAGGTTTAGAATTCACTCACAAATGGACAAAAAGGGCATTTTGTTTAATTCAGTAAATTCGTTGCCTAAGTGACCCGCAGTTTTAACGACAGTATTACAAAAGGAGGCGTCAAAGGTCTTTATGTTACTCATATAAATTCTGTTTAATGTTAACAATGATCTTATCTGATTTATTTCCAAATGACTCGTGCTCTTGTAAAGTATAATGTAAACTACTCGTTTTTGACCCATGGGGCAGAAGATGTAAAGTTCATCCGTTTCTATAGCTGACGGTGAACGAGGGTCTCATGTGGCCATCACAATGACCAACATGATTTAGTTTAAGGGCTAGTGTAGAGTGGGGTGGACTCTTGGGCGTCCTAAAGTTCCCTCGACTCCCTATAAAATCACATAGGTTTGAATCCAAGTCTTCACGGTTCGGAAACCAAAGCGCTTTACCAATTGACCTAACGATAATTTTATCTTTTTATGTTTTTTTTAACGTTGAAAGATTTTGTATGGCTGAAGTTGTTCTTAAGTGTGGGCACACACACACACACTTACATATATGAGATAGGGAGAGGTAGAGAAAGAGAGAGTGAGAGAGAGATGAGAACAGGGACAGATAGGGAAGTTAGAGAGAGAAAGAATGATCTAGAGAGAAGAACAGAGAGAGAAAAAGATAGACATAGACAGAAAGGAACAAAGAAAAAAGGAATGAGAGAGAGAGCGAATCAGAGAGAGAGAGAGCGAGAGAGAGGTAGATAGAAGTACAGAGAAAGAGAGAGAATGTCTGAGATAGTAAATGGGTAAAATTAGGTATGATCACGGAAGAAAAAACTAATTAGTACTCACTATTCATTCTCTCCTCTCTTCGTTTCAATAAACTTTTAGTCTAGTGTAGGGGCTACAATCACTTAGGGCTCGTTGGAGAGATAAACGGGTTTTCCCATTTCCAAAAATAGACAGACAAAGGAAATCACTCTTATCGTGGACCTGTCTCTAAGGGAGTTAATAGCTTGTGAGGACCCACATAAAAGTTGTGTGAAAAAAAAAAGACCCCCACCCCCCATCCAGTATGTCTGTTTTTCCCACAATTTTTCCCATAGATTTTGTTTTTCTTCTATAGTTTGATTAGGTCTGGGTCTGGGCCACTCAATAATAAGTCTATTGTTTTACTATAGGACTTTACCAAGGGTGTCACTATGCTCTGAAGTCTCCAACCAGTTTTGTATTTGTTGTTTTTTTTGGGAGGGAGACATTCTTTCAGATTAACTTGTGGACCTCATAGGCCTAACGTTTCAGGCTAGTCGAGATTGCCGTCTAAATGGTCCTGGGTTCGTACCCTACCCGCTACCTGAGTGAGGTTTGGACTAGGGTGTAAATAATTTCTTTTCATCTGAAGAAACATCTGATAGAAGTTGAACATAGGCGTCATGTCTAAGTTTTAAAAAAAAGTCATCTTAAGTTAAAAAAAAGGTCTATACATTGACCTCCTTGCAAAAGAAAAAATCAGAAACAGGGATTGGACCCCACCTTGACCTGCTAACTACTGTCAAAAACACGGAAAACTAAAACTTTATGGCCACATCACAAGGTCCTCAAGGTTCGCAAAGAATTTCCGTCAGGGAAAAGAAGAGGAGGCAGATAGAGAAAACGATGGGCAGACAACAGAAGAGAATGGGCAGACAACAGAAGAGAATGAGCAGACAACAGAAGAGAATGGGCAGACAACAGAAGAGAATGGGCAGACAACAGAAGAGAATGGACAGACAACAGAAGAGAATGGGCAGACAACAGAAGAGAATGGACAGACAACAGAAGAGAATGGGCAGACAACAGAAGAGAATGGGCAGACAACAGAAGAGAATGGACAGACAACAGAAGAGAATGGACAGACAACAGAAGAGAATGGACAGACAACAGAAGAGAATGGGCAGACAACAGAAGAGAATGGGCAGACAACAGAAGAGAATGGGCAGACAACATTAGAGAATGGGCAGACAACAGAAGAGAATGGACAGACAACATAAGAGAATGGACAGACAACAGAAGAGAATGGACAGACAACATAAGAGAATGGACAGACAACAGAAGAGAATGGGCAGACAACAGAAGAGAATGGGCAGACAACATTAGAGAATGGGCAGACAACAGAAGAGAATGGGCAGACAACAGAAGAGAATGGACAGACAACAGAAGAGAATGGACAGACAACATTAGAGAATGGGCAGACAACAGAAGAGAATGGACAGACAACAGAAGAGAATGGACAGACAACATAAGAGAATGGACAGACAACAGAAGAGAATGGGCAGACAACAGAAGAGAATGGGCAGACAACATTAGAGAATGGGCAGACAACATAGAGAATGGACAGACAACAGAAGAGAATGGACAGACAACATAAGAGAATGGACAGACAACAGAAGAGAATGGACAGACAACATAAGAGAATGGACAGACAACATTAGAGAATGGACAGACAACATAAGAGAATGGACAGACAACAGAAGAGAATGGACAGACTAAGGGATATGTGAAGGTGAAGGTCACATGTCTGTAACTTACTGAGATAATGAAGATAACAGTAGGACTAGAGTATTAACTCTGATGCACTCAGCAGTTGTTTCTTTAATTCGTCCTGCTTTCTTAGTTGTGTGTAAAAAAAAAAAATTACTCTCTCTCTCTCTATGTCTCTCTCCTCTCTGTCGTGATCTCTCAATCTCTCTCTGTCTCTTTTCATTTCCCTCTCTGTTTCTCCCTCTCTCTCTTACTATCTGTCTTTATCTCTTCTTCGCTCTTTCTTTCCCTTTCTCCTTTATCTCTTTCTTTCTCCCTCTTTCTCTCTCTTCCTTTCTCCTCTTTATTTCTCTCTCTCTCTCTCAAATTCTTTATCTCCTTTTCTCACTTCTCTCTCTCTCTCTCTCTCTCACACACACACTTTCTTTCTATTTCTTTTTTCTTTTTTCTCTCTCTTTCCTTCTTGTTCTCTCCCACTCTCTGTTACTCTCTCTCTTTCCTTCTTGTTCACTCCCTCTCTCTGTTACTCTCTCTCTTTCCTTCTTGTTCTCTCCCTCACTCTGTTACTCTCTCTTTCCTTCTGGTTCTCTCCCTCTCTCTGTTACTCTCTCTCTTTCCTTCTTGTTCTCTCCCTCTCTCTGTTACTCTCTCTCTCTCTCTTTCCTTCTTGTTCTCTCCCTCTCTCTGTTACTCTCTCTCTCTTTCCTTCTTGTTCTCTCCCTCTCTCTGTTACTCTCTCTTTCCTTCTTGTTCTCTTCCTCTCTCTGTTACTCTCTCTCTCTCTCTTTTTCTCACTTGCTCTCTGTCTCTCTTTCTCCATCTTTTGTTTTCTCTGAGGCCGTCCATGGCAAGTTTTTGTTTAGCCTTAGACTCTGAAGATGTAAACTAGAAAAGGATTAATTGGCGAAACAAAATCGTATTCTATAGCCTCAATGTTTTACGCTTCCCTTTAAAAAGAAACAAAATAAAATATTTACGCCCTTTGGAAATCCAAGTTATAACCTAGACGTCCCAAGCGTCCATGTTATAACCTAGACGTCCCAGACGTCCATGTGAATTGCAGACTGAAACTTTGTCCAGTACTCACGTGACTTTGAACATCCAACTTCAGAACAGAAGACAGTATGTGACCAAACAAAAAAAGATACCAGAAGGAAATGAAAAAGTGATTCCCTGCGATCATGCAGACAAATAAAATCGAAACGAAAATCCATGGCGTTGATTTAATAATTTTATATCGGCAGTAAATGCCAGGCTATTGATCATTCTCGCATCACATACAAGTGACAGTTTTACAGTAGAATGAGTGCTTATGCCCGTTTTTCTTTTTTTTTTTTTGTTTGTTCTAGCGGGGAGGGTAGACGGGTTCCATTGTTTTATGGTTTCTCCAAATTTACAAAATGGTTTATAGTTACTGTCCTGTGCATTTTTTTTATGGTGCATGTCATGGAAATATTAGATGACAATATTTCTCCTATAGTCTGGTCAATCATCACTTGGACATAGCAATATCAGCGGCGATGGCCCAAGCTCTTCTCTACCACCTGATATTTAGGGTGGGTTGACACAGAAATGGAATGGACTATGTAGTAAGCTGATCTCAAATCTTTATGGTGGGTTGTGTAGTAGACGGATCTCAAATCTTTTACTTGTGTACTAAAGACCTGACGATAAGACATACTGCTTTTAACAAGACACAGCTACTTGTAACGCTTTCATGTGTTGCTGGCGTAGTGAGATAGTGATGATGTTCCTTTTAGACGTTATATTACTACTGCTAACACTAATGTCTTTAAAGCCTTCTACCTACATTACAGATACAATTTACTAGATACACTAAATGACACACTTGTAGCAGACAATATGTCGTTATTGAATATCAAATAATAATACTCTGGCCAATCCAGCCATAAAGTAATACAAGTAGTACTTCATCAAATGAACTGTAAAGATCCAATGGAATATACCAAGTTCACATGATAACAGCATCTAGTAAAGGTTTTTTAAACAATACGAATTATACGTCCATTTACTTCTATGGCTATAGTGACTACTTATGTCTGACCATGTGGTAAGAACCCAAAACGAGGCTTACCCATAATTCCCAACTAGATTTCACTGTACACGTGAAACATGATAACTAAGCGTTCTCAGTGAACCTTGACTACCGCAGATCACAGTGGCTCTCAAACCATGCTGTGACAAGACTACAAAGCTTTGCAGTGGCGAAGAGGTAGGTCCAGAAACGGGCAGTCATGAAGCAGACCGGAGACACGTTTGTTCGTCGTTTATTTGTGTCTACTGGAAAGTCATTTTGTGGCAAAGGTCAAGTGATCAGAACGCTCCAGAATGTATCCTCTTTACCACAAAGAGAAAGAGAGGGATACTTTTTTTTTAATGAGGATAATTAAGTCTTAGTCCAAACCAAAGTCCAAAGGAAGGTAGGGTTCTAGTACAATATCACGTGGCAAGGCTGCCATATATATGTCAGTGAACATGACCGCCGTAGTGTTATTCTCACTAAGAGGAAGATTAAATTGATTGACATCAAAGCAACACAGTTAATTATACTTTAAACAAAATTAAAATTGTTTTTCTTAATTTAGACATTTACATTTTTATGTAACCTTGAAAGCAAATGTTTTGACGTCATCAATAAGAAAAATTGTGATCTCACGTCACATCAGATCTTACGTCACATCAGATCTTACGTCACATCGGATCTTACGCCACATCAGATCTTATGTCACATCAGTTCTTACGTCACATCTGATCTTACGTCACATCAGTTCTTACGTCACATCGGATCTTACGTCACATCAGTTCTTACGTCACATCGGATCTTACGCCAACTTTCACTTGGTTTGTCCTTCTGTCATTCCTAACCTTTTCTTGTGTCTTCAATGTCTCCAGATAACTTTAACAAATAAACACTCCCCACTCCCTTAACACCCATCAATCAATATCTTTCATAGTCTGAGCTTCTATATATATCTATAGGTTTTTTTTGGGGGGTTCTATCTACCCTCGCCTCCAACCAGGCTCTGTGAAATTAAAGTTCAGCACACTCCTCCATTAAATTCAACTTCTAATCACAGACGTTTCTACAGGCCAAGCCCCCGCCCAAAGATCCTTGCCTTATTGTAACATGTGAACATGTCAGAAAAAAAAAAAATTATTGCCCTATGTCTTCTGCTGGAATGTCAAAAACAAAACTATAGCGGAATTTTAGTGATCAATAGACGCTTAGATATTCCCCCTCCCCCCCCCCCCCCCGAAGATCTCCGACTCCAAAGATTTTACTAGGGGATGAAACAATGTCACATGAAGGTTTTTTTTCGAAAATAGCAACACGCATTGACAGTATACATACTACATACTATACACATTTTAGGAAAGTTGGATGCTCCCAAACCAAATAGAATATTGTAACTACCGGTATTTTGGAGTTGCTAATATGGTTGTATGTTAATAGTTTGTTGGTTTAATATTTTCTTGAGTTTAATTTGATTAATTACTGACCAATGCTAAAGTTCTGAACTTAGTTAATAATAATATAAAATGTGGGCTTGAGAAGGATTCTATACGGTATTGAAGTCAGTATATTTAGGATTTATCAAATTTCATGTGACAGTCACAATAATTAATAGTATAATTGGTTAGTGTCAGAATCGTGTAAAGCATTTAGAATATCAAGATCCATTATGTATAATTATAATGTATTATATCCGGAAATTTTAAGCCTTGTTTTGGGGAAACTGAATTGTAATAACAAAACGCTGCCTGGACTGTCGTTGGGCCATCTTCATGGTCCGAGGTTCATACCCTGCCCGCTGCCATCCCCCGTAAAGATGTAGCCATTCACTTCCAGAATGTTTTGTGGCCAAACCAAGGACAAACGGTTTGTATTTCTTTAATATCCATTAAAAGATGCATTAAACACAAAGGTTACTGGCCCATATTTCTTCTTTCAATAGTAGGGCATGCAGCTATGCTTTAAATATTTACGAAGTGATCATAAGACATCGATCTATAGTTTTTTTTAATGTTCATTATACACAAGTACAGATATTGCTCACTCAGTAGACATATCTATCTACACATAATGTTCATTATACACAAGTACAGATATTGCTCACTCAGTAGACATATCTATCTACACATAATGTTCATTATACACAAGTACAGATATTGCTCACTCAGTAGACATATCTATCTACACATAATTTATTAGTCTCATTCTCTTGTCCGTTGGGGTCTTTGTTCTCATTGGAATTTTAAGGACATATAATATAATACAAAAGGACAATTGTCATCTCTTTCTTATTCGTATTTTTGTTCTCTGGTGGATGTATTTATTCCCCTTGACTGCCCCGTGAAATTGTATGATTCTCAGTGGTCCTGGTATGACCTCCAACTAGGCCAACATTCATTGGATAGGAATCTCTCCACCGCGCCTTGGATAGGAATCTATCTAGCTTGGACATTGATGGGTATATGTACTAATTATATCTCTTCCTGACATGTGACATTGGATGACGGTAGGGTGGAGGGGTAGGGTGAGTGTTTGTAGAAAAATGGCGTGTACAAATTATATTAGATTTAAGCCTGTTACTTGTTCAGACCTATAGTAGGCCTATATCACGAATCTTCTATGGAAACATACTATGTGGAAATGTTGGGGCGATATAAGGAAATGTTGGGGCGATATAAGGTAACTTAGGTTAAAAACAAAGGAAGTACAAAGATCAAAGAAGAAACATTGAAGAGATTGGTTCAATAAATTCATTGACTGAACGATGTGAGGGACGCTAGAGCCGCAAGATCACTTGGACCAACTATAGAATACAAATTACAAATAGTGATACGGAAGGCGATTTTATTTTTTTGTTGACACATGACACATAAATTAGCGTGGATGAGATATGAATATTATTCGCACATGTTAAAATCAATCAAACAATACCCCAGATGTTTCATATATTATATATATAAAAAATATATATTATAATATAACATATATTATGTTATATATACATATATATATATAATGCAGAGAGATAGAGAGATATAAAATTACATGGTGGGAGCCTGAGAGGGTTAGAGAATGGAATGTGTTGCCTGAATCAGCCAGGAAAACCAAGGATTGGGCAGAGTTTAAGTCGTTGATTAACATCAATAACATGCATAACTAGAGTGACACATGACATGCTTAGGACGTAATTTTCTTCTTTTCGACTTAAAGTCTGTAATAAATAAGATAAGATAAGATAAGATGGGGATATTCATTAGTCAAGTCTTACTGATAACCGTATATGGATACAATCCAATAACGCTACATCGCACCACGGGTGGTTTAAACAATAGCCTACAGCTTGATGGTTAAAGACATTTGTATTGGTGTGTGTTCTGAGATTAAACAATCGTGTTCGGAAGAATTATGGCGTACAGCTCTATGATTCGATCTCATGCAAACCTGTAAATCATCCTCTTTGGAGGCCGAGCTTCTGCGAAGGCCCAGCTTCTGTGGAGGCCGAGCTTTTGTGGAGGCCGAGCTTATGATTACATCTCTATAATGGCGCAGATCGCAAGCCTGGCCCAGAGTTTGTCAATGATTGGTTGATGCTCTGAAGCGTTCAATCTTTTGACTATTCTAAGTTGTTTTTATTTTTATATTTTTTTTTTAGAAATTCGTCCTCGGATCAAAACTCTCCTAGTTTTGTGCATGACAAACAAAAAACTATCTTAACAAACTGTCTCAACTGACTACCTTAACAAACTGTCAACAAACTGTTTCAACAAACCGTCTCAACAAATTGTCTCAAAAAACTGTCTTAACAAACTGTCTCAACAAACTACCTCAACCAATTGTCTCGACCAACTACCTCAACAAACTGTCTAAACAAACTGTCTCAATAAACTGTCTCAACAAACTGTCTCAACAAATTGTCTCAAAAAACGGTCTTAACAAACTGTCTCAAAAAACGGTCTTAACAAACTGTCTCAACAAACTGTCTGTAGAATTTCAAAATTATAATTATATATATATATATTTGTAAACATGAAACATTTGTACACTTTAATTTTGACAGGACTTTTCAAGTCGACTGATGAGCTCCAAAAGTTACATTTGGAACAAATTAATAATTTCAAGAAAGAAACGTTGTTTTCTAGACAGTTCTCAACATTTTTGTAAAGTCTGCGAATGGCTTTTATTCTGTATTTGTCCCCCCTACGAACAGTAAACCTCATGAAAGAAAAAAAGGGGGGGTCAAAACCAATTAGTTGGAGACTCCCCGCCGTCACGCTACTTCTTTCCCGTCCACTTGATGCCAACTTGTTTGCTGTAGCATTACTGTAGATCAGGCCAGCACTCCACATCGCGTTGGTACGCGACTACTGTTACGTCACACTTCTAAGCACTGACCAATAAAACATGCACCAGCCGAAGACAAAGGAACAAAAGATAGTGAGAAAGAAAAAAAAAAACAAAGAAAAATGGGGGAACAAAAATATCCCCAATCGATCATAACTTTTTATTTTTTTTAGTTCTACCAATGTTGTAGAGTAAATGAAAAAATGCTGTCGGATCGATAGTGATCGCGGGAATGATTGATTAACGCCGCCTTCATTAAGATTTGAACTATACACTGATGCAAAGTCAAAAGAAATGATTAAATAGACGTTCCGTTGGCACTCCGGCGTTCCGGCTAAAGTTGTAGGGAGCGAGTCAATAGAAAGTTACGTTTTGTGCACAGCGGCGAGTTGTGGCCAAGCCTTAGGGCTCTACGTTTTGTGCACAGCGGCGAGTTGTGGCCAAGCCTTAGGGCTCTACGTTTTGTGCACAGGGCGAGTTGTGTCCAAGTCTTAGGGCTCTAACGTTTTGTGCACAGCGGCGAGTTGTGGCCAAGCCTTAGGGCTCTAACGTTTTGTGCACTGCGGCGAGTTGTGGCCAAGCCTTAGGGCTCTAACGTTTTGTGCACTGCGGCGAGTTGTGGCCAAGCCTTAGGGCTCTAACGTTTTGTGCACTGCGGCGAGTTGTGGCCAAGCCTTAGGGCTCTAACGTTTTGTGCACTGCGGCGAGTTGTGGCCAAGCCTTAGGGCTCTACGTTTTGTGCACTGCGGCGAGTTGTGGCCAAGCCTTAGGGCTCTACGTTTTGTGCACAGCGGCGAGTTGTGGCCAAGCCTTAGGGCTCTACGTTTTGTGCACAGGGCGAGTTGTGTCCAAGTCTTAGGGCTCTAACGTTTTGTGCACAGCGGCGAGTTGTGGCCAAGCCTTAGGGCTCTAACGTTTTGTGCACTGCGGCGAGTTGTGGCCAAGCCTTAGGGCTCTACGTTTTGTGCACAGCGGCGAGTTGTGGCCAAGCCTTAGGGCTCTAACGTTTTGTGCACAGCGGCGAGTTGTGGCCAAGCCTTAGGGCTCTACGTTTTGTGCACAGGGCGAGTTGTGTCCAAGTCTTAGGGCTCTAACGTTTTGTGCACAGCGGCGAGTTGTGGCCAAGCCTTAGGGCTCTAACGTTTTGTGCACTGCGGCGAGTTGTGGCCAAGCCTTAGGGCTCTAACGTTTTGTGCACTGCGGCGAGTTGTGGCCAAGCCTTAGGGCTCTAACGTTTTGTGCACTGCGGCGAGTTGTGGCCAAGCCTTAGGGCTCTAACGTTTTGTGCACTGCGGCGAGTTGTGGCCAAGCCTTAGGGCTCTACGTTTTGTGCACTGCGGCGAGTTGTGGCCAAGCCTTAGGGCTCTACGTTTTGTGGACAGGGCGAGTTGTGTCCAAGTCTTAGGGCTCTAACGTATTGTGCACAGCGGCGAGTTGTGGCCAAGCCTTAGGGCTCTAACGATTTGTGCACTGCGGCGAGTTGTGGCCAAGCCTTAGGGCTCTAACGTTTCGTGCACTGCGGCGAGTTGTGGCCAAGCCTTAGGGCTCTAATGTTTATCTCGTGGAAAGGTCGGGAGTTCAAATCCTTGTTACTAATTTTAGAATAAATTTCTTTAACCTCATTGCTCATTTTAACTAAGAAAAAAAAACATGATTTAACAGAGGAGGGGGGAGGTCAAAGTTTTCTTAATGAAGAGGGGATCTCTAAACTTGTATCATAGCCGTGATGTGAGAATGCAGCTTGATTTGCATAAACGAATACCTAGGCGCATTATCACTAACCTGTCTTCTTCTTTCAGATATAAAAAAAACAAAACTATTTGAATCTGTGAATGAAGGACTTGTCGTCCAGTGTTGTACAATTTCGTTTAATATGTGTCGATCTAGGTCCTAGGTAACATGTCTTCCAAGCAAGTTCACAAAACTCAGGCTGGTCTACTCCTTGATGTAAGGGGACTAACTTGTGTTATGCATAATCGCATGTTTTTTTTCCCCAAGACTTTCGCAAAAGAGAATTTGAACCTTCCAAGTCCTGAGACAAATGGACTTTAATGTTGTGATGTAGATGATGTTGATGATGTAGATGATGTAGATGATGTAGCATTCCTCATTAATCTTCGGACTCGAAGACACGTCTTATTATTATTATTATATCAGAAAGTATATTTACTACCAAAACTCAACAAAATATACAAGAAGTTTTGATTCTGTTGACTTTACCTCTCTGGCGTTGCTCATTCCAAGTACTTACTGGCCTTTGGAACGCATTAAACAAAGTTATTTCCTTGATGATTCTGTTGGAGGGAGATGCGATCTCAGAAAATAAGTTGATATAAATTATTTTTTCGTATCCTCACCGGTTTAAACGAAGGCCTGTGTATTGATTACAAAACTAAACAGAGCTTTCAAAACGCGCACTTGTCACCAGATGATTGGTGTGCAATTGTTGGAAATAGCTCGTGTTCTTCAAGACGATTGGATGGTATTTCTTCTTCATCTTCGTGCAATCCAATCAGTTCAAGACATACAATTACATGCGCGCGCATACAAAAAGATGACAGGATATTGTCATTGAACACATTTCCAGACGTGTAGGGTTGCACAGTACGAACACAACAACACGCTGACTGTACATTCAAATAGATAGACGACATTTTTAGGTTTAGATCTTGGAAGATGAGTTTACATTTGCCAAAGGTCTATAGAGGCATGGAATACGCAGCTAGAGGATAACAATATAAATCCTACGTAATCAACAAAATTAAATATCATACATTGTGCCCCTTCTTGTTAAATGACAAAGTGCCGACTCTGAAGATTCACATTTACATGTATCAGATGTATTACATTGTATTAGATTCAGGACAACTTGAACGTTCTTATTTTCATAAAACTATTTCCTTGGGCTCTTTAAAAGTACATTGGAATGGGGGGGGGGGGAGATAAACACACCCATTTTTGCTAGTAATTCAAAAGATGAAATATATAGACTGAAAGATCAATACGTCTTTAAATGAATGTTCAGTTCAACTCTCTCTGTCTCTCTCTCTCTCTCTCTCTCTCTCTCTCTCTCTCTCTCTCTCTTATATTGTCTCGTCAGTCTGTCTCTCCCTCCCCCTCGATTTTATTTCCACTCACCCCACCCTTTCTTCACTTACGGACTTTCCTCATCATTCTCTCTCTCTCTCTCTCTCCCTCTATCGTTTTCCCACTGTCTCTGTAACCCAAAAGGACATCCCATTGACTGAGTTCATCACACATTGAGAGAGAAAAGAAATAACGCTATTACGTTAGCCGAGGTCAAAAGTCAAGAATTCGTTTAATGAACATGTCAGAACTTCACCCCCCAGCCTTTTCCTTTCTTTCTGATCAAGTTTATAAAAAAAAACACAGAAAATTATGTATTTCTTGTTTACATTGTAAAGCTCTGGAGTATAAGTATGACCTTAAAGAACTGAAGGCACCAGTCTGGTTTCATTTATTTATTGACAGGTTACAGCGTTGATAAAGATAAACAGAGAGATAAATATAGAGGGACGGCCATTGATAGATAGAATGAAAGAGAATTGGACACAGAAAGAGAGACGCTGATATTAACAGATAGACAGAAAGAGAAAGACACAAACACGGTTATGAATAGAATGACAGAGAGACAAGGGGAAGACAACTCCTATACAGCTAGAGTAAGGGAGAGTACTATCATTCTTTCAAATCTCAGTAGCAGTTGATAATGTTACCTACATAAAGAGCTTTCAATGGCCTCGCCTTACGACCTCATTTAAAGAGAGAGAGAGAGAGAGAGAGAGAGAAAATAAGATTCAACAGTATAGGAATACATATTGAAATTGATGGAAAGAGAAAGTCGCGGTGGGAGGGAGGGGGGGATGGGGGTCCATGAAACTACAAGGGGAATGGATATTAAAGAATGTTTTGAAAGAGAGATGTGAGGTAGAGAGAAGAATGTTTTGAAAGAGAGATGTCAGGTAGAGAGAAGAATGTTTTGAAAGAGAGATGTGAGGTAGAGAGAAGAATGTTTTGAAAGAGAGATGTGAGGTAGAGAGAAGAATGTTTTGAAAGAGAGATGTCAGGTAGAGAGAAGAATGTTTTGAAAGAGAGATGTGAGGTAGAGAGAAGAATGTTTTGAAAGAGAGATGTCAGGTAGAGAGAAGAATGTTTTGAAAGAGAGATGTCAGGTAGAGAGAAGAATGTTTTGAAAGAGAGATGTCAGGTAGAGAGAAGAATGTTTTGAAAGAGAGATGTGAGGTAGAGAGACGAATGTTTTGAAAGAGAGATGTCAGGTAGAGAGAAGAATGTTTTGAAAGAGAGATGTCAGGTAGAGAGAAGAATGTTTTGAAAGAGAGATGTGAGGTAGAGAGAAGAATGTTTTGAAAGAGAGATGTGAGGTAGAGAGAAGAATGTTTTGAAAGAGAGATGTGAGGTAGAGAGAAGAATGTTTTGAAAGAGAGATGTGAGGTAGAGAGAAGAATGTTTTGAAAGAGAGATGTGAGGTAGAGAGAAGAATGTTTTGAAAGAGAGATGTGAGGTAGAGAGAAGAATGTTTTGAAAGAGAGATGTGAGGTAGAGAGAAGAATGTTTTGAAAGAGAGATGTCAGGTAGAGAGAAGAATGTTTTGAAAGAGAGATGTGAGGTAGAGAGAAGAATGTTTTGAAAGAGAGATGTGAGGTAGAGAGAAGAATGTTTTGAAAGAGAGATGTGAGGTAGAGAGAAGAATGTTTTGAAAGCGAGATGTCAGGTAGAGAGAAGAATGTTTTGAAAGAGAGATGTGAGGTAGAGAGAAGAATGTTTTGAAAGAGAGATGTCAGGTAGAGAGAAGAATGTTTTGAAAGAGAGATGTCAGGTAGAGAGAAGAATGTTTTGAAAGAGAGATGTCAGGTAGAGAGACGAATGTTTTGAAAGAGAGATGTCAGGTAGAGAGAAGAATGTATTGAGAGAGAGATGTCAGGTAGAGAGAAGAATGTTTTGAAAGAGAGATGTGAGGTAGAGAGACGAATGTTTTGAAAGAGAGATGTCAGGTAGAGAGAAGAATGTTTTGAAAGAGAGATGTCAGGTAGAGAGAAGAATGTTTTGAAAGAGAGATGTGAGGTAGAGAGAAGAATGTTTTGAAAGAGAGATGTCAGGTAGAGAGAAGAATGTTTTGAAAGAGAGATGTGAGGTAGAGAGAAGAATGTTTTGAAAGAGAGATGTGAGGTAGAGAGAAGAATGTTTTGAAAGAGAGATGTCAGGTAGAGAGAAGAATGTTTTGAAAGAGAGATGTGAGGTAGAGAGAAGAATGTTTTGAAAGAGAGATGTCAGGTAGAGAGAAGAATGTTTTGAAAGAGAGATGTCAGGTAGAGAGAAGGATGTTTTGAAAGAGAGATGTGAGGTAGAGAGAAGAATGTTTTGAAAGAGAGATGTCAGGTAGAGAGAAGAATGTTTTGAAAGAGAGATGTGAGGTAGAGAGAAGAATGTTTTGAAAGAGAGATGTGAGGTAGAGAGAAGAATGTTTTGAAAGAGAGATGTCAGGTAGAGAGAAGAATGTTTTGAAAGAGAGATGTCAGGTAGAGAGAAGGATGTTTTGAAAGAGAGATGTGAGGTAGAGAGAAGAATGTTTTGAAAGAGAGATGTCAGGTAGAGAGAAGAATGTTTTGAAAGAGAGATGTCAGGTAGAGAGAAGAATGTTTTGAAAGAGAGATGTGAGGTAGAGAGAAGAATGTTTTGAAAGAGAGATGTCAGGTAGAGAGAAGAATGTTTTGAAAGAGAGATGTGAGGTAGAGAGAAGAATGTTTTGAAAGAGAGATGTCAGGTAGAGAGAAGAATGTTTTGAAAGAGAGATGTCAGGTAGAGAGAAGAATGTTTTGAATGAGAGATGTGAGGTAGAGAGAAGAATGTTTTGAAAGAGAGATGTCAGGTAGAGAGAAGAATGTTTTGAAAGAGAGATGTGAGGTAGACAGGTATATTGGTGATTTCGGAAACAAAAATAAGATCGTGACGATTGTGTATAATACATTTCATACCGTCCTATGGTTTTCTTCTGTTATCAACAAAGTTCTACTTTATACTACGACAAAATATGATCAAACCTGCTTGGAGATAAATAATAAATAGATCAACGCATATCGGTATTTTTGGTTTTTTAAACACATATTTTTGTTAACATTTTTCTATTTAATTGCGTTTTTTTATTTATATTTTGTATAAAGAGTTCCAACCCTTTATTGTTTTAAACTATCTACATCAGTTGATGAAGGTGGATAATTTAAGTTTATTCAACCCGCCCCGGTAGTGCTACACCTTAACCACCCTTACATACCCTTGAAAGAGACCCCGCTTTAAAAAAAAACAAAAAACAATAAACATAACATTGAAAACCCTGTTGGTCCAAAATAATTTTAAAAAATGATGTTTAGGACACGAGGCCTTCGTCAGCTACAAAAACTAAAAGTTAATTGAAATGGAACTGACGGGCTAACTACACAGTCCCTGAACATCCCTCGGGTTTAATTTGATTTGTATTTATTGTTAGACTTATAAACTTGCTGATGCTAATTAATATGCATACAATATCCTGGCACCTACACGCTGGTGCAAAATATGCGAAAGAAGAATTGGGTAGCAAAAGTAAATTTTTTGGTCGAGGCAGGAATGCATAAAAAAGTAAATAAGTAAATATACGAATAAAAATACATTAATACATTATCCCTTGTCAGATCGCTCGAGCCTGGTGCTAACTACATTACTTTCAGACTATTTTGGGTTCTTCTTTTAAGTCTAGACTCTAATCTCTTATAGAAAGTCTAGTCTAGACTCAAAGCTCTCTTAGGAGGTCTGTATTGCAAGTTGTCGTATGTTTATCCGCACCTCGTCTTTTAATCTACACCTTGGTAACACATTAAATGCTTTTTTTATTTCTGTATTTGATCATATACTGAATACATTGAACCATCCTGCCTTGGGACTTATACAATGAAGCTTCAAAACTTTGATACAATTTCGTAGTTAATTGCCTAGGGCAACACATTCAAATGACAAAAGATATGGATATGCAATGGAAATGTTTGGAAATTCATTGTTTGATGGTGAGAGATAATGGACTAGACATGTCCTGCGAATTATAAAGTCAAGATTTACACTCTGTGCTTCAGTTTGTCAGACGCACCAAACCAGATTAGGAGTTAATATGTATGCAATTTTGTTTTTCTAAAAAAGGACAATTTATTATTTTAGTACAGTAATCTATAAAATTGAAAAAAAAAAAAGAATTTTGTTTATTGAATGAGAAACAAAAAATCCTAAAATCGCAATAAAATAAAAACACAATAACAAACAAACACAAGAAAACAGACTTTGAAAAGAAGACACCGAAAAATATTTGTCAGCAATACAATTATAATTATTACCCCTTGCCTTTTTATAAATTGTTCAAAAAAATGGGGGGGGGGGGTAAATGGTCTATTAAAACCATTATATAACAAACAAATTGACAATAAATCTCTCTTTGTGTCTGTTCTCTAGGAGACCAAACTGTATGCATCTACTCCATCACAGTTTGCTTACTGGCATGTATGTGTCTTGCATGTGACCACGTGAACGGTCAGCTCTGCCTTGCACTATCAAGCATGCATGACATGCTCCTCAACTTTTGTCAGCTTTCATTGTGGCTACTATGTTTCCAGCTTGGCTTTGTTGTTGTCTCCTTTATTTGTTTGTTGGTCTGATTTCTCCTCGATTTGTTTTTATAGTTCTGTTTATATTATCCTTGTAATTGACATTTTGTAACAAATACAGTTAATGTGCATGTGTAATTCAATATAATTGATACGTTATTTATTTAATTAATACGAAAAAAAATTTCAGTGAAGTTTGTGGTAAAATGTCAATTTATCGTTTATAGCGTGTATTGCAGATGTTTTTATATGTATGTCTATTTTATTATACATAAAACACTGAACCATAATCTTCAAATAAAAAACAAAATCTAATAAAATACTCTGAAAGACACAAAAATAAAGGCACATTCCTCCTCCCATATGCTAAGACAAATTTGTACAAATACTCCTTCCCTAGTGCTATTAGAGCATGGACCGGGTTGCCTGAGCTAGCCAGGAAAACCAGTGACTTGGCAGAATTAAAGTCATTGGTTAACATGCATGACTAGATGCATGACGCATAGGACGTAATCATCTTCTTTTTTGAAGTAACGTCTGTAGTATATAAGATAAGATAAGATAAGAATGTAGATGTACGTTATTTGAAGGGCAATGGAAATGAGAAAAAAAGTGTTTTGTTGTTTTTTCACTTAATTTTTCCTTTTGAAGACTCAGGATATTAGTTTCAATAGTACAGTTGTTTTATATAATATACGAGAGTGAGATAGAGAGAGAGAGAGAGAGAGAGAGAGACAGAGAGAGGGAGAGGGAAAGATGGAAAGTTAAAAAGAAAGAAAGAAAACAAATGAAAAAGAACAAAAGGGAAGAAAGGGAAAAAAAACAACCAATAAAAGAAAGACAAAAATCTAAACAGTAAATAGACAAACGATGTAAGAAAGGGAAAGAAAGAAAATGAATGAATGTAAAAAAGAGAAAGAAAGAAAATGAATGAATGTAAGAACGAGAAAGAAAGAAAATGAATGAATGTGAGAAAGAGAAAGAAAGAAAATGAATGAATGTAAGAAAGAGAAAGAAAGAAAATGAATGAATGTAAGAAAGAGAAAGAAAGAAAAATGAATGAATGTAAGAAAGAGAAAGAAAGAAAATGAATGAATGTGAGAAAGAGAAAGAAAGAAAATGAATGAATGTAAGAAAGAGAAAGAAAGAAAATGAATGAATGTAAGAAAGGGAAAGAAAGAAAATGAATGAATGTAAGAAAGAGAAAGAAAGAAAATGAATGAATGTAAGAAAGAGAAAGAAAGAAAATGAATGAATGTAAGAAAGAGAAAGAAAGAAAATGAATGAATGTAAGAAAGAGAAAGAAAGAAAATGAATGAATGTAAGAAAGAGAAAGACAGAAAATGAATGAATGTAAGAAAGGGAAAGAAAGAAAATGAATGAATGTAAGAAAGAGAAAGAAAGAAAATGAATGAATGTAAGAAAGAGAAAGAAAGAAAATCAATGAATGTAAGAAAGAGAAATAAATAAAATGAATGAATGTTAGAAAGAGAAAGAAAGAAAATGAGTGAATGTAAGAAAAGGAAAGAAAGAAAATGAGTGAATGTAAGAAAGAGAAAGAAAGAAAATGAGTGAATGTAAGAAAGAGAAAGAAAGAAAATGAGTGAATGTAAGAAAGAGAAAGAAAGAAAATGAGTGAATGTAAGAAAGAGAAAGAAAGAAAATGAGTGAATGTAAGAAAGAGAAAGAAAGAAAATGAGTGAATATAAGAAAGAGAAAGAAAGAAAATGAGTGAATGTAAGAAAGAGAAAGAAAGAAAATGAGTGAATGTAAGAAAGAGAAAGAAAGAAAATGAGTGAATGTAAGAAAGAGAAAGAAAGAAAATGAGTGAATATAAGAAAGAGAAAGAAAGAAAATGAGTGAATGTAAGAAAGAGAAAGAAAGAAAATGAGTGAATGTAAGAAAGAGAAAGAATGTCCAAAAAGCGTGTATGAGACGCTCCAAATGACGTTTAAAAGCAGTTTCAACTAAACAAATAAATAAAAACGAGCCTAGGGAACAGACTGATTTCATTGGTTGAAATCTAGAACGTCATTCCCACCATTAGAACAGCTTGGCGGTAATTAGTCTCAAAATCAGCAGACGACAAAACCTAATTGAAATCCATTACCTCTTACTTTTTGTTCATTCAGAGTTCAGCGACAAAAAGAGTCTACGCTAGCAGTTATAAAAAGATGAAAGGGAGGTTACTGAGTGAAGTTAATAAAGTAAAAGTTGTCGAACGTGACGAATTCATTACAAGATGCTAAATTATGACGTCTCGTAGTAATTAAAGTTAGGTTGGGTTCTTTTTTTTCTTAACGTTTGTACATGAGTACAAAAGTGTGATATGTCTGGCACTTATTATGACACAAGATCATTATAATAGTCGTAACTAGAGTCGTTGCGACATGAATAGGTCTGTAAACATGTATTTTTTTTTATTGTTCTGTTTAATAGCAATGCATGGTGAATAATTTTTAATTCTAAATCCATATTGTTACGATACGGGTGTCAATCATCAACTTACATTTGTGAGCTGATTTCTTAGAATAAATATATTGATCGACAGTACCATTGTTATAGACAACTAAAAAAATATTAATTCTGTTTTAATATATATATATATATATATATATATATATATATATATATATATATATATATATATATATGGATGCCCTGACCCAGACGTAATCATTTTACTTGTACAGGAACTAGATTGAGCTATAGGCAACACTTGTGCACATCCAATATACAGTAAACAGGACACGCTCTGCGTTATTTCTTAGATGTTTTCTAATAAGTCGTTTCAAATCTTCTAGCTCTACACCTGTTGATAGCTTCCATTATGGAATAGTAACAAATGAAACCAATAACACTAGCTGCTAACAAATCTACAATAAATTGGCGCCAACCTTATTTCCATTGTTTTAATGAGCAGAGCTATTAATGCTGCGTCTGTTGTCCACGTAGACCTTGTCCAGCACCACCTGACGCGTGCTCGAGCATCAGTCCACTTGGAGCGAGAAGACATTACTTCTTTACGACCTTTACATCTGTTTGCTTCTAGAGAGACAAACGGAAAAACAAACAGATAAACGAGAAGAAAGAAAAAAGCCGCTACCATAAAATAATAACACAGGAAGTGAGAGCGGCAGACGTTGGCTGGAGGAAGAGGAACTCAGCCAACCGGAGTAAAGCTGCACCTGTCTATCAGCCAATCAAAGGGCTGCGAATTTCCTTGGAGAGCTGGGTGGCCTTCATGGAGGTGGATGAAAATACATCCAAAGGTCGTGCATCTCAAAGTCCGGCTTGTTGGGGCGGACATGCATCATTTGTCGGAGTGAGTACTTTCCATGTCTCTGTGTGTGTGTGTGTCGTTTGCAACATACACTTAGATGTTAAGTTTTTACTGTAACCATTATCTGTTTGTTGTCTAACACTCCATAAAGTAGTGTCAGTGTTTTCATAACGACCAGTCTTTTCTGATAAAGCTGACATTAATACTAAATACTTATAGATTTGCTCTTCTTTCAGTGTTGTTGTTTTTCCAATTCAACAAAAAAAAAAAAAGAAATGATACAATGACATAATGCATCATAAGAACTATATACAGTTGGAATGTGTAAATGTTGTTATTTGTACAGAAAGCATTTGTATGTTGTTGTTGTTTGTTTGTGTTTACATTATAACATTATGTCTTCTTCTTTCACTAGGATCTATTATATTCTTTAATTGAGCGCAGAAGTACGATGCGTCTCGTTACGATGCAAGTTGATCGGGAACTACTAAACACATTGACGGAAGTCACATGACTACGTGTTCTAATAGGATGCTATTAAATGCTTTGACACGGCGCCAAAATGCGATGCAAGTTGATTGAGAATTTTTTTTATTTTTTTTTTACAAACTTTGCTTGGGAACAATGATGCGATGGACGATAATTGGGGACTATTACATCATAGTTTAAAGTGGATCCTACATTTTGTTTTTCTTTACTAGGCACTGCACTTCTGAATAAATGCAAGGCTTAAATTTTAGCAGTATGCTAATCAAGTTGTCGGTGCATGCATCGGCGTAGAATGAGAGGCGGGAAGGAGCTCGGGGGGGGGGGGGGGGAGAGATAGACTCTATGGTCTGGATCTATCTTGCAAGCGTTCATAAATCTCTTAGCAATAACTGGGTTTAGAAACATTTCTACGAATTTTTTTTGGGAGAAAAAATAAACATAATCCATATTATAATCAACAAAAAAGGCTTCTTTATGTATACAATAGTTTATACATCAAGCAGCATGAAGATTTTTGATGATTATAATACCTGCCATTACTTCTAGCCATCTAGTCACTGCTAGGGTCATTGAATAAATTTAAATTCTGAAAATATGAATATTAAAAGTAAATTTTAAACTTAAAAGAGCCAAAATAATACAAATGTTTGTTAGTATGTTTTCAACAGCTTTTATTATCCTTTTCTTTGTTCTTGAGGGTTGTGGAAGTCAAAACAAGTCGAGAAGTCGCAATTATTCTTATCTTCTGCTCCCGCAATGAAATTGCCTTTTTTTTGTGTCCGATGGTCGCACTATTTGCGTTCTCCGGTCATTCTTGTAGTTTCTTGAACTATTTCAGACTCCTGTACCGGCTTCATGTGACATGTCAATATTTCATTAGCTGTAATCTGAAGTCTCTAGCAAAATTTTATCTGAGTTGGGCCTAAGGAAAAAAAAAGATTAAAGAAAAAAATTTCAAAGGATCCGAAGATTTCTATGTGGCTAACGGTAGTTGTCATTCATTCAACAACAATGATTATATTTACTCAAGTGATGAAACTCAAGATGGTTTCTCAAAGGCTAGGCTTAGATTTAGGGTAAATACGAAGTAGTTAGTTGGTAATATTTTAATCAGGAATTGAACAGAAACTAGATAATTTGATATTAAAATCTTAAAATCCTGAATTATTTTGGGAGGATTACGATTTAAAAAATGAGATAATATAATTGTTTGTTTGTTTTTAAATCCACATGAAAAAAGAAATTAATGAATCATGCTTGGAATCCATCAGCTTATTATCTCAAAATAATTGTACAAATTTGTGATGATTTTCTCAAGATATTTAACAAACGAATCTACTACCGGGGGGGGGGGGGTATCATTCAATCTAATGTTTTATTTGGGTACGTTTGGCCCTCTTGTTGCTTGAACTCACTGATACCTGAAGGAGGACAGGGAAGCATGCATAGGAGACACGAGGGCCTGAAACTGTCTCATCTTCTGGACATTTTACTGCTCTCTCGAGTTCCGGAAGGTCCGGGTTTGTTCAAGCACTAGTTGGACTTGAATTATTTAGAAATGCTACTGTTTAATTAGCTGACGTCAGGCGTCCGCTTGTGTCTGAGCATGCGCAGTACACTACGTCTTTAAAATGTCTATTTTGAATGGGCAATATATTATACGTGGTCTTGAAGTCTTAAAAAAAAAACCAATTAGGTTTACATTAAAACATGTATCGCATCGCAATAGACAAAAAAAATATTATGAAATATTTTAATTTTTAAAAGGATCTACACCATTTTGACGGTAGTGGTACAGCCACCATTTTCTCAGCATAAAACAAACGAGTTAGTAATTTATCTGCAGCTTCAGAGTTAAATCCTCCGTGACCATTACTGGAACATAGATAAATCCTCCGCCCAAGCATCATGATCAACTCCTGATCTTGCTACTGTAATCATGAGGATGCTATGAATCGCAATCTGACACCAATTCTGTTGCATTAACTGTCAGAGAGAATATCATAGTTCAATAATACCCAAACTACGACCCGGGCCATAGCCGGCCAGTAACGCTATGCTATGCTGCCTCTTGAAATTTCTGCTCTAAGTGCATAATGAAGCCGTAGGTGTTAAGTTTCAATAGACTCGACCATTTTTGTGTCTCTCTAGTACAGTATCTCACTCGCATGTCGGTAATTGATATGTCCCTCCGACCTAAAGAGGTTGGGCGCCACTGACATTAATGATAATGGCGACGCCTAACGGACACCACTTATTATTTTTCCTTAATTAAAGCTGACTTTGTAAACGTTGGCACCGCAGCAATGTTTCGCATGACTGCACACACTCAAAAACTGGCGAACATTCATTTTAAAAAGAGGTTAACTTTATTGGACACGCTACCATGGTATGAGTTCGCATGAATGTCTCTCAATTTTAGATGATGTAGAGCTCATTAGTCTATGTGGTCTTCTTTTAACACGGTTGGTATTTGGGCCATCACTACCTCCGAGATCCATACGGTCAACTGAAAGGGTGCGTATAAATATACCTTTATAAAGAGAATTGAACCGAAACCAATCATTGTAGAAGGACTGAACACTGACCTACAACGTCACAACCTGTGGGCAGCTTAGACCACTAGCGGATCCAGAACTTTGGAGTGGGGGGGGCGATTTTTTTCCAAACCCTAACCCTAACGCCCAGTAAACCCTAACCCTATGCATAAACGTGAGTACAGCATATATATATATATGGGGAAAAAAGCAGTGTTTCTCAACTTTCTGCGAAGAAAAAAACCCAGACATGTTGAGCCCTTTCTCTTGATAGTTTGGAGGTCTGGGGGAGCGCCGTAAGGCTCCTAAGTGGGGTTCGGGGCGAATCCCCGACGACAAAAGCGTTTTTTAGCATTCGTCACTTTAGAAACGCTTTCTACTGACATTTACAGCTAATCATTCATCAGCGGGGTTTAGGGGCAAGGCCCCGGCGCCAAAAGCATTTTCTTGCATTTTTCACTGTTGAAACGCATTCTCCTGTCATCTACAGTTCATTATTTATCAGTGAGGATCGAGGCGAAGCCCCGACGCCAAAAGCGTTTTTTAGCATTCGTTTCTGTAGAAACGCATTCTAATGACATTTACAGCTCATTATTTATCAGTGGGGTTCGCCAAAAGCGGCTTCTTGCATTTTTCACTGCTGTAACGCAGTCTCCTGACATTTACAGCTAATTATTCATCAGTGGGGTTCGGAGCAAGGCCCCGGCGCCAACAGCGTTTTTTCTTGCATTTTTCACTGTTGAAACGCATTCTCCTGACATCTACAGTTCATTATTCATCATATTAAAAAAGGACCTTTTCAATAATGTTTTACTTGAAAAAATATTCTAATATGAATTAGAAAGGCCCTTACTACATTGCAAATAAAACAATTTGAAGATACCCCCCCCACACACACATATTTAGATTTTGGCTTTGAAGATCGCCGACAAAAAAAAAATTAGAAAAATATTTTTTTTTTTAAAGTTCATTTGTAAGAGATACATTTTGTTCAATAAGCATGTTTGTAACTTTGTTTTGTTACAGAACTATAATTCAAAGCTGTAACGAAAAGTTTCGGAAGTGGGAGGAGAAATTAAGTGGACCAATTAGACTGTACTCTAAATTTGTTTGCATTTTTAGGATTGAAGCATAAATTATGAGCTTTATTCCCAAATTTATTTTAGAAAAATAGCAGATTGAGTAAAGGTTGGAAAAAGGTGACTAGGAAAAGAATATTTGGGTTCAGAACTCATCTCAATCGTGACTCTTATACTGAAAAATTTCGTTTGATTTAAAAGTTTTCCAAAGCAAAGTCTTTCTTTACAAAATGATGATAAATGTATATGAAATGACATCAACTCTGTCGCCATATTGGACTATTTTGTTTTCAAACATCGTGTTTCCGTCTGGAAAAGGGGAGGGGCGGTAGAGTGAAAATGATCAATCCTCGCTCCTTTTATAATTTCTGTTAATGATTGCATTTGGCATTAAAGAAAAGGGGTGGGGCGACTCGATATAAGAATTTATTTTATAGCACATATAAAGAATATTAGTGACAGATTTTTCTAATAATTTTGTAATTTCTTAACTATAATTCAATAAGAAAAAGTATTGGTTTGTCCGATCGGCGGAATGCGATTGCAAGTATCGCCCCTCCTACCTGGTAGAACCCTTTTTCATTATATTTTTACTAATGATCAAATTTGAGATTAGAGTGTGTGTGCGACATAATACACAAATGGGTTCACATATCAATACGTAGCTTATATTATATAGATATTCAACTAATTTTATTTACAAACTATGATTTCCCCATAAAAGTAGGACCGCCTATATCTTAGAAGTAAAGGTAGAATCGAGTACTTCATTGTGAGTAATTGTGGTAAATGAGGCATATCTCCATTGTTACTTTAAAAAAAAAACACTGAACGAAAGGTAGTCATTCTCTTGCACTGATACGATGGAGAGTCGTAATAAGAGAAACAGAGTTCATTTATTTTTAGATTTATTACATTTATATAATTGAAAAAAAAAACACAACATTTAAGGTTTAAAAAAACAAATATCATTAAGTCTAAAAATAGTTTGACATTAACTCCTACACTTGATTCAATAACTACTTCCTTAATCAACCTCTGTCAGTGCATGAGTAGTGTATGTAGAGATGACTTTACACAGAAAGAGAGAGGAAATCTTTCTCGCTCCTATTTAATGGTAGGTTTTAGGTGACGCTCGAGAGTGACCTAGGAGGGAATCAGTCCATTCAGAAAAAACGTCCAGTGTCACGCTAAGGAAGTGACGTCACCATTAATACCTTTTGGGAAGTCATCGCGGATCAATAAGTGACTGAAAATACGGACATCAGTCATCGCCAACAGGTCTCTTAAAGTACACTTTCAGCGCAAGGTCTAGGACACTTTTCAACACTGGCATTGACTAAAGAACCTGTACATAGGACACAGCGAGCCAGTGAGTGATGGAGTATAGATTTATATCATAAAATAATTTATAGAGCCGTTAACAACAACAAGAACTAATAGAACAGGTTGGAGAAAAGAAAAGAACAAATAAAAGATGATGTCTCTTTCTATGAGTTCAGTCGAGAAGGATGATGAAGCACTCGATGAGGCATTGGGCTTTTAACCATAGGATCTGATAAACGGACTTTAAAACTTACGATCTGTGACGTGGCAACGAGCTAATGGTCTAAACTGCCCACAGATTGCGACATCGCATATCAGTGTTCATGCCTTATATAACGATTGGTCTCGTTTGGATAGGCCTATCAGAAAAAAAAGCATCAGATGGGTAGTCATATGAAATTGAATTTATGATACTTGGCCAACAATATTCTATCCACTATTCCTATACCGAAGTTGGAGGTTTAAACATCCCAACCCTGGTTGTAACAGGCCGATTCTCGCACCACAAGACCAGGCATGATGTTTTAGAGGGAAGGGGCGGTTTTCCGTTGGTCCACCCTAAGATGCAGCACTTCAACTCTCAAGGTCAATCAATATTCTGATATGGTTACATAAAGCTGCACCCCCAACAGCCCGTACATCTGACTCAACTACACCAACAGTTTCTACCGACTTGGAAATGCAAGAGCTTGTCATAAGACCGGTTCAAATCTAATGAAGTGGGATTATATTTCCCGATCTGTCGACAGTTTTTTTCTTTCCCCACAGCGCCGTGGTAACGGCAGGCTGCGACCGGTTTCTATTGATGCCGCCTTATGGATATATCAATCTTAGAGTCTGCGTGCGCCTTCCTGATCACCACCCTTCTTCACCTCCCCCGCGCTAACCCCTTCCCCCTTTTTTTACCCGTCTCATTTGATGTGTGCCTGATGTGTAGAGTAAAAACTCTGTTCTGGATTGTGTCGCCGTGATATCAACTTACACTTTGATTGGCTTGATGGAGGATGTGCTCTCAGAGCTTCGGGAGTCTAAATCTTGCGTCTCGCGACGGCGCGTGCCCAATGACGTCATGCTATCCTTCCGCAACATGCTTTTTTTTTCCACCCTTTTTTCCCCACTCTTAAATTATATTCTGTGGCCACGTCACCCTTGGTGCTGACACGTGACCTAAATCCCAACAACAATGATGAATGCGTTGTTTGTTTGTGGTGAACGATTCCTTAGTGTTTGTTTTATATATAGTGTCATTTTGATTTGGATGATGTTTCTATACGTTTTGCCTAGGTAGCATTGTAAACAACAGAATACTAAGCATGACTAAGGTGAAACTAGTGTGAGTGGGTGTGACCATAAGGATTGTCAATCATCAGGTTCAAATACACATTCAAAAGCTGGGAGATAAAAAGTTTTGAGTATTGGCTTCAGAGACAAGCCCCCCCACCTCCACTAAAAAAAAATTCTGTTAGTACGTAAAAAAACATAAACTAAACTGACCTCTCCAAGGTGGACCTTCCCAAGGTGGACCTCCCCAAGGTGGACCTCCCCAAGATGGACCTCCCCAAAGTGGACCTCTCCAAGGTGGACCTCCCCAAGGTGGACCTCCCCAAGGTGGCCTCCCCAAGGTGGACCTCCCCAAGATGGACCTCCCCAAAGTGGACCTCTCCAAGGTGGACCTCCCCAAGATGGACCTCCCCAAGGTGGCCTCTCCAGGGTGGACCTCCCCAAGATGGACCTCTCCGTGGACCTCCCCAAAGTGGACCTCTCCAAGGTGGACCTCCCCAAGATGGACCTCCCCAAGGTGGACCTCCCCAAAGTGGACCTCTCCAAGGTGGCATCTCCAAGATGGACCTCCCCAAGATGGACCTCTCCAAGGTGGACCTCCCCAAGGTGGACCTCCTCAAGATGGACCTCCCCAAGGTGGACCTCCCCAAAGTGGACCTCTCCAAGATGGACCTCCCCAAGATGGACCTCCCCAAGGTGGACCTCCCCAAAGTGGACCTCTCCAAGGTGGCCTCTCCAAGATGGACCTCCCCAAGATGGACCTCCCCAAAGTGGACCTCTCCAAGGTGGCCTCTCCAAAATGGACCTCCCCAAGATGGACCTCTCCAAGGTGGACCTCCCCAAGATGGACCTCCCCAAGATGGACCTCCCCAAGATGGACCTCTCCAAGGTGGACCTCCCCAAGATGGACCTCCCCAAGATGGACCTCCCCAAGATGGACCTCCCCAAGGTGGACCTCCCCAAGGTGGACTTCCCAGTGACTGAACAGACTATTACAAACTGGAGCAGGGCTCATCATTATCTTGTCGATTCTTTTTTGGATGGTTCAGGCCAAACTTCGACTCGCTTTGAGAAGGAAGAGGATTCCCAACCTACACTATGCACACACACACACACGAGTTCTCTCTCCGGGACACTTAAAAGTAGTTTCGAGCCTCTCAAGGCATCTTCGAGTTTTTGATGAAACTTTGACGGAATTCTACTATTATATGTGCCGCTCTAGTTTGGACGCCGGTGAAGCTTGAATAGAAATTCAATAACATGCATTTTGATGGATTTAAATATATTCAGCATAAGCTATAACTTGAGGGGCCCCTAAAAATGTTCCAGGTAAGAAAAATTGCCTGCTGTTGTGAGCAACGTGAACGCACCAAGTTTTTTTTTTTAATTCTGGGGAGGGGGGATTTTTTAGAGACCTCGTGTCTCGAATAGCTTAGGACCCTATCAAGCCTAAATCTGGTCCTGATAACATGAGACTATTTGTGTTTCTCCCTCCACACCTCTCCCTTTCCCCTTGCTCATTACAAAAAAAAATTATTGCTAGTCCAGTTTAAGCAAATTATATAGATCTACACACTTTGATAATCTTCCATTTTGTTGGATCGTTTCTCCACTACCCCGGCTACTTTTCCCTCCATTGGCTACTGGATGTCAGCGACTAATTAGCTAGCCGCGTCACTGACTCCTGACGCTATGTCGCTTTTATGGCCAGGTGATTATCGTGCGGCCAGGTAGATGACCTTTGCAAGCCAGGCACCCCTGTTTCCGGTTAACGCCATTTCCCGTTTGGTCTACTCGAGTGACATGGTCAATTAGGCCCACCCACTTCAAACGATAGGTCAAAGGCTCTCCAACGATTGGTCGAGTTCGTTGTGCGTGGAAAAAAAAAAAGGTCTAGCGGAAATATGTTAATTAAGGGTAACATTGTCCAGCCATTACGATCTTACGATAAGTCACTGATTGCTTGTAAACGTGCTGTTTTGTTTTGTCCAACTACGCTTAGACTTCTGACTAACACTCTGTGGGTTGTTTTTTTAGATACAAACAAGAAACTATAGAATACCAAAAATATCCATTCACACCAGACTCACACATAATTTACATGTTAAAGTTTATATCAGATAGTTAAATTGTATTTAATGATTTTATTGCCAGGGGGACTAAAGAGTTTTTGTGTCTGTTTGTCTTTGTTATCGGTGTCTTGTAGACTATATCAAGAAGCCCAATCAAGACTCTGGCTTCAAAACTTTCCTATAGAACAAAAACTATACGGAGAACTGCCTGATCTAGAAACCACTGCGCGGTTCATCTCAGATATAGGTCACTGATCTGAACTGCCTGATCTGGAAACCACTGCGCGGTTCATCTCAGATATAGGATTACTGATCTGAACTGCCTGATCTGGAAACCACTGCGCGGTTCATCTCAGATATAGGATTACTGATCTGAACTGCCTGATCTGGAAACCACTGCGCGGTTCATCTCAGATATAGGATTACTGATCTGAACTGCCTGATCTGGAAATCACTGCGCAGTTCATCTCAGATATAGGATTACTGATCTGAACACTCCGACATGTAAAATGAGAACGAAGAAGAAGAAGAAAAAGATGTCTTGTTTCTCACTTATGATAGTAAAATCACAAAATCTTGACCCAAATGGTGATTTTTTTTTTCTAGAATGAATTTTACCATCAGCCTTTAGGATTCTATAAAGTTTATTTTTAATGTCCTGATTGCCAGGCAGTGATTTGACGTCAACTAGTGCCGATGTGAGCGTGATAAAATACAACTTGATGACAACATGTGAGACATAGATTGTTTTATTCTTTGAACACACAATTTTAGCGCTGCCAGTATAGTCTTTGTGGTCTCTTTGTCTCATTAAGATCCTAAAAACTAAGAGCGTTAATGAAAGCTTCCTTTTGATCATCGCACCCGAAATGTGCTTAAAATAAGGTCATCGGCTACATTTTGTCATTTTTAAATAAATGTTCGCCATTTTCAAAACAATTTGAAACATCTTCTACATCATAAAGCTACAGTGTTGTCCGAGGCAAATATTGAAATTAACAATGTTCCGAGTGTCCTGTCTTCACTGACCTATAGATGTAGGCCTTCCTCTAATGACTTGGATGGTTGTCTGGTCGTGCGGTTTGCGCGTTGGATTGTCGTTTGGACTGATCAATGGTCCCTGGGTTCAAACCCTGCCCGATCCCATCCCCGTTGTCCCGTGGGAGGTTTGGACTAGGAAGTAAATTATCTTCAACTCTGAAGGAACATCTGAAACATGTCTAACATTTGACAAACATGACGTATGTAATTATCGAATAAATATAATAATTGAGAAATAGGTTTGGTGTTTTATTCACTCTGAGTTTTCCAAAAGTGTAAAAACACATACAAATATGCTCAGTCTATGCTATACAACTAGAAGAGGAAGAGGCAGAGAAAGCGATGAGAAGACACCATAAAAGAATGGACGGGCCTGCCATTGAAAGAGGTTGTATTCAAGTCGAAAGACAGAGAGGAAAGGAGAAAGACGGTCGACAAATCTTGTGTGGTGCCCCAACGGTAAAACAGATTCAAGGATATAGTGAAGGGGAGATTCTGTAACAAAATTTAGATGTCCAGTAAGTGAACCGCATTAGCTAGATGTGCACAATGTCCAGTAAGTGAACCGCATTAGCTAGATGTGCACAATGTCCAGTAAGTGAACCGCATTAGCTAGATGTGCACAATGTCCAGTAAGTGAACCGCATTAGCTAGATGTGCACAATGTCCAGTAAGTGAACCGCATTAGCTACATGTGCACAATGTCAAGTAAGTGAACCGCATTTGCTACATGTGCACAATGTCCAGTAAGTGAACCGCATTAGCTACATGTGCACAATGTCCAGTAACTGAACCGCATTAGCTAGATGTGCACAATGTCCAGTAAGTGAACCGCATTAGCTACATGTGCACAATGTCCAGTAACTGAACCGCATTAGCTAGATGTGCAAAATGTCCAGTAAGTGAACCGCATTAGCTAGATGTGCACAATGTCCAGTAAGTGAACCGCATTAGCTAGATGTGCACAATGTCCAGTAAGTGAACCGCATTAGCTAGATGTGCACAATGTCCAGTAAGTGAACCGCATTAGCTACATGTGCATAATGTCCAGTAAGTGAACCGCATTAGCTACATGTGCACAATGTCCAGTAAGTGAACCGCATTAGCTACATGTGCACAATGTCCAGTAAGTGAACCGCATTAGCTAGATGTGCACAATGTCCAGTAAGTGAACCGCATTAGCTAGATGTGCACAATGTCCAGTAAGTGAACCGCATTAGCTAGATGTGCACAATGTCCAGTAAGTGAACCGCATTAGCTAGATGTGCACAATGTCCAGTAAGTGAACCGCATTAGCTAGATGTGCACAATGTCCATGAATGTCCAAGTGGGACCGACCACAACTTGACATGTGTACTTCACCATTGGTTCTGGTTGTTTTATTATTGTACCCTAACCTCTGTCTGAGGCACACCCGCCCTAAAAAAAAACCCCAGTTGTTCGTGTCTCTTTCCTCGACCCACCTGACCGTATTTTATTCAAGGATATCTCCCATTCTTATTCTTGCTATACGAAACACGACACAGAACAAAGTTGGGTTTAAACTGAACAATCTTGGTTATTTGGGTTACTTCTCATCCAGCTCTAGTCCTGCTAAGACTTTGACTACTTTGGGGTACATGAAACCACAGTGTCTGTCCAAGTTCCGCCCGCGCTTGACCGATTAACGCACACTTGATCTGTCAACGACCAAATTGATAACACGATTATGCCCTAACTTTGCAACCTTCCAGGCACCCCCTGCCCCCCCCCCCCCTGTCCACAACCATCTCGTCTCGCCGTCCGATATCATCTGCGGTGGAAAATCGGCGGACCGTCGAGATAGCTGCTGGGTCGATACAGTTTCTTTTATGGTTAGGTTTTTATCCCACTAGATCTCGTTTATTTTTCTTCCTTCCATCCCAACTCGATTGTTCACATCAATGCTTTTCAATAGTCTTTGATGCTCGGGGAAAGAGAAACTAAGTTTTTTTTTTGTTCTTTCTTCTCCTTTCTGCCTTATCCAGTCAGGGTCGCTGTTGGTTCAGATCAAAAGGTGATCTTGGTCTAGACGTAGAGAAAGAACAACACAACAAAAAAATCCACAGATAAACCCAATCACTGAATATCTGCGTCCCGGGTTTGAACTGACTCATGATTATTTTTGAAATCATGACATATATTTGACATTTTTACTTAAAGAATTCAATTAGTCGTTCAATATAAAGATATCTGCAACATTCGAAATATATATTAGATTACTACCATTAATACACTGTTGTTATAATTGCATTACCTAATTTAAATCATTTTTTGTAATTACATCGCATATTGTAACACGGGAAAATGTTTGTTTGATATTTGATGGATTAGAAGCGAATCAATCTAGACTTTGTCCACTCTATCATGTCTGAATTCGTCCACACATCAGTCCAAAATGTTTCCACCACATCTGACCACATTAATTCAGACATTGTCCATTACATATATCACAGATGCCCACCACAGATGCCCACCACAGATGCCCACCACAGATGCCCACCAAAGATGCCCACCACAGATGCCCACCACAGATGCCCACCACAGATGCCCACCACAGATGCCCACCACAGATGCCCACCACAGATGCCCACCACAGATGCCCACCACAAATTATCATATTTCTGTTTTGTTAGTTTTCACGTTTTGATCATTGAACTTCTTATGGCCTACACACCAAACTCGGCTGCAGTGATGGGGGTGGCAGAGTTCGAATCCGTACCATTGCGACAACAATCTGTCCACACATATGACCACCACATTTATCCACACTTGCCCACCATATCTGTGAACATGTCCACCACATCCGTTAATATATATAGGCCTATATTGGTTTGATATAAAAGGAAAGATAGGTTTTATATATATATATATATATATATATATTTATATATATTTATATATATATATATATATTTATATATATATATATATATATATATATATATATATATATATATATATATATATATATATATATATATATATATAACCTATAATTTATATATATATATAACCTATCTTTCCATTTATATCCAACCCAGCTGCCCTCATAAATCCAACCCATCTGTCATCAAGGCACATACTGTAATAATAATAATAATAATTATACTTGTCTTTGTCCGAAGATTACATACTGTGCACTACTCAGACTGATGCATTAACAATGATCTCAATTCTACGAAATACTCCATTGGAAGTACATTACTTCAGACTCTTTGTTTCTTGACGAATGTTTTGGCATACCTGTGTGTTTCTGCTGAGATGAAGTTACAAAGAGCAGTGGTTCTGGTTATGTTAATTATCACTAGAATGGAAGAAATATTAACACCAAGATGAATATGAACATAAAGTGTTATTTGGAATTTGCGATTAGGCTGTCATATAAAATAGCTCTGAAACACATTTATTTTTTTTTTTGGCTTTTCGGTTGTAAGAATTTATATTTTAAAATCTATTTAAAAAAAAAAAAAGAAAAAAACAAACAAACAATGACTGTGGAACTATCTTTGTTACTGTTAAAAATGATTCATTTTCTTGCAATAGGAGACAACTCAAATATACATAGACGAAGAATTGATTTATCTTGATTCTCTCCCCTATTCCATTAAAAGTAAAATAATCTCAAAGTATAAAATAGAATTATATATATTTTTAGAAAAGTTTGCGTTGTGAATTTCTTTATATTTATTGTTACAGAAAAGAAAGGTTTATAGATTGTATACCGTATTTTATTTTGTAAGTTTTCAAAATGTTTCGTTAAAGTAAATAAAAAAGACAATGTACACATTGCAATGTATAAGATAAAGAAAGGCCAAACATTTTCAAGCAAGATTTGCTGTTCATTACGATGGTGTAGATTTGTAGAAATGCTGTACTTTTGAAGTTTATTTCTCATTTTTATCCTCTAGTATTAGTTATAGACAGTGTCCTTAAATTGTTACTAGGAAAGATAACCCTTAGAGAGTAACGTCAATACCAACTGGTGTTATCACCCTTTAAAATCTGGTTCTACTCTCTCTCCATCTTGTGTCTCCGCGATGGGGCTGGATGAAGACCGGCCAGTGCATCAAAGAGAGACCTTAGTTTGCTAACAGAGGAGAAGTCATGACCGAATTGTCCGGCCTACGCTAATGCCCATTACTCGTCTGGCGTCCAGTGAACTTGGTTTGGAAAAAGTGGAGGGTGGATTGGGAGGGCGAAAATCGATCACAATGACCAGTTCGATGAGTGTGAATAGAGGAACAAACGTGTGGAATGAGAGATGGTTGGAAAAGAAAGATAGAAAAAAAACTGATATTGAGAATGACAGGAAAAGAGAGGAGGGGTAGTTGATTAGCAATAAATACCAAAACACATAAATAAAATTGTCTGTTATCATTGAAAAAAGGTTTTATAACAAGCTGGCTGTGGAAATGACTGAAGAAACATATTCTAAAAATAGAAGGTTGACACTATTCACCCAGTATGTGGTGTGAGTTCTTTTATTAATTGAATACAAATTTAATTAGCCAAAATTTTGATAGGCTTAATAGTGTTAAGTACATTTGTTTAGTAAAAAAAATGTTTTGCTAACTAATTTGATAAAGACACTGGTTTTGTGATAATGTGCTAAGTGCTCTACCTACCCATTCTACCTTCCCCCCCCCTCCCCCGCAGTCCTGCAGGAAGTTAGGGCTAGGATGTAATCATCTTCAACTATGAAGGAACATCCGAAACATATAAGGCATACACTGAAACTGTTGGAACAGGTAGTTACAATATAAGCAAACATTTTTTTTTTCATTTCTAATGTTGTTTTTGTCGTACTTGTAAACAAACTCTGACAAAGATGTGACACAGTTCTAAGCAAAGTGGTGAACATGTTCACTCAGCTCAAGACAACATAGATATATATAGCGTTGAGTTGTCGGAGTCTGTAGCTAGTACAACTAAACCGGTGTGTAGGCGTTTTAACTTCCTAAATTTATGAGTTAGAATAAACTTGAACACATTTCTTTTCAAACAAAATAGAGTGTAAATTTAATACACACCTTTTAAATTTAGATGTATGTAGAAACAGAAGCAAAAAATTTGATTTTAAAATTTTATACAAAAATAGAAGTCAATTAAAAAAAAATAAACATTTTTATTGTCACTCGTCTCCCTTGTTTTCAGCCTCAACTCTCGCATCTCTTTCTTTCATTAACATCGCTTCCGCTTGCACAACTCAACTATCCACCCAACTTTACTCGAGTTTACATACGAAACACGAACATACACTCCATAATTTAGATAATATTTTTTTTTGAAATGCTGTACGCCCTTCTTAACAAACGTTGATAGACAGTCACGGACTGGCCCGACTCAAACCTGATGGCCTTTGCTTGATATGTTATCGGTAGTGCAAGATTTCAGCTCACCAAAATTGTAGATAATCAAAGTTTTCTTTGGATTTAGAGAATATTCTTGTGAGACCAGACGGAAGTCTAAATTTGTTCAGAGAGAAATAAAGAAATCCACATTCTCGCCTTTATCATCCTCGGGGATTTCAACCTCCGACCACATGCAGTCTAATATTTATGTTTGTGTTGTTCTATAAAATTATCTTTAATGTTGCGGCAATCGAAAGTACCCAATTAATATAAAATTTAGCTATTTTGTTAGCAACTTGATTCTTTAGTTCCAATAGTCTGACGTGTGTAAGCAGAGAGAAAGAGAGGGGGGAGAGAGAGGGACAGAGAGGGAGAGAAAGAGGGAGAGAGAGGGAGAGAGAGGAGAGGTAGAGAGAGGGAGAGAGAGGGAGAGAGAGAGGGAGAGAGAGGGAGAGAGAGGGAGAGAGAGGGAGAGAGTGGGAGAGAGAGGGAGAGAGTGGGAGAGAGGGAGAGAGAGAGGGAGAGGGAGAGAGGGAGGGAGAGAGGAGAGGGAGAGAGAGAGGAGAGAGAGGGAGAGAGAGGGAGAGAGAGGAGAGAGAGGGAGAGGAGGGAGAGAGGGAGAGAGAGGGAGAGAGAGAGAGGGAGAGAGAGAGGGAGAGAGAGGGAGAGAGTGAGGGAGAGAGAGAGGGAGAGAGTGAGAGAGAGAGTGAGGGAGAGAGAGGGAACATGATGATCCTTAAAAATAGCCACCACTTCTTGTCGTGAAAATTGACTTAACTGGTGAAGTATGTGTGTGTGTGTGTGTGTGTGTGTGTGTGAGAGAGAGAGAGAGAGAGAGAGAGAGAGAGAGAGAGAGAGAGAGGCCGACAAGAAGGAGTTATGTTATGTTCTTTCCAGTGTCACATGTGTCTAAAGTGTTTGAAGGTGTCTGATAAAAAAACAACGCTTTAATGAGGGTACTTAGCAGCATGACAAAGCTCCCCCCCCCCCCCCCCCGATTTGCCCTTCCTTTATTGTTCGGCGCCATGGATTACACAAACAAGCAGTGATACTGTTCTCTAGAACTATTGGACACAAAATAATTAGACTAATCACTGTTTCCCCCACACACAAAATAATAACACTTTAACAAGGTATTAGCTAAGGGAAACTACTAGTGTAATTAACGAAGATTTTAAGTTGCAAAGGGAGATAGCCCATATCATACATTTAAAAAATATTTTTAACAGGGTCTTCAAATATCATGGTAGGAACTCTATACCACAAGTACATTGCTGGCAACATAACATATTCGACATGATTAATTAAACGACATATATATACTCTATTTACTGCTTTTTAGATGTAGATTACATTTCCAAAGATAATCTATTTATAAACAGTATAGTTCAAGAAAAGCATTTCTAGTAACACATCGAGAACGCGAGAGAAGTGGTCTGTAACAAATTGCTTTTAAAAGACAATGCCCCTTTTAAGAATCTGCTGAATTTTCATAAGATTGACTATTTCACGTTTAATAACTAATAAATTCAATATTTACACATATTGAACAGTTTTAGCACGCCCCTATTCCCCTTCCCCAGGAACAAAAGTCCTGGTTAAACGAATGTATAAATCTTCTGAGAGTCTCTAAACTTCTACTGCTAGTCCTGTAGATCCAGACTTAGAAGACGGCATGTACAATGGTCTTGGGCGTCTATTTATTCAACTGGTTAGTGCACAGAGACTACATGTGGACAAAAATTAAACCCGATGACGTGTCTGTTCAAGATACACAAATTTAGGACCAAATTTAATTTTAGAAAATAATATTTAAAAAAAAAAATAACTTGAAGTTTCCCAGGGTGGCCAATTAGCTAATAATTCTTTTCCAACATCAAGTGTCAAATTTTAGGAAAATCGTTAGAACCGTTTTGAGATCCGTGTACAGGTTCCAGTTCCCATAAATTTCGAAACTGTATAGAGGAATTGTAAATTCTGAGCCTTGTATTTACACTAAGCACAATTTACATAGAAAGTACTTTATAATTTGTTTATTTACATAGAAAGTACTTTACAATGTGTTTATTTACATAGAAAGTACTTAACATTTTGTTTATTTTGTGCTGTATGAATTCTATTTTGGAAGAGCGTTCAAAATGGACATCCTTGATCGTAATTGTTTCGCTTTCAATACTTAAACACACTAGTCTGTATTCTAACACCCTTTCGGCATACATTTTTCTTGACTTACAAAAATGTGTCTATCCCAATTAATAAATGTATACTTAACTATTGATACAATTTTAATCATTGATTTTAAATTAGTTTTCGAGATTGTATGTGACACAACTGTTCGAATTTGAATCCGTGTACTCTTGTTGAATAGAATCACTTATTGTAGCAACGAAAGACCACGGAACATTTATAAAATATTTAAAATTATGAAATTAAATTTTTTATGTAAAACGAATTAATTCCAAGAGATGAAGTTGCACGATTCGATTATAAATAATCATTTTTATTTTGAGCCCCGTGTCTATCTTCAGGCAGGGTACTGACAGAGGTTTTAAACGGTCATCACCGGCGTAGACCACTGGTTTTATTATTAAATGAAACAAAATACATACATCCTGTATTAGGTCTATCCAATTGGAGAAATATACATGTTAGAGTGTAAATATTTTATGAGTTCTGTTTACTTTTAATATTGATCAATAAGAAATACATTTTTTAAAGACCAGTTCAGTTATCGGACAGTGTATCCAGACGCTTAAAGAGTAATAAGTTGACATGTTTCATATATGCCCAATATCTTTTATATTTACTTATGTCCTATACATTGGACTTTTATTTTAAGTTTACATCCACATTTCTTCTTGAAACTGTCAGGTAGAGTTGGCCAGCAAAAGTAAACAAGAGCTCTCTCTCACCGGCCTGAATGAGAACAGGGTACACTGTTAGACTATGGTAGACTATTCTCTCTCTCACCGTCCTGAATGAGAACAGGGTACACTGTTAGACTATGGTAGACTATTCTCTCTCTCACCGGCCTGAATGAGAACAGGGTACACTGTTAGACTATGGTAGACTATTCTCTCTCTCACCGGCCTGAATGAGAACAGGGTACACTGTTAGACTATGGTAGACTATTCTCTTTCTCACCGGCCTGAATGAGAACAGGGTACACAAGTAAACAAGAGCTCTCTCTCACCGGCCTGAGTGAGAACAGGGTACACTGTTAGACTATGGTAGACTAATAGTGCAAGGTTACATTTTCGAAGAATATAAATAAAAAAAATCTCGTTTGATCAAGTAATTGGTACATGCCGTCATGGTAGTCCACTCGGAGATAACATAGTACATAATTGAGCAGGTGATTATCCCGCCCACCACCAGACGGTCTTACTCCTCTCTCCCCATTGTAGAGCCCTAGGGGCAGACATCATTGTTTGATTGCGTAATTAGTAACCTCCTAGATTACTTTATGTAATTATTTCTCTAACAGCAAAGAGGCGAGTTCGCCCATTAGTTCTTTACGTCTGACGATGATTAATTGATGATTAATTGACGATTAATTGCTTTGGACATCTCGCTGAGGTTTTCCGTTTTTATATTAAGAAATATGGTTGCCATTAATTGTTTGCATGTTTGAGAGTAAGGATAAAATCTGTATTAGTCTGCCTAGCTCGGTCTACAGAAAACAAAAAAATTCACAAAAAATTTGGGCCTCCAATAATGAGAACATTTTTTTACATATATATATAGATATATTATCACAGTTTGGTTTCTCTTGTTGTTGTTGAAAATGAGTATTCGTCGAAGGTGCTAATATGTTGTTACTGTGATGCCGGGGATTCTGTAGATATATCTCTAGATCTAAATATGATCTAGAGATTCAATAAATGAAGATCCTTTTAATTCAAATACAGAACTTTAATTCAAAACTTGGAATCACAATAATATATATAGTATGTATAGCAATGGCTGCCTGGTCGTGCGGTTTGCGCGCTGGACTGTCATTCGGATTTATCGACAATCGAGGGTTCAAACCCTGCTCGCTCCCATCCCCCGTCGTCCTGCAAGGTTTGGACTAGGAAGTAAACTATCTTCAACTCTGAAGGAACATCCGAAATATGTAAAACATTTTACAAACAAACATTTTACAAACATGAAACTGTATCAGATAAATATCTTCTTTCAAAGCTCAATAACAAATATATTCAGATTAATACTAGATCTAATAAAACATAAGACTTGTCAATTCAAGTTACAACTCAAAACTAAAATACGTTTTATCTCTAAGAATTTTCTCCACAACTCTCAAGATCCTGCGTTTCCTTATCCACTTCCCTAGACGCTTGCTTGAACCAATCCAAATACTCCGCGCCACATGTCAAGATTTTACCGGACGCGTGTCAGATCACGTCATGGGTTTTTCTGATACCTGCACGTGGGGACTTTCCCTATCGGGAAACAATTATGTTAAGTTTAATTACCCTAGTTTAGGTATATTAAAGTTGATACGTCACAATATTATAACAGGACAAAATTTACAGAGCAGCCGCCTTTTTAATGTATGTATATAAAATGTTTAAAAGATCACATCAAATAAAGAAACAAATCATACATATAATTTGTCTATATAGAAAGTCTATACATTGGTTCACAATAAATTTACTCGCTATAATTAAGTAGAATATAGAATAATGGTATGTTGAGACGTGTAATGTAAACCTTTATGTGCCTTTAGAATATGTACATTAAATAGAGGGGTACGTTCACTGTTAGAATTCCTATTATGTACAAGACTAGTAGGTCAAAAAAAAACTACTTTGGCAGCACTGTCACTGCTACTGAGTGTCAACTCTTGTTATTGATGATCCAAGCTCTGGGCCAGGCTCTTGAAGGGTCCTTCATCATTCCTCACGGTGTTTACCTCCGGACACGTCCCTTTTTTTTCTCTCATTTACTCAGAGAACTGCTCTTTCTCTCCTCACTCTCTCAGTCTTTCTCTCTATTCTCTTCCTCTTGTAAATGTATGTCTTTCCTGTTACTCCATTTCTCTTTACCCTTTTCACTCTCATGAAGCTTACTCTTTGCCTGCTCTTTCTTTTCAATTATCACGGTATGGAGTCATGGATCTTGTATTCCTCCAGTGTTGTTGACCATTCAGTGTTATAGTCTCACAAGTTTTGGCACTCAACATGATGAATGTCTCCATATTTCTTTGTGATTATTTTTCACTCTGTTTTTTAGTCTTTCCTGTCGCTCTATTTATATCTTTCTAAAGTTCTCTTTATTACTATACATATATTACTTTATAAATGTCTCTTTATTGCTCCTCCCACCCTCTCTCTGTGTCTCTTTCTCATACTTTCTCTCTATCTTACTAAGACGTTCCATCTCTTTGTTTTTTTTATTTTCTCGATATTTTTTTTCTTCCTTTATCTCTTGACTACTTCCTCTGACACACACACACTATCTCTGGCTTTCTTTACATTGCATCAATGATTATTACTATCTATAAATTTCTGTTTATTACTCTTCTCTCTCTCTCTCTCTCTCTCTCCACTCTGTATTTCTTTCTATTCTTATCCTCCAGAATTGAATCTCTCAGCTCTCCCACATTGTTAAAACAACACTGGACACTACTCCCATCCATCTTTCTCTTCCAACCCTGGTCACACGATGACCAGTCAGGACACAGGCCAACATATTCATCCTCTTGACCTCTCTGATCAGTCTGTGCCCTTACCAGGTGTAATACGTCATGCTAAGCGTTTGACCAATGTCCTTCTTTTCCCTTGGTCATTGATCTTCTTTCAGTCTTCCACCTTTTTTGTACACTTCTATCTAATCTATCTATCTATCTATCTATCTATCTATCTATCTATCTATCTATCTATCTATCTATCTATCTATCTATCTATCTATCTGTCTATCTATCTATCTCTCTATCTATCTATCCATCCATTCATCCATCCATCCATCTATCATCTAAGCTCATTATACGCTGAAATGTATTGTGTATTCTATTTGCATTAAATGTCTACAGCCGATTCTCAAACCATATAGGTTAAGATAGAACAAAATGATAAATATTTTAAACACATTGCCAATAAGTTAATGGTAACACATTTATTTCTAAGCTATATGAAACATTAAAGATGAGCCATGATACGTATTAGTTGATAAATGAGTTGTAAGACACGAAATAGGATAGAGAGTTTCCCAGTGTGACCAATTAGTTAGCCATTCTTTTTTTGCTGCTGCTACTTACTGCAATAGTTTCTTGCCTTTGTTGTTCTGCCTATTGAAAGGAAGAAATGAACTATAGGATAATTTTTAAGTTTGAGTTTTTGAATTCGACTGTGTGTGAATTCGACTGTGTGTGAATGTGACTGTGTGTGAATGTGACTGTGTGTGAATGTGACTGTGTGTGAATGTGACTGTGTGTGAATTGGACTGTGTGTGAATGGGACTGTGTGTGAATGTGACTGTGTGTAGATGTTACTGTATGTGAATGTGACTGTGTGTGAATGTGAATATGTGTGAATGGGACTGTGTGTGACTGTGTGTAAATGTGACTGTGTGTGAATGTGACTGTGTGTGAATGTGACTGTGTGTGTGAATGTGACTGTCTGTGAATGTGACTGTGTTTGAATGGGATTGTGTGTGAATGGGACTGTGTGTGACTGTGTGTAAATGTGACTGTGTGTGAATATGACTGTGTGTGAATGTGACTGTGTATGAATGTGACTGTCTGTGAATAGGACTGTGTATGACTGTGTGTAAATGTGACTGTGTGTGAATGTGTCTGTGTGTGAATGTGACTGTGTGTGAATGTGACTGTGTGTGAATGGGACTGTGTGTGAATGTGACTGTGTGTAAATGTGACTGTGTGTGAATGTGACTGTGTGTGAATGTGACTGTGTGTAAATGTGACATTGTGTGAATGGAACTGCCCTTTGATGTTAATAGTTTAAAAAGGAAAAGATGGGGTGATGACGTTAAAAATGTGTGAAAGAAAGAGAGAGAGAGAAACAGAGAGAGAGAGAGAGAGAAAGAGAGAAAGAGAGAGAGAGAAAAAGAGAGAGAGAAAGAGAGAGAGAGAATATCATTCGTAAGACGAACATTTAGAAATCGTGTAAAAAAAAAAAGACAGGGTTGGTTGAAACCGGAAGTTAATGTGACACTTGGGAATGAAAGAATAAAGAACTGAACTCTCCAAAAGATAAAGCTGAAAAAGGGTTGAATGGGAAGATAAACCAATAAAGAGAGAACAAAGGAGAGCGAAAGAGAGAGAGAAAAACGGGGATTGAGAGGCGGAGAGGGAGTGAGAGGGAATAATGGGGATAGAGGGTATAGTCTTAGTGAAAGTGACTACACATGTAGAACAGCGATTCGTGACCTGCAATGTATTCGTACTCTGATAGTGACTAAAATTGGAAAAGACCTCCAGACTTCTAAACCAGTTCCCACCAATACGTAGAAAGTCTAGTCATGCCTCCAGGTCATTGCGTCCTAAGCACATATAACGTACTCACTGTTGTGAAAACGTTGTTTCTGCTCATGTTCAAAGTGTGCTCACAGATCCACGAGATAATTGTTGGGTTATCTCCTCAACGTACAACAAAACTAAGAAGTTCAAGGCCGACAACTTTTTAAAATGTCTATTAAAATGTTTACAACATCCTATCGAATGAAGAACAAAACAATTCACCAAAACATGCTAATCGTGTTGTTGTATTAGTTTTGTGTTTGAATAAATTCCATCAAGTATGTTTATTTTTATTTTACGCGAAACTAAACAACAGTATACACTGTTCAATGTATTGTACTCAGTGTCGGCTTTAAGGGAGGGCAAGTGGGGCTACTGCCAACGGACATCTACAAAAAAGGGCCCCCACAATAGAGAAAAAAATATATTTCGATGAGTAAAGGATAATTTGTGCTTTTCTTTGAACAATTTTTTTCGCATTTTTATCTTACAGTTGGTAACACTGTCGTGGTTTAAAATAAAAGTGTCAGCTGATAGCGTGCTCTATACAACACAAGCTTCGCATTGACTACATGTCCGAAACCCTTAAATATTTACATTTTATCTTATTAAAATATACATTTGATTTATATATTTTTAAAGGGAAACAAGTATTTAAACAAAGTTATATCTTTCACGCTCAGAGCGCGGTGGTCCAATCCAATTTGTGGACCAGTGTGTGGTAGAAAGTCTTCCGTGCTGTCTTTAGGCGTTCAGTAAACACAACTCTGCCAGTGGAGGGTGTCGAGCCTTGAGCCCTCTTCATGGGTAGCCAAGCCAAGCCAATTTCAAGCGAACTTAGCCTCTCGACGACGTTTCCCACTACAAGAATTTACAAGTATTTTTTTTTTATTAATAAGAGTAAGTTTAATTAAGTTTGATTAAGTTTGATTACGTTTGATTAGAAAGTGTAGGGGCCTCCATAAAACTTCTGCCAGTGGCTTCCACATACCTAAATCCGGTCCTGTTGTCCGTAGTCCAGATTGTAACTTTTACTTTCATAGGTTTAAAAGTATCTAAGTAGAAAAACAACTAGCACATCCATATACATTATGTCACACACACATACACGCTCAATGTCTCAATTAGAATATCAGGTTTGTATCAGGTTCACGATGGTCCATGGTCTATTTGCTAGTGGTCCATGTTAGACTTATTATCGGTCCAAATAATGAATAGTCAACTTGCTTATGACGTGAAAGGCCAATTGAAAACTTGTCCAAATCAAATGGCTAATATCTATTCTATTAGCTTAAAAAAACAAAACCAAAATGTTTTTCAATGGGTTTTGGGAAGAGTATCTCAAAGGTTTGCGAGCCATTTCTTGCTACCGTTCATAATTGTATTTGCGTCCCCATCTCTCTTGCTGGCAATGTGATTATCTTTCTTTGAATGTTTCAGCAGAGTACTGTCTCTCTTAGGCTGTCTTCTCTTTCTCTTGATAGTGTTTGTCTTAACTAGTAAGCTCCATGCTTTATAGCCCTTTACTATTTGAGACCTCTGCGAAGATCCTTCTCGACCCACGGGACTATTGACTAGCCGATCTTGGAGGGGATCGACCCTTTATTGCCCTTAAGCCTCCTCTGTTTCGAAGTCGTATGGGACATGGCCACAAGGAGTAAGCCCAATGACCGAGACTGAGTACGACTGATTCACTTGAGAGAAGCCCAATGGCGATCAACCGATAAACTACTTCTATGTCCCAGACAAAGTCTACTTTAAACTGATGCATTGTTGTGTGACATGCATGGGCGTAGCCAGGGGGGCGGGGGTTTGGGGTTCAACCCCCCCCCCCCCCCGAAATGAAATCCCCCCCCCCCCGAAGGAGGGGATCGGAATTTAGTGACTGATTTTTTGCTTTGATTTTATTTATTTTAGGTTAGATTTTAATACTAAACCATCACTTGCCCCAGCACAACCAAAGGGGTTTTGAGTTTAAAAACCCCTACCAGCGGGTTTTGAGTTTAAAACCCCCTACCAGGGGGGTTCGAGTTTAAAAGCCCTACCTGAGGGGTTCGAGTTTAAAAACCCCTACCAGGGGTTTTGAGTTTAAAACCCTCTACCAGGGGTTTTGAGTTTTAAACCCCCTACCTGGGTTTTTTGCAGTTAACTCCCTCCTCTTCTATAAAACAAAACAAAAAAAATGCAAACAAAAATCCCCTAATTCAAAGAGCACAGTTAAGGAAGATTTTGATTTTAAAACCCCCTCTAAAATTTACGATAAACCCCCTCTTCAACATAAAAAAATGCTAATTACGCACTCAAAATGTTATGAGCGTAGCTAAATTGGTTTTGACTCAGTTTTGAGTTTACATCCCACTTCAGCGGGGTTTGAAGGTAAAAAATACCTCTTTAATAATAAATACAAAGCAAATTATACAGTCAAAATGTTATGAGTGTAGTCAAAGGGGTTTTGAGTTTAAACCCCCCTCCAGTGGAGCTTGAAGCTAAAAAGTACCTCTTTAATATAAATAAAAGTAAATTACTCACTCTAAAATCTATGAGCGTAGCCAAAGGGGGTTTGAGGCTAAAAAATACATCTTCAGTGTAAGAAAAAAAGCAAATTACGCACTCAAAATGCTATGAGCGTTGCCAAAAGGGGTTTTGAGTTTAAACCCCTCTTATACAGATGGCTTTTTTTTTAAGTTTAAAAGCCCTCCAGATGGTTTTGAGTTTAAGATCCCCCTACAGAGCATTTTAAGGTGGAAAACCCCCAACAGATGATTTTGACGATAAAACTTCTCTTTTCGATATAAAATCTAAAGCAAACTACAGTCACTTAATTCCAAGAGCGTATTTAAGAGAGGTTACACATTTTTACCAGTAGCAGGGCTCCATTAATAAACAGAAGTGAATAGTCATCTAACACTAAATGTGGCTCAACAAAGATGGCTAAGACAGATTTTAGGAGTCAGATATAGAGATCGGGTCTAAATCAAGTAAATCCTATGCCGAACTGGGAGTCGACCCCTTAGTAAGATTGTGAGAGAGCAACGCATGAGGTTTGCGGGACATGTTCTCCGACAAAAGGAATTACGCATAAGAAAAGTTGCAATGATATCCTAGTACAACTTGACTCCACTCATTTATGGAGGTCCTCATGGCAGGTGGGAAGAGGCTTCAGACATTACCAGTGATAGATTTTTACGGAAACAGCTTGACGGCAAATGCAGTATAGATACCTCAGAATATGCATTTTGTTGGCTTTCAATACCAGAAATAGTGCTTGGAGGCGGGGCTTCGCCCCGCGCTGAGGGAGCACCTGGCGCTCCCACACACCGCCTTGCTAGTAATGTCGGGGAGTCTACAATTTTATGGAAACAGCTTGACGGCAAATGCGCCGAACGGCGCGGGAGGGTCTAAGTCAGTAAGAATAGCACATTAGGTTTTTGAAATAGAACTTTTTAAAAGCAGGAAAATGTACTGTAGATACCTCAGAATATGCATTTTGTTGGCTTTCAATATCAGAAATAGTGCTTGGCTGCGGAGCTTCGCCCCGCGCTGGGGGAGCTCCTAGTGCTACGCCCATGGTGACATGTACTTTTGTAAGGCAATTGTCTTGCTGGAAATTAGAAGTCGTCCTATTATTGCAGAAGTTTACTTTTCTATTTTTGTAAATAAATATTTCTTTAGATAAGGCACGATCTCTTACAAGCAATACAAGAAAACTATCTCTTAGAGACTATACAACAGACAATGAAAACAAAAGAGCAAGAAATTTAATAGTATTACAAAATTCCACGCACATATAGCAGGTCTTGCAGAATGTGGATTAAAACATGTTATTATAATTTCAGCAAAAGTTTTGTGACATTAAATTTTGTTTCAACCCAGGAACTTTCTTTCAATACACATAGAGTTTTCTTTGCACCTATATGTTTAAAATCAAATCGCATGTTATCTTTCACAAAACAAGCCTAAGATAACAGCCGTCACACACTAACTATATTATTTGCTAAAAACAGGAAATCACTGAAACATATATTTCCAATGTCACACATTTCTTTTTTTTTTTAAATACTAAATTAGAAAGTCAAATGAAAGCCACTGTGTCGCTTAGCAAATGGATCACGAGATAATGAATTCACCAGATGGTTCTGGCGTTGTATTCAGCCCACCACTGATCTAAATCTTAGTGAACCGGTAATAACTATACTTTTTTGTTTCGTTATTAAGGTAACTCTTTTTGTTGTGAGACTTGTTGTTTTGTATGTCAGCATATGCGTATATCTTAGTCTTAGTCTCGTGGTTAGTAAATATACTTGTCACAATGGAATTAAGTGGTAAATAAGTCTTGATATTACCAAAAATTAAAGCTGATGATCCATTTATTCAGTGGAATGCCGAAGATCCTTGTAAAGAAATACCAAAAAAATAAAAATAAATCACACACATAAAATGCAGTTTAATTTGAATACTAGATGTACAAATGTAGACTGAGTATGAAGCTTAAAACTTATTGACTGACCTCGTTTATTGTCTTCCCTTGTATTGATACCCTCTCTAAAATTAGCTTCTTTAATAGGGAAGAACTAAAATCTTTAAATGAAAAATCCCCCCCCCCCGATTATTTTTTAATCCCCTTTTAGTTCTTGTGGCGAAGTTTTAATATTTTTAAAATGATTTTTGGTTCGTTACTCTAGGGGAAGTAATTTTGATTTTTCCCGCTCACATAAGTAAATATTGAACAGGCACACTACGAGCAACAATTAGAACAAATGAACTGACTATAGGTTGAATAAAAAAAAATACAAGTTTATTTGACAATAACAATATCACTACTAGCTTGGGTAGTGAGCCAACAATGATTCAGGTGGATTAATATCATCATAGATTGCATATGAAGGAGTGGATAAGTGTTTCTATTTTGTGTTCTTAACTTTCTTTGCTGGTCGGTTGGACGCTGGGCTTCTCTGGTAGATGCAAGGAAGGACTTGGAGCTGATTCTTCTTGTAGATGGATGATGCTTAAATCGAACAGAAGTATGTCTGTAGCGAAAGGTGGGAAGGGTATTCTCAGGACCGTAGGTAGTGGGCAGTGGATATTGGGCAGTGGTCAGCTGGAGCCTGGACTGGGCAGTTTAAGCTGGGCATTAGGCGCTGAACACTGGGCAAGTATCTGGGCACTGGCCCGTTGGCAATTGATAGTGGGCACTGGGCTTTAGGGCCGTTTGTAGTGGGCACTACTGAGATTCCTTCTCGCTGACAGAAAGGGGGGGTGAGTTCAGACGTTGTAGGCTCAGGTTTGGTGACGCTTCTGATCCAGTCGAAGCTGACGATCTAACAGGTGTAGACAGTGCAGATCTTGTGGTGAAAAGACTGCGAGTCTAGTGTGCGTGATATTGCACCACCAATAACAACCAGGCTGAAAGGAAAGAAGCACTTAGAAACTTCCTCATGACAATAGGTAGGAACTCTCTTATGCCATGCAATCAATCAGATTGTGCATGTGAGGCATATAGCTCATTCCGTTCAATCAATACATTTAACAAATAAAACAGGAGAAATAACTACATTAGGCAATACGTGAGGCTATAAGCCATGACGTTATGATCATACAAGTAAACAACAGGTTTAAACTTCGAACTTCAATATTATATAAAACAAAACAAAATAAGGGAGATAACCCAAGAAAATATTTAAACGGTGAACAAGAATATATGGTACTAGACCAATATAAAGAAGAGAGTTGCATATCTCTCTAGTGGGCAACGTTGTATAAATCATTTATGATTAAATGGGTAAATATGCAGATATATAGGGGGAGGGAGTGATATGATCGTAGATTAAATCTTATTCACAACATAGCGGGATTGAGTAGAAGTAAAATTATAAAGACTGTAAATGCCATAGACAGATGTGGTATATCACATGCCGTCACTACAATAAGCTGACATGTTATACAGCAAAACATTTACATGGATCTAGTAGGAGAGTACACGATTCGGATTGTTGTAAAAGACCCGATCGCTACAGTAGATCTAAATTAGAACATATCAACGCTAGGTTGAGGAAAATAATAAAATAATTAAAATAGGCGAGAACATTGGAGCCCGCGTCCCCTCTTATATAGATTGGGGCTCGAACTCATTAGCATAACCAGAGGTGCCGGGCCAATGGATTTGTGGGATTTGAATTTTAAAATAATATTCTAGCTATGATCAAATGGGATTAAAGTTAATTAAATTTCTAAAATTACCGCCGTCCCAAACCGATGTGCGCCCACGCCTGTTTTAGTGTGTGTGTGTGTGGCGTAACGATCGCAGTCCCACGTGGGACAGGTTGAGGAATGCTGACCTGCTGACCCTTAGCCCGCCATCCCGGTATAAGTCATAGTGGAAAGTTTTGTTTTTTTCCATATCACGCGACACGGTGACTCAGCCCATACCAAGGGCGGGGTGGCCTGGGGGGGGGGGAATTTCGGACTGGCCTTCTGTCTTCTACTGTTCACCATACTATTCTAATTTAATAAAGCGAGACATTACATGTTGTAACCATTATTAGGGTGTTGAGTTTAATATGTCAATTGGATCCAACATTTCTCTCAAGCGTTTAAGCACAAATGAAACTATTATATGCAAGCGTTTACGTATGGTCACAGTTCTATTTTGAAACTTACCGTTGTTGTTTTCTTAAAATGTAACCAGGCTGTTTAATGCTTTTACAAATACAACTACCTTGATACATATTATAACGTGACAACGTTCAAGCATGTCATACCCTCTGTTTTTTGGTTAGTCGGAGACCAGTCGTTATAGAAGGCCTGAACACCGATCTGCAACGTCACAGCCTGTGGGGAGTTTACACCAATATTGGTCTTAACTTCCCACAGATTGTGACGTTGCAGGTCAGCGTTGAGGCCTTCTATAACGACTGGTCTCGGTTAGATTCTGAGTTCATACATTATGTCTCTTTGATTGGAAGTTGTAGCGTCATAGTCTCAGAGAGAAAAAAATGTGATCACGTGATGTTCTGACAGCACGAGAATACTGAAAACAGACATGAAATACGTAAATGTAAGCACATTGTTCTATTATTGTTTGACTTATGAAGCACTTACAGTCCAAAAGGTTTCAATAATATGTATATTAATCATAGAGCAATAAACAACGGACAAAAACAACAACAACAACAACAACAACAACAACAACCGAGGAATTGAAAAAGTATTAAAGGAGAAAGAATCAGCAGTATCTATATATATATATTTTAAACTAGGGAAGAAATCAATAATAAGTATAAACACAATAAAATAAATATTATTATTATAGATATTGTACGAACAAACAATAAGCAACGAACCGAGACACAACGAACAAACAAACAAAAACAAACAAGAAACAACAAATCAATACAGAAACAACGGATAAACACAATAAAACAAAGGACTAATCAAGCCACAAAACAAACAAAGAAATAGCGATAACGAAAGGAGAAAAGAAGCAAAGAGACAAAGATCAAACAAAGCAATTAACAAAGAATGAATAAGAAACATTCAATCTCATAACATCAAGTGATGGTTAGGAATTCTAAATACATGCCTGTGAATGCAAGTCAGGCAGTGGAAAAAAATCTTGTTCGGTATGTAGAGCGAAAATCCTTTCCAGTTGTCACCTTCTTTGTTGGTAACCCTTTTGTACTGAACGCACTTATCTGTGAGTCTTCTTCAAGAAAGTCAAACACTGCAACCAAATCTCTTCATCAACATACACTTTGATCCTTCCAACAGTCTCATTTAATTGTCCTAAACTCTTACCCGCAATATTTCACCCGGGGACCTAATCCCTCGCGCCCCTCCTTTCTTCGCCCTTTCTTCACAAGCACGCAATCTGGGAACAGTGCCCCTGGTTTCAGAACACCGTCTTGGTCTATACGGCTAATGAATTACTTCCATCGCCGGGATTCACACTGGAATCTCTTGGGATTTCACTGGGAAGAGACGCTAGCAAAAGCGCCCCAGCCCCACGCCCCTGCCTTACCTCCGCCTCTTTCCTCCCGTGTCCGGTCTCTTAATGAATTGAATCAACGATCATTTTTGGTCCATGGCTCCGTCAAAATTAATTTGACGTTCTGTGGCCAGGCCCTGTGACAAAACTCAAAGAATATTCTCCAGCCCGGAACTCATAGAATTCCGTGGATAGAAAGATTTCAATAAGGTGTTTTTCTTTTGCTTCTCTCTCTCTCTTTCTCGTCTTCTCTCTCTCTATCTATCTCCTGCCTCATTCTTGGTCATTCTGTCTTAAGCTCTCTTCCTCATTCTTTCTCTCGCTCTTTCTTTCTCCCTAACATTACTTAAATGAATGCTGCAAATAGGACACATCTACACAATAGCTTGATATTTCGTACTAGTATGATTGAGACACATCTACACAATAGCTTGATATTTCGTACTAGTATGATTGAGACACATCTACACAATAGCTTGGTATTTCGTACTAGTATGATTGAGACACATCTACACAATAGCTTGATATTTCGTACTAGTATGATTGAGACACATCTACACAATAGCTTGATATTTCGTACTAGTATGATTGAGACACATCTACACAATAGCTTGGTATTTCGTACTAGTATGATTGAGACACATCTACACAATAGCTTGATATTTCGTACTAGTATGATTGAGACACATCTACACAATAGCTTGGTATTTCGTACTAGTATGATTGAGACACATCTACACAATAGCTTGATATTTCGTACTAGTATGATTGAGACACATCTACACAATAGCTTGATATTTCGTACTAGTATGATTGAGACACATCTACACAATAGCTTGGTATTTCGTACTAGTATGATTGAGACACATCTACACAATAGCTTGATATTTCGTACTAGTATGATTGAGACACATCTACACAATAGCTTGATATTTCGTACTAGTATGATTGAGACACATCTACACAATAGCTTGATATTTCGTACTAGTATGATTGAGACACATCTACACAATAGCTTGATATTTCGTACTAGTATGATTGAGACACATCTACACAATAGCTTGATATTTCGTACTAGTATGATTGAGACACATCTACACAATAGCTTGATATTTCGTACTAGTATGATTGAGACACATCTACACAATAGCTTGGTATTTCGTACTAGTATGATTGAGACACATCTACACAATAGCTTGATATTTCGTACTAGTATGATTGAGACACATCTACACAATAGCTTGGTATTTCGTACTAGTATGATTGAGACACATCTACACAATAGCTTGATATTTCGTACTAGTATGATTGAGACACATCTACACAATAGCTTGATATTTCGTACTAGTATGATTGAGACACATCTACACAATAGCTTGGTATTTCGTACTAGTATGATTGAGACACATCTACACAATAGCTTGATATTTCGTACTAGTATGATTGAGACACATCTACACAATAGCTTGATATTTCGTACTAGTATGATTGAGACACATCTACACAATAGCTTGATATTTCGTACTAGTATGATTGAGACACATCTACACAATAGCTTGATATTTCGTACTAGTATGATTGAGACACATCTACACAACAGCTTGATATTTCGTACTAGTATGATTGAGACACATCTACACAATAGCTTGATATTTCGTACTAGTATGATTGAGGCAAGCTCAGTTAGGACGTCTAAATGTGTATGGACCTAGATACCAAGACCGAAGTCGAATACAGTAAATCACGTCCGAGTACACATGTACTTGCATGACTCTAGCACGAGGTGAAGTTAGCCTTAAACCTTAGTGAGAACATTGAATATGACATTATGGTATGGTAATTGTCTACTATTAACCTTTTCCAAGACAAAATGGCCGCGGTGCCCAAAGGAACAAAGGATTTCAGTAAAAGGCCACTTATTCCGTGAGGACATTCTCCCTCCCTCTCTCTCTTCTGGCAACAAAAAGTTCACAAATTAGGTTTCTGGAAGACGACAAGATATCGAGGGCTATTACGTGCCTCGGAACGCGTCAACTAAAAGCAATAGGGTGTCGTCTGCAAGGTACCGAAAAAAAAAATACAGATAAAAAATGTTCATTAAAGAAAAAGAAATGCGAGTGAAAGTGATAGAAAGAATCAGACGAGAGTGACTTTAAGAGTGAAAGAGAGATGGAGCGAACGAGAAAGGAAATTAAAGAAAAAAGTGTGTGTGTAAGGCAAAGAGGAAGAAAAATAGATCTATCTCTATCTCTCTCTCTCTATATATATATACATATATCTCTAGACATTACAACCAGAGAAATCAATATTTTCATTTCGTTTTATTTTATGAAGCTGTATTTTCATGTCATGCTTTTGTCTATTTTTGACTATAAAAACTTAATTATCTTTCTTTATCTTTCTGCCATACTTATTTTTATTATTTTTAGCCATTAAACCAATAAAAAAAATGGCTTTTATAATAATACTAATCTTTTTTATAAAGCCCTGTTAACAAACAAAATGTAGTCTCAAGGCGTTGTGATAACATTACAAAAATAGACACGAGAGCTCAAATGACAAACTAATCTAAAAAGTTTTAAACAGGTAGGTCTTAATTAAGACACAGTAAGCTTGTTATGATACTATGTTACTTTGATATATAATCGGCATAGGATATGATCTACAATTTAAAAAGTGTACTAAGCCACTGACCATTAATGGTATTAGTTCTGCAGGATGCTTTACTTCATTACGTTTTCCCCTGACCAGCCTACTATCAGATTCATTAAACAGAGTTATCCAACAGAGTCATCCAACAGAGTCATCCAACAGAGTCATCCAACAGAGTCATCCAACAGAGTCATCCAGCTTATCAAAGCTTGTATTCGCATCCCTAAAAGATTCCTACATGGCCAATTAAGGGAAGGGAAGCGCTTACAAGGTGAACATTGAAAACGCTTCAGGGACACCCAGCTTCTGCATTGACCCTGCACTGACCCAGCCACCTGAAAGACCGAAGGACATGATATATCATCATGACGTCGCGCTGTGAAAACTGGCGCACAAATTGCAGAGGACAAGAGAACAGCGCTGGTAGAAGAAAACCGCCAGTGAAAACAAAAAAAAGGCCAAAGACACTAGCTCCTGCTGGAATGACCTGCCCAGTGTGCAGCCGAACATTCCGGGCTCACATAGGTCTCACCAGCCATATAAGGAGGCACAAAACCCCTAAACCCCCCTGAATGACAAAAGTGGTCATCGTCAAACCACGAGGGACGAACTGTATATATAGTAACCAGTACCTTACAAATGTGTGTGTCTATGTCTACAATATCTTGTTGGAAAAAAACAATAATTGAAAAGAATAGTTTTACTATGTTGTTCGCCCATCATCTTTAGAATGGAGACCGACACGAAAGGGCTTATGTTAAGTCGGTCTCAGTGAAAGGTATTGCTGCTGTGTCCCAAGCATAGCAGTGTAACGCCGGCACGGAAATGCTTGTCCCCTGAACTATTTTCTTATTGAGAAAGATCAGATGATCCACAATGACCTGGATGAAACAATCAGCCACCACAAAGTTATATAAATGTACGTCATTGACACCATTCGCAAAACCCTTACGTCCGTCGTACGTCTATGTCAACACATTCTTCTATTTCCTTTGTACAACTTGAATAGATTCAAGGAAGACAACACAACTAGTCAAAGGAGAAGGAGGCACTGATGGGAGGATTCCCTGTTGTTGTTTTTTTAGGAGGTCATTAGAACGCTTCCAGTAGAGGAGGGGCTATCGGCTGACCAGTTCATCCAATTATTAAGTTAGGAGTTTAGGACAACTCGTGACGAAGGCTTTAAGTTTTTTTTTTTTCTTTTTTCTTTTTCTGGAGGGTGGGGGCGAGGGTGATTCTATTGGAGATTTTGTATGTCGTACCGAATTAAGGGAGAACCATCCTCTGGCATCGCGAGTACCAAAGTGAATAATTAACTGAAGAATTAAGTCCCCTGGTAAAACTTTCTCTACGTTTTGTCAACAACAACTCTGGTTGAATTGAGAATGTTATCTTTAGTTTTCATCTATCATCTTATCTTAAGTTATCATCTATCATCTTATCTTCAGTTATCATCTATCATCTTATCTTAAGTTATCATCTATCATCTTATCTTCAGTTACCATCTATCATCGTATCTTCTGTTATCATCTATCATCTTATCTTTCGATTTCAACTATCATCTTTTCTTTAGATTTTATATAGACGTATCTATGGTTATCTCACATTTTATTTTCAGTTATCATCTATCTTCTTATCTTTAGTCTTTAATGGTTATCTTAATCTTATCTATCTTATCATATTCTATCTCCTATTCTATTTTATCTTATTTTGCCTATCTTATTCTATCAAATCTCAATGCTTCTGTTACAAATGCCTGTTAGCAAGATGCGTCATATATGGATCCCTACAGCACAACATTAAAAAAAATTGTTTGCTAGTTGCTTATAAAATTTAACCCAAATATTTGTTTTTTCATTAGAAGTTAACTAAAAATTGCAAAGTTTGTCAATTTGACCTTGAACTAAGTCAGTTGAGTACTATTAGCTGCTCACGTGGTTCATTAAATGTCTTGATGTTTGAACTGTCCGGAGACTCGTTGATTGTTCAGTGCCCTACCTCCGTTATCTCAAGGCAACACCCCTGATAGGCTTTTATTTCGCTTTTACGAGCTTTTCTCCCCCACCCACTGCTTAATAAGCAGTGGCGGAGCTTTTTTTTTGTCTGTGTCCAAGAAGTAGTCGAATCTGGAAACAATGAACACTTCTTATTCGTCCAAAGAATGTTGTTTCAATGCATTCAATTCGAATGAAAAGCAAAAACAAGAAAGAAACAGTTCTAGCCTATACTCTAGCTCGCTCAGCCACACCCTCACTTGGCCTCCTATACTCTAGCTCGCTCAGCCACACCCTCACTTGGCCTCCTATACTCTAGCTCGCTCAGCCACACCCTCACTTGGCCTCCTATACTCTAGCTCGCTCAGCCACACCCTCACTTGGCCTCCTATACTCTAGCTCGCTCAGCCACACCCTCACTTGGCCTCCTATACTCTAGCTCGCTCAGCCACACCCTCACTTGGCCTCCTATACTCTAGCTCCCTCAGCCACACCCTCACTTGGCCTCCTATACTCTAGCTCGCTCAGCCACACCCTCACTTGGCCTCCTATACTCTAGCTCGCTCAGCCACACCCTCACTTGGCCTCCTATACTCTAGCTCCCTCAGCCACACCCTCACTTGGCCTCCTATACTCTAGCTCGCTCAGCCACACCCTCACTTGGCCTCCTATACTCTAGCTCGCTCAGCCACACCCTCACTTGGCCTCCTATACTCTAGCTCCCTCAGCCACACCCTCACTTGGCCTCCTATACTCTAGCTCGCTCAGCCACACCCTCACTTGGCCTCCTATACTCTAGCTCGCTCAGCCACACCCTCACTTGGCCTCCTATACTCTAGCTCCCTCAGCCACACCCTCACTTGGCCTCCTATACTCTAGCTCGCTCAGCCACACCCTCACTTGGCCTCCTATACTCTAGCTCGCTCAGCCACACCCTCACTTGGCCTCCTATACTCTAGCTCCCTCAGCCACACCCTCACTTGGCCTCCTATACTCTAGCTCCCTCAGCCACACCCTCACTTGGCCTCCTATACTCTAGCTCGCTCAGCCACACCCTCACTTGGCCTCCTATACTCTAGCTCCCTCAGCCACACCCTCACTTGGCCGCCTATACTCTAGCTCCCTCAGCCACACCCTCACTTGGCCGCCTATACCCTAGCTCGCTCAGCCACACCCTCACTTGGCCTCCAATACTCTAGCTCGCTCAGCCACACCCTCACTTGGCCTCCTATACTCTAGCTCCCTCAGCCACACCCTCACTTGGCCTCCTATACTCTAGCTCGCTCAGCCACACCCTCACTTGGCCGCCTATACTCTAGCTCGCTCAGCCACACCCTCACTTGGCCTCCTAAACTCTAGCTCCCTCAGCCACACCCTCACTTGGCCGCCTATACTCTAGCTCCCTCAGCCACACCCTCACTTGGCCTCCTATACTCTAGCTCCCTCAGCCACACCCTCACTTGGCCTCCTATACTCTAGCTCGCTCAGCCACATCCTCACTTGGCCGCCTATACTCTAGCTCGCTCAGCCACACCCTCACTTGGCCTCCTATACTCTAGCTCGCTCAGCCACACCCTCACTTGGCCGCCTATACTCAAGCTCGCTCAGCCACACCCTCACTTGGCCTCCTATACTCTAGCTCGCTCAGCCACACCCTCAATTGGCCTCCTATACTCTAGCTCCCTCAGCCACACCCTCACTTGGCCGCCTATACTCTAGCTCCCTCAGCCACACCCTCACTTGGCCTCCTATACTCTAGCTCGCTCAGCCACACCCTCACTTGGCCTCCTATACTCTAGCTCCCTCAGCCACACCCTCACTTGGCCGCCTATACTCTAGCTCGCTCAGCCACACCCTCACTTGGCCGCCTATACTCTAGCTCGCTCAGCCACACCCTCACTTGGCCTCCTATACTCTAGCTTGCTCAGCCACACCCTCACTTGGCCTCCTATACTCTAGCTCGCTCAGCCACACCCTCACTTGGCCTCCTATACTCTAGCTCGCTCAGCCACACCCTCACTTGGCCGCCTATACTCTAGCTCGCTCAGCCACACCCTCACTTGGCCTCCTATACTCTAGCTCGCTCAGCCACACCCTCACTTGGCCGCCTATACTCTAGCTCGCTCAGCCACACCCTCACTTGGCCTCCTATACTCTAGCTCCCTCAGCCACACCCTCACTTGGCCTCCTAGCTTTCGTTTGTCAAGTCGATCTCACCCACCCACAGACATATACACACACACACAAATACACACCCATACACACACAAACACTGCACGCTGTCACCCTACTCAGTAACTGCAACTAGTCTCGACACGAGCACGGAAGTGCAATGGATGGACTACAAGGAAAGAGGGGGCGGTATGGAATGAGAGAGAGAGAGAGAGAGAGAAGGGGAGAAGAAGAGCAGAAAGAGAGAGAAATAAATAAAGAATTGTAAAGATGGTAACTATCAAAGGGGGTGGGGGGAGAGGTGGCTGGCGACGCTCTACGTCCATGTTGCGGTCGTGCGATCTCGCCAAATATCGTTAAACACCGAGCAGTGTCACGAGGTCGCGGAAGTGTGAGTGTTCGTAAGATCGGTAGGAAAAAACGCGCGTGAGTGTTGCATTGAGAGTAGGGATGTGGGTGGGGGGGGGGGATCAGTCCCAGCCTAGAAGAAAAAGAAGAAGTGCTTCTGGTGGATGGTAGATAGCGCGGAGTCGAAAATAAACAAATCAACCAGCGATGGTTTCTGAGAAAAATAAGAACCTAAAAGAAAGTAAAAAAAAAAACACATCTAAAACTAAGATGGACGCAATGAAATTGTGGTGAGGACGATTTTTTTCTATTCTCTTCTGCTGCGGTGACGGAGAGTGACCCAGTAGAGGAAGCGTACCGCTCTGTCCGTTACTCCAGCGGTCATCTCATTGGAAACGGGTGCTGTAGTCGGTGTGTCTCAATCTCTCTTTCATTCTTTTAACAATGTTGTCATTATATTAAGTTCGCCGCTTCTGGGCTTGTGTGTCGCGCGTAGATTTGAACTGTGACAAGTTCTTCACTGGAAACTGTATTATTGTGATACTGGTGTTACTTCTCCTTGTGATAAACGATACACAGATTTGTTTCCCTTGTGATAATTAACACACGTGTTAGTTACCCTTGTGATATAAGTGATACATGTGTTATTTCCCCTTGTAATAAGTACTAAATGCGTTAGTTCCCTTTGTTAAAATTACTACATGAGTTAGTTCATCTTGCGATAATTGATACAAGTGTTAGGTCCCCTTGTGATAAGGGATGCACGAGTAAGTTTCCCTTAAGACTCGTTTCGTTAACTCCCCTCTGTTAGTATTTATTTTCGCTCTGAACTAGAAGACTATAAAGTAAAATTGAATGTAATTTAAAAAAAAGGTCCCTACTTATGAAATATTGACATGTTTCTCTACTCACTGTCCTTCTCCATCGATGTTGATTGAAGCGATGAGATCGATAATCAATAGTCAGCATAAGTTCTGATCTTAGTCTTACGATGAAACCAAATCGATACTGCCCGATTGACTGTTCAGGATCACTTAAGTACCATGAGCCAAATATATAAATAGTTCGTCCATCTTGATTCAATGATGACCACTTTTGTCATCCAGGGAGCTGAGGGCTTTGCACTGGGGTTTTGTGCCTCCTCATGTGGCTGGTGAGACCTATGTGAGCTCGGAATGTTCGGCTGCACACTGGGCATGTTTTTCTAGCAGGAGCTAGTGTCATTGGCCTAATGAGCCTAATAGCCACACGTCAAACAGTAAAATTGTTTATTTCTAACTCCCATCACTTAGTCACCTATTTCCGATAGCCTTGATAAAAATTGTTTCTTATATATTTAGTTGTATGCTATTGATAATTATGATATAAATATTCAAAATGGCATTGACCAGAATCAAATATTGATAATGCACTTTGACAATGTAATTTGCTTGCAATTGTGGTCTGATAGTTGCATTGTCATCAAGATAAGGGGGTGGTGATCGAATCCGTACTAGAAATGTAAAATTTTGAGATTTGACAAAAACTTAAGTAATGTTTGCTGGGCGCTACGAAGGAGCCATCCTCCCCCTCCCTCCATAGAACATGCTATAGGAGCATTGAGCGCCGTAGAAAGGGAATACAAATATTAAGATCTTTCATTAACCTTACTAGTATTATATTACTTGATCTATTTATTACCATAAGTAACATTTTATCTAAGCATTCATTTGGGCTGGCGTGAATGCACACGCAACTAACAATACCCTGCATAATAAGTAAGTCTTTTTTATTAATACTGAATGAGTTTCAACTTATATGAATACTAATTTATTAGGAAATCAGATACGATTATATGCATTTTAACAACATAGATCAAGATCTGTCTTCAGTAAAACTACGCTACCAAACTAGAGCCTGTAGAGCTTGACAAGTTTCATTGGAGATCAACAATGGGTTTTTTGTTCCTTTTTTGGGGGAGAGTTGCTCATGACGATTGTTTCCTGGACTGAGTACTCTCCAGCTAGACTTATTATTGGGGATTAGAGTGGGCGTCTTTAATCGGCCCCCACTTGAATGTGTAGCTGACGTTATTTAGCTGACATGAAGGTCTGTAGTTCATTGTGTTGGTCATTGAATGCCAAGGTTTTAACTGATGGAAACTCTACCTGTACGTCATCTGTTATCTCATGTAGGGACTGGGAATAGACAAGTTTTGAAATCTAAATTTACCGTAACCCTAACTCTGTGCCTTTTTGTTTTAAGTCCAAAGCGAATTCTAAGTTCTAATACATGTAAATGATTCACACACTAATGTGACATAAAACTTCAACGAAAAAAACAACTATGAATATCAGATTTTGGACAAAAAATTTATTCCTAATTTTTCATTTTAAGCCTAACAACATTTTTTAAAAAGTTGTTCGAAACAGGATTTAAACCCGCACCCTTCGTATCACCAAGTCATAATAATACAATGCAAGTCTGTTTCTTATCTCGATATAATTTTTAAAACATTTGCGTGTGTGTCTCTCGTCAGGTCTGACACGCTGTTGGAATAACAACTGTACCTCTTCAACTGCCAATTACGTCCGCAACGGCTTCAGCATGTCCGAGTTTTTCCGAGGTCCGTCTAGTGTTACGAGAGTCAGACATTTAAAACGCATTAGTCCGTCCCAGTGTAACAGTGTCAGGCCTAGTGGAGGCTAGAAGGAAATAATGGGGGCGGCCATAGACTGAGGGAAGAAGAGGGGAAGGGTGGATAATAAAATTTTCTAAAATCGTTCATGGTCCTTCCTATTTAGCGCTAGATTGATTGGTTGGTATTGATTTCTGTATGGATGCAATGGTTCAAATTGTTTCCTTTAAGATGTAGTTCAGTGTTGACTTTCAATACATTGTTTGTCTAAAAAAAGTATTCAATTTCGATTAGCAGGCTGTTTTTTCAAGTCCAAAGATGAAGGAAGACAAAGTTATAGTGAACTAAAGAAAACAAAATTATATAAAAAAAAAAAAAGTAAATAAATAAACAAACAGTGGGACAAAAAAAGGGCACACAGATAGACCAGTAAAAGTTATACATATATAAACATATAAACACACAGAGACAGACAGACACATAATTAGATGGTAGATAGATAGACAGATAGATAGATAGATAGAAAGATAGATAGATAGATAGATAGACAGACAGACAGACAGACAGACAGACAGACAGATAGATAGATAGATAGATAGATAGATAGATAGATAGATAGATAGATAGATAGATAGATAGATGTTATTACGAAACCAAACTCCTTTAATGATGGACATTTCAACTCACAAATTACAGTTGGGAAATCATGATTCGTTATGCAAATTGCCCTAAAAATTTTTTGTTTCGTCCCTTTGAGCTGTTGGATCCAACGGATAATAATCTCTTACATGTATCATTAAAGCGTGCAATGATTTATTCCGTTCATTGCGAGAAAATGGAGATATAACATAGCTACTATTAGTCTGCTATATTATGTAAGATTGACAAGATGTAGAAATAGCTTCCGGGACGTTACACAAGCGTTTGTAGTGCCATTTCTCTCTAGCGTGGGCCCAACAATAATAAAAATAATAACAAGCAAACTATTTTTTTAAATCCTTTTTTTTTCAAACAATAAAGGTTATCTATGAGGAGGAACACCACATTTACAGATATAAATCTCAATAATATAGACGTTATTTCCCTTATTCGATATCAAGCAAAATAATTAACTTCCAATAATTAATTGACTTATTGGTTACTTTTTCAAAATCGATTTATGTTTTGTAAGGTACAATTATTAATAATTGGTTCAACTATCAACTTGATCGGAGAATCGATGTGGTAGAAATAACGTGTACAATTATCAAAGGGGGAAAAACATCTACATAATTAGTGATATATGTGAATACTGAAGGATTAATTTCCCTTGTTGGTATGAAACAAAATAATTAATTACCAGTAATTAATTGACAAGTTGGCTATTTATGTTTAATTGATGTTATGTATTGTCTTTGCCACTGAATAATTGTGTCAAGTTTGAACTTGCTATGAGAATGGATGTGGGAGAAATAATGTGTGCAGACCTTTTACCAGACTGACAGACAGAGTGAGTTAAAATCAGGGGCGGACTGGCTATATTGGCATCCTGGCAAATGCCCGGTGGGCCGATACCAAAATGGCCCGACCCTGGTTGAAATACGCTTTGTAATAATAGTAATAATAACCTTTCTTGTGCTACCTAATTGTGCTGACTAATTGTGGTATATGAACACGAGAGATTCCAACAAATTATACTCTACACAAAATGATCTTGTTGCAGATGTTTGTATTTATTCTCTTGAACAGATTTTAAGTCTCTCCACGTGTAATTTGTCACCACTCCATGACTTCATTTCAGCGGCACCTTAAATTTCTTTGCACTGTGAATGAACTAATATTGTAATGGTGTGTCTGCCAGAACCTTTTCCCTCCTCCTCCCATTTATTCCATTTCTTTGGAGGTACCAGTCTTATAATGACATTTATTTGGTCGCCAACACTCCACAATTCCGTTGGGCGGCATGGCATTGATTTGTGAATTAGTAACTTGGAGGTCTTAACGCGATCACCCTCCCCTACGCCTTGGTTCTGGAAACATCCATTTGATTGGGTGGGGGAGAGGGTTAATTTGGGTTTGGGGTGTAAGCAGAGAGGGGGTTGGAGAAGAGATTGGATTTGCATGAGCCTAGTTCCCAGAGATTAACACTACAGCCAAAGTCCAGCCTGTTCGCGGCGACCGACCATAAAATCTTATCAGCTTTTGTCAAATAGAATTTCTAACTCTTACCTTTTCAGGTCTAGTTTCACGAACATTAGATGACCGAGGGGGTTAAGCGTTTGGCTCCTAGACCAGAGTGGCATGAGTTCGAACCTCAATTAAGACTCTGGGATCCCGAGTTCTTGAGTTTTAGTTCGTTCCCTAACCTACCCCGTCTTAATGGGTACCTGACATTTAGTTTAGCCAAGGAAAGGAATTGGTCATTGGTTTCGACGCACGACACACCTGTTAACCCGTCGGACATACAAAAAGATGAACTTTCTATCAACAGCCCCATCGCCCTTAAAGGTGTGAAAGGGGACTTAACGTTTAAGTTTACTAACAATGTTCTTCTCTCCCTTTTGTTTTACAGCATCAGACCTCTTACATTAAAACAAACTATGAATCTAATTTTTTCAAGTTAGCACAAGTATAACACATTATAACAATGAACCCAACAATTTTCATATCTCAGAATAACCCTTTGCTTAAGGTTGCTATGGTAACGTTCGCTTTCAAACCAGATTGCTGGGTTGGGGGTGTGGTACTTCCGTTTTAATAATATCATTGAGATAATAATTTTTTTACACTGGAAATGAATTTCTGTTTAAGGCTTAGCAGTTTCCATGGTTAAGTAGGCGTTTGTTTAGATCTGCCAGCAAAATAGATTTCCTTTATTCCTCATAATTCATTATAAAAAATTGTTTTTCAAGATTTTTTTTTTTGTGTATGAAAAAACATTTCAAAGTTTGTCACCATTTTGTTTCTGTCCAGAAGCTGAACACTTTCGTCTCGGTTTTATTACAAGGAGAAATATTTTTATCAGCAACTCAATAACTGCATGCTATTAAATACTTTTCATATTTCGAATGCTCTGTTAAAGAAAGTTCTGGGCTAAAAACAAACAAAAAAAGTGATTATAGGATCAAATATATTAGACAATGAAGACAAAATGTCACGAGCAGATTTCTAAAACTTCATTGTCAAAATGAGCTGTCAAGGAAATGTCGCCACATGTGATTTCTTTCGACAAACTGTGATCGTATTCTTCCAATATGCAGTGCTCTTCTGACAAGGAAACAAAAAAAGTCATGGCCTGGCTCTGGAATGGCTCGACGAGGATCAAGAACGGACACTACGCACTGACCTAATCAAACCCTAAGCAAATAAAATGCAAGTCCACTATCTTCATTGTTATCTAGAAAACTTGATAATTGATAGTCGGTAGTGGTAATACTGTCTGGTGATGAGTACCATGTTCCATCGTCTGCATCACCATCATCACCATTCACTGTAAGTACGGTAGTTAATCCTTACATAACCCCCCAGGTAACATTGAACATTGTCTTTAAAGATTTTACATCTCAACTTAGTCTCTTAACATCAATCAAACCCATATTTCTCAAAGTTCACCCAGAGGCCTAGCTAGCCATGTGCAAGTGGTGCGGGCCATACGGAGCGTCATATAGCCTAGCTACGCCACTGAGATCATCTAAACTAATTCTTATCTTGATCGTACTAAGCAATTCATTACAAACTTTAAAAACACCTTTATCCCCCATTCTTCTCCCATTCTTCTAAGTTGAAATTAACTTAATATTATACATAGAATTATGAATGTTAAATTTCTAGAAAAATCGTTAGAACCGTTTTTGAGACCAGCTGTCCAGTTCCTGGATCCAGGTTCCATGAAGTTTTGACGTAAATAGATGTATTGTAAAAGGGGTTTTAACCGGGTTTCAGAGAAAATAGCATCTAATATTTCCCTGTAGTTTGTAAATATTTAAGCTACGACATTTAGTTATAGATACATGTAGATAGAAGGCCCATGTAATGAATCAATAGTGTATACGTAGTGTCTGTGTGGGACAAACTCAACAAACATTTCTCTCAAACTTTTACAATGATTGATTGTCAAGAACTTTTCTGATACGTTATTGTTATTTCCCTGGTTTCTACTGGTGTAGATTTCTATTTTGTTTTGCTACAGTTTGTTGTTCCGTCTGTTTCATTGTGCGTTTCTTTAGTGTAGCTTTTAAAAAATAAAAAACAATTCAAAGTTGGCAAGTTTTTTTGTCAATACAGTATTCTAAACATTTTACATATTTGTATAAGACGAAGAATTAGAATGATTGGCTTTAATTTCCCTGAAGGGGACATAACTTTGTTATTTATTTCTTATATCTTTGTTTGCATGTCTCCTTTTTTTTCTCTCCTTGATTCATTTAGTTAAGAATCATTAACACAGCTTCGGGTCTCAATTATTATTGTTTATGTTTTCTAGATTGCAATCATTCTCAAAATTTAATGTTTAATGTCTTTGAACGAGGATTGTACTTTTGTGTTTTGGTAGCCCAATAGTCCCTCGTCTCTCCTTGTCTGAACACTGTTTACATGCCTTGTAAATACACGTCACTATCGACCCCATACAGTACCCAATGCTTATGTACCAGAGCATTTCCTAGTCCTTTTGTTTCCCACCGTTCTGGCTTATTTAGAGATTAATTTGCACAAGCCCTAAATGATGTCATGTTTTATATAGGCGCGGTTGACAACTTCAACACAAGCAGTTCACTTCTGCAATTGTTTTTTTTGTATTGATTTTGTTGCTAGGCAACTCTTGGAAGGTTTACAGTCTGGGAATGACCGCGCGCGCGCGCACACACACACACACACACTCTCTCTCTCTCTCTCTCTCTCACACACACACACACACACACACAAACAAAAATTCAAATTTTCTTTACTGAGTAAATACAATTTGTTTGTGGTCTTGTTTGTTTGTTTTGACCTAAAAGAAACCAAATTACAGCAGACGACGCAAGTAGGACTTTTTACTAACGTTTTCAAAGAACGCCAGATTTGTTGATCATAGATAAACATACACAACTTGACAGACATGTGACAAACATGTCTCAATTTCAACCTGTAACTATCCCAAACGCATTCCTGGCAATCAGAGAAAAATTGCAGATCTTCAGGAACTCTAAGTAACAGGCTTCGTTTTAACAGTCTTGAAGAAATGAACACCTGCTCGTGTTGGAAAATGGTTGACATGGTTTGGATGTTCCTTCAGAATTGATGATGATCTACTTCTTAGTCCAAACCTCTCGCAAGACGACAAGGGATGGCAGAGGGCAGGGTATGAACACGGGACTAGGCAACAGAACGACAATTTTTTAAAGGGCAATATTTTAAAGGACTGAACGATATTCAACTAATGTAAATAGTAAAGGCCGGACATTGTCAACCTTTATGCCTATGCCTGCAGAACGTCGGACACAAACCTTTTACCTTTTACCTGGTAACCCTAATCATAAAACCTTTCTGCCATACTAGATTTTGTACAACCTTGTGTTCATACACTGAGCTGTGTGTAAGCAGCATAAGATTCCCTTGAACCACAGGTGTCATGCGTTCATCCATCATTCCCCTACGTCAAGATAGTCTAGCTTCCTGTTGGATTAGTCACAAACAAAGTAATTCAACAAATTTTAAGCGTTTAACGAGAGAGATAGGACAAAATGTTCTCTATTGATTAGAAACGGAGAATCTATTCTCCAATGAACCTGAGCCATAATAATAATAATAATAACATTAATAGCCTTCTTGATTCTTTTTCTTCATGCGGGTCGTAGAATCTGATAATTGATGGATGTTATAAAGATATTTCTGGCTTGAAAGTATAGTGCATTGAATTAAGTTGTTCAAACATGGGCATCAGCAACAAGATCTGAATTTGTATTCCTATAACTCAGTCCATCTTAAGTACTTCAACATTCTACTATGAGTAGTTTATTTCAGTACCTATTCAAATTAAAACAATTAAAGTTTTTTTTTAATCTCTTAAAGCGCGGTGAATCGCTTGGCTTCCGAACCGGGGGTCCCCGGGTTTGAGTCTCGTTGAAGATTCGGAATTTGAATTTCGGGATCTGTGTCCACCCAGCTGACCTCATGACACCCTTGTTGACCGTGGGTCACAGAAACAGATGACCCTTACATTATCTGCCCTATAGATCGCAAGGTATGAAAGGTGAAACCTTACTATTTCCACATGTAATAGAGTCTTAGATTAAAGTGAAACTAAAGTATATAGTACTTTTTAGTAGTATAGTTAATGGCTAATTTATTACATATTTCACGCATTAATGTTTAAAAATTAAATAAACTTGAAATAAAATACATAGTCACAAGGTAAATTCCGTCAGACTTTGACATTTTAGCACCTAAAATGTAGATTACAGGTATGATGAATTATTGATTAAAATCGATCGTTCCATTTCACCACCTTTGTTTGGTGGTACTTTTATGGTGAATTAAGGGTGTCAAGGGAGATCAACTCATACAATCAGATGTTGATACTAAGCGTGTCAGGGGAGATCAACTCACACGATCAGTCGTTGATACTATGAACGTAGGAAACCTAGCCAACGCCTTAGGCGCCCCATTCCAACCTTTTTCTTTCGCGACTAATTATACTTTAAGGACGTGTTCTCTCGGCTCTACAACAAGCACTGTTGGTGTCTTACACTGTCCGCAGACACTTTCTGACCAAAATATTCTGATTAATGACCTTTTGATTTCCCCCTAGAGGCTTTACTGGGTTAATACATGGTCTGGTTTTGTATCGAAATATCTCTTGAACATGGCAGAGTACTGTTAACGTTTTTTTGTTTATCTATCTATCTATCTATCTATCTATCTATCTATCTATCTATCTATCTATCTATCTATCTATCTATCTATCTATCTATCTATCTATCTATCTATCTATCTATCTATCTATATCTAAAGATAAAATGTCATTCATTTGTAATGTAATTATAAGCAGCATTACACACACTATTTATATATCTATAAAGTTTCGTGATGACGCAGACAGTATTGTCCGTACATTCCAGATATTTACTTTTAGATTACTATCTTATAACATTAGCAAAAGCAGGCGTACATTAAGTATATGTTGAAAATAATTTCACGGTTGAGGATCAAAGTTGGCGCTTACTAGGCCATAGTAAAATGGAACAGCCCAAAAAAAATGAGAGGAGCTGGTTTAATTAATATTCAACTTACGAACGGTAGGACCAGAGAACTTTTAGAGCCAGGGTTGATGCCAGCGTCTTAGTCTATAGGACCATAGAAAATTTAGAGCCAGGGTTGATGCCAGCGTCTTAGTCTGATCGATTTGAAAGTATCCGCTTTAGGCAAGATTTGTGTATTCATTAGTTTTTGTTTTTTTAAAGATAACATTAGATTAGTAAAAGTCTTTTTTAAAAATTTATTTTCAACGTAATATTTGTATAGATGTCAATCAAAAGAGATCAAACGTGAGGATTACATACGGTGTGCATCATCAGTGGCGTAGCAAAAGGTGGGGGAAGGGGGAGAAATCGAAAATCCACCAAGGCCCCCACTTGAGGGGGACTCCCAAATGAGAGTTCAAAATTGTATTTTATATTAAATATTACTCAAAATGCAGTGGCCCCCAAAGAAATCAATCCCCCGGGCCCCCAAATGATGTCTAATTTATTCATACGCTACTGTGCATGATTTTGATTACAAACTACGCAGTGTTTAGAATGAGATTTGTGAGAAACAAGAAACAAGTTTCTTTTTCTGTACAGTAGTGTAACTAAGTCAAAGTGAGAGATTTATTGCCGACATTTCAACTTGCACTATGATTTTTAATTCTGTACGCCTCCATTGTCTTGAATCAATATCACGTCAAAACTAATCAGTTTAAGAAATGTGTATCTAGTTGGTACGGACCAACTACCTTGAAGAAATGAGAACCTCAATTTAAAAAAAAATAATAATTACAAAAATGTGTCGTCATGTATGTAATTTTAAGTTGGAAAAAGAAAACCATCGCCTAAGGGAGTTCATGCAAATCAACAGAATTCTACGACGGTATATTTCAAATGTCATTGTCTCTTATTCCTCTGGTCTCCGCTTTTTTTAAAGCGCATGCATTGTTTACCTTGTTAACGCGTTCCTGTTGTCCTGGCAACCATTTCAAATACCGTGTTCAACTTCCGTCTAAGCGCCTCGTAGATATAGGTCAGACTAACACGTGCATGGTTCGCGGTTTCTTTTACCTCCCCACCCCCTGTTTTTTGTTGATTAGAGTTACGCCAGCAGACGTGAGAGATGACAACGATATGCCACGTAGTTGTCATTGCTGGCTGAAGTGTCCCATTAGCCATCGGTTGTTAGTACGTGAGCAGACCGCCAGGGTCCTTCCTGTGTGTCCTATGTTTAAAGAGCATGATCTAATGGAATGATTAGAGAACAGCCCTAAAGGAAAGCGATGCAGAGATTCCTGTCAATGACAATAGATCAAGAAACAAATACAATCATCTCGATGATAGTAGCCATATCAAACACAAAAATATGTATATCTACTCATGCTAGTTTTATAATGTTTCAGGCTAAGATAAAGCGTTTTGATTAGCTGAAATTATATCTACACATACTATATACTTAGCCTTATCTATATGTAAGAGAGAGAGAGAGAGAGAGAGCGAGAGAGAGAGAGAGAGAGAACGAAAGAATATAAGGGAGATTAAAAGGAAAGAGAATGAAAGAGATGGTGTTATTGAGGTGGCTGTATTCGTTGAACAGGTCAGTAGTTGACGTTGAAGTGTTTTCAATACAGCCACATATTTTGTGTCCACTATAAACGTTCACTTTACAGTAGTAAAAGAAGATGTGTATCCGCCTCCACTATGACCACTTGTATCCCATAATTTCCTCTGCATGGAATGTTCACATTTGAGTTTGGACTTATAGTCACGTGAAATACTTCAGTCATCTGTTATAAGAAGACAATGACTTGTTATTATTAAGTTAATATGCTTGCTTCATTCCGTGATGGCGACACACTTCTGCTTTGTAGTGAACTCATAGAATATTTCCTGGGAATCCCTGTTCCCCCTTCTTCCCAACTGTTCATTATTGAAAGAGAAGTTCTTTTCCTATTCTTGTTCTAATTATGCATGATACTCCTGCGACTCTCTATCTTTAACGCTGGACATGATGAAAAAAAAAACAACTAACTCAAAAACTTGACAACTCTGGTGTCAGAAGTATTATACTTACATTATCGATCTGTAAAATCAACATCATACTGTACCAGTAATACCACGAAGTTCTGACTATACAATCACATCTCTGTAGAGAAATGTAATGTTGGACTCTAAATGGACCTTACGTCTTGCACTTGAACTTCAACTGTACTGGACCGAATCCAATCGATATAGAAGGCCTGAACACTGACCTGCAACGTCAATGCCTGTGGGAAGTTTACACCAATAGCTCGTTGCCACGTCACAGGTCTGTACGACAACGAGCTATCGGTCGATACTGCCCACAGATAGTGACGTTGCTTAACGAAAGGCCTCGACTGGAACTTTTAGTCTCTACCAATTTCCCTTTTATTACGGGTCCAAGAAGTCCTCCTCGAAAAGGACAGAAACGATAGTCGTTTCTAAACGATCGAATGACCATATCATGGATGATTAGCACGAACCCATTCACGTCATGCTTGGTTGCTCGCATTACGCTGACCGGTGTGACCTGTTTCGGCATGTCCCATAAAGTCTACCCCTGCCCACAACGTCAGTTTATTTATAACAATAGTAATAATTGAAAAGTAAAATTGAAAAAAACAACGAGAAAAAAAAAAGTTTGTTTTAAAAAGTTGAATCCCCTGCCCTCCAGTTTATCAATAAGAAAAAAATACCCGTACTAAATCGCTCTATTTCTGAACTCCTTGGTTCTCAATGACTGATTCACACTTGGCGGCAACTTCTGACAAGCTGAGTTCCCGACACTCAACTTTCATTTCCGTATGTCATGTAGTTCTGCCGCGTCCTGTTTCCTTATCACAGTTCCAGTGACATAGCAGTAATGCGATACCAGTGCAGACGTTACAATGGGGACTTCATCAATCATGTATCTTTGCTCTGATAGTTCTTTTTGTACTTGTTTCCATTTCTGTCCTGAAGTTTGATTCTATTCCTCTAAACGATCTGTGAAATCTAAACGATATTCAAAACTATGTGACAATTCATTATAATCTCAATCTGTTTTCTTTGACTATTGTGTTAAGGTCATGATCTTTGAGACCGGTAGCTTAAAATTTCACATAGAGAATAGTGTTGGAGTTAGAACAATTCTAATTTCTCTCTCTCTCTCTCTCTCTCTCTCTCTTTGTGTTTTTCTTTTTCTCTCTCTGTCTTTCCCTTTCCTTCTCTTTTTCTCTGATTTCTCTCTCTCTCTTTATCTTTCTTTTTCTTTCCGTATCTCTTCTTTTTGTCCCTCTCTCTTATTAACTATATCATTCTCGTACATGCGTGTACATGACAGAACAAGAAATACAATCTCTACTTCCTTGAGCGGATCTAATGTGTTCACTTTTAAGGACAACATTTGTTGCCCTACGCTTTTAGAGGCAGCGCTAGATTAATACAGCCCTTGGCTATTCGTAATATGAGAATGTTTATAAGTGTGATTAGCCTACATGTACATCCACAACTGTTTAAAGGCCCATATACCGCAGTCAGAGTTGGATCTCCACACGAGCTAGTTGTGTTGCTGTTTTTAAAGTTATATTTCCCTAATCTCTTGATTTGTTTGTTTTGAAGCTGACCACTAGAGACTTTTACACCCCATCCCTCGGGACACCTATGTGAACTCCCGGCCAGAACACCAATTAGGTGGTTAAAAATATCAAATGCCAGTGATCGGGTAACATCCAGGCTGGAAAGCGCTTGTAGCCACCGACTCAGATCGATACGCCGGTAATCAAAGAAACGTTCGATCTGCGAGGCCAGGCCATATGTATTATTGATAATCATGGAGCCAGGCGTCAGCGTGCTGGGCCCTTCCTGCTGAGAGAGGGTCAAGAAAAAGTAGCTACCATAAATAATCTTCTTCATACAGACACGGAGGCGGAAACTAGAGCTACCCCCGCTTGGGTCCTTCTTAAAGAAGTTCAATAACGCATACACATATTCTAATCCAGAACTCTGGGACTAATGTTACTACCATATGTTGGGGCAAGGAGGCTGAGTGATTAAGTGTTTGGCTTCCGAACCTGTGGTCCTGGGTTTGAATCTCGGTGAAGGCTGAGTCCAACTAACTCTATTGGGTGCCTGACTTTAGTTGGGGAAAGTAAAGGCTGTTGACCGTTGTGCTGGCCACATGACACCCTGCTCGTTAACCTTTGGCTAAAGAACAGATGCTCTTGACATCATCTGTTCTATAGTTATGATGGTCTGAAAGGGGAAAGTTAATTATTACATGAAAAAAACAACTCTTTTTGAGTGCATAAAGGTTACAATATAGCTGAAACAGACTGCAATACTTTGATTTAAAATTACTTTTAGAAGCTTATGAAAAAGAGCAGGTGAGGTTGGTAGGCTGGGATTTAAATATTTACCTTAAATATATTATTTTATGTTTATTAATTAATGTACATAAGTCCAGTTATTATATTCTTAACAATGTCAATGTGTATTGTACATTGTAAGGGTTTATGTTTATTATGCACTCTAATATTTTTACATGAACACAAGGTAGACCTATGCAGTTGTGTAATTTCACCACAGCAGCTGTAGATTAAAAATTTAAATTTACTATTTGTTCTTTGTTGTTTTTTTTAGTTATTATTGATGAAGCTGATAAATAATTGTTAGAACTACCTAATCCTATAGGTAATAAAATAGTTAATGGTGTTAAAGTAATTATTTTCTCGAGTTTTATAGAAAATATATTTCAGGGGAAGTAATTTTTTCACTGGATGATCCACTGTTTAGCATTTGTTGTTTCCCTTAGTATAGGCATACATCTATGAATAGACCTCCTTTTATATATAGAAACATCGAATGCAAACTTGAATATAAATGACTAGGATTCTTTGTTTCATGTAACAATATCAATTCGTTTTATTGATTTAATATTATTATTTTTGAAATATTCATTGAATGCTAAAATTCACAACCAGAAGAAAGACACAAACTGGTATCATTTACTTTGAACAGACTGCTAAATGTAGTGCATAATATGCATCACAATATGTAATCAGAGATTAATATACATTAAGGTGGATACTCATGTAAAATAAAGAGCTTGCTATACGGAAATAGGAAAGATCAAAGGAAAACAAAACAACAGTGTATACACATTTTGTGACTACATGCTTACCCATTTGTCTAGGTTAATTCAGACTGCTCTCTTCCATGCTCGATAAGTGACTAGCCAGGGAGACAGTCTAGCCGGCACCTTAGCCCTAGCCCTATAAACATATTAAACAATATTAGTGCTGAGTATTTGATTTCTATTTGCTGAGAGCCTGTGACTTCCATTGTAGCGACTGTTAATTGCTAATAAAACAAATGTTAGTTACGATTTGTATTCATTGTCTTAATGGGCGCTGGCCTCTGGTTACTGTGCTATCTTTCTTTACATCGTATGTTGATACATTTTGGTTTCAATTATTTAAATCTAAAGTTCATTGATAAGCGCTATCAAGTGACTGGAGAGTAACCGCGGTCTCCTAGCAACCACAAATCGATATCGATACAAGTGTATGTACTGTTGCGCGCTCGCCTTGGTCACTTAGACATTATGGACATACCTTGCAAGTCAGCAGTCAAGGAGTCAAATTGAAAAGCTAACTTTTACATTAGCCTTGTGTTGGTGCATGCAGTCATATGCAGAGTGAATAATCGATTCTTGTCCTCTTTATCGGGGCAATGTTAAGTCTTTCCCAATTAAAGTTATCTGATAGATACCCATAGTGTTATGCGACACAATCTCCTACATCGGAACTTTAGTGTAGTACATTTCTTATTGTAACGCATTATTAGAATCACGTGATATTATTGTGACAGATAATCACCCCCCCCTCTCTGAAAAACATATAGTGACCTATATCTAAGACTAATATCTTTTTAATTTGCACAAAAATATAAGTATAATCAGTTAGTCTTATGATCATGAATGTATTTTAAATACATATATTTTTTTTTTCTTGATTGTCGTTGCATTTTGTCTTTGACCCGGCAATGTAAGAATTAAATCTTTTATTTCCATCTGCTCATGTCACGTGAACATACAAAACGTACAATACAGAAAAACAACTATCATGGATATTATGGACTCTAAAAAGACAAAGAAACAAATATATTCACTGTATCCACATTAGTTGGAGAATTTAATCTACTTTTTTGGGGTTATAGAACTCTTCTTTTAATGTATTCTTAAAGTGGCCGCCGAAAGGGGAAAAGACGCTATTAGTTTTGTGTGGAATGTCTGTCTGTCCGTCCGTCTGTCCCGTTTAGATCTCGTAAACTAGAAATGATAGTGAAAATCCGACATCATAATGTTTTAGACAATACAAAATTCTGATGCAATGGCTACTTTTTTCTTTTCTGAAAGCGAAAAGTCTAATTTTTTAAATCACTTATGCAAGCAGTTTTTTTTTCATAAAAATACACCACTTATACAACTATTGACTATTAATAGTAACAAACACGGGAGGCTCCTTAGTAGGGGATATAATTATATATATTAGTTTCTATCGTTTTTTTTTTACGGAAGTGTTTTTTTCTTAAGGAAAAAAGAGATTGTCCCTATACAAAACAATTAGAGCAATTATATACGCATTATAAGACATTAGTTAGGCCAGGCTCACATCTAAATTCACATTCACTTTAACCTATCTTTTGCTCTGTGGACCACTGGGGTCCCAAACAAGATCCGTCAACCTTCTTTCTCCATTCTTTGCTGTCGTCTTTGATAGAATTGCATTCTGATGTTCTTTCTGAAAATATTTTCAAACCTGCCTTTTTACCTTCCTGCGTGGACCACTTTGGGGGCCGAGTTTGAGTTTGTGTCTCTACACAAACTGTCTTTGTAACCTTGTTTTTTTTTTTAATTTACATTTTCAATAACACAAGATTTGACAACAGCAATTCATTCTATCATGCTGTAACTGCTACTCTTCCATTTCTCTCGTGTTTACACACTCTCTCTCTTGACTTCTACGTCTATGCTGCTTCAGGTTACTTAATTTATCTATCTATCTATCTATCTATCTATCTATCTATCTATCTATCTATCTATCTATCTATCTATCTATCTATCTATTTATCTATTTATCTATCTATCTATCCATCCATCCATTCATCCATCCATCCATCCATCCATCCATCTATCCATCTATCCATCTATCCATCTATCTATCTATCTATCTATCTATCTATCTATCTATCCATCCATCCATCTATCTATCTATCTATCTATCTATCTATCTATCTATCTATCTATCTATCTATCTATCTATCTATCTATCAATCTATCTCTCTCTCTCTCTCTCTCTCTCTCTCTCTCTCTCTCTATATATATATATATATATATATATATATATATATATATATATTTTGTATACCAATACCTAGAAGTTCTAGAAGTTACACGAACAAGGTTCCTCACATGTAACAAAGAGAACATCTCTTACTAATGAGAACCTTACATCATGCACTTAATAATGTGACAAGCAGATCTATATAGAGAGCACAGAACTAGCCAGTGTTCACGGGGGTGGGGGGGGGGGGGGTCAAGAACCCATCTAGAAGCTGTGTATGAATGTAATGATCCTTCCCATCACCCGTCTTGTCAGCCTGATTGGCCTCGTTTTCAGCATGCATTTAGGCTCTTCAGTGTCATTAGTATGGCTGGCATGTGAGTTAGTGTGAGTGTGTGAGTGTGTGTGAACGTCTGAATACGGCCCATGAGAATGTAAGACAGGTCTATGCATATAGGCGTGATCTCATATCATTGTTTATGTCAAGCAGTTTGTTGTTGACCTAGTGAAAGTGCTGAAGACTAAACTGAGACATATATTATGCTAGAACAGATTTAGTTTGAAGAGTTTTTGTGATGAATCGATTGATCTTAAACATACGGACAGACAGAAGGACAGACAGAAGGATAGGCAGAAGGATAGATAGATAGATATAGATAGATAGATAGATAGATAGATAGATAGATAGATAGATAGATCTTGGTCTGCTTGGTTCACCAGTATCTTTGGCATTGCTAGTCAAGGAGTTCACCAGTATCTTTGGCATTGCTAGTCAAGGAGTTCACCAGTATCTTTGGCATTGTTAGCCAAGGAGGTGTTCACCAGTATCTTTGGCATTGTTAGCCAAGGAGTTCACCAGTATCTTTGGCATTTTTAGCCAAGGAGGAGTTCCAGAGTATCTTTGGCATTGTTAGTCAAAGAGATCACCAGTATCTTTGGCATTGTTAGCCAAGGAGGAGTTCCCCAGTATCTTTGGCATTGTTAGTCAAGGAGGAATTCCCCAGTATCTTTGGCATTGTTAGTCAAGGAGGAGTTCACCAGTATCTTTGGCATTGTTAGTCAAGGAGGAGTTCCCCAGTATCTTTGGCATTGTTAGTCAAGGAGTTCACCAGTATCTTTGGCATTGCTAGTCAAGGAGTTCACCAGTATCTTTGGCATTGCTAGCCAAGGAGAAGTTCACCAATATCTTTGGCATTGTTAGCCAAGAAGGAGTTCACCAGTATCTTTGGCATTGTTAGTCAAGGAGGAGTTCACCAGTATCTTTGGCATTGCTAGCCAAGGAGTTCACTAGTATCTTTGGCATTGTTATCCAAGGAGGAGTTCACCAGTATCTTTGGCATTGTTAGCCAAGGAGGAGTTCACCAGTATCTTTGGCATTGTTAGCCAAGGAGGAGTTCACCAGTATCTTTGGCATTGTTAGCCAAGGAGGAGTTCACCAGTATCTTTGGCATTGTTAGCCAAGGAGGAGTTCACCAGTATCTTTGGCATTGTTAGCCAAGGAGGAGTTCACCAGTATCTTTGGCATTGCTAGCCAAGGAGTTTACCAGTATCTTTGGCATTGCTAGCCAAGGAGTTCACCAGTATCTTTGGCATTGCTAGCCAAGGAGTTCACTAGTATCTTTGGCATTGTTAGCCAAGAAGGAGTTCACCAGTATCTTTGGCATTGTTAGCCAAGGAGTTCACTAGTATCTTTGGCATTGTTAGCCAAGGAGGAGTTCACCAGTATCTTTGGCATTGTTAGCCAAGGAGGAGTTCCCCAGTATCTTTAGCATTGTTAGCCAAGGAGGAGTTCCCCAGTATCTTTGGCATTGTTAGTCAAGGAGTTCACCAGTATCTTTGGCATTGTTAGCCAAGGAGGAGTTCAGCAGTATCTTTGGCATTGTTAGCCAAGGAGGAGTTCAGCAGTATCTTTGGCATTGTTAGCCAAGAAGGAGTTCACCAGTATCTTAGTCATTTTTAGCCAAGGAGTTCACCAGTATCTTTGGCATTGCTAGCCAAGGAGGAGTTCACCAGTATCTTTGGCATTTTTAGCCAAGGAGGAGTTCACCAGTATCTTTGGCATTGTTACCCAAGGAGGAGTTTACCAGTATCTTTGGTATTGTTACCCAAGGAGGAGTTTACCAGTATCTTTGGTATTGTTAGCACCTGTTAGTTTCTCGCATTGGACAAGGTGAGTAGACCTCTTATCGTCAAATACAGTAAAACCTAACGGTTTGTGTTCAGAAGTGGCTCATCATGTACATTGAAGAATATAAAACAAATGGAAACCACGTGTCCCAACTTACACTAATGGGTTATAACTAAGTAGTGACTAAGTAACGATGGAGTCAAAGTCTCAGAACTTCCACAAGTATCATTCGACCTTTTCCTGCGTGCCACCCTGCGTTTGAGACATTCCCAACCAAGTGGTTACACTAAGTGTGTGTATGTGTGTTTGCTTGTGAAGTAGCTGGGTGGAGAGAGAGTTTAAAACTCACTAGCCCAAAGTGTGGCCCTCGGCTTGGAGCTGCTTAATGATCCGCTTCTATTCATTTTCCCTGACCGCTCCCTGAGAGGCTCGTACCGTGAAAATAATTGTTACACGAAAAGTAAGATTTTTTTTTCGGCTTGAATTTTGTTTTTCCTTTTTAACCATTTGTTATGGTTTGTTCTATTTGAACTCAGGCTCTGTGTGGATGGAATGGTCATTAATACTATGAGCCTTCTTATTTCAACGTGTTCATCTATTTTTAGATGATCCCAAGAACGGGAGACAACTGATACCAAAATGGAAGAATTAAACAACGACCAGTAGACGCGGATATTCTCCCTGGCTAACAAACAAATTCAAACTATCATTTAACTAATGGGATATAGTTAAAATTTTGGTTGAAATGGCACTTATCACACTGACATTGCATTTCTTGAGCATCTTAGAGCAGTGAAATGCCAGGTTATTCGCATTTAGAGACGACTCAGCTATCTCGCAGCACTCATTAACCCAACATGTTGAACGAAATTATTAATAAAACAGTTGCTGAAAACCAAAAAGAATATAAATCAAAAAAAGAAAAAAAAATATTTGTTTGTTTGTTTGTTTGTTTTGTTAGAAATATTTTTGAGTTGTTCAACTCGTGATGTGAGTCCTGCCACCAAACGTTGGACAAAATTGAGTTCCAGTGTCGCACGTGCGCCTGTCACGGTGTCACATTGGGCTTCACCCCCCCCCTACACACTTTCTACGCCTTATCCTACCCGCCCCCCTATCTCAAACCCCCACTCCCCACCTCTTTCCGTTTCGTCGCGTCACGTCTTCTAACGACAAAAGTGACAGGTTTCAAATTAAAGGCTATTGTCACGTGACGTTTCGTCAATACGCGGCACCAGAGTTTTCATACAAATAAATACTTAGAGAGAGGTAGAGAGAAAGCAAGACAAGCAGAGTGAGAGAGAGAGAGAGAGAGAGAGAGAGAAGTAGAGAGAGAAACAGAGAGAAAAAATAAACAGGGGGATATTTCCTTCTTCTATCAACACGCATTAAGTAAAATCGATCAAGACAAATCATCAGTAGGTTTCTGGCTCTAAGGGAGATAAAACCGAAAGCAGCCCGGAGTTACCGTTCGTGATGATGAATTTTTTTTTTCTACAATCACATTTTTTCCCTCTTTTATTGTATCTTGTTTTTGTTTTTTTTCTTTATCCTTGATTTAAAGAACAACTAAATTCTAGAATGCTTCAATGTAATAAGGTTTTCTTTTAGTGTTCAGAGATCAATATTTCTTTACGGGAACACATATCAATCGTGCTAGGATTTACATTTTTATTTTATAAGTTTAAATCAATTTGGTATTTTCCATAGTAGATTGACTAATTGGTGGTGTGGTATGCGCTCTGGATGGTCGTATTCATGGTTCCCGGCTGAACCCAGCCCGCAGTCATCTCTCATCGGTCGGAGGTTTGGGCTCAGAGATAGTTAGGCTAGGATGTATTATCTTCAACCCTAAAGGAACATCCAAAGTATATGGAACAAACAAGCAATAGAAAAAAAAGAATACTTTTAAAAAATAAAGCTTTTTTTTTAATGGAAAGAACCGCTAAGTACTGCCATTTATCTGAAAATTACGGGCCCATCTTCCTTTCTGCTCTACAAAACAAAATGAATAATTACTACTAAAGAATTATCTAATTGGTTAGTTTTGTGATTGATTCGTCTATTGATATCGACATTGAATAATTATGCAAAATTTCCATTTGATCCGAGAATAGGAAGGATCCAAATGTAATCACTAGACTATATATATATTCTCCGTATTTGGAAATCAAACAAAATAATTAATCACCAACAATTAATTAACTAATTGTTTATTTTTATTGATTCATGTCTTGTCAGTTGTGAATATTTTAAACTCAATCCGAGAATGGGAAATGGGAGAAAATAAATGTTCAAACTTTTTACCAGACAGACAGACAGAGTGTAAAAAAACAAAAACATACATAAATAAACTCATTTCTACTATAATACGGTTATTTCCATCTTCATTTAATCAATGTTTTAAAGAAAATGTTGCAAAAACTAAAAAAACTTGACAGTGTTTTAAAATACATGTAATTCGTCTGATTTGTAGTTGACATTACTTCCTACAAATTATAACCATAAAAAAAAAACACCTCTCTAGCAAACACAAATAGAGCAACTCTTCTCTTCATAGAACTCCGATTGGCAGCTCTAAACTCTCAGACTGTGTCCACGTCTGCTTCACTTAGATTACTTCTTTTTCGACATTGTACTTTCCTTTGTCCAGTCACGCAGTGCCCGTTGGTCATTTGCTTTATTTACTATGCACATCGCTCTTGGGTCTTCGTCTGTACTACTAAGGACGCAATGGTCAATGAATCAGACTAGAATGATAAAATACGTGTTTGGTACACAGATTGAAACAATCTTATATATTTATTGCCTTCAGCTAGGCAAACGCAAAAGACATACTGGATTAGTCGATTTTAGTTATCGAAATTAAGTCATATAAAGTTTTAGACATTTTTATTGCCGCTCAATAATTATATTTTCTTATAAAAGTAGAATATAATCATAAATCAGAATACTCAGAAATGAGATGTAGGTCTATTCTCTAAGGAGTTTATTTCAAACAATAAAATAACAAACAAGTCAGAATCATATAGGTCAAGATTTATGTCCCAGAGTTTTAGAAATGTTTAACTAAACTACAATCTAGAGAAAACAATTATCGTTTTTTTAAACATTAACCATAGAGAGAAATTAAGAAATGAAATAACTTTAAAATAAAAAGTAATATTTAAACATGTTTTCTTCCCTATGAAAAAAAAAACCAAACAAAACAAACAAACAGATTTAAGATCGATTTTTTGGAATCACCGATCACCGGTTGACAGAAAGATCATGGCTTAGCATAGTGAGAAACTTTCGCCTTGTCAAAGATGGCGTCCGATCAATGGCTCGAGCGGAGCATGCTGGGACGGCAGACAGCTGTGTAGCGGGGGAGAGGAGGTTGTAGAATCAGACGGCGTATACAGAACTAAGTCTCCATGGAGATTTCCGTTGGTTAAATAATTTACCGAAATGTGCTCATTTTTTTTCTCTTCTCTCTATTTTTTTTTCTCTTCTGCTTCCTCAGCCAGTAGAGAGTTTTAGAGTTAGGGTTAGAGTTAGGGTTAGACCTTTTCTTTTTCTCTCCAATAATTTTTTAGAATTGAAAGTGTTATAGTGTTGTTTTTGTTTGATTTGAGAGTAGGCTACAAAACAAAGGATTTCTTTCTGTTTAGTGTTAGAGATCTAATTGTGAAATGTTCCAGAGGTGATAGAGAGCTCAGATGTTTCACAAAAAAAGAAACTGGAACACGAATGTACACAAAATAGAGAGAAACAGCTGAAAGAATATGGTAGAAAATACTCGAGACAATCTGGTTATATAAAAGAGTCTTCTTCTAGTGATGGTTGCCTGGTCGTGCGGTTTGCGCGCTGGACTGTCGTTCGGATTTATCGACGGTCGAGGGTTCAAACCCTGCCCGCTCCCATCCCCCGTCGTCCTGCGGGAGGTTTGGACTAGGAAGTAAACTATCTTCAACTCTGAAGGAACATCCGAAAACATGTAAAACAAAACATTTTATAATAAGTAGAAAGAGACAGAAAACATTGGAAGAAAGAAGACATAGTTACAGAGTTTATAATTGTATACAGTATTACGTTTATATTATATAGTCATTACGTTATATAATATAGTCATTACGTTATTACTATAATTTCAGTATTCTTGTATGTGGCCACTATTTGTCTGTATGTCTTGCGGCAAATTATATAGGTCACTGCTGTTTGTTCCAAGTCAATTCTACTCTCATCCCACTGAAAGTCAATAACATTTTACAAAGCTTTTATTAATACACTCTGTCTGTCTGTCTGTCTGTCTGTCTGGGTGAATTCTTTTACACGCTTTCTGTTCTCCCCCTTCCCATTCTCGGATCAAGTTAAGTGTATAATTAGTCACATTGTAGATGGCAACAAATGATTCAATCAAAAGCTTAACCGAGTATCTTAATAAATTTGTTGCAATTAATAAATTTTGTTTTATATAAAGTAGAAGTAAGATATATTACTATTGCCATTGAACGAGCCTCGTCTCTCCTTCATTCAAGCTTTTTAGTTTGTATTTTGTTTTAGATTCCTTGTTGAATTTTGATGATGACAATCTCACACCTTTCAACTTAGTTCTATTGAAAACAAGGGAAAACAAAGCACCAATGTAACACGTACATACAATATGTCCAACTTGGATCCAAATTTCATATATAGATCTAAAATAGATATATAGATAGATAGATAGATAGATAGATAGATAGATAGATAGATAGATAGATAGATAGATAGATAGTTCGATCGATCGATATATAGATAAATAAATAGATATATAGATAGATAGATAGATTTTCTGGTTTATTGTATTATGTTAAGATAGATAGATTGATAGATAGATAGATACATAGATTTTCTACTGTTTTTTTTTTATTAAGATAGATAGATTTTCTACTGGTTTATTGTATTATGTTAAGATGGAGTAAAAGTATCTTATAAATTGCTGTGCAGTCGAAGAGGAATTATAGTTAAAGCCTGAATGCTGGTCAAGAATAAACACGATACCGGTGGGAACAATGAGGCATATATAGAAAATCAGAGACAATTTGCACAGTAATCGCACACAGACATGGAATCGATACGACCCTGTGGCACGTTATGCGTTTGCAAACATCATTTGTCAGGAGCAACAATCACCGGGTCGCATTAAATGTTCAATGCCATTAGCCTCCCCTGAGTCCCGCATGCTTGTTTGTTGGTAGTCTTGGATCTGTTGCGACATTGCATTTAGGCGACCACAAACCAAGAAAAACAGAACAAAAAAAAACAACTCACCATTACATATGAAGTTCGACAGTCAGTCATTCAATGTCTTCCCACGGATCTAATGGAGCATGGGAAGTGGGTCGACGTGTACTAGAGGCAATAAAGCGATTTTTATTTATTTAAAAAAAATAAAAAATTGAATGGTGATTGAAGCAGGGTGACGCCGTTATCTGGAATAGTATACCATCTTAATTTTGGTATCGAATTTCATTCTAGCGCCATTTCTATTGTAAGCTCAACACGGAATACTTCCATTGGATGTAGTCTTCTGAATTCGCGCCACTTTTACCTTTTGACCAAGCAATCTGGAAACTAATTAACATAATTAATTCTGGAGTAAACGTAAAAAAAAATGCTAAAAATAAAAGTATTACGGCCATTAGGATCCAAGTGTGTATTCAAGAAACGAATTCAATTAGTGAAAGCCCAAATCCGACCAGGTCCGATTAGGCCGGCCATATCGCGAGTTGGTCAATATCTTGCTTTGATACAAATATATATATATATGTGTGTGTGTGTGTGTGTGTGTGTGTGTGTGTCTGTATGTCTCTGCTGATGTGTGCATTTAAAAAGTCAATGACTATGAATGAAGGTCACAACCACATTGACACTTGGACAACCACATTGACACCTGGACAACCACATTGACACTTGGACAACCACACTGACACCTGGACAACCACATTGACACCTGGACAACCACATTGACACCTGGACAATCACATTGACACCTGGACAACCACATTGACACCTGGACAACCACATTGACACCTGGACAACCACATTGGCACTTGGACAACCACATTGACACCTGGACAACCACATTGACACCTGGACAACCACATTGACACTTGGACAACCACATTGACACCTGGACAACCACATTGACACCTGGACAACCACATTGACACCTGGACAACCACGTTGACACCTGGACAACCACATTGACACCTGGACAACCACATTGACACCTGGACAACCACATTGACACCTGGACAACCACGTTGACATTCTCCACATGTAGCGTACCGAATGACTTGGTGATATTTCTGTTCTGTGACTCGTCCCCACCACCAGCCTATGTACTTGACCGAGATCGATGGGAAAATTGATGAAAGTTTTCTGCGCTAGGTGTCAGAGAACCATCCCTAAAGGTCGAATCCATCGACCCAGTTAGATGCGTTGATCAAAGTACCAACGATTCACCTCTGATGAAGTCGAGTCTTTAACTAGCTGTTTACTTGGTAACAATAATCATCTTGTATTCGGTTATTGAATTATTAACACAAATATTCCAGTTTCAGTACGTCACTGAAGCTATACCAACCACAGTAGCTTCAAGAAAAGAGAATTAAAGAATGAAAGAGGGGAGACAAGAAAAAGAGTGGAAATGACAAAGAAAGAAATAAGAAAGAAAGAAATTAAAAGAGAGAATAAAGAAAGAAAGAAATTAAAAGAGAGAATAAAGAAAGGAAGAAAGAAAGAAATTAAAGGAGAGAATAAAGAAAGAAAGAAATTAAAAGAGAGAATAAAGAAAGGAAGAAAAAAAGAAATTAAAAGAGAGAATAAAGAAAGAAAGAAAGAAATTAAAAGAGAGAATAAAGAAAGGAAGAAAGAAAGAAATTAAAATAGAGAAGGAAGAAAGGAAGAAAGAAAGAAATTAAAAGAGAGAATAAAGAAAGAAAAAAAAAAAAGAAAGACTGAGCGAAAATGAAAGAGAAAAGACTGAAAGATGAAAGGAAAAAAGAAAGTAAGTAAAGTGAAAAAGTGAGATTAAAAGAAAGAAAAAAAGATAAAAGAAATAAAGAAAGAAAATATAGAAAAAGAAGAGAAAGAAACTAGAGAAAGATTGTTGTCATTAATTGTATTTCTTATTAAGGCCAATGACGTGAGAGGACATCCTGCCAACTTTCCAGTTGAAGTCCTTGCATTCAAACCCAAACCGTGTATCACCATGTGTTGGGGGGGGGTAGAGGACGTGACTGGACTTGAGGTGGGGGGAGTGTCTGCTCCAGACACTGTCCTGCCTTGCAGACATGTACACGTCCCACAACTTCGTGCACGTCACGTTTGTCATTAACGCTCGCCAATATATCTAAATACGCTGCACGGTGTGGGTGAGGACATGGCGGACACTTCCGGAAGTGGGCGGAGCTTAACATTTCCGCATTTTTTTAACGGAACAGAGGCAAAAAAAAAAAAAGGTTTCAATATTGTTTTTTTTTTCAAAATAAATGGTTTTACGGGGTTAACGATGGCTTTGGATGGTGAGTCTATAACCAATCTTTGGGTGGTGAGTCTATAACCAATCTTTGGGTGGCGAGTCTATAACCAATCTTTGGGTGGTGAGTCTATAACCAATCTTTGGGTGGCGAGTCTATAACCAATCTTTGGGTGGTGAGTCTATAACCAATCTTTGGGTGGCGAGTCTATAACCAATCTTTGGGTGGCGAGTCTATAACCAATTTTTGGGTGGCGAGACTATAACCAATCTTTGGGTGGTGAGTCTATAACCAATCTTTGGGTGGCGAGTCTATAACCAATTTTTGGGTGGCGAGTCTATAACCAATCTTTGGGTGGCGAGACTATAACCAATCTTTGGGTGGCGAGACTATAACCAATCTTTGGGTGGCGAGTCTAAAACCAATCTTTGGGTGGTGAGTGTATAACCAATCTTTGGGTGATGAGTCTATAACCAATCTTTGGGTTGCGAGTCTATAACCAATCTTTGGGTGGCGAGTCTATAACCAATCTTTGGGTGGTAAGTCAACGAATGTTCTTGATTGGGCACTACCACTTGGTCTAATTATTATCACTTAAGGGTATTTTATATAGGCTTTTCCTTCTTTTAAATAGAGCACCGGTGTTAATCAGAATGGCTGACTAGCCACGTAGTATGCGCTTTGGGCTGTCGTCGTGAATGCCCCGTGATCAAACCCAGCGGTCAGTCGTCACACTTGAAGAGATCTTAGCTAGGAAGTAATAATTATTTCTGAAAAAAAAAAAGTCTGAAACATGCAATGGGACGGACAGATAAATCAATACATTGAATTCTGTTCTCAACATGTTTATCTCATATGTTATACAATAATTTTAGCATGCATGTCAACTTATCCTAACAAAAAACGCAAGATTTGTATTTAAATAAGACCCACATCGAACAATAGTGCTCGCATACTCATTTACAAAATGAACACTAAACGTAAACCATTGCATTTTTTTTGCATAACATGTATCATCCCTAAAATTGATGACGTCATTCGATGTTTCCGGCACAACGGTGTACCGGATATCCGATTTGTACATCACAGTAGACATTAACACGGCATGGGATTGCGGAATTAACTCATGAAAAAGAAAGGGGGAAAAAATAACATTTCTACTATGAAAAAAAAAAAAGGGGGAAAAATGTAAAATCTAAATATTTTGTTTCAGCTCCAATGCTTGGCAGACTTTTTAATGTAAACATTCGTTGCTAAGACACTTGCTCAATGAAATGTCTGTTGGGCTAGACACGTCAGCAGAACTATCGACCAGAAAAATAGAGGGAACCATTCAGACGAAGTGCTGAAGGCGAAACCGTAACATTTCATTACACGGCATTAGGACTTCTAAAAATAGATTTTTCTTTTTAAGTTTATTTTTCTACTATTTTCTTTAGTTCTCTCTAGTACTCTCCTGCATTCTTTAGTTCTCTCTAGTACTCTCTTGCCTTCTTTAGTTCTCTCTAGTACTCTCCTGCCACCTTTAGTTCTCTCTAATACTCTCTTGCCTTCTTTAGTTCTTCCTTGAACTCTCCAGCCTCCTTTAGATCTCCCTTGTACTCTCCAGCATCCTTTAGTTCTCCCATGTACTATTCTGCCTCCTTTAGTTCTCCCATGTACTCTCCAGCCTCCTTTAGTTCTCCCTTGTACTCTCCAGCCTCCTTTAGTTCTCCCTTGTACTCTCCAGCATCCTTTAGTTCTCCCTTGTACTCTCCTGCCTCCTTTAGTTCTCCCTTGTACTCTCCAGCCTCCTTTAGTTCTTCCTTGTACTCTCCTGCCTCCTTTAGTTCTCCCTAGTACTCTCCAGCATCCTTTAGTTCTTCCTTGTACTGTCCTGCCTCCTTTAGTTCTCCCTTGTACTCTCTAGCATCCTTTTGTTCTCCCTTGTACTCTCCTGCCTCCTTTAGTTCTCCCTTGTACTCTCCAGCCTCCTTTATTTCTTCCTTGTACTCTCCTGCCTTCTTTATTTCTCCCTAGCACCCCCTTCCTCCTTTAGTTCTCCCTTGTACTCTCCTGCCTCCTTTAGTTCTCCCGAGTACTCTTCTGCATTCTTTAGTTCTCCCTAGTACTCTTCTGCCTTCTTTTGTTCTACCAAGTACTCTCCTGCCTTCTTTAGTTCTCCCTAGTACTCTTCTGCCTTCTTTAGTTCTCCCTAGTACTCTCCTGCCTTCTTTAGTTCTCCCTAGTACTCTCCTGCCTTCTTTAGTTCTCCCTAGTACTCTTCTGCCTTCTTTAGTTCTACCAAGTACTCTTCTGCCTTCTTTAGTTCTCACTAGTACTCTTCTGCCTTCTTTAGTTCTACCAAGTACTCTTCTGCCTTCTTTAGTTCTACCAAGTACTCTTCTGCCTTCTTTAGTTCTACCAAGTACTCTTCTGCCTTCTTTAGTTCTACCAAGTACTCTTCTGCCTTCTTTAGTTCTACCAAGTACTCTTCTGCCTTCTTTAGTTCTACCAAGTAGTCTCCTGCCTTCTTTAGTTATCCCTAGTACTCTTCTGCCTCCTATAGTTTTCCCTAGTACTCTAATGCCTCCTTTAGGTCTCCCTAGTACTCTTCTTCCTTCTTTAGTTCCCCCATAGTACTCTTATGACTTATTTAGTTCTCCCTTGTACTCTCCTGCCTTCTTTAGTTCTACTAAGTACTCTTCTGCCTTCTTTAGTTCTCCCTTGATTTTTCCTGCCTCCTTTAGTTCTCCCTTGTACTCTCCAGCATCCTTTAGTTCTCCCTAGTACTCTTCTGCCTTCTTTAGTTCTCCCTAGTACTCTCCTGCCTTCTTTAGTTCTCCCTTGTACTCTCCTGCCTTCTTTAGTTCTCCCTTGTACTCTCCTGCCTTCTTTAGTTCTCCCTAGTACTCTTCTGCCTTCTTTAGTTCTCCCTTGTACTCCCCTGCCTTCTTTAGTTCTCCGTAGTACTCTTTTGCCTTCTTTAGTTCTCCCTTGTACTCTCCTGCCTTCTTTAGTTCTCCCTAGTACTCTTCTGCCTTCTTTAGTTCTCCCTAGTACTCTTCCGCCTTCTTTAGTTCTCCCTAGTACTCTTCTGCCTTCTTTAGTTCTACTAAGTACTCTTCTGCCTTCTTTAGTTCTATCAAGTACTCTCCTGCCTTCTTTAGTTCTCCCTAGTACTCTCTTGCCTTCTTTAGTTCTCGTTTGTACTCTCCTGCCTTTTTTTAGTTCTACCTTGTACTCTCCTGCCTCCTTTAGTTCTCCCTTGTACCCTCCTGCCTCCTTTAGTTCTCCCTTGTACTTTCCTGCCTCCTTTAGTTCTCCCTTGTACTCTTCTGCCTCCTTTAGTTCTCCCTTGTACTTTCCTGCCTCCCTTAGTTCTCCCTTGTACTCTCCAGCCTCCTGTAGTTCTCCCTTGTACTCTCCTGCCTCTTTTAGTTCTCCCTTGTACTTTCCTGCCTCCTTTAGTTCTCCTTTGTACTCTCCAGCCTACTTTAGTTCTCCCTTGTACTCTCCAGCCTCCTTTAGTTCTCTCTTGTACTCTCCAGCATCCTTTAGTTCTCCCTTGTACTTTCCTGCCTCCTTTAGTTCTCCCTTGTACTCTCCAGCATCCTTTAGTTCTCCCTTGTACTCTCCTGCCTCCTTTAGTTCTCCCTTGTACTCTCCAGCCTCCTTTTGTTCTCCCTAGTACTCTCATGCCTCCTTTAGTTCTCCCTAGTACTCTCTTGCCTCCTTTAGTTCTCCCTTGTACTCTCCAGCCTTCTTTAGTTCTTTCTAGTACTCTCCTGCCTTCTTTAGATCTCCCTAGTACTCTCTTGCCTTCTTTAGTTCTCCTTTGTACTCTCCTGCCTTTTTTTTAGTTCTCCCTTGAACTCTCCTGCCTCCTTTAGTTCTCCCTTGTACCCTCCTGCCTCCTTTAGTTCTCCCTTGTACTCTCCAGCATCCTTTAGTTCTCCCATGTACTATCCTGCCTCCTTTAGTTCTCCCTTGAACTCTCCTGCCTCCTTTAGTTCTCCCTTGTACTCTCCTGCCTCCTTTAGTTCTCCCTTGTACCCTCCTGCCTCCTTTAGTTCTCCCTTGTACTTTCCTGCCTCCTTTAGTTCTCCCTTGTACTCTTCTGCCTCCTTTAGTTCTCCCTTGTACTTTCCTGCCTCCCTTAGTTCTCCCTTGTACTCTCCAGCCTCCTGTAGTTCTCCCTTGTACTCTCCTGCCTCTTTTAGTTCTCCCTTGTACTTTCCTGCCTCCTTTAGTTCTCCTTTGTACTCTCCAGCCTACTTTAGTTCTCCCTTGTACTCTCCAGCCTCCTTTAGTTCTCTCTTGTACTCTCCAGCATCCTTTAGTTCTCCCTTGTACTTTCCTGCCTCCTTTAGTTCTCCCTTGTACTCTCCAGCATCCTTTAGTTCTCCCTTGTACTCTCCTGCCTCCTTTAGTTCTCCCTTGTACTCTCCAGCCTCCTTTTGTTCTCCCTAGAACTCTCATGCCTCCTTTAGTTCTCCCTAGTACTCTCTTGCCTCCTTTAGTTCTCCCTTGTACTCTCCAGCCTTCTTTAGTTCTTTCTAGTACTCTCCTGCCTTCTTTAGATCTCCCTAGTACTCTCTTGCCTTCTTTAGTTCTCCTTTGTACTCTCCTGCCTTTTTTTTAGTTCTCCCTTGAACTCTCCTGCCTCCTTTAGTTCTCCCTTGTACCCTCCTGCCTCCTTTAGTTCTCCCTTGTACTCTCCAGCATCCTTTAGTTCTCCCATGTACTATCCTGCCTCCTTTAGTTCTCCCTTGAACTCTCCTGCCTCCTTTAGTTCTCCCTTGTACTCTCCAGCCTCCTTTAGTTCTCCCTTGTACTCTCCAGCCTCCTTTAGTTCTCCCTTGTACTCTCCTGCCTCCTTTAGTTCTCCCTTGTACTCTCCAGCCTCCTTTAGTTCTTCCTTGTACTCTCCTGCCTCCTTTAGTTCTCCCTAGTACTCTCCAGCATCCTTTAGTTCTTCCTTGTACTCTCCTGCCTCCTTTAGTTATCCCTTGTACTCTCTAGCATTCTTTTGTTCTCCCTTGTACTCTCCTGCCTCCTTTAGTTCTCCCTTGTACTCTCCAGCCTCCTTTAGTTCTCCCTTGTACTCTCCTGCCTTCTTTATTTCTCCCTAGCACTCTCCTTCCTCCTTTAGTTCTCCCTTGTACTCTCCTGCCTCTTTTAGTTCTCCCGAGTACTCTTCTGCATTCTTTAGTTATTCCTAGTACTCTTCTGCCTTCTTTAGTTCTTCCTAGTACTCTTCTGCCTTCTTTAGTTCTACCAAGTACTCTCCTGCCTTCTTTAGTTCTCCCTAGTACTCTTCTGCCTTCTTTAGTTCTCCCTAGTACTCTCCTGCCTTCTTTAGTTCTCCCTAGTACTCTTCTGCCTTCTTTAGTTCTACCAAGTTCTCTTCTGCCTTCTTTAGTTCTACCAAGTAATCTTCTGCCTTCTTTAGTTCTCACTAGTACTCTTCTGCCTTCTTTAGTTCTACCAAGTACTCTTCTGCCTTCTTTAGTTCTACCAAGTACTCTTCTGCTTTCTTTAGTTCTACCAAGTACTCTTCTGTCTTCTTTAGTTCTACCAAGTACTCTTCTGCCTTTTTTAGTTCTACCAAGTAGTCTCCTGCCTTCTTTAGTTATCCCTAGTACTCTTCTGCCTCCTATAGTTCTCCCTAGTACTCTTCTGCCTCCTTTAGGTCTTCCTAGTACTCTTCTTCCTTCTTTAGTTCTCCCTAGTACTCTTATGCCTTATTTAGTTCTCCCTTGTACTCTCCTGCCTTCTTTAGTTCTACTAAGTACTCTTCTGCCTTCTTTAGTTCTCCCTTGTACTTTCTTGCCTCCTTTAGTTCTTCCTTGTACATTCCAGCATCCTTTAGATCTCCCTAGTACTCTTCTGCCTTCTTTAGTTCTCCCTAGTACTCTCCTGCCTTCTTTAGTTCTCCTTTGTACTCTCCTGCCTTCTTTAGTTCTCCCTTGTACTCTCCTGCCTTCTTTAGTTCTCCCTAGTACTCTTCTGCCTTCTTTAGTTCTCCCTTGTACTCTCCTGCCTTCTTTAGTTCTCCCTAGTACTCTTCTGCCTTCTTTAGTTCTCCCTTGTACTCTCTTGCCTCCATTAGTTCTCCCTAGTACTCTTCTGCCTTCTTTAGTTCTCCCTAGTACTCTTCTGCCTTCTTTAGTTCTACTAAGTACTCTTCTGCCTTCTTTAGTTCTATCAAGTACTCTTCTGCCTTCTTTAGTTCTACTAAGTACTCTTCTGCCTTCTTTAGTTCTATCAAGTACTCTTCTGCCTTCTTTAGTTCTACCAAGTACTTTTCTGCCTTCTTTAGTTCTACCAAGTACTCTTCTGCCTTCTTTTACCAACATATACTCCGTCATCTATACTCTCGGTCATAATTAACCTTTATTCATGAAACAAAAATATGATTTATATTTGTGATTATCTTGGAACACTAAAAAGTAATAGGAGGAAAAGAAAATCGAAATTGATTTAAACAGATATAAACAAAGAATGAAAGCGAAGGAGAGAAAGGAGAAGCCAAATCAGTCTGATTGGATAAACAAGCGTACATTTAACTAATTAGAAACTAGAAAGAAACTCCCACAATTGACATCAAAAGAAAAATTGTAATCATCATTTAGACTCTTCTAACATTTAAAAAAAAAATGAGAATTCAGTTTCTTTGAAAAAAAATTTTTTTTTTTAATTAGCAGGCAAAATAAAAATACATGCAATATATTGGACAAATTCTATAACAATACAAGATAAATATGTAGCAATGTAATGTGGCACTTTATTGTGGCACTGTTATGTAGCACTGTAATGTGACACTTTATGTGGCACTGTAATGATTTATGTCTGATGTGCACTCAGTTCGTTGTTCAGATATTTTAAAAGTTTCTGTACTTTCGTACATAATATATGAGGCGCGGTGGCTGAGCGGTAAAGCGCTTGGCTTCCGAACCGGGGGCCCTTAATTCGGGATCTTTGGGCGCCTCTGCCTCTAAAGGGTACCTGACATTAGTTGGGGAAAAAGTAAAGGCGGTTGGTCACATGACACCCTAGATAACTGTACGCCACAGAAACAGATGGCCTTTACATCATCTGACCTAGAGACTACAATTTGTGATTGAACTTTACTTTTTTTGTTTTAGTTACATAGACTATTCCTTGTTACTTACATAGACTATTCCTTGTTACTTACATAGACTATTCCTTGTTACTTACATAGACTATTCCTTGTTACTTACATAGACTATTCCTTGTTACTTACATAGACTATTCCTTGTTACTTACATAGACTATTCCTTGTTACTTACATAGACTATTCCTTGTTACTTACATAGACTATTCCTTGTTACTTACATAGACTATTCCTTGTTCTGATATTGTGACGATGACATACAATTAGTTTCATGTTCATACACACTGCTACAGCGTTATCTATGTTTTATCAAGCTTAGAGCTGAATTATTTGTTAGTTTCATCAATGCCTGGTATGGCAATCTAAACATTAAAAATAAAAATAATCTATAAAATCCTAAATGCTGCTAGTAAGTTCGTTGGGAACATACAAACACCATTTGGAGAATTATTTAAACAAAAGATAGTCACCAGAAAGCTAAAAATACTTTAAAGTTAAAAACAAAAACAAAATAAAATCATAATTTTTACATTGTATAATTACAAATCAGATACAAGTCATCAATCACTGAAACAGGCTAACACAATAAACTCATTTAATCTTCTGTTATCATTATAAATATAATCCTTTGGACTGATGCCAGCATTAGACGTATACTTTCTTGGCTATAGCTAGAAGGTTTTGTTGTTATGTAATGCACACATTGTATCATTATTATTTTATTTATTAACTCGCTTGCCAACAGATAATAAACTATCTATCTATCTATCTATCTATCAATCTATCTATCTATCATCTATCTATCTATCTATCTATCTATCTATCTATCTATCTATCTATCTATCTATCATCTATCTATATATCTATCTATCTATCATCTATCTATCTATCTATTTATCTATCTATCTATTTATCTATCTATCTATCTATCTATCATCTATCTATTTATCTATCATCTATCTATTTATCTATCTATCTATCTATCTATCTATCTCTTTGCTTTATAAACGTTGGAACCTGCATGTATTATAGCATTTTATTATATCTTTTTTCTGAATGCTAATAGTTCGATACTGATTTATTCTTATAGTCGTATCCTCCTTTTTAATTTCCAAACAATGTCAAACCCAGCTAATACCTATTTATAGTTACCAACTCAGCCGGAAGCAGGCACTCCTAATACATAAAAGTACTTGATTTGACCTTTCAAGCAGATTCTCGGTATCGATATTCATATCTGGATCGATGTTGGAAGATTGAATAATCGATGAATCTGATTACACGCAGAGACCCGTGTTCTCTGTACGTCTGGAATTTTTTGTTTCTCTGGCACCAATAACACCATATTGTTTGCGTCTGTGTGTGCTTGCGTGTTTGTTTCTCTGGCATGAATAACACCATTGTTTGTGTCTGTGTGTGCTTGCGTGTTTGTTTCTCTGGCACCAATAACACCATTGTTTGTGTCTGTGTGTGCTTGCGTGTTTGTTTCTCTGTCACCAATAACACCATTGTTTGCGTCTGTGTGTGCTTGCGTGTTTGTTTCTCTGTCACCAATAACACCATTGTTTGCGTCTGTATGTGCTTGCGTGTTTGTTGCTCCTGTACACGGGAAATCTTTTGGGGGGAAAAACTCAGAGATAGCATTGAGATATACTTTGAGATATACTTTGAGACATACTTTGAGACATACTTTGAGATATACTTTGAGACATACTTTGAGATATACTTTGAGACATACTTTGAGATATACTTTGAGATATACTTCGAGATATACTTTGAGATATACTTTGAGATATACTTTGAGATATACTTTGAGATATACTTCGAGATATACTTTGAGATATACTTTGAGATATACTTTGAGACATACTTCGAGATATACTTTGAGATATACTTTGAGATATACTTTGAGACATACTTTGAGATATACTTTGAGATATACTTTGAGATATACTTCGAGATATACTTCGAGATATACTTTGAGATATACTTTGAGATATACTCTGACATGATGTATAAGATTTCTGTCACTTGTATTCCATCTCATTAGATACTTAGAGTTTAGAACCAGTTGTTAAAACAGACCATATTTTTAATCATTACAATTATTTTGTTTTTAATTCTAATGTTTTGAAGTCCCAGAAGCGTGAACAGTTAGAGGCTTTTAGCAACATATTTTTCAAAAATCTCCATTTAAAAAAAACAACTCGATGACGTAATCAGAAAAGGGTCACGAACTTTAAAAAAAAGGAAAAATGTTAAACTATAAACTCAAAGCAGACGACAATGTCTGGTCACGTTCAGCTCCAGGAATACACACATGCTAGACTGTCATTTTTTTTTTCTACTGGCTTTAGACTCCCTGTTACCACATTAAACTATCGTCAAATAATGCCAGGGCTTGTCCCCCACAAATCTAAATGAAGGCCATGGATTGACTTCAGATTACATACTCCTCCTTCTTGCTTGAGTATGTTGTCAATGACCAGATTTTTTAGTTAGTTGACGTGGACTTAGAAGAAAATATCTGTATGGGTGTTTACAAGTTTGTGGGTTTGTTTCTTTAGCCCTTTGACGTAGTATCAAAGATTTTTATTCAAACTTAATGAATATGTGTACGTACAAGGTCTCCCCCCCCCCGGCCACAAAGAAACAAAAAATACTTTCATTATATGTCAAAATTCGTTGACCAGAGTTGCCATTTTGGTTGTGAATTTTGAAATAAGTTGTAATGAAAATTGTGCTGTAACTGTCAAATTGTAGTTTTAAACATTTGACTAGAAAAAAAAATAGATCAAGTTCTGGTTATTCACTTATATAAAAAGACTGTTTAGGCAATGTAGTCTACAACCACAAATGCACATACAGAAAAAAAAAATTCGTTTTTTCAGTGTTTAAATTATTCCATAAAAAGTTACTTTTTTCTATCTCATTTTGTAATGTTTATCTCCAATGAATGGGGCGTGGGCACTCTGCTTGTGTGTCGTCTGTTCATGTCACTTTCTGTTTCACTCTGCTCGTGTGTCGTCTGTTCATGTCACTTTCTGTTTCACTCTGCTTGTGTGTCGTCTGTTCATGTCACTTTCTGTTTCACTCTGCTCGTGTGTCGTCTGTTCATGTCACTTTCTGTTTCACTCTGCTTGTGTGTCGTCTGTTTATGTCACTTTCTGTTTCACTCTGCTTGTGTGTCGTCTGTTCATGTCTGGTTTTCAAAAAAAAATCTTTATCTCCGGCCTTTCATTTATTTAGTTTCATGACTTGAAATTTATCGAGAGAAAAAAAAAACACCTAGAAACTGGTTGTATTACGAATAACATTCTCTCCTCCAGCCTCCCTCCCTCTCTCCCTCCCTCTCTTCCTCTCTGTATTGACGTTCTCCTCTATAGATTTTGCTCCAATTAATTTGTCATTATTAATGCACGTATCTCCAGCCAAAGCAAGAGAACATTTTTCAACAGTGCCTGCTCATTCAAGTCTCGGCCAAAGAAGAAAATCTATTGATCCGAAAAACCACGGATCGGAATGAGTGATTGTGTGTGTGTGTGAGAGAGAGAGAGAGAGAGAGAGAGTGCGTGGAAGATGAAAAAGATAGAGATTGAAAGAAGGAAGGGAGATGTGAGATTTGTTCAAAGTGTAATAAGACGATTAAAAACACACACACACACACACACACACACTCGGGGAGCTAGTGGTGCACAGTGGCTACTAATTATGTGGCTAATGGCATTGCTCAAGAGCTGACACTGGGAGATGGTGGACAAGAACATAGCTGTGTACGTGGTTATCTTTGTCCCTCATTTGGTTACTAATTTTTATTTTTCAATATCAATTTTTATTTGGAGATTTTGAATTTTTAGGTGATTTAAAAACAAATATAACTACTCTTGTATGTGCCTGAAGAGCCTGTTGTCAACTCCTTATTTGTCCTTTATTTATTTCTGTAAGAAGTTCTACATTGTATCCAATATCTAAAACTCGAATGAGTTTGTTGCTCCTGTTAACAAAACATTACGAATGCAGTTGCTGAGCATTGCGCCCATTTATAATTATTTTTTGTGTATATAATGTCATAGATAAAACATTTTAAAGGTCCCTGATTTGTTGTATATAATTTGATTGATAACTTATTAAAATATTGGGCCTAGTCGGAGGTTCAAAAATCTTAAAAGAAGAGTTCTTTTTTTTTTATAATAACAATTTTATTGAAGAAAAATTTTGGATTCCAACTCTCGAGAGAAAAACATTTTCTCGTAAAAACATGAGGTAAATAAAATAATATAATTATTATAACTCAAATAATTATTAATTATTTTTGAAGTTTCATTTTGCTTATTTTTCTTTTCGCAATGCATCATCGGACTATTTGTTTTGACCGAGTTTAACTTTATAGTTGTTAGAGCTATACATAAAGCGTCAATCCTACCCCTCCCCAGATCAGTATATTGCGTGATTGTCGTCTAATTTGTCCAGACATTTTGGCCAAAAAAAAAAAAGTCTATGCTCATCGCTGATAGGAACCTGGGCGGCTGTGACGTCACGAGTGTCACGTGAACGAGAGCCGTGTCACAGCCTCGTTTAGAGAATAGAGCCGGTGTATTTTGTTTGTCTCCCAAACACCATTCAAAACGAATTCCACAAGTATTTGCAAACATGTAGAGAGTATTTTGTTTGTAATCAGATAGCACTTTGCTGTTTCTTCTGGTTTACGGTGCATAATTAATACAATAGTACTAATAACACCTGACACATTATAAGTACACAACAGTGGACATACGGTTAAGGGAAAGACTACACTAAACTTCTGTTCACTCATGGAGTGTTATATTATAGGATAGCCAGGAACGTAGGAAATTTTCCATTGTTTGGCGGCCAGGAGGTCTTGCCCTCCTAGGGGGCCTTTGCATTTTGCGAAATATTTAATTTCTAATGTAAAAAAAAACACTCTTTTGGGAGCTCCCCGTAAGAAGGGGCCCAGGGGGATTTTCTATTTCTTTCCCCCTTCTCACCCCTCCTTGCTATGCAACTGAGGATAGCTCTTATTTTTAAAATTTCCCAAATACACATTTTTCTATGTTTGAGGTTGAGAAAAAAGCTCTATTTCTTCTCTCTTGGATATTTTCACGATAAACTAACACAAACAAGGACGCTGATTTGAATTTCGATGTTGCAACTTTGTCAATAAGAAATGAAGGTGCAATCGAGAGAGAATTGAAATATCTGGGGCTAAAGCGTGCTTACAAAGTTAGCATATAACTATACAAAATACAGATCACATACCTATATATGTCATAGCTAGCCTGGAAAACGGAAACAAATTCTTATCCGCGATTGATCAACTCACAGACTAATATATATATAGATTGTTATGTATTAATCACAGAACTATATATTCATCCCAATTTATGATATATGGCCATTTCCAGTTATTTCCATTAAGATAGTATTTCGAAATCCTAGATCGAAATAATTCACCTCTATTGATTTCAGTCATCTTAAGTACATTTAAATGGACAAGTCGACCCACGGCGTATCATACGCCGTTATTTTGCAGGGCCGGCCTTAGGCAAATGCAACCTATGCGACCGCAGTGGGCCCCTCAAGAAGCTTCTCGCGCCTCAAACTAATGAAGAATTACTTGAGGTCAACAAATTCTAAATATATATTGAAACATTTGGTATTTCTTGCTATTGAGCGTGATCTATGTAGGAAACATAATTCTTATGATATATTGTATAACTTCGCTACACGCAAGTATTTTACAGTTCTTACAGTTAAATCCCTCTCTTCTATAAAACAAAACAAAAAAAATGCAAACGACAAACCCAAAATTCCAAGAGCACAATTAAGGAAGATTTTGATTTTAAAACCCCTTCTAAAATTTACGATAAACCGCCTCTTTAATATCAAAAAGAGAAAAATTATACACTCAAAATGCTATGAGCGTTGCTAATGGGGTTTTCAGTTTAAACCCCCTCCAGCTGGGTTTAAAGCTAAAAAATACATCTTCAGTGTAAGAAATAAAGCAAATTACGCACTCAAAATGCTATGAGCGTTACTAAAAGGAGTTTTGAGTTTAAACCCCCCTTCAGAGGGGTTTGGTGCTAAAAAAATACCTCTTAAATATAAAAAAACCAAAGTACACACCAAAATTATTTGAGCGTAGCCAATCCTATTGGGGTTTTTGAGTTTAAACCCCTTATACAGATGGCTTTTTTTAAACTTTAAAACCCCTCCAGATGGTTTTGAGTTTAAAATTCCCCTACAGAGTGTTTTGAGGTTGAAAACCTCTATCTTCAATATTATTCTAAAGCAAACTACAGTTATTAAGTTCTATTACCGTAGCTAAATGGGGTTTTGAATTTAAAAAAAAAACAACTCCAGAGATTTTTTAGTTTAAAACCCCCAACAGATGATTTTGACGATAAACATTCCCTTTTCGATATAAAATCTAAAGCAAACTACAGTCACTTAATTTCAAGAGCATATTCAAGATAGGTTACACATTTCTACCAGTGGCGGGGCTCCATTAATAAAGTGAAGTGAATAGTCATCTGCCGAAATTGAAAAACACTAAATGTGGCTCAACTAAAAAATGGCTAAGACAGATTTTAGGAGTCAGTTATAGAGATCGGGTCTAAATCAAGTAAATCCTATGCCGGACTGGGAGTCGACCCCTTAGTTAGATTGTGACAGAGCGTCGCATGAGGTTTGCGGGACATGTTCTCTGTGAAAATGAATCACGCATAAGTACAACTTAGCACCACACATTCATGGAGGTCCTCAGAGCAGGTGGGAAGAGGCTTCAGAAATTACCAGTGACAGATTTTTGTGGAAACAGCTTGACGGTAAATGGGCCGAACGGCGCGGCAGGGTCTAAGTCAGTAAAAAATAGCACATTAATTTTTGAAATAAAACTTGTTAATAGCAGGAAAATGCATAGTAGATACCTCAGAATATACATTTTGTTGGCATTCAATACGCTCCTAGCGCTCCCCCAGACTGCCTTGCTAACAATGGCAGGGTATCTACAATTTTTCCACTAGCTCCAGGAAAAACCTATTTAAGGGCACAATAAACGTCTTCCGAAAGAATGAAGGGTCAGAATGTAATAAAGATTATATACACACACACACACACATAAATACATATAATTTTTTTTTCGCTGGGGGTGGTTTTGGGGGGGGGGGAAATCCCCCCAACCCCCCCCCCTGAAAAAAATCCTGGCTACACCCATGATATATATATATAGGTCTGTGATACAGAGCAAATCAACTCTTCCTTTCACTGTATACCGGATACACCAAAGAGCTAGCTATCTAAAGTGTGTTCGTATTCAATACAAATGTAAATGTTTTTGTGTTAAGCTTGCATGAGCTCAATAGTAGTGTTAATAATACTTTTGTATAAATAAAACTTTTAGTTTAAGATTTACATCGACGCTAAAAGCGACGATCTTTTTTGTTCGTAAACAGCTCACGTGACTAAACAGAATAGAAAATTCAAGCATTCGTTAAAACAAACAAAGAAAAACACACAAAAAAAAAAACTGCGATATTTAATTTTTTTATTTACATAAGAGTGTGTTCAATACTATTGAACAATAATGACAATCATAGCCAGATTTACGTATAGGCAACACAGACAAGCTATTGCTTTGGATCCCCCCCACCAACTCCCCCGAAATATTTAAAACTGAAATATAACATATGGACTTCTATAGGGCCCCATATAGCTTAGGGCCTTTTCAAGTTTACATAAGACAATGATGACAATAGCAAGATGAATATAACCTAAAGACCGAAGTTATAATGAATAAGGTCCTAGGCTATTTGAAATATAACTAGAGGATAAAGTTAATATAATAATAATAATAATTATTATAATTATTTTATAGCGCTACTTTCATGCTTATAGCATGCTCAGAGCCCTATGGTCCAATCTCATTTGTGGACAAGTGGGGGGAGGGAGTATCTGGGAGAAGGTTTTTCCATGCTGCCTATAGGCGCTCAGTAAACACGAACCTCGAGCCCCCTTCATAGCCAATCCAAGCTAAGTTCAAGCGTACTTAGCCTCTCGACCACGCTTCCCACAGATATATTTATCTAGCAGAATAAACATAATGAAATAGTACATCTTTAACTTCATAATGATTTTTTTTTTCAAAATAAATTCATTTTGTATTATTTTTGGTGGTGGCCCCCAAGAAAGTGGCTCTATATTTATGTAGCCTGAGCGTAAATCTTGCACTGAATACCCATAGACAAGAATATAGCATACGAGAGTTCGCTATATGGAGTAGTTAGCAGCAAATAGTGCAATGTCCAATTACCAACGAGAACGTTACAGAATACGCCTTATAAAGAGATCATATTATTCAGATCTATATAGATCTATCATCCATTTTGTTATATAATGTGTTAATGTGTATGTATGTGGACGTGGGTGTCTGGGGGCGTCTGTCTCTCGCGCCTTCCCCCCCCCTCCCATCAGCGCGACCTGTCAATACAGTATTGCTCAATACCAAGGTCCAGTGTCTCCGTAATTGCAGGTAAAGATAGAATATATGATAAAAGGGATCTTCTACTTTAAGACTAGATCTAAGGAACGCCCCTAATGATGTCTATTGATTCGTGGAGAGATGTCTGACACTACTTACCACGTTGCTGATGTCATTGAAATAGAACTGATTCTTGGTACACTGATGGACAAACACTTCATACACCATTTATCTCTGTAATACAACAAAAACAAACACCTTTCTATGACATAGGTACACACATGTTTTTTCTGACATAGTCATACACATGCTTTCTGTGACATAGGTACACACGTGTTTTCTATGACATAGGTACACACATGTTTTCTATGACATAGGTACACACATGTTTTCTGTGACATAGGTACACACATGTTTTCTATGACATAGGTACACACATGTTTTCTATGACATAGTCACACACATCTTTTTATGACATAGTCACACACATGTTTTCTATGACATAGTCACACACATTTTTCTATGACATAGTCACACACATGTTTTCTTTAACAAAGACACATTAACATTTGATATTCTCGGACAAATAGATTTTAAAAACCTTATTGAATTTTTCATCCGAATAATAAATCATCATATACTTTAGACAGTATTCCAACTTACCTCGGGTAATTTAACTTTACCCTAACTTACCTCAAGTAATTTAACAGTACTCCAACTTACCTCGAGCAAGTTAACAGTACCCAAACTTACCTCGGTTAATTTAACAGTACCCCCAACTTAGCTTAAGTAACCTAACAGTAACCCAGACACACTCAGACTTCTCCCAAGGGTGTAAAAACAACTAAATCCTAAGCCTCGGCTCTATAGAAATCAATTGCACTTCTTTTCAGTGTCGGACTACTTTCAAAATAGAGGGGTGGGGGTTGTATGTGTGAGAGAGAGAGAGTGAGGGAGGGAGTGTGACTAGAATGCAAGCATACCCAAGAGGTATCATACAGAATCATACACGTACACATACAACTGATACACACGTACATTCACAGAGCTACACTCACACACAACCACTCTCACACACACACACTCACACACATCTAGACGTATAAAATATATATCAGTGAATGACACGTAGCAATCCAGAGATGAAATGTGAAAAGATGGCAGAATGCAATCACCGAGAAATGGAGAGCGTCTGTCCGAGAGAACTGAGAGGAGCATAATTTGATTGAGAATCTAGTGGGGAGGCCAGTACACTATAGGGCATTGAGTCACACACGTACAGTAGTATTACATAAAAAAACATATTCCAAGATAGTCATTGAAAACTGAACATGTAGGTGTTTAGAAGTAGCTTTTTTAAAAATAAATAACATAACACGAGAGGCAAGATCAACTCAGCTGTGTTTGTGAATAAATTATATTATCTATCATACTTTTCTCGTAGTGTTGTCTTGGATTCTACTATCTATCTATCTATCTATCTATCTATCTATCTATCTATCTATCTATCTATCTATCTATCTATCTATCTATCTATCTATCTATCTTTCTATTGTACTTTTCTTGTGATGTTGTCATTATCATTTAAGGAAAGCTAGAATTACGCCTAAGGATACAGTTGCAAATTATAATATCTTGTATATTATCATATAGCCCACGATACTCTTTAATTTGCAGAAACAGTCTAATTATTTATAATCTGCATATGGGTAATTAGAGGAAAAAGAGAACCAAATATTTCCCCTTACTATATTATGTACTAACTAGAGTCTAGCTAAAGTATGGACAAGCAGAATCTCCAATGTGCTGGTGTCCTATCACAACAATTTTGAGCATCTTCTCTTAAAGCACAGCTGGAGGAAAAAAAAGAAACAAATTTGAAGGAAATAAAGACAAAGAGCTGAAAAAAACAAAGAGACAGATAAGGGGAGACAATTGGCATGTCCTGTGCCTAACAAAACGTTTTAATTCATTTTGTCTTTCATTAAACACTGTGGTAATGAGGAGTTATCCATCTTCGCATTCTGTGCAGACCTTTTCTATTTCTATTTGAAACTCAAATGAAATTGTTAATAATTGTTTAATGTAGTATTTAAGAAAGTGTTTGCATGTTATTGAAAATGTTCAAAGTTTTGTCACAAAGAAACAGGAATCGACAGAAGAGAAACCATGAAATGTAACATACCAGTGACAGTTTTAGTTGTAAAAGTAATTTTGTGATTAAATACTTACTATAACGGCACACTAGATTAAAGTGTCTCAGATTTTAAAAAAGTCTTTAAAAAAACCTTGAAAGCATGCTTAATCTTGCAAGGAGTAAAAAATTTAACTGAACTATGCCTTTGAGCTTATGCTTCTAACAATAGGTACACGTTTATCATCGTTGGTAACAGCTAGGTCTGCTTATATCATTTCTTTACGCCTGTCTTCCTTCGGAAGTAGGTTTCATTTTGGTCTCAAGGGTGTATCCCGTGACTTTTGTACGAGATTTCCATGTGTCATTTTCAGCGGCCAATTGTTTCCATGTGTCTATTTCAGAGGTCAATTGTTTCGATGTGTCTCTTTCAGCGGTTAATTGTTTCCATGTGTCTCTTTCAGCGGTCAATTGTTTCCATGTGTCTCTTTCAGCGGTCAATTGTTTCCATGTGTCTCATTCAGCGGTCAATTGTTTCCATGTGTCTCTTTCAGTGGTCAATTGTTTCCATGTGTCTCATTCAGCGGTCAATTGTTTCCATGTGTCTCATTCAGCGGTCAATTGTTTCCATGTGTTTCATTCAGCGGTCAATTTTTTCCATGTGTCTCTTTCAGCGGTCACTTGTTTCTATGCCACTAAGGGCAAACTGGCTCCTGAGTTTGTCTTCAAGTGCTGACAGCTCGGTTAAACCGTCCTTCGTTAAGATAGACAAAAAGCGATAGGCATCCTGTCTTCTTCCAGTAAACGATAGGCATCCTGTCTTCTTCCAGTTAACGATAGGCATCCTGTCTTCTTCCAGTAAACGATAGGCATCCTGTCTTCCTCCAGTAAGCGATAGGCATCCTGTCTTCCTCCAGTAAGCGATAGGCATCCTGTCTTCCTCCAGTAAGCGAAAGACGTCCTGTCTTCCTCCAGTAAGCGATAGGCATCTTGTCTTCCTCCAGTAAGCGATAGGCGTCCTGTCTTCCTCCAGTAAGCGATAGGCATCCTGTCTTCCTCCAGTAAGCGATAGACATCCTGTCTTCCTCGAGTAAGCGATAGGCATCCTGTCTTCCTCCAGTAAGCGATAGGCATCCTGTCTTCCTCCAGTAAGCGATAGGCATCCTGTCTTCCTCCAGTAAGCGATAGGCATCCTGTCTTCCTCCAGTAAGCGATAGGTGTCCTGCTTAAGTTTCATATTTTTAAATTTTGTGTGTGTCTTTTGTTAGACTACGTTTGGATTCATATTGAAAGCTCCTCGTATCTTATTGTACCTGACTCAATGGGTTTCTTATTGTACCTGACTCAATGGGTTTCTTATTGTATCTGACTCAATGGGTTTCTTATTGTATCTGACTCAATGGGTTTCTTATTGTATCTGACTCAACGGGTTTCTTATTGTACCTGACTCAACGGGTTTCTTAGTGTACCTGACTCAATGGGTTTCTTAGTCTACCTGACTCAATGGGTTTCTTAGTGTACCTGACTCAATGGGTTTCTTAGTCTACCTGACTCAATGGGTTTCTTAGTGTACCTGACTCAATGGGTTTCTTAGTGTACCTGACTCAATGGGTTTCTTAGTGTACCTGGCTCAATGGGTTTCTTAGTGTACATGACTCAATGGGTTTCTTAGTGTACCTGACTCAATGGGTTTCTTAGAAATAAAATAAGCTCAACAAACTTATATTATTAAAATTTAAGCTCTCCAAAGCCGAACTCTATTTTAGACTATATTGATTTTTGTGTTTTCAATATGAAGAAGACTTCGGTTTTGACAATTTGATGAACTATTAAAACCCAACAATGAACAAAGACAAATTTGTTGCTAAAGACATTTTGTTAAAAAGTCCTGCGTTAATCAATTTTTTTCCTTACTCCCTTTTTCACTTCTGTCAGTAAAACCGAACATTTAAGAGAAGAACAAAACAAAAAAGCGCGCGTGTTTGCTGGGCAGATGTATTAAGACATTGTTGCTGCCTTGTTCGGGACAATAGTTCAATTAGCCGATTATGTCTCCCATGGAGGCCTTCATCGATTGAAAAAACTCCCCAAGTCCCATTAGCCGCAGTGAGCTCCACATCAAAGTTCATAGTGGACCCCAGGTCTGTCCAGCGCTGGAGAATGGCGGAGCAAACTAAATAAACAACACCTTAATTTGGTTGAGATGAATGTGGGTTTGTTATACGTCTGGTTTGTTACAAAAGTATGGCAGGGGAGGGCACTCCAATAGTTGTTTAATTTTTGTCTTTCCTTCTTTTCCACCATGCTTGATTTATTTCCTTTCTCAAACAATTTTCTGATTTAAAGTTCGTCATAAAGGTCAAAAAAAACAACTAAAAATAACTTCTTTAAATTCAGAAAATAAAAACGATTTTTTTTTTCTTAAAACAGGAAACAGATTTCTATGCGTCCTGTTCTTTGAGTCCAATAGCTTTCATTGACTTGCAATAGTTAAAAATGCTCTCGCACTTAGAAACCAGGAGCGTCAGTTGAGGGTGACAAGTGGGACTGCCTTGCTTTCAAAGGTTCCAGCTCTTCACTCCTGATATGGTCATTGCGTTAAATGGACAAATGTTGATATGGTGCACTTCCTGGCGATAAAACCTCTGTAGACCTGGTCTTTTTATTGTGATCGTCTCGAGATCTTCAAAAAGATCGCCCCATTGTTTTATCCTACTTTTAGGTGACCACTCGAGGACATACGTTACAGAAGGCCTAACACTGACCTGCAACGTCACAACCTGTGGACATTTTAGACCAACAGCTCGTACAGACCTGTGACGTGGCAACGAGCTATTGGTCTAAACTGCCCACAGGATGCGCCGTTGCAGGTCAATGTTCCGGCCTTTTACATCAATTGGTCTCGGACCACTGCCATTGCTGTACTCAGACATTACAAAGCCGTGAGTGCTGGTAAATTAAGGTCAGTGGTCAGATAGTCGGAATAATGTCCTGCATATTGCGACCCTCTTTTTGTCTTTCCTTTGTCCCTGTGATAACGCCCCTGAGGAAACGATAATGTAAGTAAAGAAAGTAAAGACACAAGCACTCTCTCGTTTTCATCTCCCAAAACATACTGTCAGTATTTAATAAATATTAAGAGATTACCATTGAAACATTTGTCTACAGAACTGCTCTTCTTGAGGACATCAAAGCAACCACAACCCTCAGAGATATGTACCTACACCAGAAGTTGTGTATTCATTGGATGAAAAACAAGTTTTATCTATCTATTCTTAATCTTTAAAACCTTGAACTCTTTGGAAAGCTGTTACTTACGGAAATAAGTAGATATATATTTTAAAAAGTTCACAAAGATGAAGCGATTGAAAAGTGAGTAGTATGTTATTACTTCCTGTGTTCACGAGAAATAGTTCAAAGCGGTCTGTAGAAATCATAAGAAATCGTATTTTAAAAATATTTAGAAATGAGGTTAAATTGTTTTGTTAATGCTAAAGCGAAATTTCGTATAAATTTCTTTGTTAGCATTAAAGAATATCAATTAGTAATAAAAACAACTACTACTTAAGATATATTAGCTAAAAAGATACCGCTAGGAAGAGCATGGTTACGCGCGGATGTTTTAAAATGATAACTTGGTTTGGAAACTTTCCGTCTGTCTTCCTTTTTGTCAAGAAGAATTCTTTCTTATATCCACCCCCAAACAAACACGCACGCACACATCTCTATAGAATCTGTTTCACATCCTAACCAAACATTCGATACTTTTTACTCTTTATTGAAGCGGTGGGGGAGGGGGAGGCACCATGCCAATGCACGCGCCGACATCTTTAAGCATAGAATCCATGACAAGCGAAGATAAATCCGTCCAACACGACAATTTCTTCAAGTCATCTTGACATAACTAAATTTGATTTCCCCTGCCCTCCTCATCACAATTACCTCCCTTTCAGTTGTTAAACGACGTCGTTGTCTCCCTTTACTTCTTTCTTTTTTTTTTTTTCCTCTGAAATTTAATCTACGCTTTTCAGTGGCATTGTATTTTGTTTTTTTAGTTCTTTCTAGTTCGATCATTTAAAATTTATATTTTCTGGCTCTATTTTCTTTTTTCATTTTGTTCTGAGGATGTTTTGCCAACAACTTGTATGCACTTGTAAGATGAGCGTAAATGACCGACGTGTGTTGAGGTGGACAAGCACCAGAAAGTGACTTGGAGGAGGAGGAGTCTTGACTTCATGAGCGAATTACTTTTTAGAAAGTAAAAATTGAGGTTTTTTTCTCCTCCTGGAAACGAGACTCTTTGTAAATCAGCTGTAAGGTCTCTGTGACATTTCAAAATAATGGTAGCTTAGTGTAACTATCAACAGTCATTTGTTCTGATTCAGTGAACCTATGAATGGAAAATAATGTGTTTATTGAATTTATAGGTCAGTGTTTCAGTATTGGATTTTTTGTTTGTTTGTTTTTTATGAATTGTTTTTCTATTGAATTGTTTCTCTATTGTTATTTTAACAAAATATTTCAACAAATAGAAATAAACTCACATCTCGGGATCACTTAGAGAGAATGAAATGGATGGGTAATAGGGATCAAAATGGTGCTGCCAACTCGGGGTTTAAGTTTTGCATTTTCTTTACGTAAACAGTACACAGACAGCTTCGGTTTATTTAAATCACTGTAATTAAAACGATTACAATATTTAAAGATCCTTTGACAGACAACTGCAGACATTAATATCAAGCACTCAGCAAATGTACACAACATATCATCGCAATGTTAGTCTCAATAGGGAGTCTTAATATGTCTACAGTGGGTTTAGCAATAGAGACTCTAATGAAAAGACAATCTGGAGAACTTAGCACAGACTAAATAGAATACGTATCAAATAGGTCAAAGACATTCTTGTCAACAGACTTACAAGAATATAGAATAATAATCTTAGAATTAATTCAAAATTTGTAATAAGCGCATTAAGGGAACTTGTTGGTAGGGCCGGTCTTAGGCCACTGCAACCTATGCGGCCGCAATGGGCCCAGCAATCTGTAGGACCGGCCCTGTAGTTGTTGGAATCAATTAGAAATTCGTTTCATGATCAACCCTACATAGATACATGACTTAACTAATACATGCATTGCTTCTAGCTACACTACTTCATATATAGGTGGACCACTCCTCAAATTCAACTTATGATTGATTCATATATTGCATTGCTAAAATTATGTACAAAATGTATGTAAAACATTTACACAAACTTAAATGTTGAGTAATAGAATAATTGTGTAATCTAACCAAAGCAACATCTAATAGGTCTAAATTGTTTACTTGTGTGGGGGTGGACTTTGTTTTCTTTTTAAAATTTAGATTAAATGTATCAAGCCAGGTCTGTCTGTAAAGAGCTCTTAGTCTGGAATCTCGGTTCATTGATCTGCGACACAAACTCGGCCAGTGACGTAAGTTATCCAGGTTTTAGTTCAATTAGAAAGAAAATCGATAGATTTGTGTCTTTACTGATGGAATTATGGTAGAGTTGAGAGATTTGGGGTGACATTGCGGATTAATGCGGGCTTTTAACACATCATTTTTGTTTGTTTTGATATATATATATGGGATGGAAAGTGTACAAATGAGACTCGCCTTACATCTAATCGTTGTTCTTCTCTATTAATGGTTTCTGATGCTTAGTATACAAGAAATCGTTTGGTGGCTGAATCCATCATAACAAACTTTAAGATGGCCGCCTGGTCATGTGTTTGCGTTTCAGACAGTCGTGGCAATGGGGCCAATTTCGAAACCTGTCCGACGTCATAGCCTGCCACTCAGTTTGGGCTAGGGTGTAATTTTCCTCATAGATGAAGAGATACCCGAAGCTTTTCCATCCAACAAACCCCGAGACTAAAACTGAGGTTCCCCAAGGACCTTCTTAATAGGGCACCCTTTCTCCACTTACCACTGGACTTCCCCAAAGTCACTCCTGATATAGAAATATATTACAGGTACCATTCAGACTGATCTGAATCGTTGTTCAAATGTTTTCCTAGATGTGGCACAAAACTTTCATCTTTTTCCAGAAGATTTCCACTTAATATCCACCATTAAGTCTTTCCAAAAAGATGTTTGTGTATCCTGCTTAAGGCCTTTTAGAGTCGTGAAACATCTATACTTCATCTCGTGGAGCACTTGTTCATGTGACTGTAGAGACCTTTTCTGGAGAGACACTCCCGTCCACATGCAAGGCAGGTAACATAGGGTTTGGCGGTAAAGAAACATGCCATTGCTCGTTTGGCAGAGCTGAGGTATTGACTTTGTTCCTGTCCATTGCTTACTTGTTCTCCAGATCTCTCCACATACTTTCGTTTCGACATGAAAGTCAATCTCGATGTCCAGTGTTTTAAGGTTCCGTTTTTCTCATTCGTACGCAAGTTGTCAATAGATAGAGGATGTCTTTGAGAATTCGTTCGTCCTCCATACGACGGACATGACCAAGCAAGCGCAGGCGGCACTCATCTCGTGCAAAGCCCATTGTAAGATATAACCATCATTTATGTAGTATCAAACTACACTCCAGAAACGTTTCTGCAAGGAACAAAACCAGGCAAATAGAGACGAGGCACGATGAGAAAATAACATAAAGAACTGGAAGACCTGACACGAGGGATAGTCAACTGGTCGGCAGATCACATGATATGACAGACTGTCCAGCTAAGTAACAAGCAGTGTGTCTGTTTGAGTTGAATGTGCTCTAGACTGTCGTCTCGATGCCCATCGGTTGGGACCCTGCCCGCCGCCCCCCCCCCCAGTTGCTGTTCTTCAGGAGGTTTGGTCATGTCGTAATAATCCTCATTTCTGAAGGAACCGTCTGAAGCTTAAAAGCTAAGGAAATGTTTAAATCATATTAAATTCTTATTGAATATTATTGTCTGGTATCTGGAGTGAATGTAATATAGAATGGGAAGAGAGACTTGACTTAGATCACGGCTTAATTTCGTCATAATCCTACACAGGCTGATCATCTCTGAAAGAACCTTTTATAAATCTGCAATGGGCTTCGGCAAAGTTATTGTACTTATTTTCTAATATCACATACAGTTCAACTAGGTTTTTTCGCCCTGGTTCCGACGCTGGGAGTGGAACCGATTGATTCTCCCATGGAATTAAGGAGGAAATGAAGTACTCGAGGTGGCCTGGCCCTCTGGACCACGCTCGATTAGTCGCTGTGTACCGTGGGCTTTCCCGGCTGGACATCTCGCTATCGATCTGAAAATATTTCTTCTTTCTCTAGAAGCGCCGGACCTGAGGTGTCGGGTTAGTCTGCTAGAGTGAGCCCATAGTTCAGGGTATGTGTGTGACTGTGTGTCGGGTTAGTCTGCTAGAGTGAGCCCATAGTTCAGGGTATGTGTGTGACCGTGTGTCGGGTAAGTGTGCTAGACTGAGCTCATAGTCCAAGGTGTGTGTGACTATGAGCGAGTACATAGTATGTGTATTTGAAAGTACAGTTGAGTATATGAGTGCTAACAAAAAAGGGTAAAAAAAAAGCACCATTTATTTTTCTAATTCTAAAAGAACTTGTCAGCCAAAAATGTAGAAAAATGACTCGAACCTCTAGGCGTATGTTTAAGTGTTTGACCCAAAGGGACTAATTTGTTATCAACACACATACGACATTTTCAACCCACATACGACATTTTTACAGCTTTTACCACATCATTAGCAATGACGTTTTTCTAGAGGTCCCCTGGGGGAAAAGCAGCTGATTATTTCGTACTGTCCGTCTGATCGTCTGTCACGTTTAAATCTCATAAACTAAATACGCTCAGGGAAAATCCGATTTCTTCATTGCATGTATTGTACTCGTACTAGCTTCTAGGTGCAACGTCAAACTTTAGAGCTTTTGTTTGGAGACGTGATACCCAGTACATATGAAGTGACAGAAATATCAGGAGACTCACATCAACTATCATAATCCCTAAATCTATACAGTTATAACTATGAGGCTAGAATTAACCCTCAGAGTTACCTTTAGTTATTCATCTTTTTTTTCTGAAAGGTCAAACAAACTTTTTTTTGAAAACAAAAAAGTATATCCCAATTGGGGATAGAGGCTCTAACATTTCCTAGGTCCTGAGTAACTGTCCACTCATGCTAAGTTTCATTAACTCTTTTTCTCCGTAATTATTTCTCTCGTTCCGATAGAAATATTCATTTGGCTCCTTTGTATTTCACTCTCCTGTTAGGGTTAAACTTCAATAACGTTTGTATTAGTTTTCAGAAAATGTTTTATTTGGTGTTGAATTAAAGGAGAATGCATTATCTTTTTACACAACTCAAATTAAACTTTATAAATCTAAAATTCAATTTAATTTCATGGTGTCAAATCAGCGTTGTCATTTTCAGTTAGGAGAGAGTTAAGGTTGTGGTCATCATATGAAGTGGGTTTCTCTAAATAACATAGTTATACAAATTGTAACGAACCTCACTATCCAGGCTCTCTGCAAACTGCACCATGCACCTCCAACTTAAAGAACTTGACAACTCAGGGCTCCAAAGTAACGTAACACTTTAATAGTTGAATAAATAACAGCCAATACTGTACAATTGGCAACACGTACACTGTACAAATATCTCTCCGATAACACCGTTCCGCCGTATCAACTCTTGCACTGGCCTCTCCGTCTCGTTCCGGGCTTGCACTGGGTTCAACAGTTCAGGACTGACTTCACACACTGGGCTCGTTGTGTCGGACTCGATCACAGACCAAGATCAAGACGCCAGTCGTCTCAACTGTACTTGACAGTACTCCGCACTGAACCGTCGTAATGCTCCGTACAGAACTGTGCTGTAGTCGACCGGACTGTAATGGACCTTCTGTCGTGAATCTCCTTTCTGAACCTCGCTGTATTGAGCCCCTTTTCTAGACCGTCTTGACTGCGACACCTCCGCTCTTATATAGGGTCCCTACTGGCCTTCTCGAACCGGACAGAACGCCGCTCGACGTTTCTAGGTGGTCTCGTGACGCTATTGAGCTCTGTTCACGACGTCGATCCTTCCCGAACCACCATGTTGACACTCGTCTCGGCCGACCGTCGTAACTCGTCACGGTTGACCGCTCGTCTAGCGCTGGCCTGGGGCGATTTGCGTCGGCTGACTACACTCACACCACTACCCCTCTCTGTGCCACCACAAGGTTTATAACAATATATACATAAATTCATGCATACATACATATTGACAGACAGACAGACAGACAAACAGCAAGACAGACAAGTTTGAAACTAACAATAGATAGCTATAAAACCTTCTATTTTTCATAAGCACTTCGCTTGCACAGTGGTTCGTATATAGGGTTGAGTTCCCATTCAAGTAGCACAACTTTTGTTTTTATAAATACATTTAAAAGGCGATCACGTTAACCTTTATGCAAATACGCACCCCCCCACACACACACACACACCTATCCCAATTTTACAACTGGGAATGCGCTAAACAAAAACAACTGGTGAAACTATTTCTAATCGCAATCAATCTTTCTAGAAATTTAACAGTTGATGTATATAGCTGAGAAAAGAAATCATTGGAGTTAAGAAAAAAATGGCGTAGTTAGCCGTAGTGTACCGATAACTGAGTTGTTTATTAAATTAATTAAAGTTACAGTTTATGAATAGATTATCTCATCTTAGCTGATATTTTTATGTACATACAATATAGATTACGTCTAGATTCTAGACCTAGACTAGACCTAGTTCCTAATCAGATACATGTTAGGATAGTACCAATAGATAATTAGGCCCGCTGGCCTAATTTGTCAAATCATTTGTTCAAGAAAATGACGGTGTCGAGATCAAGAGTTTCACGGTTTGGCCTAATTTTTTGTTTAATTATTTTTTTCATTTTATGTTATGTTGTATAATGGAGATAGTGTCTTTTTTTTTTTAATGTATTTTTAGCGGCCCCCGAAAAGGGGAAAAGACGCTATTAGTTTTGTGTGGCCTGTCTGTCCGTCCGTCTGACCGTACCGTTTAGATCTCAGAAACTAGAAGAGAAAATGAAAATCGGACATCATGATATTTTAGATAATTCAAAGTTCTGATACAACGGCTACTTTTTTCTTTTCTGAAAGTGAACCATCTAATTTTTAAAATGAATAATGCAAGCAGTTTTTTTCATAAAAATACACCATTTCTACAACTATTCACTATTAATAGTAACAAACACTGGAGGCTTTTTAGTAAGGGGTACCACAATTTACCATATATCTAACACATTTATGCAAATGGTTATATATTTTTGATCAAAAAATATTTTTTTTACAATTATGTTGCTTAGTTATGTAAGTTCTGTCATAATAAAGAGAAAAAATTCTATTTACTATGCAAATAAGTTCGACAGAATTTAAAACACAATTAATAAAGTAGTTGTCATAAGTCATAGTATCGTGTAAACATTGCGGCACCAAATGGTAATAGTAGACAAGTCTAAAGAATTTAAAAAAAAAAATTTTACGGAAATGTTTTAATCTTGAGGCTTTGATTAAGAGACTGATCCTTCACAAAACAATTAGATCAAGTAGATACTCATTATAAGACATCAATTAGGCCAGGTTCACATCTAACTTCGCATTCACTTTCACCTATCCATTGGTCTGCTGGTCCTTTGGGGCACCACACAGGAACTGTTAACCTTCTTTCTCCATTCTTCTCTCTCATTTGCCTATAATAGAATTTCATTATGATATTCTTTCTGAAAATATTGAAACCTGCCTTTTTTCCTGCCTGGGTGGACCACTTCGGGGGCCGATTTTGAGTTTGTGTTTCCACACAAACTGTCTTTGTAACCTTGTTATTATGGGTTTTTTTGTTTAATTATTTTTTTGTTTGCTTTTTTTTTACGTTAAATGCTGAGTGTATCTCTTCCGTACATCTTGTATGTATTGTGTCTGTTTGTATGTCTGTCACCAAGAACAAAGCAAGTGACTTTAAGTCTAAGGTTTCTCTCTCATAAAAAAAGAAGAATTACCCTAGGACATAGCACACTCACACACACACACAATCATTCACAGTTGAAATACTCCTCTACACATTCACATATGCATTATGAAATTCCCGATGACATAAAACCATGGTAACCTAACAACAAACTTTTTTCCCCGCCAATAATCCAAACATACGCCTTTGGTGTATGTAATCACATGACTTCCGGATTAAGATGACCCGTATGAAAAGAAAATTAAACGAAGGCGAAAATAATTGGCGCCTTAATCAGGCGATTAAATCACCTCAAACAACCAGCCGCCTACTTGTCAAAACGTGTGCAACACGCCTGACCAAAGAAACAACACGCAGGAACTAAAAATAAAATGGCCATACGCTGTGGCTGAGTTTTATGCCCACGCATTTAAAAAGAAAAATCGATGTGAACAACAAAAATGGAAAAAATATGAAACGAAACAAAATCTATAATATTCCAAGTGGTAAGCGCTAGTGGTCGTTGTAGTTGTGACGCTAGGTGAATAAACTCTGGTAGGATTGCGCAAGAAGGGAGAGTCTTATTGAAAACATCTACCAACATGCTATGAAACAATTAAATGGGCGTTAATTTGGCGTTGCTTACTAGACCTACCTGTTTTACACTTCATCAAACGTAGGCTAGATGTTTTTTTTTTTTTTCAATAAACGAAGTAGTAATTTTTTTCAATTGAGTATCTGTTATTTCACAATATGTTTTCCTTAATTTGGCTCACTCTTACCTACACTGGAACCATTGTGACCTATTAGCTAGTCATTCTTTTCCTAAATATATACATCAACTGTCAAATTTCTAGGAAAAATAGTGTCAAAATTTGCTAGAACCATGTCCACCCAATTTTTCTGACCGTTTCAAGCAAAATATAAACAATCATTAAAAAAAAATGCTTATCTAAAGGTTAAAAACTCCGCTCTTAAAACTATATCTACCAATAATGTACAAGCTATTTCCCTTATTCGATTTCAAACAAAATAATTATTTACCAATAATTATTTGACTAATTGAGTATTTTTGTTTATTAATTCATGCTTTGTTAGGTACAATTAATACGTATTTAATGTATCAGGTTGATCGGAGAATGCCTGACGGAGAATTAGCGTTAACAATCAAGGTGACTTAACCCAACAAATTTAGTCATATATGTGAATACTGAAGTATTAGATTCCCTTGTTGCCATTAAACAAAATAATAAATTACCAGTAATTTATTGTCTAATTGGTTACTTTTTTTTATGATTCATGTCTTGTCTATGTCAATAAATAATTGTACGAAGAATCCGAGAATGGGTATTGGAGAGGTAACGTGTACACACCAGACAGACAGAGGGAGTTGATAGAAGCTTTGTAAAAAAAAAAACTGTGTGATGTTTGTGATTTGCCGAGAATGATTGAAGAAATATTTACTTAGGTGTATTTATACAGTCTGCACTTGCCACTCACATTAGGCACATCATAATAGTCTGGCAGCAACAGTTGCCTAGCACAGAAACGCCACTCGCATTAGGCACATCATAATATCTGGCAGCAACAGTTGCCTAGCACAGATCAGCCACTCACATTAGGCACACCATAATAGTCTGTCAGCAACAGTTGCCTAGCACAGATAAGCCACTCACATTAGGCACACCATAATAGTCTGTCAGCAACAGTTGCCTAGCACAGATCAGCCACTCACATTAGGCACACCTAATAGTCTGTCAGCAACAGTTGCCTAGCACAGATAAGCCACTCACATTAGGCACACCATAATAGTCTGTCAGCAACAGTTGCCTAGCACAGATAAGCCACTCACATTAGGCACACCATAATAGTCTGTCAGCAACAGTTGCCTAGCACAGATAAGCCACTCACATTAGGCACACCATAATAGTCTGTCAGCAACAGTTGCCTAGCACAGATAAGCCACTCACATTAGGCACACCATAATAGTCTGTCAGCAACAGTTGCCTAGCACAGATAAGCCACTCACATTAGGCACACCATAATATCTGGCAGCAACAGTTGCCTAACTCAGACAACTTTGTCAACTACTTCAGTCTAGAGCCCACTAAAACTGTTTCGTTATGACTGTCATCCCCCCCCCCTTCCTTCGCATTCTTTTGTCGCCCCCCCCCCCACTCCTACATCCCCAGCCTCCAAGAAACACGTTCGGCACATCCTCGATATGTCGCCTTACACCACTCCCCCGCCCTCCTTAGCGTCACTACCACAGCTTCCACCCCCCCCCCCCCCCCGCTTCTGCCTTTCCTTTTCCATCGTCTAATTCTCTCCTGGTGGATCCTGGGCCTGCGTGTGATGGAAGACAGTGCCAGGGCGTGTGAGAGCACTGTTTGCCTGGTCGATCAAAAACTGCGTGAGACCAAGACATTATTGTTCCAATATAAACCTTATTACCTCCCCTTTTCATATCTAGGGGACGACACTTGTGATTTCTTTCCCCTTTCTATGCGCCGGTATATTGCTAATACTTAGTGGTAATAGTATAACACTAAGGCCAGATACACTGTCAACAAAAGAACCAAAATATTAAACAGAAAATATTGGTGTAGATTTCTTTTTACACAATAATTTGTGGGCCCTGCTATCGATTTATGAAATTATTTGAATCTTAATTACAGACCATGTTCGTTAGCCACGTCTCGCTTCGCCTTAACGCATTGGCCCTGAAGTCAATGCTGGCACCATGGAGATAGGAATTACAAACAGCCATGGACGGTTAATTATTTGATGGAAATGGCGTGGCTGTGGATGAACTAATGTCATCACCTTCCGTCTTGGGTTTCTCGTCAGGATGTACACTTTTCCCCCAGTGTTTCTAGTGCTGTGCTGTTCACGACACTGTGCTTGGGAGTGAATTGCTTTTTTTCTCGGCCGACATTTTCTCCGAGACTTATCTTGTTACCGTCGCAGGAAGCTGTCAAAAAAGAAAGTATGGATGTACTGACGTGACGTATTTCATTCTCGTTCCATTCGGTTTTTGTGTTCACGTATACTTATCTCGAGCGTTAATTAATTTTACCATTAAAAGAGTGTGTTTAATGTGGTTTTGTTTCCTACATGATGTTTCTTGGAAATGTATTTGACGTAGAAATCTCGCCATGCCCAGGAGGTGTAGAGGACTAGAGCCTCGGCACCGCAGCGTTAGACGTCACGTGTTGTGTTCTAATTGATGCACCTAATTGTTAGGGTTTAGTTATGGGATTTCCCTTTGCTATTCGTTTGTCACTACAGAATCAAAACGGATACAGGTCAGTGATTTCCCAATGGAATTAACATTGATACTTCCAGAACGCGTTGCCCGGTCATCGAAGTGGCTACTTATAGGTCAACTTCCTAGGAATGCACTGGTCAATGTAAGTAAATTATAGCATATGCATTAGCCTGGCAGTACAATATTTCCTGTACCTATTTAGTCAATGTTAATTAATAAAATCACTGACATAAGAAAACACATTTGAGTCTATGGTGTAGAAATAAAAACAGTCTTCCTTTTATGATAATTTCTTTTTTTTATACAAATTCTCCAATGCTTTAGGTTGTTTTTTTCTTTTTTTTTCTTTTTCATTAATACCTTTCCAGAGAAGATTATCTCGCCATTTGAGATGATTTTTTTTAAAATTTGTTTTCAGCAAATACTTAGCAAGACAATACTTCTGTATCTATTTCAAAGACTTGACTATAAATATATATCTCTTTTATGTTTTTAATTTCCTGTATTGTTAATGTGTTTATATTCCTTGGAAGGTTAGGACAACTTCGTCTAATATGCAATGTAACAAATGTATCTCTGTTGTACTGATACTCAGAGGCAGAGAAATACCTTTTTGAGATTGTTAAGCATATCAATAACAGTAGACTGCATTGTCTATATCCCCCGCATTACTTTATTTGGTGTCAGACTTGGAATTTCAGCCCATATCTACATGAGTAATCTGTTATCAGTTACTAAACTTTGTGACATGCAGCATCATTACACTATGGCTACAATAATATTGAATAGTTTATAAAATTAGAATTAAATTATTTTATTTGCAGACAATCTTTTAGCTTTTTTTGACCTCAAGTCATAGTCATTACCTCGTCATTATGATTATTCAGTCACCACTATTAATTTATCGATTGGTCCTCCTAGAAGATAGAAGGTATTATGACATTAGTAGTGGGTATATTTAGTTGTAAGTTTGACTTGGCATTCATTGCATATTGAAAATATTTATCTATTTAAAATCTTTCTTAAAATTTTGAGCTATTGTTATATGTTTCGCCTTTTCATTCTCTCATTTTTCCAAACCACTCACTTTCTTAAACTTTTATGATTTCTCCATAGTTTGCCCCCCTCCCCAATGTAAGGACTTCAAATCTTTCTATTCATCTTAATCATTTGAAAACGAGGTCAATTCAATAAATAGAGCATCTTACAATCAGAGCTCAACTTTTCCCATTAAGCCAGTCGCCCTCCTCCATTCCTCGGTGAACCGGCACTGTTGTTTAACCGTTCACGTAAGAGTATTAGGCCCGTGATCCAGCCATTTGGCCACGACATAAAATCATAGCGATAACATCAACATAAATCTAGTTAGGAATCATCACACGGCCTTCACAAACACACACACACACACACACACACACACAACCTCTTATATTCCTGTTTGTGCGTTAATGGTTCCAGTTATTACCCGGTTGTTCACTTCTATTTCTGGCACTTTATTGGCTCTCACTGTACAAGGACTCGACATCTTTCTATAACTGGAATAAGAAATAGATACTTTATGTATTCTTTAGAGGTTAGAGGATATGGTAGGGATATTTCCTTTTTTCCAGTCTATATATTTTATGTCTATGCTTCGATCACACAGGAAATAAACTCATTTTATTGGCAATGTTCAGTCCCAATTTAATGCGTTTTTATGACTTTTAATAGATGAGAATACAATGTGTTAGGTTTAATTTAAGAATACAATGTGTTAGGTTTAACTTAAGAATACAATGTGTTAGGTTTAACTTGAGAATACAATGTGTTAGGTTTAACTCTTTCTCTCCGTAATTATTTTCCTTGCTCCGATAGAATGATTCATTTTGCTTATTTGTATTTCTCTATCCTGTTTTGATAAAACTTCAATATTGAATTACAGGGGAATACATGCTCTTTTTACAGAACGCACTTTAAACTTTACACATTTAAAAATCAATTTAGTTAAATGGGGTTAAATCAACGTTGGCATCGTCAATTAGGAGAGAAAGAGTTAATGAAGCATGTTGACATTTAACCTTTTTTTTATTTCGTAGTTTTATATATATATATAATATATATATAATATATATATACCCATTAGTGGTAGAAAATCTAATAATAAATATAAAATATCTGTTGCGTTTTTTTTCATGCAAGACTTTTGATACAAAAAAAAAATACAATTGTGTGCACTTAATGACACATACTATGTAGAGTGGGAATCATAACCCTAGTTTTGTGTTGTACCTAGTTGTCTGTAGATTCAACATAAATAATAATGACTTTTTAAGCACCTTAGTCGACGAGAGTTCGAAGCGAAAAAAAAACGCCCACAAGTTTTGATGTTTTCTGTGTCTCGCGCCATCTGTTGCTAGAAGTGTGTGTTTTAGTCAACAAAGTCCAGAAGAAGTTTCCATCTATTTCTCATTCCCTGAGTTCCAGTCTGAGCTCATTCGTGTGTCCCCCATGCCTGACACTTTACAAACACCAAACATGTTCTACATGAAGGCGTGAAGCGGATGATAATTTGTCAAGTCATTCGGTGAAACTCTCTCATAACTTTTCCTTTTTTCTTTAAGTACATGTCTAGCTCTGTCTTAAATGTGTCTTGTCATCTGTTTTAGATAACGAGATCATCTTGTATATACCTTCTCATGTGCTCACTCTCTCTGTCTCTTACTTTCTGTCTCTTTCTCTCTTTCTCTCTCTGTCTGTCTCTTTATTTTTCTCTTTTCGTAAAGCTCCAAACACACTAAAGTAATGTCTATTCGTTCAACACTAATGCAATTTCGTTCTCTCTCTCTCTCCCTTTCTACTCCATCTCCAATCTTTCACTCCCTCTTTCTCTGCATCCTCCCCTCTCCCTCCCTCCCCTCTCTCTCCCTCCCTCCCCTCTCTCTCTCCCTCCCCTCTCTCTCCCTCCCTCCCCTCTCTCTCCCTCCCTCCCTTCTCTCTCTCTCCCTCCCCTCTCTCTCCCTCCCTCCCCTCTCTCTCCGACTCGTTTATCAATATTACAGTTTCTTTTTCATCCCCTCTACTTCTCTACTTCTCTACTTCTCTACTTCTATTCCTTGAATTCTTCGATCACCGATCTCCTAATTTAATCATGAAAAAAAGGGGCAGAAGCATTCTGTGACTCGCCTTTATTATTGCTCTTGGTCTGTCAAACCATTTCTTTTTCTCTCTCTTACTCTCTCTCTCTCTCTCTCTCTCTCTCTCCTTTTTCTTCTTCCTCTTTATGTTATTAATTGAATATAGCCTTCACTTCATCATACATATGTCAGTGAACTTTCTTTTCTTTTTTTAAACTCTCTATGAGTTTCAAAGAAATATTTTTTTGTCATGCATACGTCATCAATTTTCCTGAGTAGCCTCTCTTTTTCTTTTTAGGCCATTTTCTTTAGCGTCATCGGCCCCCAGAAGAAGACTAAATTGGTTTGGACCATTTTGTATTGTAGGCCCTTACGTTCAATAAAACTTCATTGCATTCCATGGTCCATGTTGTACGCTACAGTTTTATCTTCTAACAGAATTCAAACGGAGTTACCCTTTTTTTCCCCACTTTTCGCTGTGTTTTGTTTTACTTTGTAGTCATTTGAGATGTACATCTAGTGACAGCCTTGCAAGTCCATACGACGACGGAATTCGTTAACAGAATTCAATGTACACAAATTCACTTTAGAAAATTGAATAATTGAATTTCACACAGTTGAATGGTAGAACTAATAATTATATAAAATGCTTCAGATTTAAAGACACCATATATTTGACCCTATGCACTTATCTGGAACAGTTGGGAAAAGGGGGAGGTAGGGATATCTGGATGAATGTTTCAGTAAACACTTTTTAAAAGCATTTATACAAGGATTAAACAACCTGAATTAGAACTCATGGCACACGTTTCCTCAAGCCGACATACTAACCAACCTGCTAGTGAAGTGCTTAGAGGACTATATAGTTATTTTAAAGCAGGGCCTATAAAGGGGACTAATCCAGCTTATAGCATAACTTCAATGAAGTACTATTTCTTTCCCTTCTACAAGATACGAAAAAAAAAATCATGTTTTTATTCATTCTTGTATTATCAGGTAAAAAATAATTGTGCGAAATTTCAACTTGGTCCAAGATATGTTGTCGGAGGAAAACTTGTAGGTCTACAAACTTTTTACCAGACAGACAAAGTGAGTTGATTTAAGCTTTGTAAACATTAATGGAATTTGCATAACACGATTTGATTGATGTAATGCACACATTTAAAGACGAATTTCCTTATTAATAATAAAGATTATTATTATTATTATTATTATTATTATTATTACTATTATGATGTATTTGAACATGACAATTTATTTAGGCTCAAATGAAATAACTTATTTGAATG